>CM035841.1:213570307-214190189 GCA_020510985.1 Pholidichthys leucotaenia | reverse complement strand
TTATATTGAAGATTTAGTTTTATTTATTTTATATCCTGATATTTCCCCAAAATTCTTTATTAAATTCAACAAGGTTGGAATTGATTTTTTTAGATTCGACATAAACAAAATTATATCATCAGCGTACAGGGAGATTTTATGTTCTGTTGGTCCAACTTTAATTCCATATATTTGTGAATGTAAACGTATCGCTATCGCTAAAGGTTCAATTGCCATAGTAAACAGTAAAGGTGAAAGTGGACAGCCTTGTCGACATCCTCTATTGATTTTTATTGGTTTTGAAATATTGTTATTTGTTAGGATTTCTGCTGTAGCATTATTGTATATTATTTGAACCCATTTTATGAAATTATTTCCAAGTCCAAACCTTTGTAGGACTTCAAAAAGAAAGGGCCATTCAACTCTATCAAAGGCCTTTTCGGCGTCCAATGATAGGAGAGCTGTATCCGGTGCTTCTTTATTAAAATAAATAATATTAAATAGTCTTCTTACATTATGGAAGCCTTGTCTACCCTTTATAAAGCCATTCTGATCTCGATTAATAATATTTGGTAAAATTTCTTGTATTCGTCTTGCTAAAATTTTACAGATTATCTTAAGGTCGGCGTTTAATAGGCTTATTGGTCTCATATTTTCACATTTATTAGAGGGCTTACCTGGTTTTGGCAACAGTATAATTAAGGCATTATTTATGTATGATGGTAAATTATTATTTTGAAATGCTTCTAAAACCATTTCCAAAAAAGGTTTTATTAATTTATTCTTAAATTTTTTATAAAGGTCAACTGGAAGACCATCTGGTCCTGCACTTTTTCCTGATTTCATATTATCAATGGCTAGCCCAACTTCTTCTTGACTAATTTTAGACTCCAATATCTCCCTGTTTTCATTTGGTATACACGGTATAGATAGTTCGTTCAAAAACCCATTTAGTTTTGTTAAATCAGGTTCATTTTTGGTATCATATAATTTTTCATAGTAATCTCTAAAGGCTCTATTAATTTCTAAAGGATCTATAACTACCTGTCCGTTACTTATAATACTGGTAATTGGTGTTTTAATTTCCAATTGTTTAATCTGCCATGCTAATAATTTTCCTGATTTTTCACCTTGTTCATAAAAAGATTGTTTCAATCTTAGAAGACTCGAGGCAGCTCTATTCGCTGATTTTTTGTCGTATTCAGCTCTCAAAATCAGTAATTCATTCTCCAACCTTGGGTCACTTCCTGCATACACTTTTTCCTGAAGACTTTTTATTTTATGTTCCAATTTAGCTCTCTCCTCTCGAGTCTTCTTAGATTTTGATCCTGTATAACTAATAATATGTCCCCTAATAAAAGCTTTGAAAGCCTCCCACTTTACACCTGCTGATGTTTGTGTAGTATTGATGTCAAAGAACTCGTCTATCTGTTTTTCTATATACTTGACAAATTCCTCATCCTGAAGCCATTTATGCTGAAATTGCCATCTACCTGATTCCTTTGTCAATTTTTTATCTACATATATTAGACAACAGGGTGCATGATCAGAAATCACGATGTTATCATAAAAGCAGTTTTGAATCTTGGACCTTAATTCTGTGGAAATCAAAAAATAATCAATACGTGAGAATGTCTTGTAGGTACTGGAATAACAAGAATAGGCTTTAACTTGTGGTTTCATTTCTCTCCATATATCTAACAATCTCAATTCTTTCATAAAATGATTAATAGTCATCCTACATCCAATGTGCGTACAATCCAGTCCTGTTGATCTATCCACACCTGGATTCAATGTACAATTAAAATCCCCTGCTATTATATGTTGCCCTGTAAGTGATGATAAGATGAGAAATAAATTAGCAAAGAACTTCTGATCATCTATATTGGGACCATATAAGTTCACAAGATTTATATTTTCTAATAGCAAAGAACCTTGAATGATTACATATCTTCCAAATTTGTCTCCAATTACATTTTTCACCTGAAAAGGAACTGATTTATGTATGAGAGTCATAACTCCCCTGGCTCGGGATGAAAATGAAGAGGTGAATACACTTCCCTGCCATCTACTCCTAATTCTTTTAACATCCTCCTCTATCAAATGAGTTTCTTGTAAAAACACAATTCTTGAACCCATGTCCTTTATTTTATTCATAACTTGTTTAAGTTTTTTTAAATTTTGTAGACCTCTGCAATTCCATGAAGTTAAATTAAGATTAACACTTTGGTCCATGATCAATAGAGAGTTTGGGATTACCTTGCAGTGTAAACATGCTCATACAGAGAAGCAAAAACATGAGTGGTTGAACATTCATCCTACAAACTACACGCAAACAAATTTCCCCTTCCCACACTTGTGGCAAACCCCCCAAAATCAAAAGAAAAATTCTGTCTCCCGATATAGCCATCGACTGTTCCACACCCACGGGGAACAGCCTAAGCCACTCCTTCTTCATCCTCCCAATCACCCCAACTCTACTGCTTTTAATGACGTAACATTAACTCTCCTCTGTAGTTTTCCAACTTAACTCCAAAATTTTTAACAACTTTGTACATCATAGTTTTTTTTTTTTGTTTGTTTTGTTTTTGTTTTGTTTTTTTAATATATAATACAATCTATATTTTGTAAACTTACTATTTACTTCAAGTCAGTCAGATGCCTGTGCAAATGCTTAATTATTCTACCTTATATTTTGTTCATGCTTAGCTCCCACCAGTCTCTTCTTCTTCTTTGATCTTCTTGATGAACTCCTGCGCCTCCTCTGGGGTCTTGAAAATGTGGGTTCTGCCCTCATACGTGGTCAGCAGTCTCGCAGGATAGATCACACCATGACGAATCCCAAGGTTGCGCAGCTCCTTACGTACGGGATCAAACTGCTTCCTCAATTGCTGGATTCCTGTGGCCAAATCTGGGTAGAACCGCACCTGCTGGTCCTGGTGTTTAATCTCTCCTTTAGCACGTGCAGCGTTGAAGATCTTCATCCTGTCTCTGTTGCTAAGAAACTTCATAATTAAGGTCCTCGGCGGTCCCTTATCTCTCCGTGGGCCAATACGATGTGCTTTTTCCAGAACCACTGCTGATTGCAACTCCTCGCTGCCCAGCACCTCCGGAATCCACTTTTCCAGAAAGGAACATACGTCCCGACCTTCTGATTCCTCTGGAAGACCCACCAGCCTCAAATTATTCTGTCTCGACCGAGATTCCAAATCCAAAATATTATCTTCCAAAGATTTATTTTTTTTTTCCAAAGTGCGCACCTTTAATTGAAGACGGGTGACGTCATCTTCAGCACTAGCGAGACGGAGCTCCATCTGCGCCGTTCGTTCTACACAGTCACCCAATTCCTTTCTTATTCCTTCCAACGCTGTCATAATCCCATCAAATCTAGAGGAAAAGTCCGCTCTCATTGAACTCATGGCAGCCATCAGCGCATCTGCGCCATTCCCCGCAAACATCGCACCGCCGCCAGCTTCCTCCGCCATATATGGAGTTTTGTTTGCTGCGTCACAGACCTGAAAGTCCGTTAATTTGGACTGTTTCGGCGGCTCGCTTTTTCCTTTTCCTGGTTTTCCAGCCTTAGGCTTCGCCGACATATCCTCGCCCAAATGCTGGGATACGTTCTGTCCCAAATGAGAGAGTTATTTGCCGATTTTTTTTCTCCAGGAGCAGAGCAGAGCGAGACACGTCCGTCCTACGTGGCAGCCATAACCGGAAGTAGGTCAAATATATTTTTATAAAATTTCCAGTTAGCCCCTGGAGGTGCATATACATTCAGTAGGGTGATATCGTTTCCCTCTAGCCGACCAAGTACCATGCTGAATCTCCCTTCTTTATCTTTGTGTTCTGATTTTTTTTCAAATATAATTTTGGTTGAGATCAATGTCGCTACCCCCCTCCTCCTCCCTGACTTATATGAAGATGAAGAGATCATTTTAAACCCTTGTCTATTAAGTTTAGTGTGCTCCACGTCTGTTAGGTGGGTTTCCTGTAAAAATATTATTCCTGCTTTGTCTTTTTTCATTTTGCCTAGAATCTTGGATCTTTTAACTGGATTCAGGATCCCTTTTACATTATATGAGATTATTTTGGTTACACCCTGTTTCTCCATTGTGTTGTCTTATTTAGTATGACAGTGTGGTGGCCCTCTTTTATGCTACTCAGAAACTGAAAGAACATTAAGAACATAAAAAACATTAAGAACATAGTATATAAAACTTTAAAACAAAAAAACGACAAAAGATCTTCCTGGGCTGAGGTCTTTTTAGTGACCTTAGAAGAGCCTTGATGGTGTGTTGGCTCTGAGGGAAATTCCTCAAACTCTGTTACGTGTTGAGGGCCCTCTCTTACCCCTGTAAGTTGTCCCATGTTTTTAATGTGAATTTCAGATCCCAATCCGAACTTGTAATGATTTTATTTTATTTTTTTTTTATTTTTTTTATGCCTATACCCTATGAAATTGTGTGCAACCTCCCACCACCATCACAGCAAACAGTCACGTTAATACAGTATTTGTTAGTGTGGAGAGATCATGTGGTTCATTGTCACATTTCTATTTTAACAAGTTTTTTTTTTTTTTTTAAAGACTTATTTGTTTCTAATACTATGTCTGTTCCATGAAATGTTTTACCACTTCATATTTGCTGATTCTGTATTTCCTTTAATGTTTGTTACCTTGTAGGAGGAGGGTTGGATGCGCAGATTGACTAAAAATATCGTTATTCCCTCCTGAAAACGCTCAGTTTTTCCTTATAGCCCTGGAGCTGGGTTTCCCGCTGCTGGCCCGTGGATTTTGAGGGTCTCCGTGTGGACCACGTTTGAGCCTTGATTCTTTCGATCGAGTCTGCTGCGGGTTTATACACCGTTACCGGGAGCCCTCTTCTCGCCATATCCGTGGTTGCGTCTTCCGCCGAGTTGTAGAAACACGTCTCAGCCCCGTAAAAAACCCGCAGCTTCACCGGAAATGGAGTTTGAAAGCGCAGTTTCTTCTCTCGTAGTACCTTTTTAGCGTTGTTGTATTCCCGACGCTTTTTAAGGACCTCCGGGGCGTAGTCGTGCTCCGCAAAAACTTTTCTCTTTTGTTGCATAAATCCTTTTTTCCGCCAAGCCAGTCTTACAACCTCTTCTTTTATTCTGGAGTTGGAGAACTTCATCACCACCGATCTTGGTGGCGCTTCTGCCGACGGCCTTGGGGCTAATGTACGGTGCGCCCTTTCTATCTTCAAGTCGTGGATTGGGGAATTTCCAACTTCTCTCTCAGTATGGATTCCACGCATGCAGCCATTGTGGTGAAACCGTCCTCGACTCCTTCTTTCAGACCATGAATTCTTATGTTGTCTCTTCTTAGTCTTCCTTCTTGGTCGGTTAGCTTAGCCTCCAGTCTTGACTGTCATTTAAGTAAATCCAGCACGGTTTCTTCCAGCCCTTTTATTCTTTCCTCTGCTTCCATGATTTGGTCCTCAGCCTGGTCCACTCTGCTGTTTGTCCTTTTTATTTCGTCTTTAATTTCACGAAATTCGGCCCAACACTCTCGGCGAAATTGTCTTAACCACTTGCACTCCGGGCAATTTTCCTAAAAATGCCAAAAAATAACGTGCCCAAAGTAAATCGAAAGCTGTTATTCAACCCTTTGCTGCATCTTCATGGGGTTGGTCTCATTTAAAAGAAAACACTTTGAATTTTTTGGCAAAAAAAAACATAATCTCTCTACGTGCTCCGGCCACTGAGTTACAGTCATCTAAACATACTGAACTTGAAGAAAAAAAAATTGGACACAGTGTTTTTTTGGATACAAATGCTTGTAAATAACACACAGCTGTCCGATCCGGCTGGAAAATGCAACAGAAATGTAGAACCAAGTGTTATCCAGCTGAGATCCAAATTTGGTAACAATACCACAAAAAATGAATATTTTACACAGCTTTGTTCTCAGGCTGTTCCCAGGCGTTTTGGAACTGTGCCAAATTGTGCCAAATGGCACAGTTTGGAAAAACGTCTAACTTTTGAATAATTCAATGTAGAATCTTCATTTTAGGCTCTAATGAAAGGTCACACTCAGGGCTGTGTCTGTGTGTGTGTGTGTGTGGGCGGGGGGTCGTTCCCCCCCCCCGCTACCAAGGACCAACTTCGGCCCTCGCTACAGACGGATTACACTCCTTGCATGTTTTCACAGCGGCTCCCCCCCCCCCCCGCTACTGTGTGGGTGTGTGTGTGTGTGGGGGGAACCGTGAACGGACCGTGAACGCCCCCCCCCCTCGCTACAGAAGAGGGCCATCGCGACATGATGGAATAGACTGATATGCTTCCCCCCCACGGACCGGAGGCCGTTCGGACCGTGAACGCCCCCCCCCCGCTCCTCTTCTGCAGCGGGGGGGGGGGGGCGTTCACGGTCCGAACACGGCAAATGAACCGTTTATCGCGGCGCACGCGCTTCGTAATTCGTGCGCAGTACAGTTGTAATTTACCGATCGGTCAAAAGTCATTTTTGGATTACAGTTTTCAGGGATAAATAATAATTTAGCTTATAACACCTTACCTCTTCAAAGCAGCAGAGTCGTGGCGAACATCTCTTCCCACGCGTCAGACGAACGCGACGCTGCTCCGCTCGTGGATCCCGATCAACATAATTCCATTATTGCCGTTTTGGCGAATGATTTACGACTTTTGTCGTCGGCCTCCGTCTATTCTGCTGGAATGAGTGCAGGTCCCACTTGTGGGTGTTCTCCATGCTGCTGGGTCTGTGTCCAGCGTCCTTTGTTTTCATCTGTTGCAACAGTAAATATCGCTTCACCCTGCCTGAATTCCTGTGCTTCAATTGGCTCCTGCGTTCACAGTAGGCGGGTCCTCCTTCCTAGATTTTCATTCATTGGCTCCTCAAGGTTTCAGAAACCCAATTCAAGGCTCTTATTAGTCGAATGAGAGGTCAATCAGATGAACTAATCTGTTCGCGGCTGTCTCTGCAGTTTTTTTTTTGAGTGGCGCTTGGACGCTACTACATCACCATCACCACCATCATGCGTCATGCGTCCACGCGCGCATAGGACGCAGAGACTTGCCCGCCCGCGGAACAACGGAGCACAAGTGGTTAATTCTTGAAGTACCATTTTTAAGCTAACCTTGTTGCTAGCTTAATTCAGCTCCTCCGCTTCTGAATGGATGTCCTCCGGGTCAGATTCTCCGGCCGATGCGTGTCTTGGCCTGGTAAATGTCGATCTCTTCTGTTTTCCTTTAGGCATAATGACTTTGTCTTTTGATTTTCACTCTTCCAAAAATCCGTTAAATCTGATTTTCAAGGTATTTTCATGGATTGGGTCTGGGAGCTTCAGTGTTAAGCTGCTATCACCATGGTGTCCAGGCCAGAAGTCACAAAATGCCACTTTTAATTCAATTCAATTCAGCTTTATTTATACTACACCACATCACAACAGAGGCCGTCTCATGGCGCCAGAGTGCAGAGAAAAACCCCACAGTCTCAGAAAAACCCAGCAATCAGACGATCTCCTATGAGCAAACACTAAGCGACAGTGGAGAGGAAAAACTCCCATTTGGCAGGAAGAAACCTCTAGCAGAACCAGGCTCAGGGAGGGGCAGTCATCTGCTGCGACTGGCTGGGGGTGAGGGGATAGGGAGGATGGAGAGGGCAAACATAAAAACATAACAGTAATGTGCCAAGTACATTATTGGAGGTCAACCAGCAGTATGGATCAAATAACAACAGAACAAAAGTGGGGAAAAAAGACACAAAATCCCTCCTTAAACGTCAGCTATATTAAAAAAGAAGTATTTTACCCTGTTCTTAAAAACAGAGACCGAGTCTGACTCTCAGACCCACAGTGGTGACTGGTTCCAGAGAGAAGGAGCTTGGTAGCAGAAGGCTCTGCCTCCCACTGTGCTTTTGGAGATTCTGGGCACCACAAGTAAGACAGCATTTTGGGAGCGTAATGCTCTATTAGGATGGTAAGGTAATATCAGATTTTTTATATATTGGGGGCGTGATATTAAGAGCTTTGAAAGTAAGAAGAAGGATTTTAAACTTGATTCTAAATTCTATGGGAAGCCAGTGAAGGGAGGACAGAACTGGAGAGATATGATCTCTTTTTCTAGAACCAGTTAAAACTCTAGCAGCAGCATTTTGAATCAACTGAAGATTTTTTAAGGATACTTTAGGACAACCAGATAATAACGAATTACAGTAATCTAATCGAGAGCTGACAAAGGCGTGAATCAGTTTCTCAGCATCATTTAGAGACAAGATGCTCCTGATCTTGGCAATATTGTGCAGATGATAGAAGGCAGTCTTAGAAACAATTTTAATATGTGAATTAAAGGACAAATCTTGATCAAAAATAACTCCCAAGATTCCTCACAGAACTATTCAAAGTGAGAGTGGCGGCATCTAAATTAAAGGCATAATTTGAGAAGGAATTTCTAAGATGTTTTAGGCCAACAAGAATGACTTCAGTCTTATCCGAGTTTAATAGTAGAAAATTACAAGTCATCCAAGCTTTGATGTCCTTAAGACAGGCATCTAACTTGGCTAATTGATTACAATCATCGGGCTTCATTGACAGGTATAGTTGTGTGTCGTCTGCGTAACAGTGAAAATGTATACAGTGCTTTCTGATGATATTGCCTAATGGGAGCATATATACACTAAAAAGAGTAGGGCCCAACACAGATCCCTGTGGAGCTACATGACTGAGCCTAGAGTTGGAAGAAACTTCATTGTTAATGTGAACAAACTGAAATCTATCGGACAAATAAGATCTAAACCACTGCAACGGAGTTCCATTTAGTCCAGCAAGGTGTTCTAATCTATCAAGTAGAATGGCATGATCGATAGTGTCAAAGGCTGCACTGAGATCTAAAAGAACAAGAACAGAGACAAATCCATTATCAGATGCGATCAGGAGGTCATTAGTGACCTTCACTAAAGGAGTTTCAGTGCTGTGATTAGCTCTGAACCCAGATTGAAACACCTCAAACAAACCAGCTCCCTGCAAATGGTCAGTTTGTTGCACAGCAACAACTCTTTCCAAGATTTTTGAAATGAAAGGCAAATTAGAGATTGGTCGATGATTGGCCAAAACTCCTGGATCAAGAGTCGTTTTTTTGAGTAAGGGTTTAATTACAGCGGTTTTAAAAGCCTGTGGTACATAACCCAGAGTTAAAGAAGAATTAATTATAAGAAGAACACGGCTACCAATAATTAGGAAGATGATTTTAAATAACCTAGATGGAATAGGGTCTAAAAGGCAAGATGAAGACTTAGATGAGGAAATTATTTTATCCAACTCTAAGAGGTTGATTGGGGTAAACTTATCTAAGCAGATATCAATTGAGGGAGCTGTAGAAGTTAATGTACTTTAGTTTATGGTAGGAAGAATCTGACTGATTTCATCTCTAATAGATAAAATTTTAAGATTGAAAAAGTTCAGAAAGTCCTGACTAGAAAACTCGGGGGGGATGCGAGGATTGATCGAGTCCTGGCTCTTTGTAAGCCTGGCTATAGTGTTGAAGAGAAACCTGGGGTTTATTCGTGTTCGCTTCTATTAATGCAGAACAATAGCTTGATCTAGCTTTTCTAAGAGATTTTTTATAGATTAGGAAATGATTTCTCCACGCTAAGTAGAATTCATCTGAATTAGTTGAACGCCATTTCCCTTCCAATTGACAAGTTTTCTGTTTTAGGTCACGAGTTTCTGAGTTAAACCAAGGGGTTAGAAATCTCTGGTTAGACTTTTTCTTTTTTAAAGGGGCTACCAAATCTAGAGTCCTATGCAGAGAGGCTGTAACACTATCAACCATGCCATCAATCACGAATGGAGCAGACTCTCCATCTATTATTTCTGTTGTTTCTGTTGTGTTGACCCATGGCATAATGATTACTGCAGTCTCAAAATTATTCAACCCCTTCATGACAAGCATCTTTAGTACTTAGCAGAGCACTCTTTTGTTGTTATGACCTGCTGCAAACATGATGCACAGGCAGACACCAGCTTCTGGCAACATTCCTGAGGAATCTTAGCCCATTCCTCATGGGCAAAGACCTCCAGTTCACTAATATTCTTGGGTTTGCGTGCTGCAGCCGCCTTTTTCAAATCCCACCAGAGATTTTCAGTGGGGTCCAAGTCAGGTGACTGTGATGACCACTCTAGTATCTTCCAGGACTTCTTCTGAAACCAAGCGTTAGTGGACTTTGAGGTATGCTTGGGATCTTTGTCCTGTTGGAAGGTCTAATGACGCCCAAGCTTTAGCTTCCTCACAGACGTCATGACATTTTCTTCCAGGATTTCGTGATACTTGATTGAATTAATCTTGCCCTCCATACACTGCAGGTTTCCAGTGCCAGAGTAAGTGAAGCAGCCCCAGAGCATCACTGAGCCACTGCCATGCTTAACTGTAGGCGGGGTGTTCTTTTCAGTGTATGCTTCATTCTTCTTCCTTCAGACACACCACTGCTTCATAGGACTGAAAAGTTCCAGTTTTGTTTCATTGCTTCACAGAACAGAATCCCAAAACCTCTCTGGCTTATTTATATAGTTTTGAGCAAACTGGAGCCGACTTTTCTTATGCTTTTGGGTCAATAGTGGTGTATGTCTTGGAGTTCAGGCATGGAGCCCTTCTGTGTTTAGTATGCACCTCACTGTGGAAACTGAAACCTCAGTGCCTGCTCCCACCAAGTCTTGCTGCAGGTCTTTTGCAGTCAGTTGAGGGTTTTTGACCACCTGCCTCCTCAGGACTCTGGTGGCAGCCGTTGATAGCTTCATCTTTCTACCATGTCCAGGTAGTGTAGCCTCTGTTCCTTTAACTTTAAACTTGTGAACTATGCTTCCAACTGTATCTCTGGGAACATTCAGTACCTTTGCTATCTTTTTGTATCCTCTTCCTTGTTAGTGCAAGGCAATGATCTCTTCTCTGAACTTTTTGGACAATTCTCTTGACTTAGCCCTGTTTTTAACATTCAGTCAAAAGTCACCATCAACAGTCACTAATGAGGCCCTTGATTGGTTTCATCAGGTGTGTTTGAGACCACACCTGATTTGCAAATGTGTGCTATCGTGAGGAATTCTATCCAGGGGATTGAATAATTTTGAGACCACAGTAGTCATTGAAAATAATATTTATTGTTGAATTTAGATAAAATCCTTAGTTTTATTTAACTATTTAAATTGTCCTTGTGTAATTGGTTAAGGGCAAACAGCTGAAAAAAATTTGAAATGCAATGGGAGTTGAAGAATTTTGATTGCAGCTGTATGTCAGAGTAGATGCCAGTTATTAGTTCTCATTATTGCTTGCCCCCCCATGCAATCTCCTTAATTGACATGTTGGAGTACTTAGAAGCTTGACACACCTGCTGTGCTGACATATGCCATTTAGTGAGGTGGTTCAGAAATTTTACAGAGATTGGCAAAACTATTTTAGAAAGCACATTCTAGCACACCCTTGCATGCCATCCCTGAGTCATTAAAATGGTACCAACTGCAGCTCAACCCTCAGACTAATGGGAGCCTCCCCTCGTTTTCCCAGTTTGACCTACATCTGCAGTATGTCATTATTTCAGGCTTCAGATCTCAACTCTTCCCAATTCTCCTCAAGGTTTTCTTTTATTTTCCAGTTCAGCTTTTTTCAGTTCAGCATTATGCTGCCCTTTATGCTGACTAATGACTGTCTCTATCTTTTCCCTAATGCTCACAAATGGGATCCAGTGATTGGGAAGTACAGCCTTCGCCATGACACAGGTACATGTTGAGATTTGTGTTAATGAATGCTTCCTCGGAAAAAAACCCCCAGTCATTATCAGTATGTTTACAGATATGGCATGTTGCTTTCTCTCTGTACAGTTCTGCGAGACACTCTGAACAGGAAGTTCTCAGTGGCCTTCTCCATCATTGGCATGTTCTCCTCTCACGCTGTCAGCATACTCAGCATTTTCTTTTGTGCTGAAATCACTCCAACTGTAATCAGGTGAGGCTTCACATTCGTAAACATAATGAAGTGTTTGAGTCTTGTGTTGCCTTGTCAAATTAAACACCAACTCTAAAGCAATTTTGTATGCAGTGAATTTTCACTCTTGGAAAACTGGTATGGGGTGTCCAGTAGAGGTGGAAATCACCAGAGGCCCCACAATTTGATACTATCTTTATACTTGGGTCACAATACAATATTATCATGATCATGGGTTTGAATCCCAGGCAGAGCAATATTTGCTGCATGCGTCTCCCTTATTCCTCACTCCACTCCCTGAGAATAAACCCAGTGGCTTAGTTCACATAAAGTCTGTTGGCACCAATTTACACTTAATGTGAAAAAATGACAAATATTATATAGTGAACACTTAATGCCATTACAGTATATGATTAACTGCTTTTGTTCTGTGATTATTCATTGGCTCCATCTTGTGGTACAATTTTGATTTACAAGTGAGTCTGTCATGACCTCCAGATAAATGGTTCACATGAAGTGTCAGGACTTGTCTGCTCTGAGGTTGTTGCATATAGATCTGAACTTATTATGCCTCGAAAACGGAGGCATATGGTAATCACTCAATGTGTCTGTATGTGGATGGTTGTGTGTGTGTGTGTGTATCCGTCTGTCCGCCTGTCTGTTTCAGCTCACCCGGTCAAAATTAAGTGCAACTAAAGGCTTGTATCGCCATATTTTCTTGACTTTTAATTTGCCAGGATTCTGAGATAAGGCTTTGTTTTTGAAATAAATACAACTTTAACTCACCTTTACCGTGGATGGAGCCGGTAAAAAAGTATTGTAATAACTATGCTGGGCCACTAGAGGTGGCAGTGTAACTTTTTTACAGCACAACAGAGCACGTTTTTTTATAGTATGTGGAGCTGAACTGTTATAAAATAGCGGTTACTGAAAAACATGTATTCAGCAACTACACCATTTATTCATCACATGGATTGTTTTCACACTGGTTTTGCTGTTTAGTTTTGCAGAGGAAGGACGAGGTAAAACTCATTTAAAAACTCACTGAAAACTACAAGTCCCAGCATTCCTCGCTCACAAATGGTCGCAGTGAACTGTGCATGCGCCCGGAAACTCCCGCCATATGGAAATACCGAGCAATTCACCAATACTGGGTGAACAAATGTCCGTCTTTTTGACCGTCTGTTTTCTTCCTCTGCCACTAAACAGCAAAAGCACCCGTTCATCTTGATTGTCATTGTATTCACGTACCTCCATCCCTTCTGCCATTTAAAACATCTGCCACCATGCTCTTCTGTGTTTGGATTGCAGCTGTTCAAATCAGGTTGGTGGCTCTTGGCTGCTGCCAACAGTACAAACATGTGAACTGCAGATTATTTTCACTGTGCATGCGTGTACTCCAAAACTACTGAATAGATTTGGATGAAATTTTTACCAGAGGCAGTCCTTGGGCTAGAGAGGAACCCATAACATTTTGGTGATGGTCCAAGAACGCATACCTCCGCCAAGGCTCTGGCACTGAGACATCAGCACCTTGGTGCTTTTATCAAACTAACAAGAAAGGGATACATTCATACTTACGCATAAAAAAAATGGTAAAGTATAAAACAATGGTCTTGTCTAGCCCTGATAACATTTAATTTAACACCTTAATAAAATTCAGATGCTGTTTTCAGAATTGTCACCCCTACAGTTTTTTTTTCATGTGAAAATAGCTACAAAGACTAGAACTGATTTTGGTGTCAGGCTGAACATGATACTTTGATAACTGAAGATCGTCTTTTTAACATGGGATTCTATAGAGATTGACTTGCATTTGGAACCAGCCCCAAGTGACCATTTGAAGAATCACAATTTTCTGTCACTACCACAGCCTTAGATTTTGTTGGCTGTGGAGGTGGTGGCTTGGCTGGAACACAAACATACATATTTGGACGCCGACACAAGTTTTGTTATTTTAGCTATTTACCAAAATATATTCCAGATACAATTACATAATGAACATGGCCTTAAAGTGCAGACTCCCAGCTTTAATTTGAGGGTCTTCACATCCAAATTGGACGGTTTAGGAATTGCAATCATTTGTATACAAATCTCCTCCTTTCAGGGGGCTTAAAAGTAAATGGACAATTAACATTACCATAAATAAAATGTTCAGTTTTAATACTTTGACTGTCTTTAGTTGTTGCTTGTTTGTTGGTCTCTCTGCCTTAAGTTTTGTCTTAAGCAAGTCAAATCCATGGTGGATTGGGTTGAGTTCTGGTGATTGACTTGGTCATTGCAGAATATTTCACTTGTTTGCCTTAAAAAAAAATTCCTGGTTTGCTTTCGCAGTGTGTTTTGGGTCATTGCCCATCTGTGCTGTCAAGTGCCGTACAGTCAACTTTGCTGCATTTGGCTGAATCTGAGCAGACAGTATATCTCTATACACTTCAGAATTCATCTGGCTGTCTGTCTTCTGTCACATCATCAATAAACTCTACTGATCCAGTGCCACTGGAAGATGCTGTATGCATCTCCATGCGTAACACTGCCTCCACTATGTTTTACTGAAGATGTGGTGTGCTTTGCACCATGAGCCTTTCCAAGCCTTCTCTGTACTTTCTTCTTCCCAAACTTCTGCTACAGCTTGATCTTGGTTTCGTCTGTCCAAAGAATGCTGCTCGAGAACTGGGCAGGCTTCCTTAGCGGGCAGCACAGTGGTAAGCATTGTTGCCTCACAGCTACAAGGTTCCAGGTTCAAATCCCCAGGCTGGCAGGGGTGGGAACCTTTCTGTGTGGAGTGTGAATGTTCTCCCTGTGCTGTGTGGGTTTACTGTGGGGGGCTCTGCTTTCCTTCCACAATACAAAGACATGCAGGTAGGGATGCAAGTTCTTAATTGATAAGTGGTATTTTTCCTGAGAATCTGAATTTCCCTCGGTACAATACAGTCTATCTTTAACATATTAAAAGTTGCTGTTTTTTCATGTACTGAATAAAACATGAACATTATATTCCTCAATGATTTATTGTACCATTTGCATTTTTTTTTTTTACTACAGACAATGGCATTTTTTGTAGTTTTACAGTTTTTGCACTGTATAGTGTGTACTATGTGCTGGTAAATCTCAGTAAATTACAAAAGTCATGATTTTTTTATTTATTTTAAAAACTACCACCAATATCATAAATTTCTTTTTTAGTTATATTAAAAAGACTTTCACATTCTAATTTACTGAGATGCACTAGTAGACTCTTTTAATAGGAAAATAAATTGCAAGCTGCTTCATCTGTTGCATGTTAAACATTATCACAGTACCCCGGCAATCCAGGGGTTTGTATGACCCAGTATGATCTGAGCTCCCTCTGTTGTCTGTGACCTCAGTGGTAACTTGAGTCCGGTCTGCTTTTCCGTCTAGTGGCAGGTTGAAGGGAGGCAGTGGAGATGTGTTTTGTTACTGGTCAACTCGCCCCAGTGCGTGCTCGCTCCACCACCTCCTCAACCAGGACGCTCCTGATTGCACATGCACCACCACTTGCCCACTCCACGCCAAACTCGCCCCACATGCTGCCCGCCCCTACTGACACTGTGCACTGCAGCTGACCTGAGTGATCTAATTAAGCCTTTTCTCCATGATTGCTTCCATGTAATTATCCTTACCAGACTCATTTTAACAGGTTCACTTTGCTGAAGAATGTAGTCTATGCACAAAAATATTCCAGTTTCCAGTAGGGAAGTGTCAAAACACACAAATTGTTTTGGAGCGGACTCCCCGTGGAGCGAGCTTGTCAAGGCACAAATAGGTTATGGGGCAGCTGTAGCTGGCTGGGGCGAGTTTGTTTTGGTGCGACTTGCTGATAAACCATGTTTTTGCGCTCATGTAGCCTGCTGCAGTCCGTTTCTCCGCCCTGTTGATTTGACGGGTGGACATTGGAACGTGCTATTGGAACTTGTGGCCCTTCGACGTAACCTGGAAGGGCTTGGTGTCTTCTTCTGCTTTTTCAGTTGAAATGCAGCAGTGGGTGACTGCGTGCGCCCCTGCCTGGATGGCGAAGCCACTATATTTCATAGAATAAGCTCCCATTGAAAAGGGCTGCCGAGTTATCAGTTAATTGACAGCTAATTTAATTTATTCAACTAAATCCTTATCGAGAATTAATTGAAAGCCAATTAATCATTAACACTGCTAATGTTAGGTTAATTGGTGACTCTGAATCATCCCTAGGTATCTATGATAGGCCCTTAGAATAGAGGGTTAGTGTAGCTACTGGTGAAGCACTTTGAGTGGTGTTTGTGACTACACAAGTGCTATATAAATAAAGGTCCCCTGCCTTCTTTGCATGTTTTTTTGTCAAAATCTAATCTAGCCTTTCTATTTTTGAGGCCGATTAGTCATTTGTACCATGTGGTGAAACCTATGTATTTGTTCTTGTGAATTGTTCTCTTCATGGTAAACTTAGATACTGATACGCCTACTTTCTGGAGAGTGTTCTTCACTTGGGTGGATATTGTGAAGGGGTTTTTCTTCACCATGGAAAAGGTCCTGTGATCATCCACCACTGTTGTCTTTTGTGGACATCCAGGCCTTTTTGAGTTCCCGAGCTCACCAGTGGACTCTTTTTTTTTCTTTTTTTTTTTTTCTTTCTTTCACATTGCACCAAACTGTTGATTTGGCCATTCTTAACATTTCCACCATCTCTCTGATGGATTTCTTCTATTTTTCAGTCTAAGGATGATCTGTTTGACTTCCACTGAGAGCTCCTTTGACAACATGTTGTGGGCTCACCGCAACAGCTTCCAAATGCAAATGCCCCACCTGGAATCGACACCAGACCTTTCACCAGCTTGACTGATGATGGATTAACAGGGGAATAGCCCATGCAGGCCATGAAATGGCTTTTGTGTCAATTATCCAATTAATTTTAAGCCCCTGAAATGAGGAGTTTTTGTATAAAAATGGTTGCAATTCCTAAACCTTAACTCCAATTTGGATGCGAATATCCTCAAATTTAAGCTTAGAGTCTACACTTTAAGTCCATATTGATTATATAACTGTATCTTGAATATGTTTTGGTAAACAGCCAAAATAACAAAACTTGTGTCAGTGTCCAAATATATATGGATCTAAAAAGTGAATACCATAACAATGTGGTCTTGTCATAATGTGTACTTGAAAGAGTGCAAAGGCTCTCCATGCATGCCTAAAGTTGCCAGTTTTAGAAACTAACAAAGACTTGATGCAATTAAGACAACTTTAAACCCTAAAAAGGCCTCAGGATAATTACTATATTGACTTAACATACAAAAGTGATTGAGTTCACTTTTATGCTTATTGCTTACCGTACTCTACCACATACAGTAGCATTAGAGTACGTAGCAGAGGGCAGTAGAGTATCACAGCCATAGTTAGTATAATTGTGATACTGTAACGAACTCAAGTGTAATATTGCTTTTATACGACAGTTTCGCAAGCACAATTTATTAAATGACGCAATAATGGACAAAATATTTTGATTTGTTTGTTTAACCAGTTCTTGTGCACAGCTGAGAAGAAATAGTCCCTTCTAAATGTAGCCAGTAACTGCTGCTTAACATTTCAATCAGCATGAAGACGTCAATTGTCATTTCACACACATGTAAACAAATTAAATATTGTCAAGTGCAAAAGTAATGTGTTTATAAAACATACCTGTTGAGTTGGTATCCATTATTATTATTATTATTACTGCAGAAGATCCCAGATCAAAACGTATCCAATGCCAGGAACCACTGGTAGTTAGCCGGTAGCTAGTAGTCAACATGCTAGCGATTTAGCACATTTTGCTCACTTTTCTTTGCATTTTCAGATGAAACAAAGAGCCCATTACCACAAAGGTGTTGTGGTTTGTTAATCGAGACAATAAATCAAACTCTAACACTACCTTTTTTTTAAACAGATGTGAAATCACTTAATGAGCTTTAAGCACTAGCTTCAGCCTACACCCTTTCAGTTGTTTCTTCTATGCGTCCTACATATTTTTGTTGTTTTTAATGTATGTTCGTTACTGAATAAAATTCACATTCATTCATAATGACAGCAGGGCCGGAGTAGACTGAGCACCCTTTTCAAAAGGGTGGCACTTCCAGGTCACAGATAAGATAAGCCTTTATAAGTCCCACAACAGGGAAATTCCAGAAATAATTCCAGAGATTCCAGAAATAATTTCTTGTCAAACAGCGCCTCACTGTGGAAATTAAGGTATCCAAAACAGTACTGTAATTGTCAGAGAGTTGATAGTAAATTGCTGTTAGTAATTAACGGTGACATGAACACCTTTGAAGTGGTGTGATATACTGTATATCCAGTGAAATTGGAGTGCAATTATCGTGGAATATAGTAACTTGTGGAATCCCTATTGTCCAATCAAATTGCTTGGTCAGAACTAACTGTTGTATAAATTGAAATTAGCTGCCTTTGTGTTCTTCCGCCTCATTTTGTTTCATTTCGGGTGTTCAAATGAGTTTGGTGGTGCATCACTGCCATCTACTGAGTGGGTGTATGAACAGCAAAATTTCAGTGTTGAATATTGTTGATAAATAATTCGGTGCTCTTTATAAGGATGTACATGGATTATTATCATTATATCAGTAACAAAATGGTCTTCGTGACATGAACAATATAATTTATTAAGATTCTAGGATAGTTTGCCGTCCAAGAAAACTTATTGCTACAGACCCACCTTGAAACATACATGTGTCTGTCTTAGATTAAGCCAGCATACCTTACCATCACTTGTGGTTTATATTCTATGCAGGGGTGGAGGGCTGGGCTTGGTCCTGGCCAGCGCGGGCTTCGGCATGCTCACAGCACCAATCATGGAGCTCCACAACCAAAAGGGCTACTTTCTGCATCACGTGATCTTCGCCTGCTGCACCCTGCTGTGTATCATCTGCCTGCTGTTGCTACCCGAGCCGCGGGGTCAGCCGTTGCCCGAGAGTCTGGCTGACGGGGAGACCTTCACCCATCAGACACTGCTTCATCCGGGAGAACAGCACCTCCTTCTGGCCAAAAGCGACAGGGACTACTCTCGAGTCCATGACACGCCACTACACCTCTCCACCACTGGAGGTGCCACAGTGGCTGCAGCCACCGCTCTGGCAGCGGTACCAGCCTCATATGCACTCGCGACTGGTGGGGAGGTGATTGGGAATCGCTCCATAGCCAACAGCGTGTGAGCAGCAATAGTCTTATTAGTGTGCTAATAATTGCTCTAGCATTACTATGAGCCTGACCGAACACTTAAATGGACAAAAAAAAAAAAGATTGGTCGGATGAACCAGATGAACTCTTCTCATAGTGAGGTTTCAGATGATGACAACTTGTGTAATTTTTAGTGACTATGGATTCAGGAGTTGCCAAAAAATATTGTACTGGGTGAAGTGTGTCTGAAGTCGGTATGTGTTAAATAATATGAACGTCTTCAGTGGTGTCTTTCACCTGCTCTGTTAGGATTGTTCTACAGACGCAGACAAGTGGCAAAACAAAGTACCACAGACTGAATAATGCCGGTTCTGTGGTTTACTGTATGTAGTCTGAACCAGCTGAAACAGGATTTCACTGCATCTTAGAATTCTTTATAAGTTATTTTGCACTAAATGTCAAAGACACAATCAAGTGTTTGTGATTTGCTGCCAACACGTTGGAGACCCAGGGATTGGCTAAAGCCACTACCACTTTTTTTTCCCCATGAAAGGGCACAAGTAGTTAAACATGTTTAGTTTCTCTTTCATTTGTGGTCTCTTTATTAGAAGTCCATCATGGCACTTTATCCTCTGAGGTGAGATCAGTGTAGATGCTGATTTATACATGAGCGTCACAACTGTTGTGGGCGTATGATGGTTGTCAGACTTGCAGCCGGAGACCTTTTTGCAGACTGTTTGTGCAGCCTATAGACCTGTGTTTAAGTGCGTACTGCTGAAATGAATCTGAGAGCTGAGAGGGCATTTGAGTGACCCGTTATTGCACTGATGTATGTCTCATGATGCAGCTCAGTATTTAAAAGGGCAGTTAAACCCAAAAATGTAATTTTGTATTTTAATCCTAATCTGAAGTGCTGTTCTCTCCATGCAGAATATTTGGTTTGAGTTTTCAGTTCTTGTCAGCTGTAGAAATGTCTGCCTTCTCTTAATGAAAAAGAATCAAATAGCATAATTTGTATGCAGAATGAAAATAATACCCATCTTCCACCGAGCCAATAGATTGTAACATGTTCAGAGCCCAAGCGTGAAAGAACGTAGCTTCCATTAATAATGCATCTTGTTGGGTGTCAAAAACAGTAAGAAAAGTGGCCTTAGAAGTGAATTATTTTAACAATAAGGACTGGATAAAATCATCCAAAAATTATCGTTTAGCTTGCATTTTAAAGCTCAGCAGAAATGTTTCCTTTAAGAAACTATTATGAGCAAGTTTGCCAACAATTTTCTTGAGAAACTTTTTTTTTCCTCTGCCAAATGTTGACGGCTAGCTAATATTACAGCACAGACAAAGGGAAGTCCAGCAATGCTTATATTCAACTATTTTGTCACAAGTCATGGTATACTTCCTTCTACTCAAGGTATTGTTTGGTTGACAAAAAATAGAACCTCTAGAACATCTGCACGTGCCACCAGACTGCTACTCTAGCTCATGAAGAAATTATGTAAAGAAGCTCATGCATGTTAACCTCTTGCACTCCGGGATACCACGGGCGGTCACGTCTCTGCGTCCTCGTGCGTCCTAGTGCGCACTGTGCGTCTCAGTGCGCACTGAAAAAAAAAAAAAAAAAAAGCTGCATTTCCGTTCTTCCACTACAGACACAGCCGTGAACAGAAAGCCAAAGGAGTGCTTTGATTGGTTTAGATTTGATTGACCTCTCATTCGACTAATAAGAGCCTTGAATTGGGTTTCTGAAACCTTGAAGAACCAATGACTGAAAACCTAGTAAGAAGGACCCGCCTACCAACGACTGCGAATACAAGGAGCCAATTGAAGCAGAGAAGTTCGACGATTGAAAGCGTGTGTCCCGTGCGTAAAATCTGTTTTGTGTAAGCTGCTGTGTGTAACGGTAGCGTTCGCCAGTCTTTTTTTCTTACTACTGTTCTTATTTGTTTTGAAAAATCATTCGCCAAAACCGCAATCATGGAAGCGCAAAACCGCAATAATGGAATCATGGTTTGACCGGGTCGCATGACCAGAACCATAAGTCGTAACAACCGGACCAGCTTCATGTTCGTCTGACAACGAGGAACAGATGTTCACCAGCGACACTGCTGTTGTGGACAGGTAAGTGTTATAAGCTAAATTATTCTTTATCACTGAAAATAGTAATCCAAATGACTTTTGACCGATCAGTAATTACAACTGTACGTCATTGCCACATGACGGACCGTTGACGGACTGTTTTTTTGTGCGCCGCGTTCCTCTGTAGCGGTGGGGGGTGGGGGGGAGTTGTTATCCTCTACATTGCAGATATTTTAGTATAATTTTTATTGCACTGTAGGTTATTTTTTCTTGTAAAAAAAGGCCACACATTTTTTACGTGGCATGCTTCTTTGTGTGTAGGGGGCTTGTTTGTTCATTCATTCATGAATGAATGAATAAACAACCCACACACACACACACACACGCACACAGAGCCCTGAGTGTCACCTTTCATTTGAGCCCAAGATGAAGCTTCTATGTTGAATCATTCAAAAGTTATAGACGTTTTTCCAAACTGTGCCATTTGGCACAGTTCAAAAACGCCTGGGAACAACCTAAGAAAAAAGCTGTGTAATATATTCATTTTTTGTGGTATTGTTACAAAATTTTGACCTCAGCTGAATAACACTTGGTTCTACATTTCTGTTGCATTTTCCAGCCCGTATCTGACAGCTGTGTTATTTGCAAGCATTTGTATCAGAAAAAACACCCAGGCGAACTTTATTTTCTTCAAGTTCAGTATGTTTAGATGACTGTTACTCAGTGGCAGGAGCACTTGGAGAGATTATGACTGTTTTGCCAAAAAATTCAAAGTGTTTTCTTTTAAATGAGACCAACCCCATGAAGATGCTGCAAAAGGTTGAAGAACAGCTTTTGATTTACTTTGGGTACGTTATTTTTAGGCATTTTTAGGGAAATTGACCAGAGTGCAAGGGGTTAAATGGTAACTGGATGTAAACAATGATGATGTGCTCTTAGTTTCTTTTTGGTGGCAGCTGTGGCAGTAGAAAGAAAATAGTTCCTACATGAACTGCTGACACAAATTATACATTTTCCTTGAATGATATTGTAGAGGAAAAAGGATGCGAAGGCGAGGCACGAGCTGGGACAACACAGAATCTTTATTCTTCCTCTAACAACATATCAGCATACAGCATAAAGCTTTCCATGCCAGCGCGCAGAGGCTGGAAGCCCCCTCCTCCTTCAGTCTGTTATTCTTCTCTCCACCCTGCTTTCTGGGTGTGAAGAAAATCCCTAAACACTGTACCCCCACACAGCACCCCCCCCCCCCAACACCCAGAATGGGCGTTAACCCCCCCATCCTCTGTGCTTGAGCTGGCGTCCATAGCGGCTGTAGTGGGGGGTCACCGATCCAGTCGAACTGCCCTGACTGGCGGGGTGTCCAGAGAGCTCGTCAGTCTGTGGAGGGAAAGTGGGGGGGGGGGGGGGGGACACTTTCTGCTTCGCTTCAAGTTCCAGCCCGTTGAACGGTCTGTAGTGTGGTGGGCGCAGCGGGGGCTGGTTTCCTTGTGCCTGACTGAGACAGAACCAGCATCTGCAGGCTTTTTGGGATGAAGGTGGGCCAGCCCGGTGCGTTCAAAGCCTCCAGGACGTGCAAAAATTGTGTGGACAGATCCGTCTTGGGTGCAGGATTTTCGGGAAAAAACTCTCCGGGGATCCGCAGTGGCTGAGAGAAACACGTTCTGCCAAATCTTCTTTAGGTGCGGGTCACAGCCCTAAAGGATCTGGGGAAGGCGATCGGCCCAATTCCCCGAGGATGTACAGCAGCTGAGAAAAGATATAAGTTCTGTTGGGGAGGCTGTCAGATCTTCTTTAGGTGTGGAGCGCAGCCCTAAAGGAACTCTGAACAGGCGGTTGACCCAATTGTGTCCGTGGGTGACTTGTCCATCCATTGGCAGGTGTAAGTTCGGGCCCGCTGCCACCCTGCTGCGTTGACCGGCAGGATACTCTTCTGGGTGCGGAAGTCCACTGGGAAACCTCTCCCCGAACGTGTGTGCGTGGCGCGCGCGTCCGGCGCAGTGACCACATAGTTGTATCTTGTGTCATCCTCGTAATCCCGCAGAGTGTGCACGGGGCTTCTATATGCTAAAACCCCGCTGTCGGGTGATGGAGCCAGTGTCCGGGAGTGTGACTGAAACAGCGCAGGCGGCGCTGATGCTCTCCCAGGTAGCCTCCGGAACAGTGCTCGTCTTGCCCTCCATGGCACGTCTTGGTGTAGGGAACGGAATAGGTGCTCCCCGGGACGTCAGGTCACCAGTGTGGTGGAAAGGATGGCAGGTGATCCATGTTAATTCCGAGTCCACAGTGTGGTGAAAGAGATTGACACTCCATCTTACGTCGAGGGCCACCAGTGTAGAGGAAAAAGGATGCGAAGGCGAGGCACGAGCTGGGACAACACAGAATCTTTATTCTTCCTCTAACAACATATCAGCATACAGCATAAAGCCTTCCGTTCCAGAGCGCGGAGGCTGGAAGTCCCCTCCTTCAGTCTATTATTCTCCTCTCCACCCTGCTTTCTGGGTGAGGAAAACCCCCAAACACTGTGTCCCCACACAATCATCATTTCTGGAATGAGAAATTAGTGCTGATTTTTTTTTTCATTTTTTGCACCATGAGCATGATGCATGGTGATGCAGATTGAATTCTAACCCCAATCAGTCATAACATAATGACCACACATCCACCTCAGTTTATGCGAGGTTGTGCTCAGTGGCAACAGGTTTAGGGGGGAAACCTAGACATCCCTCTCCTCAATAGCACTATCCAGCTCCTCCTGGAGGATCTCCAGACATTCCATTTCCAGCTGAAACAAATCCCTCCAGCACATTTCAGGTCTGCAGTGCGATCTTTTCCTGGTTGGGCGTGCCTGGAAAACCTCCAGAGGGAATCAACCAGGAGGCATCCTGATCAGATGTCCGTTCCAGCTGACTACTTTCAATGTGGAGGATCATTGGCTCTATTCTGAGTTATCTCCCAATGTCTGAACTCCTCACCCTATCTCTAAAGATGAGCTAGACATGCTACCGAGGGAATTTGCGATCTCATTCCTTTGGTCACTAGCCAGACCTCATGACCATGGGTGAGGTTTGGAAGATAGATGGACCAGTAAATCGAAAGCTTCGTCTTTTGGCATAGCGCCCTCTTCATCATGACAGACCAGTGCAGCAACCATATTATTGCTGACAAAGCAAGGATCTCCTGACACACTGTACCATCACTTATGAGCAAGATCACGAGATACTTAAACTCCTACACTGGAGGCAAAGCCTGATTTCTGACCCACAGACAGAGCAGCTGCCTGATATTGTGTAAGCCCCCTTTTTTCACTAAAACAGCCTTGACCCATTGAGGCTAGGACTCCACAAAAGCTCTGGAGGTCTGCGGTGGTATCTGCCACCAAGCCATCAACAGCAGTTTCAAGTTCTGTAACTTGCGAGTTGGGGCCTTCATGTACTGGACTTGTTTTCCAGCATATCCCACAAATACTTGATTGGATTAAGTTCTGGAGAATTTTAAAGCAAAGTTAGCACCTCAAACTCCTGATTCATCGGACTAGGCCACCTTCTTCCCTTTCTCTCTGGTCCTATTCTGATGTTTTTGTCTACACTTTTTTGGCAATGAAAATAGGTCTGTATGGACACCTAGCCTCTCTTGGCTAAGCAGCTAATTACACAACCAACTGTGATGCACATGCACTGGTGAGGATTGACCACCAATGACCCTGTTGGCAGTGCACCACTTTTCCTTCCTTGGACCATTTTTGGTAGTTCCTGACCACTGCAGACCAGGAACATCCCACATGTGCTGCACTTTTGATAATGCTCTGACCCAGTGGTGTAGTTGCAAAAGTGGCTTAAATCCTGCACTTGACAATTTTTTTCCTGCTTCCAACACATCAGCTTAAATGACATAGGGCCCTATTAGGATGATCATCTGTGGACTTTTACACCAGACTTTCCACCGTACACCAGTGGTTTTGTTAGTTTCTGTCAGTGCATTGTTTTGCTTTTTACGCTTTGCATCATGCCATCAAATTACCAGTTGACAGTGCACCCGCTATGCGCTTCAGCTCAGCATTCTTACCAGTGTGTTCTCTCTAAAATAACTAACTGGGCATAAACTGTGATTGATTTCTTCCTTATAACCAAGCAGCATTACTATCACATGCATTTTGGCTCACACAACACAGGGGGCTTTTGTCAGCACAAAACCTGTCGAACAGTCATGATCAGAATTCACTTTAGATAATGCACCTCTTTGGATTAAAGGGATGGACATGAGCACTTTATCCAAAATACACCTCTGAATGATTAGACCAGCCTCTCTGCATCATGCGCTGGCAGAAAGTTCATTTTTACGCCGTTGTGATAAGGAAGTGAACTTGGAAATGCCCATAAATGCTTTCTGCATCATTGACAACTGACTACTTGACCGCGTCGTTATAATATGGTCCATAATGTTCAATTGCAGCTTAAAGGAACTATCTGTAAGAAAAATAAATATTAAACCATAAAAATAATAACATGGCATTGGAGATTAAACATTTAATTTGTAAATCTGACTTCTGCAAAATTAAAGCTGAAATATTTCCATTTGCAAAGTTAGACTACTTCAAGAACCAGAGCCAATCGCTTTCTGATCTGAGAAAACCGTGTGCAACAGTCATAGAGACAAGCCTGAGAACAGGACCAGAAATCATTTATACTTGACCTAATAGAAACAAGTTACTGTGTAGGAGTCATCGTCTCTTTCCAGCGTGTACTGTAACCCGTTTGTCCTATCCTCTATTTGCCAACCTGTTTAAGTCTGGTCAGGAAGAGAGGAGGGAAAACCCACCTACTATATATGTTGCCAGGATTACATAATTTTGCTTTAATCAGTCAATCAAAGCTTTATTTATATAGCACTTTTCATACAAAAAGATGGAACACAAAGTGCTTCACACATTGAAATAAAACACAATTACACAATCCTCCCACCACACACACACAAAGAAACTGTAGTCAATGTAAAACTTAAGGCTTATGGCTGGGCACCGAGGATCCAAGTGTGGAAGCACCATCACTAGGGAGCTATCACCTGCAGGGAAAGTACCAAGTCCACGGCTACAGGAACACCACCTCTGAGACTGCCCAAGTCCAACCTGAGGGGTCGACACTGTAGGTGTGGTGCCGCAGTGTTCGATCCCCTCAGCCAGGTAGACCAGGGCAACCATAAGCCAGCACCCTGCAGCCAGAAAACAGGCACAATTCCCCAAGGGAGGGCTCCCTATCTTATTTATCACTGATAAATAAGATGATTTGCTAATAAAGAGACTAGGCAGTTAAGATGACTAGAAGAATAAAAGAACACTTAAATACAGTCAAACAGACATACAGCGGTGTGAAAAAGTGTTTGTCCCCTTCCTGATTTCTCATTTTTTTTTGTATGTAACACTTAAATGTTTCAGATCATCAGACAAATTTAAATATTAGACAAAGATAACACAACTAAACACAAAATGTAGTTTTTAAATTGAAGGCGTTTATTATTAAGGGTAAAAAAAAAAATAAAAATCCAACCCTACATGGCCCTGTGTGAAAAAGTGATTGCCCCCCTGTTAAAACATAAATTAACTGGATTATCACATCTTTGGAAAGCTGAGTTCAATTTTCTAGCCATTTCTAAAGCTTTGGGACGCCAGCAAACCACAGTGAGAGCCATTATCCACAAATGGCAAAAACATAGAACAGTGGTGAACCTTCCCAAGAGTGGCCGGCTGACCAAAATTACCCCAAAAGCGCAGCGACGACTCATCCAAGAGGGTCACAAAAGACCTTACAACAACATCCAAAGAACTGCAGGCCTCACTTTGCCTCAGTTAAGGTCAGTGTTCATGACTCCACTATAAGAAAGAGACTTGACAAAAATGGCCTGTATGGCAGTTCCAAGACGAAAACCACTGCTGAGCAAAAAGAACATAAAGGCTCATCTCAGTTTTCCCAGAAAACATCATGATTATCCCCAAGACTTTTGGGAAAATACTCTGTGGACTGATGAGAACAAAAGTTGAACTTTTTGGAAGGTGTGTGTCCCATTACATCTGGCGTAAAAGTAACACAGTGTTATGTCTATAAAACATGGAACAATGATGAGGCAAATGGTGAACTACACAGGACTTTATTATAGACTCACTGTGGATACAGAGACGCTCCCGCTAGGCTGAGAGGTGGTCGAAGAGACCCCCCCCCTCTACTGCACAGTCCTCTTATACTCCGGGTGGCGGCGGAACCGGAAGGTGAAGCCGCCACCCGTGTCACACCATAATATGTCCTATTAACTACACTACGCACAGCATTTCAGAAAAGGAACATCATACCAACAGTAAAATATGGTGGTAGTAGTGTGATGGTCTGGGGCTGTTTTGCTGCTTCAGGACCTGGAAGACTTGCTGTGGTAAATGGAACCATGAATTCTGCTGTCTACCAAAAAATCCTGAAGGAGAATGTCCGGCCATCTGTTCGTGACCTCAATCTGAAGCACACTTGGGTTCTGCAGCAGGACAATGATCCAAAACAAATCAGCAAGTCCACCTCTGAATGGCTTAAGAAAAAACAAAATGAAGACTTTGGAGTGGCCTAGTCAAAGTCCTGACCTGGATCTGATTGAAATGTTGTGGCAGGACCTTAAAAAGGTGGTTCATGCTCAAAAACCCTCCAATGTGGCTGAATTACAACAATTCTGCAAAAATGAGTGGGCCAAAATTCCTCCACTGTGCTGTAAAAGACTCATTGCCAGTTATCGCAAACGCTTGATTGCAGTTGTTGCTGCTCAGGGTGGCCCAACCAGTTATTAGGTTTAGGGGGCAATCACTTTTTTACACAGGGGCATGTAGGTTTGGATTTTTTTCCCCCTTAATAATAAACACCTTAATTTAAAAACTGCATTTTGTGTTTACTTGTGTTATATTTGTCTAATATTTAAATTTGTTTGATGATCTGAAACATTTAAGTGTGACAAACATACAAAAAAATGAGAAATTAGGAAGGGGGCAAACACTTTTTCACACCACTGTATATTCATAAGTATTAATAATTTGCAGTAAGATAAGTAATTGTGACATAAAATAGGTCTGAAATCATAAATTAAGACATTCATTCATTCATCTTCTACCGCTTAACCCTCAAGCGACCAAGCTATTTTACGGACTGAAATGACCAAGTGGGGTCATTTATGACCCCATTGTGCTCTGTACAGGGATCCTTATTATAAATGGCTGGTTGGAGGTTTATCATACCAAAACTACTCCCTGTATTTAAGACAGGTATTTTATAATGATCTAATGTAAAATGTGTTTGCTAATAATGCTTTTATTGCAAGAAATAACCAAAACGCAGACTGTAAGAACAACATTACATTTATTTAGACCAGGGGTGTCCAACCATGTGCCATGGAGAGCCAAGACCCTGCAGGTTTTCTCTTCTACCCAGTCTCTTCAGCAGGTGTTTTCACTTATCAGCAATCAGTGGGAAGAAGTTCACAGAAATCTGCTGTTGAAGACACTGGTTGGAGGTAAAACCTGCAGGGTCTTGGCCCTCCATGGCACATGGTTGGACACCCCTGATTTAGACAGTCCTTGTCAGTTCACTCTTGGAACATCATCATCATAGTCATCATATCATCATCACGATGATGATGATACCCATTATTGTAGTTACGATGATGATCATGATACCTATTATGGCATTTTGCATAATGGCGGTTTTCTTGTGGACGGTGATCCGGATCACCACCAAAATCTAATCATCTGTAGGATACCCCATTTCTGACAATCTGTGAAAATTTCATGAAAATCCGTTCATAACTTTTTGAGTTATCTTGCTAACAAACAGACAAATCCAGACAAACAGACAAATGTAAATCTTGCTATCCTAGGTCTGTTAGCCATGGTTCACTGCAATACAATATAAAGTACTGATTAGAATTGGAAACCGGAGTGGTGGCTCAGTTGGTAGAGCATCCGCCCCACACCCGGGAGGCAGGGCTTCAAATCCCGGCCGGGTCATACCAAAGACCATATAAAAATGGTGCTTTCTGCCTTCTAGCGTGGTGCTCCGCATAATGGAATGGGGAAAGTAAAGTTACACACAGAGCTACCAGAGGACTGACCCCCCGCTGTAGCTTTCACTACTTACAGTAGCTGTGTGGCCTAGGGTCAGAGAAACGGAGATAGGCGCCGCCCATATACACCTTCAGGTGTGAAGGGATTAACTAACTATTAGAAGTGGAACATTTGAATAAAATTTATAAAACCAATGTTTAAAAACCAGTGCTTCTCTTCGGGGTCATAAATGACCCCACAAGAGTTTGCGATGTCTACACCACACCAATTGGTTGATCCCTGCAAAAAACTATGAAAGTGTGTAGGATTAGTAGACTGACAAATTCATGCTAGGAAAGAAAATTTGGATAAAAAATAAAGAGACGGCACATTAAATTATATGGCTGGGGTCGTAAATGACCCCACTCGGTCGCTTGAGGGTTAATCCTTTTCGGGTCGCGGGGGGGCCGGAGCCTATCCCAGCATCTTTGGGCGAGAGGCAGGGTACACCCTGGACAGATCGCCAGTCCATCGCAGGGCCAACACAGAGAGACAGACAACCATTCACGCTCACAGTCACACCTAAGGACAATTTAGAATCCCCAGTTTTGATGCCAATTAACCTAGCTTGCATGTTTTTGGCATGTGGGAAGAAACCGGAGAAATCCCGGAGTAAACCCACGCAGACACAGGGAGAACATGCAAACTCCACACAGATCACTGTTGGTCAGGGGCTGGGATCGAACCCAGGATCCCCCGTTCAAGGGTGAGTTGCTGTGCTACCGCAGTGCTAACCACTCCGCCACCGTGCTGCCCTAAAATAAATTAATCAAAAGCAAGGTTAAAGTAGTAGGTCTTGAGCCTGCTTTTAAAAACATGAACATGCTCGGCAGCCCTGATGTTGTCTGGCAGGCTGTCCACAGACATGGGCTGTAGTAATTAAAAGCTGCTTCACCGTGGATGTGTGTTCTGACAGTAGGGATAATTAAAAGACCAGTGCCGGAGGACCCCAGGGACCGTGGGGGCTCATATGCCAAAAGTAGTTCTGATAAATAAGAAGGCCCAAGGCCATGCAGACATTTATAAACCAGTAAAAGAACCTTAAACTCGATCCTGAAGGACACGGGGAGCCAATGCAGTGATTTGAAAACCGGCCTGATGTGAGCCTGCCGTCTGGTCCTCGTCAGAACATGTGCAGCTGAGTTCTGTAATGACTGCAGATTTGAAACTGTCTTTTTTTGGGAAGACCAGAGAGCAGGACATTACAGTAATCAATACGACTGGTGATAAAAGCATACCTCAGTAGCTCCGGGTTTGCTCGAGAGTGAAGTGGGCAGACTCGCTATGTTCTTTAGATGGTAAAATCCTGTTCGTGTTAACATTTTTAATGTGTGGAGTAAAACCAAGCTCAAAGTCTAAAATGACACCCAAATTCTTAACCTGTTTGGATGGGGTAAAGGACAGTCTATGTAATTTTGGTAAAATTTTCTCTCTCTGAGCTTCAGGATCGATGACTAAAACTTCAGTTTTGTCCTGGTTGAGGTGAAGAAAGTTTCCATGATTTAATGTCTAAAATAGAGTTATAAAGGGTGTTAATTGTTTTTTTCTTGCCTTCTGGTTGTTGCTCTGGGTGTTGCTATCCCTGTGCTGTTGCAATCCTGGAATTTCCCCGTTGTGGGACTAATAAAGGCTTATCTTATCTTATCTTATCTTAATTGGTTCCATGTCATCAGAAGACACAGTGATATAAAGTTGTGTCATCAGCATAACTATGGAAATTAATGCCATGTCTCCTGATAACATTCCCCAGGGGCAGCATGTACATATTAAAAAGTATTGGACCTAAAATTGAACCTTTTATATAATATATATTAAGATATCCCACTGATTGCCAGGTACCACTGTACAGAGAAAACCAATGGTCATAATCCAGCCATCTTCTGCCACTCATTCGAGGTCCGGGTCGTGGGGCAGCAGTCCATGCAGCGCAGCCCACACAGCCACCTACTTCACATAGCGCCATGATCTCTTCTGCAGGTGGTGAGCCCACTAGAGGGTGGACTCATGCGGCTCCTTTGAGTACACTGGGTCCCCGATGTAACTTTTTTCCATCGGGATCAGCGGCCATATTATTGCCAATTAGTGGATATATAGCTGGCATCTTTCACATCTGAAAACTCAAACCCAAAATAATCTAATGGATTAGTAGCACAATTAACTATTATGGACAGTTACATGAATTTGATTTAAGGGTGAAATGCAAACTTTAAATGGCTTTATCCTGATAGCTCTGGGTTCTTTTTTTTTTTAACCAAACAGAGAATATTCAATGTAATTAAAGAAAAGTAGTATTTATTTTGTCTTGCTGCCAAGGGTGATTTTGTTGCTTGAAATACCTCAATTAGCAAATATTTCCACTCTGACTTTCACTCCTCGTTCTCTGTACTCTGGTCATGTTGTAGTCCTGTTCCTAGGATGTGTACCTCTAGCCAAAAAGCACAACATTAGTTTTTTTTAAATATATACATTTGTGAAGCTTAGAGTAGAGCAGCTCAATCTGCATAGACCCAGGCTAGTTGTGATTAGTGAACATTTATACACTTTTATGATGCAAGTGTTCTTTAGGACTGCATACAAGATGTAACGTATCTATACATGTGCCATTCATTCAGAAAGTGTGGACCATGAACTTTTATAGACTGAAGCGCTTTGAACAGATACATCACCCCATAAACCATTTTTGAGCAAATTCATTCAAATCCATTTTGAGCCATAACCCAAACATTCTCCATTTTATAATAAAAAACGTATACATTATAGTACATGGCAAACATTTTAAACACCCTGTACGGTTTGATAGTTTGTATGTTTTCAACAGTTTGAGAGAAAAAAAGAAAAAACTCAACCACTAATGCTGTTTTCTAAGTGTTATTTTTTTAATATGATGCATTTGTACAAAAAGCCACAGGCCTACATGTTTTGATAATAAACCACTTAATTTATTATGTTAATAAAAGAACACGATGTGATTTCTTGTCCTGGTTATTGTGTTGGAGAATGATCTGCCCTCCTTCCGCTGCAGTCTGGTGTCATTTAAAAGTGTTCAGGATGAAGCTCCATTTCCTTTTTGATCCTGTTCTCCACCAACAGACTAAGGCTGGAATCTGTTGTTGGAAGACTGTAACTCACAAATACTTGTTTTTTCGTCTTCTTCGCTGTTGAACAGAAACAGAAATTAGATCAGTGAAAACACTAAATATTTGGGAGAAATTAAACTAAAATCAGTTGTAGAACAACTTTGCCACATAGTTTTTATTAATGGAAATCCATCATGGTAACATCCAACTTGATCCCATATGTTCTTAAATAGTATCCGGGGCCAGAACGGTGGGAAGAAGAAAGTACAGAGAAGGCTTGGAATTGCTCATGATCCAAAGCACACCACATCTTCTGTAAAACGGAGGCAGTGTGATGCATGGGCATGCGTGGCTTCCAATGGCACTGGGTCACTAGTGTTTATTGATGATAAGACAGAAGCAGTCAGATGAATTCTGAAGTGTACAGGGATATACTGTCTGCTCAGATTCAACCAAATGCAGTGAAGCTGATTGATGGGCACTTCACAGTCCAGATGGACAATGACCCAAAACATCCTGCGAAAGCAACCCAGGAGTTCTTTAAGGCAAAGAAGTGGAATAGTCTGCACTGACCGAGTCAATTACCAGATCCCACCCCTATTGAGCATGCATTTGACTTACTTAAGACAAAAGGCAGAAAGACCCACAAATAAGTAACAACTGAAGACAGCTGCAGTAAAGGCCTGGCGAAGCATCACAAAGAAGGAAACCCAGCATTTGATGATGCCCATGGGTTCCAAACTTCAGGCAGTCATTGCTGCAAAGCGTTCTCAGCAAAGTATTAAAAATGAACATTTTATTTATGGTAATGATAATCTGTCCATTTACTTTTGAGCCCCTGAAATGAGGAGATTTTGTATAGAAATGGTTGCAATTCCTAAACCGTAACTCCAATTTGGATGTGAATACCTCCAAATTAAAGCAGAGTCTGCACTTTAAGACCATATTGATTATGTAACTGTATCTTGAACATATTTTGGTAAACAGCTAAAACAACAAAACTTGTGTCAATGTCCAAATATATATGGACCTAACTGTATGCTACGATCCACACAACGTCTTTTTCAGGGACGTCCCTGCTTATTTCAGCAAGACACTGCCAAGCCACGTTGTGCACGTGTTACAACAGCATGCCTTCGTAGTAAAAAAGTGCAGTACTAGATTGGCCTGCCTGCAGACCAGACCTGTCTCCCACTGAAAATGTGTGGCACCTTATGCAGCGCAAAAAAGCCAATGGAGACCCTGGACTGTTGAGCAACTCAAGTCGTACATCATGCAAGAATGGGAAAGAATTCCACCTACAAAGCTTCAACAATCAGTGTCCTCAGTTCCTAAACACTTAGTGTTGTTAAAAGCAAAGGTGATGTAACACAGCGGCAAACATGATGCCCCTGTCCCAGCATTTTTGGAATATCTTGCAGGCATCAAATTCTAAATGAGTGAATATTTGCCCCCCCCCCCAAAAAAAAAAACAAAAAACAATAAAGTTAATCACTTTAAACATTAAATAGCTTATCTTTGTAGTGTTTTCAATTGAATATAGGTTGAAAAGGACTTGTAAATCATGGAATTCTGTTTTTATTTACATTTTACACAACATCCCAACTTCACTGGAATTGGGGTTTGTAATCAAATACTGGTTTAATACATTATTTTCTGCACAGTTCACATATTTGTTTATCCTACACTGGCTGAGTAGTCATTTTCATTAAAGACCAGATCATCAGTAATGGTGAAGTTCGTTCTGGCATGATGAATCTACTCTATGGTCACCAAGAGCCTTTGTTTCTCTTGTTTTACAGTATAAGAGGTTAAAGCTTGAGAAACAAAATTAACATGACATCTTTAATTAATCAACAGTGTATAATCTCTTATGGCTAGATCTCACAGTATAACAGACACAAAAAAGTGAAGCAGCACTTTACCTAATCGCTGTGCCAGAGAATTCGGAGTTGTGTCTGATGGGTCCCCCATTATTAATGTAGACAAAGGCATGGAGTCCTGGAGACAAAGACAAAAAGCTGCTAACTCCTATCATTGTAAAGTGAAATAACCACTGGTTACTCCTTCAGTAAATTCATGTTAAATATGTAGCTGCTTTGTTTCTAGTTTGTGTATCAGCTAAAGACTTTCCTCACAGCTGTATACTATCTGATAGAGCCAATACTGCAGTGGACTGTGACAAGCACCCACACAACACAACACTCAGACAATAAAAGCTTCCCTATCCTACTTTTCAAATGAGCTCTGTAACAGTGGGGCCGAGGAGTAGGTGATGGGAGGAGGAATAATCCTGTGCATATACTAGTGCAATGTTTTTCAACCAGGGTGCCCTGGTACATTCAGTTTTCAATGGGAAACTATCCAATTTCACTTATTAATTGGTCCAAAAAATGCAAATAATTTGTTATTGTTGTGCATGGCTGCCTACAGAACCCATGCAGTGAAATTAGATAATTTCCTAAAGAAACCTGAACATATCAGGGGACGCTGGTTGAAAAACACTGTACTGGTGGATATCTATCTATAAATGCATGAAATCTCTGTCTGTGTGTTCCTCAGATATCACCCAAACCATTCATCAGACCGACCTCAGATTTCATAAGTGCTTTGCTGAGGTTACCAGGGTGTGCATCCCCCAGGATGGAGTTCCTCAGTCAAAATATGTAATTGTTATCAATAAAAGTTTAGCCACTGCTCCGTTTCCTCATGCTCTGGCCTCTAGAAGTGTGGGCGGGGTTTCGAATTGACTCCGTACTGATTGGATAATACGCGGCATTACGACCAGTCACCAGAGTGCTCCGTAAACAAAACAAGGAAGTGAAAAGCGACAAATTTGACTAGAAAAAGAGAATACTGAAGATTAAATGCTTAAAAAATTATACTATAATGTTGCCCTGATTGCGTAGCTCTAAAGGATAATTCGGCAGATGAAGAGAACACAAGGTGTGCGGGTGCGCTGGGGGGGCAGCAGCCAGACCGCCTTACCGCAGTCCTTCGCAGGGAGCCAAGCCCAGCCTGTGCAGTTAATGGGAGTCTCGGCTGCTGCTTCACCCGTGTGCCACTGCTGTCCTTTGCAGCACCATGGGTTCAACATGGCACTCCTGCCGGTATTGGTGCGCTCACACGGCTATCTAAAAATTAAAAGTTAATAATAATACCACCATGATTGTGGAGCGGAATAGCCAGATCAATTACATATCATATGCGGACACATATGCACGCTTTGACTAAATGACGACCGTGACAAAAAATGCCCAAATAATGAAATAAATCATTTTTCATTTACTGGCAAATGGGCAACAATGATGCAACAGTTGTAGCCAAATGGGTCATTCTGCTGTGTATAATAACGTTGGGCGTGTTGGGTAAAAGGAGGCACTAGAATGGGCCTCAAATATTTACCTCCGCCAAGGAGGTCACGTTTTTACTGGCGTTTGTCTGTCTGTCTGTTACCAACATAACTCAAAAAGTTATGAACGGATTTTGATGAAATTTTCAGGAAAGGTGTGTAATGGCACGGGGAACAGATGATTAGATTTTGGTGATGATCTCAGAGTGCATACCTCCACCAAGGGCTTTGTATTTGTGCAGCAGGATTACACAAAAACTACTGGATGGATTTGGATGAAATTTTCACCAGAGGTGGTTCTTGGGCTACAGAGGAACCCATTATATTTTGGTGATGATCTGAGAGCGCATACCTCAGCCAAGGCCCTTATCTTCTCACAGTGCGTTAGCAACAATACTCCAAAACTGATGGACAGACTTTGATGCAATTTTCACCACAAGTGGCTATAGGCCTACACACAAACCCATTACATTCTGGAGATGATCCATGAGAAATGGAAGGAGCCTTGGCAGAGGTATGCGCTCTATGAGTGCTTTTCTAGTTGTAAATGTGTCCTGTTATAGTACTGCATGAGTTTATTGATGATAGACTATAAACTACACATATAAACTAAATTACCTCTCGCCCAAAGATGCTGGGATAGGCTCCAGCCCCCCCGCGACCCGAAAAGGATTAAGCGGAAGAAGATGAATGAATGAATGAACAAGGATGACTGAACAACTCCCATTGCTCCGAGTGCAAGATACAACACTTATGAATATAACTTGTAAAAAAAAAAAAATCACACAAATAAGTGATCTGACAAACAAATTAACAAGTGGTTCTGAAACAGTCGCCAATATTGGACGTCCCATTCACTTTCAATAATTCTGTAATTAATATTCACACAATCAAATAAATCTTAGTGTTCACTCCCTTTTATATTCATCAAAGTCTAACATGTGTGATTACCTACATACAGTATAGGCTACACCTCTTTGTATTCCACTTTCAAACACAGCCTACATTTGGGCCTGGAAAGTAGGGATGGGCGATACCAGCATTTTTCCTTTCGATACGGTACCATTAATTTATGGGACTCAGTGTTGCCAACTCCTCAGTAAGAAAAGTAGCTATTGGCTGTCCTAAAAGTCGCTAGAAGTCACTAAATGACGCCACTGCCTAATTTGAATGATTGGCCATTTGAATAATTGTAATGGATGCTGTAGGAGAAAAGAATAATGTCATGGGAGAGACAAAAATTGCGTAAAAAACACCCTAAATATGTTAAGAACTACAAATCAACTTTCTTCCGTTTATTCTTGGTTTGTTTGTTTTAATTTGGTCATTTAAATAAGCCATCACGTCTCAAAATAATTTCATGACTTTAATGCTGTGTCTAGACCAGGGGTGTCCAATCATGTACCATGGAGGGCCAAGACCCTGCAGACTTTACCTCCAACCAGTGTCTTCAACAGCAGATTTCACTGAACTTCTTCCCACTGATTGCTCATAAGTGAAAACACCTGCTGAAGAGACTGGGTAGAAGAGAAAACCTGCAGGGTCTTGGCCCTCTGTGGCACATGATTGGACACCCTTGGTCTAGACCAGGGGTGGGCAGTGAGGGCCATTCCACTGCAGGTTTTTTGTTCCACCCAGTCTCTTCAGCAGGTGTGTAATCTGATCAGCTTCAAGGATTGCTAATCATTGAAAACACCTGCTGAAGAGACTGGGTGGAACAGAAAACCAGCAGTAGAATGGCCCTCCATGGCACATGATTGCCCACCCCTGGTCTAGACCCATACACAAACCAATTTTGCCCTGCATTGTTAAATGTTAGAATATCAAATTTAATCAAAAGACTTATGTGTGGTGGAACTGCTAGCTCTACGTCCAACTCTCTTTTATCCAGGCTTGGGACAGTACAGGCAGTATGCCAGTGTATCATCTCCAATAAACGGCTTCCTGTAAAACAGGGTGGGATTGGCGAGGGGGGGTTGTGCAAGCACAATTCATTTGCAGTCTGGATGTGAGTCACGAGTGGCGTGGGTCTCCTGTCTGACTGCACGAGGCTACTGTGAGACTGACTGCCTGTGAGTGCTTTGGGATGGGGAGAGGCTCACGGTAGCACCTGCTGTTTGTTGATGGCAGTAACTGCAGACTAAGAGCAATAGTGCTTTCATGTCAGACTCCCAAAACACCAGAAAAGTCTCCAATAACACCAGAAAAAGTCACTAGATTTGTCGCTAGTTGCTTTTGACAAAAAAAAGTCACCAAGAGGATTTGAAAAGTTGCCAGATTTAGCAAGAAAGTAGCCAAGTTGGCAACACTGACATTGGGACTTACCGATATCGATGCTTTTTGCCCCTTAAAGGAAAATCACATGAACGCAGTTTCATTAACAACTTTATTGCATGAATAAAGCTCATGAACATAAATACTTGAAAGAAATGCTTATAAAACGATAACAAAACAGAACAATGAGCAAAGTAAATAAAAACAAAATAGAATTCAATTATAAAAAAATAATTAAGACTTAAAATGAATGCAAAATTAATTCAATTTCTTAATTTGGTGAAGAGTCTCAGTCATCCAGGCAGGATAGTATGCTCTATGAAAGCTCAGTCAAGTCAACTGGATTCAAGTATTTTTTACTTCTGAAATGTTTTACCATTCATCCACATTCTATGGTAATACCAAGCAGTATATATGTGTATTTTTTTTTTTCACAATGCAATTTTTAAAATTTTATTATTTATTCATTTCTTTTATTTTTACACTGTTATTTTACAAACTTAAATAGTGATGATTTAGTTTATTTTTCAAAATCATGCTGCTTGGTATCACCATAGAATTTGGATGAATGGTGTAATATTTCAGAAGTAATACTTCTGCCACCCGTGACGCTGCTGAGCTCACTCTGCTCTGCACCGGAGTCAGTAGCTCTGTTCTGAGCCACAGTATACTTCCAACTGTATTCCCTACTCCCTGCTCCGTTCTCAGGGAATATCAGTTAAAGGTCTGATGACATGTTTTTGACTTCATCTAATTTTTCAACACATAATACAATATGACGAAGTAGGTTGGTCTGTGCAGTTCTAAGTCAAACAGGCTTTTTTTCACGCAAATATCCGACGTTTTCATGAGTGCCACGTCACCAATTGCATCAGTGGCTGGAAAATCCCCCGGCCATGTTGTAACGTCATCGACAGAACACAGCGCTTAGCTGCCCATTGTACACACAGGATGGAAGCGGTAGAAAACATCGACGATGGTTCCAGCACATGTAGTCCGGAATTGGTTTGTGTTGTCCAATCTTCAGACGATTATAGTTCCGATGAATGGGATGACAATGAAGAGTCTGGGGGCATCGGACCGTATAGGTTTGAGCCGTGTCAAGTGGGCATCGTGCCTAGTGAGTCAGACTCACAGAGAGTGACAGTGGAGAGGCACACATGGCCGCCGCAGCAGCAGCGACAAACACACGGCAGGGGAACAAGCACCGAGTGTTATGCTTTTGTTACAGATACTGCAACAAATTATTTGTTCATAAATTTCCGTTTTAACCCACTTTCAGGTGGGCACTGTCCAAGATTCGCCGGTCTGACCACACACCCTCTCTCTTTGACAGTCAGCTGTTCATGTTTTGTGCGCATCATCTGCCATGTTGTCAGCCAGCCAATATTGCCAACACTATCACGATGTGTTGGCCGCTCCACACAGCCGTGGTTCTGTTGCGCCCCTGTAGCGATGTTGGCTCTGGGGCGCAACCGTGGTTAACAGGTTTCCTCTCCATCGCTGGACGATGTCGGCCCCGAACGCCTACTGTTTGTGTTTCTGTTTATTTTTGTAAGTCTTCACCTTTTGGGATCAGTCTTTATGTTCAATACATGTGCTGTGGTGAATCCTGCGTGTAAATCCATTCTTCCTTCCCCTCCTCGTGCGCTCTTATGCAGGGCACAGAGAGGGAGGATGAAATAATGAGGATTTACGTGCAGGGTTCACCACAGCACATTTAATACAGAAAGACAGACAATTCCCAAAAAGGTGAAGATGTACAAAAAACACAAACACACTTACTGATGACATTCGGGGGCCGGCATCGCCCAGAGAACGAATGAGAGGAGACAAAGCCACAGGTGCGCCCCAGAGCCGACATCGCTTCAAGGACGCACGAGAACCACGGCGAACATGGAGTGACTAACGTCGTGAGAGTGCTGAAAATACTGGCTGACTAACAGCACAGATGACAATACTATGGACCAGCAGTGTGTGACTGGCAAACGGCCGTGAAGTACACACACTGCTGGTGATGGTGTGATGAGACACACCTGGACGAGGACCGAGAAAGATGATCAGCGGGATTTTGAATCAGCTGGTGATAATGATAGAGGGGACAAGGCCGGACTGGCAAGCGTCAGCATGTGATCACAGAAAGTAGTTCAAAGCTGCGGGTAAATCCATCAATCCTTTCCCTCCTTGTGCGCTCCTCCTGCATAAAAGCGCACGAGGAGACTTGTGACAGTTGGAGCTGAAGCGTGTGATGTGGTCTTTTACGGTCTGCTGTTTATCTAAGCCTGCGACACAACGCGAAGGTGTAGCCGTAAAATTAAAACAAGAAACCAGAGAAACTGTGAGCTACAAAGCTGCTGTCATTCCAGTCAACAACACCGGCATCGTTTCTGTCGCCCTTCATTCGGTGGGCGGCACCGCAGTCCAGTCACCGGCTGTGTTTTTTTGATGATAACTAGTTTATGCAGGTGCGGTTGTAAATATTATATTGATCACCGACAATGACTTTTGGGTTTACACAACATGCTAAAAAATGTCAAAATCGTGTCATCAGACCTTTAAGTTAACTGCGCTTCACAAAATTTCTCCATTTGAAACACCACGTAACCGTCGACTCCCTCCTCCGTGCGTTACCACGGTAACCATAGACACGCACTGATACTATGGTGGATAATTTATATTTCTTAAATAAAATAGTAATACAAATATATTTTTATTACAATCAGTTGATATAAACAACAACCAACATCAATTTAGTCTGTTAATAACGTTAGCAACAATAGTTTGTTTTACTCGTATTTGAGGCCGCCCACGACAGACTGCTATGATGATGAGGATGATGAGGCGCAATGGCTTATGGGCAATCTTCTGGTCAATTTCCGGTGAAGTGATGTACAGTTGTTCACTTCTTCCCTGCTCAGTTCTCAGTTCCCTTCAAACTGAAGACCGTTCATTGGAATCTCAGTTAATATGGCGGGATACCCCGTGCAGTCCACTTTGGAGTACACTACTGGGCGATCTGAACGTAGCCAGTGACGGCTTTGAGGCTGTCAGTGCGCAGTGAGTCTTCGGCTCTGACATCTGATAGGCTGCCATAGTCGTGACACAGCAGACCATCTCTAAAACATGCCTGGGCTGGTTTTTCACTGGTTTTCACACATAAATTTAATGCCTAAAACTCTCAGAAGTGAAAACAAATTGCACGTTTTGTATTAACACGGTGGTATCGCAATATTTAAAAAAGTATCGACTCCAAAGTATCAACCAGTTGGTATCAAAGTATCGACACTTGAGTATCCATACACCCATCCCTACTGTGAAGCCTAATTGCGCTACCTGTTTTCAGACAAGAACACTTGCTTTCTACAGGCATGCACTAGTACTAAAAAAAAAAAAATCAAATATAGTGAAAGCAGAGGTGGGAAGAGTAGCCACAAACTGTACCCAAGTAAAAGTAGAGATAAGAGTAAGAGTAGCTACCAAAAAATTACCAGAGTAATAAAGTATCTACTAAAAATGTTACTTAAGAAGTAACAACAGTTGCCAGTTTACAAGTTTTTTTCTTTTAAATTTATGATTTTTTTTCATAAATTTGCAACCTTTTTCTCAAATTTTTATCACTTTGTCCCTCATGAATTAGATTTTTCCCCTCATAAAATTGTGATTTTTACCACTTAAATGTACACTTTTTCCTTATGTCTGAGACCATATTTTCATGAATGTGTCAAATTTTTTTGTATAAATTTGCATTTTTTCCCTCATAAATTGCAATTTTTCTCATTAATTTGTGTTTTATTCTCATAAATTAGCTATTGTTCTTGTACATTTAAGATTTTAATTCCATAAATTTGTGATTTTTACCCTCAACCGATGATCCTGAAGGACAAGCTGCTGCGCGCAGGGGTGGACCAGCACCTGTCATCATGGATCCTGGACTACCTCACGAACCGGCCTCAGTTTGTGAGAACCCGGGACTGTGTGTCCGACACGATCATCAGTAGCACGGGGGCCCCCCAGGGAACGGTGCTGGCTCCCTTCCTGTTCACTCTTTATACTGCGGACTTCTCACACAACACAACGCACTGCCATCTACAGAAGTTCTCTGATGACTCTGCGATCGTTGGCCTCATCTCCAATGGAGATGAAGCTGAGTACAGAGGGCTTATCCAGGACTTTGTAGACTGGTGCCATCGGAACTGCCTCCAGATCAACGCAAGGAAAACTAAGGAGCTGGTGGTGGACTGCCGCAGGCATGGGCAGCCCCTCACAGCACCAGTAAATATACAGGGAACAGACATCGAGATGGTGACATCCTATAAGTACCTGGGTGTTCATCTGAACAATAAACTAGACTGGTCACACAATACTGACGCACTCTACAAGAAGGGACAGCGCAGACTGTTCCTGCTGAGGAGACTCAGGTCTTTTGGTGTACAAGGGGCGCTGCTGAAGACATTCTATGACACGGTGGTGGCATCAGCCATCACTTTTGGAGTGGTCTGCTGGGGCAGTGGCATTACAGCAGCCGATAGGAAGAGACTGAACAAACTGATTAAGAAAGCTAGCTCTGTCCTGGGGCAGCACCTTGATCCGGTGGAGGAGATAGGAGAGAGAAGGACGGTGGCTAAACTGTCATCTCTGCTGGAGTCCGAGTTCCACCCTATGCAGGACGTACTGAATGCACTGAGGAGCTCATTTAGCAGCAGACTACATCATCCCAGGTGCACAACCGAGAGGTTTCGTAGGTCCTTCCTACCAACGGCTGTCAAGACTGTACAACCTAAGCAGGGCTGCTCGCAGAGATAGCAAAAAGACGTAACAAACTAATAGTTTTTAAATGCAAAAGATGCAATAGACTTACACAATGGTCCCCTCCGGCATACAACTAGGAAAATACCGGTCGCTATGGAGGGTGAGAATATGTATGGGCACATAATCATACCATGTAGGATAACTAAGTAGAGGGTTATGCTGTTTCATCCCATCTAGCAACAATGCTCTGCACTGTGTGTGTTTATATATTTACATATTTATTCCATCTAGCTACAATGCTCAGCACTGGGTGTGTTCATATTTATATATCTATATATTTATTCCATCTAGCTACAATGCTCCGCACTGTGTTTTTATATATCTATATATTTATTCCATCTAGCTACAATGCTCCGCACTGTGTGTGTTTATATATTTACATATTTATTCCATCTAGCTACAATGCTCTGCACTGTGTGTTTATATATTCATATATTTATTCCATCCAGCTACAATGCTCTGCACTGTGTGTCTGTGTGTGTGTATATATATATTTTATAGTAATATGTACATATGTATATTAGCTGCTCTTGCTTGCTTGTTTTTTTTTTTCTTGCCTTCTGATTGTTGCTCTGAGTGTTGCTATCCCTGTGCTGTTGCAATCCTGGAATTTCCCCGTTGTGGGACTAATAAAGGCTTATCTTATCTTATCATACAGTTCAGACAACTGTCTTAAATTGATTACTTATTTATCATTAATTTGCTCATAAAATTGCAGGGTTTTTTTTTTAAGGAAAACACTGCCACAAATTTGAAAGAAAAAAGCAGCATTTCTGGAAAAAATAATGGAACAAAGTACAAATTTTGGGGGAAACAAATTTCTGTGAAAAAAAGGCTGCAGTTTACCTGAGAAAAGTAACAAATACAGGAAAAAAGTCTGCATTTCATAATGACTGAAATTGTGCCTTCTGTGTTTCATCCTATGGCGTAGGGAGCCCACAGTATTTGCATATATTGCCCTATGGAGGAACCAGCTATTGTTTACAGGCTCAGATATTTATATGGTTCCATGTGTAGCGCCCATAATGGTAACATTATGTAGCTCACATATTTCACTGCAGAGACTCAAGTATAGAAGGACTTTAAGCTTGCGGTGTGTATTGACGTCACGCCTCAGATGGACAATGAGTCTGGACCACCTGTGGACTTGGAAGCAAGTCAGAGGATCTGGGGCGAGAGCCTGAAAGGGCTGTCTGACCTCCTGGGGTCAGACAGAAGAGCAAAGGGGTCTTTGAAGTGATTAAGTGTAAATAGAAGGATTTGACTTGATTGTGTGATTCTGTATTTGATGTGTGGGTATAAATGTATGTGGGTTTACTGCAGCTCCTTCTCCTTTTTCCTGACTGAGAGAGAGAGAGAACTGGGGACTTGAGATGAATAAACCGTACTGAGAAATAATCCAGTCTCATCATTTCATGATCCCCACATTGGTGACCAAGACGTACGATGCTAGGAGAACGTTACCCTGACCCGGATTCACCGGGGACCGACCGCACGAGCACAGGCTTGATTAAGCTCCCCGAGTTCTGGCAAGACGACCCGCACTCATGGTTCCAACACGCGGAATCGCGGTTCGTGCTTGGGGGAATATCAGCAGATGACACCAAGTTTCATAATGTCATCGCAAGACTCGACAGCCGCACAGCTTGATGTGTGCGGAGCCTGGTGCAGCAGCCGCCCGCTGCTGGCAAGTACGACGCGCTGAAAGCCGCCCTCATCGAGAGTTTTGTGCCATCAGCCGAGGTGAGGGCCAGGCAGCTGCTGGACCTGCGCGACAGAGGAGGACGCAGAGCAACCGACCTCATGGAGGACATGCTGCAGCTGATCGGGACAGACAACGATGCGTTTCTGTTCAAACACATCTTCTTGAGGACCCTCCCAGCACACATGAGAGGTACCCTGTCTGGTATGAGGTGTGTGAACCAGCAAGACTTCCGCGCGCTGGCCAAGGAAGCGCAGCGGCTCCTCGATGCCTGCGACGAGCAGGAGACCTCCGTGGCAGCAGCAGACCTCGGCGCGGCGGCCGGGGGCAGTGAGGAGCCAGAGGCAGCAGGAGCAACCCCAGCGACGACGGCAGCGGCGCGGTCCCGAAACAGAGGAGGAGACGGCCTCTGTTCCTACCATCGACGCTTCGCTGAGAAGGCACACAGATGCATCCCGCCGTGCAGTTTCAAGAAAACAGGGAAACGCCCGGGCCGGGGGTCGTTAGCAGCTTCGACTCTCGGCGAACAGAACAAGCTGCTTTATCTAACAGACGCGGGCTCCAGGCGGCAATTCCTCGTGGACACCGGAGCCCAGAGGAGTTTCATCACCGCGACCTATGCGGATCGGGTGGCGGGGCCCCGCGGAGACGGGGCAACGGCGGCGAATGGCTCGTCGATCAAAACTTTTGGTGAAAAGACTCTGCGCCTGTCCTTGCACGGCCGCACCTATGAATGGACCTTCATAGTAGTGGCGGTGAGTTTCAACATGTTAGGCGCTGATTTTTTGTGCTCACATGGCTTGTTAGTGGATCTGGTTAATAGACGCCTAGTAAATGCACTCTCCTTTTGTTCTATCCCTTGTGCAGCTCGAGTGTCCCCGCCGCCAGTACAGACCAACGTCGCCACAGCAGGCGGTAAGTTTCACACTCTTCTAACCCAGTTCCCAGCATTCACAGTTCCCACGTTTTCAGCTAAGGTTGCGAAGCACGGGGTGGAGCACTTTATTACCACAGTTGGCCCACCAGTTTTTGCGAAAGCTCGGCGCTTGGATGCAGCTAAGCTCTCCATTGCGCGCGAGGAGTTCGCCAACCTGGAAAGGTTGGGCATAATTCGCCGCTCGAAGAGCGCCTGGGCCTCCCCCCTGCATATGGTGCCTAAGGCTGACGGCTCATGGAGACCTTGTGGCGATTACCGCAGGTTAAACAATGCCACAGCGCAGGACCGCTACCCAATTCCACATATCCAGGATTTTTCAGTGCACTTAGCAAAGGCGCGCATTTTTTCTAAAACAGACCTGGTCCGCGGTTATCATCAGGTCCCGGTCCGACCAGAGGACATTCCCAAAACAGCGGTAATAACCCCGTTCGGACTTTTTGAATTTTTACGCATGCCTTTTGGCCTTAAAGGCGCCGCGCAAACCTTCCAACGAATGATGGATGCCGTGTTGCGCGACCTCCCTTTCGTTTTTGTCTACTTGGACGACATTTTAGTCGCCAGTTCCTCCGAGGAGGAACACGAAAAACACCTCACCACAGTTTTTCAGAGGTTGGGAACGCACGGGTTGATAATCAACCCGGCCAAGTGCCATTTTGGCGTAGCGCAAATCGATTTTTTAGGACACCGCGTCTCCCCAGAGGGAGCAGTCCCTCTGCCGGCCAAAGTACGCGCCGTGGCAGAGTTTCCCCAGCCACAAACGGTCAAAGCGTTGCAAGTGTTTTTAGGAATGGTAAATTTTTATAACCGTTTCATACCCCACGCAGCGCAGCTTATGCAACCGTTATATGCCACGCTTAAAAAGCAGAAGCCCTCCAATGTGATCGAGTGGTCCCCGGAGCGGGAGCGCGCATTCACAGAGGTTAAAAAAGCACTGGCAGACGCAGCACTGCTGGCTCACTCAGACCCCTCAGCCTGCATAGTGCTAACCACCGACGCGTCAGATGTGGCCATAGGGGCCGTTGTAGAGCAGCAGGTCGCCGGAGTTTGGCAGCCGCTCGCTTTTTTCAGCAGGTCCTTGCGCGATGCTGAGCGGAAATACAGCGCGTTTGACAGGGAGCTGCTAGCGCTCCACCTGGCCATTCGCCATTTCCAGTTCTGGCTGGAAGGGCGGCGTTTCACCGCGTTTGTTGACCACAAACCGCTCACTTTTGCAATGTCCAAAATTTCAGAACCGTGGTCAGGACGGCAGCAAAGACAGCTGGCCGCAATTTCGGAGTTTACCACTGATATTCAGCACGTAGCCGGTAAACTCAACGTAGTAGCGGACTGTCTCTCACGCGCGGTAACAGCGCCTGTCCGCGCGGAAGCAGATTGTACTACCGCAGACGCGGGGCGGGGTAACAGCGCGGACGCGCACGCGGCTCCTGTTCACGTGGGGATAGATTACGCAGCCATGGCAGTGGAGCAGAGCGAAGACGCAGACGTGCGCGCGCGCTCCTGTCTGGACCAACAGGGTTAAGGCTGGAGAGCAAAAGTTTACAAACCGGTTCGCCCCCTCTAATCTGCGACGTAACCACCGGGCGACCGCGGCCGGTAGCGCCGTCGCGTTTTTGACGCGGTGCACTCCCTAGCGCACCCGGGAGTACGCGCTTCTGTGAAAATGGTAGCAGAGAAGTTTGTCTGGCCGAGCCTGCACAAGCACGTGAAAGAGTGGGCGAAAGCCTGCATGGCTTGCCAGCGGGCCAAAGTCCACAGGCACACGAAGGCCCCTTTAGAACCGTTCCACATTCCGGCTAAGAGATTCGGTCATGTGCACGTAGACCTAGTGGGCCCCTACCGCCGTCACAAGGGTTCACATATCTCTTGACAATGGTGGACCGAACCACACGTTGGCCAGAAGTGGTCCCGTTAACATCGACCACAGCGGCAGAGGTGGCTCGCGCTTTTTTAACAGCCTGGGTAGCGCGGTTCGGGGTTCCGTCAGATATTACGTCCGATAGGGGACCTCAATTTGTGTCGGAACTGTGGTCAGCAATGGCCAGCGGCTTAGGAGCGGCAGTCCACCGCACTACCACTTATCACCCCCAGGCCAACGGTTTATGCGAGCGTTTTCACAGGTCTTTGAAGGCAGCCCTCAGAGCGTCGCTCACGGATGCAGATTGGGTAAACAAACTACCATGGGTTTTATTGGGGTTGCGTTCGGCACCCAAAGAGGACTTAGATGCCTCACCCGCGGAATTAGTTTTTGCACAACCTCTCAGGCTGCCCGGCGAGTTCCAACCAGCCCATGCGGCACCAGGGCGCCCCCCGGTGCAGGGACCTCTGATTGGCACGGGAGCATTTCTGCTCCCGGGCCCCGCTCATCACACTTTTCCGCGTGTTTTTATTCCCAAGGCTTTACAAAACGCGGAATTTGTTTTTGTCAGGCACGACGCTCAGCGACACAGTCTCCGCCCACCATATGACGGTCCATTTCGAGTGCTGGAAACCGGGGAGAAATATTTTGTGCTAGATTTGGGGGGCAGGAAAGAAACAATCAGTATTGATAGATTAAAGCCTGCCTTTGTGTTGCATGACGAATCTGTACGACCGGCGAGGACGGTCCCTGGAGCCCCCGCAGGGGACAAATAACCTTTCTCCCCCTCATTCCACAGATTCGCCGCAGGACGGCACAACACAGACTGTGAAACCTGCGTACAGCAGGTTTGGGAGGAGGTTGAAGCCCAGACTACGGGCAGAGTGATGTGTGTTTCGATCAAACTGTGTAGGCTGTGCTGTAGATTCAGCAGGTGGGGGGTGACATATGCTGTATTGCCATTGGGATACGGTTATTGGGTGTGTCCATTCTTTGGCGTTTGGGGGGGGGGGTGATGTAGCGCCCATAATGGTAACATTATGTAGCTCACATATTTCACTGCAGAGACTCAAGTATAGAAGGACTTTAAGCTTGCGGTGTGTATTGACGTCACGCCTCAGATGGACAATGAGTCTGGACCACCTGTGGACTTAGAAGCAAGTCAGAGGATCTGGGGCGAGAGCCTGAAAGGGCTGTCTGACCTCCTGGGGTCAGACAGAAGAGCAAAGAGGACTTTGAAGTGATTAAGTGTAAATAGAAGGATTTGACTTGATTGTGTGATTCTGTATTTGATGTGTGAGTATAAATGTATGTGGGTTTACCGCAGCTCCTTCTCCTTTTTCCTGACTGAGAGAGAGAGAGCTGGGGACTTGAGATGAATAAACCATACTGAGAAATACTCCAGTCTCATCATTTCATGATCCCCACACATGCATATTTTTTTTAATGAAAAATTACTCAAAATAATAAGTGGAGGTTCCATACCCCTAATTTAGGGTTAAACATTAATTACTGTAATAATCATCTAATGGAATGCTCTTACCTACAGTATTGTTAAATCCAACTTTTTTGGAAACAGCCAAAAACAGACTCCAAGGCACTCTCGTTTCAAAAGCAAAAAAGCCTTTATTAGAATGGCTTTGGTCATATAAACCTATTAAAATCAATTAAACGCTCCAACGCGTTTCAGCCATATGCCTTCATCAGGGAGTCAAAGAGGTATGAAGAAGAGAGGAAGGTTCTAATAATACATCTTTACTTTTGAAATGAGAGTGACTTGGAGTCTCTTTTTGGCTGTTTTCATGAAGTTTCCCACCCAAAGAGCACCTCAGAGAACCTAAGTTTGTGCTTGAGTCCAGGAAGCGCTCCTCTACATATCTTCAGTCCAACTTTTTTGGGGACAAACAGTGTCTTTTAACCCCTTTATAAATTCAGTTTTAATGATTATGGCTTGTAACTTATGAAAATCAGAAATCCCTAATGTCAAACGATTGGAATATCTTTCTTTTAAATTTGTAGCTTTTCTGCTTTAAAGTTTGCAATGTTTACATCAACGCTGCTTAATTATTATTCTATGCAATGGCTTAATTTTTCTGTTCATCTAGAGAATGACCAAATTTATTTCTAACGTGTTTGTTGTGAGTGGATTTTTTCACCCCCATTTTAAAGAGTTTAAACTCTTTTCCACTGGAAAATAAGGGCCCCAGACATAATCTTGCATAGGGCTCCAAAACAGCTAGAAACAGCCCTGATTAGGGCTTGTAATTTATGAAAATCAGTAATTCAGTACGGGATTTACAACAGGATTTACAATAGATAACGGTGCAACCTTTGAAAAGCACATTCATTTACAGACTCAGTACTTGTTGTATATATTTAACTGTACATATCTGACAGAACAAAATAAAATAAAATAAAATAGTGTTTGAATACTTACATATCTGCTGCTCATGGACACCGCCATGTTGGACAGAGTTGGAGCGGAACCAACCCAGAGGAAGAAGCCTCCACTCAGCTTCATTACATGGAAGTGAACCGGCTGCTCCAGGATCTTCTCACTGAAATTATGCACAGTCAAGCACTCAAACTCCACTCCGTTCTCTACAGCGATCATTTTCTTTTACCTATGACTACCGACGGTCAACATTCGACACTCAATATGTAAACTGAGTAACCAAGAGCGGACACTTCCTGGTTACGACAGACGAAACCAATCGATCCTTGATGACAGAAAGCGCTGCACCAGCACAACGGATCACTTGGCGGAGATGACATCTGGCAAGAAACGAAGCCGAATCAAGATTAAAGGGAAAATCCATTGGTTAAAAATACAAACTAACCCCTTACATTAGTAATAGCAAGATGTTGTACAATTTCCCCCAAATTTACAAATTTTCTCTTAAATTTCCAACTTTTCTCTTGCACCTTATGTGACTTAGAAAATTTATCAGATTTTGCAGCTTTCTCATTTATCTTGTACATGTAGATTGTATATAAACTCAAGATTTTTTGTCTTATAAAAGTGCTTTTTTTCCTTGTAAATTAGCATATCTTAAAAATAAATTTGCAACTTCTATACATTTGTGACTTTTTTCGTGTATATCTGCAGTAGGAGATATGAGGGGCTGATGTCACCTCCCTTGTTAGCAAAATGACCACAAACCACCCCCCCCTTAACCTGTCTGTTATGTCCACAAACCTGGTAATGAATGAGGCGAAGAGAGTGGTACCGTCGAACACAGCTTTATTGATGGATAATAGAAGCAGTACACGGCAAGCACCTAGCGCAATCATCCGGCACAAGAGGAAGTGCCAATGATGACCTACCCCGCAATATAGGGCAGTGCAGTGACGCGACAGGAAGTCAGTGTCACCACACTGCACTTCACAATACACAACTAGAAAAGCACTCATAGAGCGCATACCTCCGCCAAGGCTCCTTTGGTTTCTCATGGATCACCTCCAAAATGTAATGGGCTTGTGTGTAGGCCTATCGCCACTTGTGGTGAAAATTGCATCCAAGTCTGTCCATTAGTTTTGGAGTTTTGTGGCTGCCACACTGTGGAGAAGAGCCTTGGCTGAGGTATGCATTCCCAGATCATCACCAAAATGTAATGGGTTCCTCTGTAGGCCAAGAACCACCTCTGGTGAAAATTTCATCCAAATCCACTCAGTAGTTTTTGTGTAATCCTGCTGCACAAATGCAAACAAAGCCCTTGGTGGAGGTATGCACTCTCAGATCATCACCAAAATCTAATCATCTGTTCCCCGTGCCATTACACACCTTTCCTGAAAATTTCATCAAAATCCGTTCATAACTTTTTGAGTTATGTTGGTAACAGACAGACAGACAGACAAACAGACAAATGGCAGTAAAAGCATTACCTCCTTGGTGGAGGTAATAAACTCAAGTGTTGCTGTTGTGTCCATCTCCTCCATCTCCAAACTCCCAGGCTGCGGGCGTTGCAATTCATCGCACAACCGCATACAACCCACAGGCCAATGGGTTATGCAAGCGTTTTCATAGATCACTGAAAGCAGCACTCAGGGGTTCGCTGACGGATGCAAATTGGGTAGACAGGTTGCCGTGGGCTTTATTGGGGTTGCGCTCCGTGCCAAAAGAGGATTTAGAAGCTTCCCCGGCAGAGAGCTTGTTTTTGTGCAGCCCATATGGCTGCCCGGGGAATTTCTGCCAAATAATCCCGCGCCGGACAGCTGCCCGTCTCAGCTTTTGCAGCGTAGTGCAAACACAGGCACGCTGCCGGGCCCGGCGCACCACTGTTTTCCGCGCACTTTTGTGCCTAAAACTTTGAAGAATGCGGAATTCGTGTTCGTCAGACACGACGACCACCGCCCTCCATTGAGCCTGCACACATGTTGAAAATGGCCCTATCTCACAATGTTAAAGAATCCTTTAAAAAATTCCTGGATCCAGATGGTGATCAGGATCACCCCCAAAATTTAATCAGTTCTTCCTTGTACCATTTCCAACAACGCCTGAAAGTTTCATCGAAATCCATCCAAAACTTTTTGAGTTATCTTGCTAACCAACAGACAGACAAACAGACAGACAGACAAACCCCGGCAAAAACATTACCTCCTGGCGGAGGTAATAAGTGTGCCAGCACATTCCTCCCCCATTACAAAGTCCAAAAACACTCATACAATTCAAACCCTCCCCAATTTGGAACCCGAATCACACTCTAAAACAACAAAAACTAAGATACTAAAAGGCCTAACACACTCACACAAAAACAACCTAAAATAGGGCTGGTGGGTGGACTACCATGCGACCCGCACGGCACGGTGGATTATTTTGCCACTGAATTAAATTAAAATGTTGTGGTGACCCAGCACACTGCGGACGGACACTATCTCACACTCATCAGGGCTGGAGGAAATGGAGGACAATTTACATACGGACAGAGAGCCCCAGGGGGCAATCAGACGGGACTGTTATGTATGTGTCCTCGGAGAGGACGTCCGGGCCGGGTCCTAGCTGATGTCATGCTAATCGTGTTATTGCCACAAAATAACCTAAAATAACCTAAAATAATATCAGTAGTCTGTACATGTTACATAAATCCGTTCAAAATACGTACTGCTGCTGGGAAAAAAACTATGATTAAACCTGGTAGTCCAGGTTTTATGGGATCTGTACCACTTTCCCGAGGGGAGCAAGTGAAAGAAATCATGGCCTGGATGAGTGCAGTCTTTAATGATGGCAGTAGCTCTGTTGAGGTACCGAGACCTGGAAATCTCTTCCAGAGAAGGGAGAGAACAGCCAGTGATTTTTTGCGCAGTCTCGATCACTCTCTGGAAGGCTTTGCGGTCTGCGGCTGAACAGCCCTCATACCAAACCGTGATGCCATATGACAAAATGCTCTCAATAGCAGAGCGATAAAATAAAACCAGCAACTGTGCATTCAGGCCATTCTTCTAGAGAAGCCTCAGAAAGTGTAGACGTTGTTGAGCCTTTTTTTTATCGTAGCTATGGTGTTGACTGCCCAGGTAAGGTTATGAGAAATATGAACACCCAGAAACTTAAAAGCCTTCACCCTCTCCACACACTCCTTGCCTATATATAGAGGAGGCGGCTCACTGCTATGCTTCCTAAAATCAATAATGAGTTCTTTTGTTTTTTTGTATTCAATAGCAGATTATTATCTGAGCACCATCTCACCAGTTTCTGGACCTCATCTCTCTATGCGGACTCATCTCCTCCTGATATGCGCCCCACTACTGTTGTGTCATCTGCAAACTTCACTATAATGTTTGTGGGATGAACAGGTATGCAGTCATATGTGTACAATGAATACAAAGTGGGGCTCAACACACGGCCCTTTGGCGAGCCTGTGTTAAGCAAGACTGTAGAGGAGGAATGGGGTCCGAGTCTAACAGTCTGTGTTCTGTTTGTTAGGAAGTTCTTAATCCAGGTGCAAGTGTGAGTAGGCAGACCAAGCTGAAGCAATTTGGTGATGAGAATGTTGGGAATAATTGTATTAAATGCCGAGCTATAGTCCACAAACAACATTCTTACATAGCTCCCCTTGTCTTCTAAATGGCTGAATGCCGAGTGGAGAGCTATAGCAACAGCATCTTCAGTGGATCTGCTCCGCCTGTAGGCAAACTGGTACCGATCAAAGTCTGGGGGAGACTAGGCAAAAGACGTTTCAATACCATTTTCTCAAAGCACTTCATAACAATGGGTGTTAATGCTACTGGTCGATAGTCATTCAGACTGCTAATAATATGTTTTTTTAGGCACAGGAATAATGACTGCAGATTTTAAACACTGTGGAACAACGGCTGCCTTGAGAGACAAGTTAAAAATGTCAGCCAAAACAGAGCATAGCTGATCTGCACACGCTCTGAGCACCTTTCCTGGCACTCCATCGGGACCAGTAGCCTTTCTCGGGTGAACTGCTCTCAGTGTCTGTCTCACCTCATGATCCTGCAGGGTAAGCACATCAGAGCTCGCATTCAATAATGTCAGTGGGTCCGGGCGAGGTGTATTTGCCTCAAACCATGCGAAAAAGCAGTTCAATTCTTCTGCCAGTGAGGCGCTGATGTCACTGGAAACGATGCTGCTGCCCTTATAGTTTGTGATATAAGATAAGATAAGATAAGATAAGCCTTTATTAGTCCCACAATGGGGAAATTCCAGGATTGCAACAGCACAGGGATAGCAACACTCAGAGCAATAATTAAGAAGATACGAAAAATATAAATAAGAGCAATGGATATACATACGTACACATAAATATACGTATAAATATATATACAAAGTGCGGAGCATTGTAGCAAGATGGAATAAACAGCATAACCGTCTACTTAGTTACCCTACATAGTATGAATATGTACCCATACATATTGTCACCCTCCGTAGCGACTGATATTGTCCTAGTTGTATACTGGAGGGGACCATTTGTGTAAGTCTGTTGCGTCTTTTGCATTCAATACTATTAGGTCGTCACGTTTTTTTGCTATCTCTGCGAGCAGCCCTGCTTAGGTTATACAGTCTGACAACCGTAGGTAGGAAGGACCTGCGAAACCTCTCGGTTGCGCACCTAGGATGATGTAGTCTACTGCTAAATGAGCTCCTCAGTGCGTTCAATATGTTCTGCATAGGGTGGGGACTCGGACTCCAGCAGAGATGACAGTTTAGCCACCATCTTCTCTCTCCTATCTCCTCCACTGGGTCAAGGCGTTGCCCCAGGACAGATCTAGCTTTCTTGATCAGTTTGTTCAGTCTCTTCCTATCGGCTGCTGTAATGCCGTTTCCCCAGCAGACCACTCCAAAAGTGATGGCTGATGCCACCACCATGTTGTAGAATGTCTTCAGCAGCGCCCCTTGTACACCAAAAGACCTGAGCCTCCTCAGTAGGAACAGCCTGCGCTGTCCCTTCTTGTAGAGTGCGTCGGTATTGTGTGACCAGTCTAGTTTATTGTTCAGATGAACACCAAGGTACTTGTAGGATGTCACCATCTCAATGTCTGTTTCCTGGATGTTTACTGGTGCTGTGAGGGGTTGTCCTTGCCTGCGGCAGTCCACCACCAGCTCCTTAGTTTTCCTAGCGCAGTTCCGATGGCACCAGTCCACGAAGTCCTGGATAAGTCCGCTGTACTCAGCTTCATCTCCGTTGGAGATGAGGCTGACGATCGCAGAGTCGTCAGAGAACTTCTGCAGATGGCAGTGTGTTGTGTTGTATGAGAAGTCTGCAGTATATGGTGAAAGCCTTGCCATACTCGTCTCGAATCATTATCAGAAAAATGGTCCTCGACTTTCTTCTTATAGGTCTGTTTAGCCTCCTTAATACCTTTCTTCAGATTAGCCTGGGCGGTGCTATACAGATCTGTATGCCCTGACCTGAAGGCTGTATCACGGGCTCTGAGGAGTGCCTGGACTTCTTTTGTTATCCAAGGCTTCTGGTTAGGAAAAACCCTGATGCGTTTTTCCACAGTCACCTGGTTGATACAGTAGGTGATGTAGCATAGTACAGTCTGTGTGTACATTTCCAGATCGTCATTCTTGAATAAATCCCATAGAGTGCTTGAAAAACTGTCCTGCAGCTGAGAAAGAGCTCCCTCAGGCCATGCTGTGATGTTCTTTATAGTAGGTCTAGCAGTTCTCCTGAGGGGGGTGTATGCTGGGATGAGGAGCAATGATAGATGGTCTGACAGGCCAAGATGTGGACACGGCACAGCTCTGTAAGCATGCTTCAGGTTCGAATACACCTGATCAAGACAATTCTTTCCCCTAGTGGCACATTTCACATACTGTGTGAAATTAGGCAGCACAGTTTTCAAGCATGCTTGATTAAAATCACCAGCTATGATGTGAACACCCTCGGGATAGGCCTGCTGCTGTTTATTTATTACACTGTACAAATGACTAAGGGCCGCTTTAGTATTTGCATCAGGAGAAATATAGACCGCTGTTATAATAACCACGGTCAGCTCTCTTGGAAGATAAAAAGGCCAACATAAAACTGACATTGTCTCTAGGTCAGGAGAACAGTAAGTGTTAACTTTATTTTTTTATTTTATTTTACCTTTATTTAACCAGGAAAAAAACCCATTGAGATTAAAAACCTCTTTTTCAAGGGAGTCCTGGCCAAGAGGCAGCAAAAAAAATCACAAATACACTTACAATGACATACAAATCATATAAAACAGTTACAAATTAGTGAGGCCGTCTCAAGTGTTCTCAATCTGGTTTTAAAGTCGTTCAATGAAACAAGTTCCGTTAGTTTCCAGTCTTTTTGCAACATGTTCCATGTAGAGGGGGCTGAGAACATGAAAGCTCTTTTTCCCAGCTCAGTACGGGCAAATGGAACAGAAAGCAACAAATGATCATTAGAACGCAAACCATAAGAATCAACACTTCTCAGTGTGATCAAATTACAAATGTAAGGGGGCAACAGTCCAAGCATGGCCTTGTAAATAAAAAAGTACCAGTAAGTCAACCTCCTGGTGGACAAAGAGGGCCATCCCACTCTAGAATACAGTTCACAGTGATGGGTCAAGGCTCTACAGTTTGTAACAAATCTCAAAACAGCATGACATACAGAGTAATAATACAACTGTGGTTAGTCCAAGTGTTGTGAAGAAAAATGCAGAGACTGCCCCCTCTATTTTTACCGGATTCCGCTGTTCGGTCCATACGGTGAAGTGTGCACCCTGGTAGTTGCACTGCAGCATCGGTGATCAGCGGGTGGAGCCAGCTTTCCATTAACAACAGCACACAGCAGTCTCTCACAGTTTTACTAGTTGCCAGCTGTAGCTCTAGATCATCCATCTTGTGGACGATGCTTCTGGCGTTGGAGAGAAAAATGCTGGGTAGCGGAGGTCTATGCGGCTGTCTCTTTAGCCTCGCTAGCAGGCCTGACCGGCATCCTCACTTTTTCTTTCTCTCCCTTCTCCGTCTGCGTCGCTTCCCAGGACCGACAACAATCCATGGTGATCCCGCTGGTCTACAGATAGCCTCCGGTATGTTTTGTGTGTTCTCAAAAACTGCTGTAACAGCAGACTTTTGTTGAAGTCCAATATTTATCAGCTCAGTACGACTGTACACAAATCCAGCTTCACACAGTCCAACATCCAAAAACAGCATACATACAAACAAAAGTAGGGAGCAAAGAGCCGCTGCGCAGACGCGCGCCGCCATCTTGCCATTTGCAGTTTGTACTTACTACTAATACAATACAACTGTGATTGTATTAGTAGTGTATTGGAAGGGAATGATCCCTACTGTGCAAAGTAGTGGTGTTATGTACATCTCTATGAGCAGTGCAGATTATAAAGTCTGACAGCAGCAGGTAGGAAGGACCCGTGAAACCTCTCCCTTGAGCACCTAGGAAGGTGCTGCCTGCTGCTAAATGAGCTCCTCAGTGCATATAGCATGTCCCACATAGGGTGGAACTTGGACTCCAGCAGAGATGTCAGCCACCATCCTTTCCTCTCCTATCTCCTCCACTGGGTCAAGGAGGCACCCCAGAACAGATGGGGTTTTTTGATCAGCCTGTTCAGTCTCTTCCTGTAGGCTGCCGTGATGCTGCTGCCCCAGCAGACCACTCCATACATGATGGGTGATGCCACCACAGAGTTGTAGAAGGTCTTCAGGAGTGCTTCCTGCATTCCAAAAGACCTGAATCTCCTCAGAAGGAACAGCCTGTTCTGCCCCTTCCTGTAAAGCACATTGGTGTTGTGTGACCAGTCCAGTTTATTGTTCAGGTGAACACTCAGGTACTTGTAAGATGTCACCATATAAATATCTGTTCCTTGGATGTTTACTGGTGTTGTGTGTGTGTGTGTGTGTGGGGGGGGGGGGGGTCCACATCTGTGGGAGTCTACCACCAGTTCCTAGGTCTTCCTGGCATTGATCTGGAGGCAGTTCCGCAGGCAAAAGTCCACAAAGTCCTGGATCAGTCCTCTGAGTCATCACCATCAGACATGAGGCCGATGATTGCAGAGTCATCAGAGAACTTCTGTAGGTGACAGTGTGGTGTGTTATATGAAAAGTCATCAGTGTAGAGGGTGAACAGGAAGGGAGCCAGGACTGTTCCCTGGAGGACTCCGTATTGCAGATGATGGTGTCTGACACATAGTCCTGAGTCCTCACAAACGGTGGCTGGTCCATGAGGTAGTCCAGGATCCACGATGACAGGAGTTGGTCCACCCTTGCACACAGCAGCTAGTCCCTCAGGATCACTATATGAATGGTGCTGAAAGCATCTGAGAAATCGAATAACATGATCTTCACAGTGCTCCCAGGCTTCTTCAGGTGGGACAGAGCACGATGTAGGAGGAAGATCACTGTATCCTCCACTCCAATGCCATGTTGGTTGGCAAACGGTTGGCAAACACCCTCTCCAGGGTATTTATCAGGTGTGGTGTGAGGACAATGGTCTGTAGCTGTCCAGGTCTTTGGGGTGTAGAGGCTTCAGCACGGGTACCATGCAGGATGTTTTCCATAGCTGTGGTACCCTCCCCAGCCTCAGGCTCAAGCTGAAGATGTGCTCCACAATTCCACACAGTTGGTCTGCACAGGATTTGAGGAGCCTCGAGCTGATGCTGTCTGGACCTGCAGCCTTCCTTGCTTTGATATTCTGAATGTCAGCTCTCACCTGGGTCTAAGTGAGGGACAGACTGGGGCAGGGGGTGGCCTAATCATGAAAATACTACAAAATGAGCCAACTATTATTCCAATCCTAACCATTACAGTAATGAGAATGTCTCACCCTGGACACAGATGTGTTGACTTCCAACGATCCCCCCCAGTAATATAATGTTTGTGAATGATTCTTTCAAATGTACTAGTACAGGGGTGTCCAATCATGTGCCATGGAGGGCCAAGACCCTGCAGGCTTTACCTCCAACCAGCATCTTCAACAGCAGATTCCACTGAATTTCTTCCCACTGATTGCTGATAAGTGAAAACACCTGCTGGAGAGACTGGGTAGAAGAGAAAACCTGCAGGGTCTTGGCCCTCCATGGTGCATGATTGGACACCCCTGTACTAGTACTTATGTGTGAAGGTACTATACTGAATCACTTACTGAAATGTACTGAATCACTTATAAAAAGGCAGATCCAATGACGTGTTGGATCCACAGCTTCTGAATCTTGTACAATTGGCATTGACAGCTTCCCTAGTCCATCTACAGCCTTTGATAGCTACGCAAACCCAGAGCTGCTTTTTGTTGGATGACTCATCTGCCGGAAGGCCAGTGTAGCAGGATGCTAAACGGATCCAACATGGCGGCACCTCAACAGTAAACCTTCTCCAATATCTTGAAAACAAAGTAGTTGAAAGTGAGTCTGAAAACACTTGAGATGAAAAATATGTTGTTTAGCTGGTGAATTTTATTTGATACACACATCTGTGCATTTAAAAGGTTTTAGTTCGTTCAAGCAGTCAAAAATGCACCGCCATCGTACCGTGAAACATTTCACAAATAATGAATGGGAACTGAAGTGGAGAAACCACAAATCTCCCCTGTTCAGTTGTGTTTATCAGTTCAGTGAGTGTTAAGCAGTTGGAGCTCCAGTACAGAACTGAGTGATTCGGTGAACAAATATTTCAAACAAATCTTTTAGGTTAATGGACTCAACTGAACTAGTACATTTCATCAAACTGTGGATCCCATCAGTATCCCCCACCCAACTCTCTCTCACTAGATGCTCAGCACATTTGACACGGTGAAGCAGTAGTAGTGTTACTAATTTAAAAAAAGTGAAAACAGGACACATGTGCATGCCTTAATTTGTACTGGATCCTGCCGGAACAGAATCCAGCACTTCCCACATCAGGACTGGAACCTCTTTACTGGATCTGGCACCTCTTGTTTAACTATGAAAATATGTAAATACCTATGTGTCAGTCATTTAATGCTATCTGTATTAGTCTTTATTTGTTGTGCAAAAATACAGTGGAGCAAAAAAGTATTTAGTCAGCCACCAATTGTGCAAGTTCTCCCACTTAAAAGATGCGAGAGGTCTCCAATTTTCATCATAGGTATACCTCAACTATGAGAGACAAAATGAGAAAAAAAATCCAGAAAATCACATTGTCTGATTTTTAAAGAATTTATTTGCAAATTATGGTGGAAAATAAGTATTTGGTCACCTATAAACAAGCAAGATTTCTGGCTCTCACAGACATGTAACTTCTTCTTTAAGAGGCTCCTCTGTCCTCCACTCGTTACCTGTATTAATGGCACCTGTTTGAACTCATTATCAGTATAAAAGACACCTGTCCACAACCTCAAACAGTCAGACTCCAAACTCCACTATGGCCAAGACCAAAGAGCTGTCAAAGGACACTAGAAACAAAATTGTAGACCTGCACCAGGCTGGGAAGACTGAATCTGCAATAGGCAAGCAGTTTGGTGTGAAGAAATCAACTGTGGGAGCAATTATTAGAAAATGGAAGACATACAAGACCACTGATAATCTCCCTCGATCTGGGGCTCCACGCAAGATCTCACCCCGTGGGGTCAAAATGATCACGAGAACGGTGAGCAAAAATCCCAGAACCACACGGGGGGACCTAGTGAATGACCTGCAGAGAGCTGGGACCAAAGTAACAAAGGCTACCATCAGTAACACACTACGCCGCCAGGGACTCAAATCCTGCAGTGCCAGACGTGTCCCCCTGCTTAAACCAGTACATGTCCAGGCCCATCTGAAGTTTGATAGAGAGCATTTGGATGATCCAGAAGAGGATTGGGAGAATGTCATATGGTCAGATGAAACCAAAATAGAACTTTTTAGTAAAAACTCAACTTGTCGTGTTTGGAGGAGAAAGAACACCATACCTACTGTGAAGCATGGGGGTGGAAACATCATGCTTTGGGGCTGTTTTTCTGCAAAGGGACCAGGACGACTGATCCGTGTAAAGGAAAGAATGAATGGGGCCATGTATCGTGAGATTTTGAGTGAAAACCTCCTTCCATCAGCAAGGGCATTGAAGATGAAACGTGGCTGGGTCTTTCAGCATGACAATGATCCCAAACACACCACCCGGGCAACGAAGGAGTGGCTTCGTAAGAAGCATTTCAAGGTCCTGGAGTGGCCTAGCCAGTCTCCAGATCTCAACCCCACAGAAAATCTTTGGAGGGAGTTGAAAGTCCCTGTTGCCCAGTGACAGCCCCAAAACATCACTGCTCTAGAGGAGATCTGCATGGAGGAATGGGCCAAAATACCAGCAACAGTGTGTGAAAACCTTGTGAAGACTTACAGAAAACGTTTGACCTCTGTCATTGCCAACAAAGGGTATATAACAAAGTATTGAGATGAACTTTTGTTATTGACCAAATACTTATTTTTCACCATAATTTGCAAATAAATTCTTTAAAAATCAGACAATGTGATTTTCTAGATTTTTTTTCTCATTTTGTCTCTCATAGTTGAGGTATACCTATGATGAAAATTGGAGACCTCTCTCATCTTTTAAGTGGGAGAACTTGCACAATTGGTGGCTTACTAAATACTTTTTTGCCCCACTGTACCTTATTCACCTATTTTGTAATTATCTCTCAGCATCAAGGAGGAAACTGAATTGCCAAAAGAATGGCAACTTTATTGAATTTCTACAAACCAGCCAAACGGTAAGTGGTATTCACTTATATAACGCTTTTATTCTCATCTCTTGATGACCAAAGCGCTTTACAGATCCTGCTATCCACCCATTTACACACGCATTCACACACTGATGGTGGCATGCTACCTAACATGGCGCTTCCAGACCCACCAGGAGCAATTGGGGTGAAGTGTCTTGCCCAGGGACACAACGGCAGGATACCCGGGGAGAGCGGGATTCGAACTGCCAACCATGTGGTTATTGGACGACCTGCTCTACCTCCTGAGCCACTGCCGCCCTCTACAAAAACAGCAGGACTCTAAGGGGTTAAACCTTCCGTTGGATGTGGATCAACAGTGGGTAGCACTGCCGAGGTAGAAGTGATGTTAGCATAGCTGCATTTGTTGCTGGCAGAGAATAGCAGGGGACCATAATGGAGAATTTATCCCTGATGGGACTGAAGGACCTCTGGGCTGAGTGAACCAGTGCAAGGTATGAGAAGGACTTTTCACAGTCCAATATCTTGTCTTCTTTTCTCCACCATCTCCTTACCACTCCTACTTTGCCTTGTTGGCTACTTATACAAGAACAAAGGTAAATGGCGTTCACTTATATAGCGCTTTTTCTCATCTCTGGATGACCAAAGCGCTTTACAGATCCTGCTATCCACCCATTCACGCACACATTCACACACTGATGGCGGCAGAGCTGCCATACACACATAGGTGCTAGCCTGGCCACCAGGAGCAACTGGGGGTTCAGTGTCTTGCTCAAGGACACTTTGACATGCAGACTGCAGACAGTGGGAATCGAACCCATGACCCTCTGATCAGTAGTCGGTCACACTACACCTGCGCCACAGCCGCCCCACAAAGGTGACAAAGCATCATGTGATGACAACAGCGGTATCTCATTGCTCATTTCCATAGGGAAGATTATGGCTCTCATTACCCTTAACCACATCACACAACACTTACTGGACAATGTGGTATCTGAGAGCCAGTGTGGCTTTAGGAGCAACAGAGGGACTATGGACATGATCTATTGTCATCTGACCAATCCAGGAAAAGTGTTGTGAGCAAAATCAGAATCACTTTTTCTTTGTAAACTTGACAAAGGCTTTTGATATAGTCAGCTGTGAGGGTCTGTGGATCATTCTGTCTAAGCTGGGTTGTCCACTAAAGTTTGTCAGCATCATTTTAAGGCAAAAGCCAAAGTTCTCGAGGCTGTAGTAAGAGACTTCCTGTTTGCAAATGGCTGTGCTCTTACAGCAGTGAAAAAGTCAGAGCTGCAGGAACTCATTAGCTGCCTGTCCAAAGCAGCCAAAATTTTTGGTCTGACCATCAGCCTACAAAAAATGGAAGTCATGCTCCAGTCTGCACCAGGTCTTGCTCCTCCAGATCCATGCACTGAAATTGAGGGAACAAAACTGAACAATGTGGAGAGTTTTGCTTACTTTGGGAGTACTATGACTTTGACCTGCAGCATGGACAAAGAAATGTCAAGCAGGCTTGCAAAGTTAGGGGTTTCTTTCGGCAGGCTCTGGAGACATGTGGGATGAGTGTGGCATAAAGCTACACGCCAAACTGGCAGTTAAACAATGGTCATTACAAACTTGCTATATGCTTGTGAAACATGGACACTATACAGGAAACAGCTTAGAACATTGGACCAGTTTCACCTCTGCTGCCTGCAAAAGATTATGGGCATCTCTTGGAAGGAAAGGATCTCTAACACAGAAGTGCTTCACACAGCAAACATGCCTAGTATAGAGGCTCACATCATGAAAGCACAGCTTCGATGGGTTGGACATGTTGTTTGGATGGACAATACGAGCTTACCAAAGATGGTCTTTTTCTCAGAGCTCCGATCTACTGTAAGGAATGCTGGATGGCCACTCAAATGTTTTAAAGACTGCTTAAAAGCATTCCTGAAAGCCTATAATATTCCCTTGGGTAGCTGGGAAATTCTTGTCATGGATTGTATCGCCTGGCCGTTCGCTGTGCTGATGGGAATACAAGCTTGTGAGGAAAATCGTCTGCAAGATCTAGATCAGAAGAGATGGACCCGAAAGGAGAGAAGGCTCTGGAAAGAAAACTAGTGAGAGATGTGTCTAAAGACCCCAGAACAACTGCTAAGACACTAGTGAATGATTTAGTATATCGGCTAGCTTCTCCTTTACCAATGAAACAGCTCTAAGCATCTCTACTAACTCTTTGCAGAGATCTTCAAAATGCTTTGTCTGGCTATCTACAAGCCTCGTTTGGTCTGCCGATAATTTCTGCAGGAGATTCAGCATAGATTGGTTGGCTGTCGTGTCCTCATACTCTCCCTCCGTGGAAACTTCCACTGAGGTGGGCCAAGAGGCTTTACTACCAGAGCTAGCTTTACCACTACTTTGTTCAGACATACTGGCTTCAGCTTTCCGGGTGTTAGGCATTTTGATGGATGGTAATTGAGGCAGGTAGTAAAATACCTTGTAGCTTGTCACATCAGCATAGAGAATTGGAAAAATTAGTGTCCAATATCAGCGGTGGTAGCGGAGCCTCCTCGTTATGCAGCCATCTTGCCTCCAGCAGTCTATGTACAGTTATGCTACCCGTAGTGCAAATAACCTTGTGTTACACTGTAGGTTTTCCTGCCTAGCTGTATTCCTCGCTTCTAGTAGTTTCTTCAGATGTTCATCAAACCAATCTTGATGTTTCCTCTCAGGGTGACCTAATACATCACTCGCAGTCTGATACACTGTATCCTTCAGTGTTGCCCATTTCTCTTCTATGTCATTCTCTGAGTTGTTGCTGTCCCAGTCTTTCAAGTTTTCATCCATTTCCTGTGTAAGTTCTTCCTGCTTGTTTTGGCCTTTCAGTGCACTAGTGTTTAGCTTCCGTAGTGGCTTTGCACCCATCCTTCAGTGCTGTTTTCATCTGCAAATCCTTAATATAGATCTCAGCATAACATGATCAGTACCACAGTCTGCACCTCTCATTGCTCTGGTGTCCAATACATCCCTTATGTCTCTCTGCCTTACTATGATGTAGTCTAACAAGTACCAGTGCTTGGATCTTGGGTGCATCCATGTCTTCTTGTGTGTGTCCTTGTGCTTAGAGTATTGGTTATCACAAGATTGTACTCTGAACATCTTGCAAGTAGAAGTTCTCCATTAGCATTGCACTTGCCTACTCCATGGCTGCCTAGCACTCCTTTCCATTTCTCAGTGTCTGAACCAACTCTGGCATTAAAATCTCCAACGAGTATCAGCCTGTCATCAGTCGGTACACGCCTGATAGTCTCACGTAAATCACTGTAGAACTCTTCCTTCGCCTCCTCTGTGTTGGTCATTGATGGGGCATATACACTAATGAGTGTGGCATACATCTTCCACTGTAGTGGGAGTCTCATAGTCATTAACCTGTCATTGATTGGCACCGGTTCCTCATCAAGCATTGCTGCTATCTCCTTTCTAACTGCAAAGCCCACTCCTGCTTCTCTCCTTTCTTGAGTTGATTTCCCACTCCAAAAGAAGATGTACCCATGGTCTTCCAAGCTGTCATATCCAGGCAATCTTGTTTCACTAAGTGCAGCTATGTCTACATTGTACCTGTTCATTTCCAGGGCCACAAGTGCGGTCTGTCTTTCTGGGCGCTGTGATGTTGTTCTGTCCAACAGTGTGCGTACATTCCAATTTTGCTACACACAAGGCTGCTGTTTTCCTCTTCTTTTGTCTTCCTGCTCCTAGCTTATTTTTCGCTGCCTGTCGGAGAGTGAACAGATCAGCGTGGACCTTGTTGGCCCGGAGAGCTCGCTGAAGAGGCTACAGAAGCTCTAGTGCAGTGACCAGCTGTATCAATTCTGGATGAACCACCAAATCTTGATGAACTAATGGCAGCTATCAGGACAACACAGGATGGTAAAGCTCCAGGAAGGGATGGAATTCCAGCAGGTGTGGATATTTGGTGGTGTTCAGTTGACCATCTGCCTGCACAAGCTCATCCAAGAGATATGGGTTGCCCAGAAAGTACCTCAAGACTGGAAGGATGCAAGTATTGTGCCTTTGTTCAAGAAAGGTGACAGGAAAGATTGTGGAAATTACTGAGGTCTATCACTGCTTGCCACTGTTGGTCAGATTCTCTCACATGTACTACTGAACAGACTCAATGAGACTCTGGGACTTTGATTTCCAAATGAAATGCAAAATTTACTTTTATCTGAACAGAGGTCATCTGCTGATGTTTTTAAACTGTGTTTTATCAAGACCAAAGTCAGCGCAGTCGTCTACCAGGAAATTTTAGAGCACTTCATGCTTCCCAGTGCTGACAAGCTTTATGGAGAAGCTGATTTCATTTTCCAGCAGGACTTGGCACCCGCCCACACTGCCAAAAGTATCAAAACCTGGTTTAATGACCATGGTATCACTGTTTGATTGGCCAGCAAACTCTCCTGACCTAAACCCCATAGAGAATCTATGGAGTATTGTCAAGAGGAAGATGAGAGACACCAGACCCAACAATGCAGATGAACTGAAGGTCACTATCAAAGCAACCTGGACCTTCAAAACACCTCAGCAGTGCCACAGGCTGATCAACTCCATGCCACGCCACATTGATACAGTAATTAATCCAAAAGGAGCCCGGACAAAGTATTGAGTGTGTACATGGACATACTTTTCAGTCAGCCAACATTTCTATTAAAAAACTATTTTTTAAAATTAATTTTATGTCATATTCTAATTTTTTGAGACACTGAATTTGGGGTTTTCATGGACTGTAAGCCATAATCATTAAAATTAAAATAAATAAACACTTGAAATATTTCACTGTCATTATAATTAATCTATATATGGGTTTCCCTTTCTGAAATGAGTGACCAAAAATATTGAACTTTTTCATGATATTCTAATTTTTTTTTAGATGTACCTGTATAAGGCTGGAGTTGGCCATCTTACGGTCTCTTTCTTGCCTGTGCCTTGGCCAGTGCCTTGTCTGTGACCGCCATTTTCATCGTGTTCAATAAGGCTGTATTCTACAAGTCACCTCGCCTCATCTGTGAACCAGGGTAAAACCATACATAGCAGAGTCCATCTTTTATGTTCTGTACAGTCTGTGGCGGAAACTAAACCTTGTTTTTAATGGCTTATTCCTAACCTGTAATCTCAGAACCATTGATCAAAATTCCATTATAACTCAGAAGTTTTAATCCTTTTATAAAGATAAGATAAACATTTATTAGTCCCACAATGTGGAAATTACAGGACTGCAGCAGCAAAGGGATAGCAGCACTCAGAGCAGTAGTAAATAAGTATTGGATAGCAAAACAGTAAATATACATACAGTATATACACAGTTATATACACAGTGCAGAAGCAAAGCAGTTAAATGTCATTTACAGCATTACAGTTAAGTTAAATTACCTGGTAATATATTAATATAAATTCACAGTATGCTTCACAGTGGAATGAACAGTTTTGTGTTATTGCCGCCCTCAATAATAATTTCAATTGTATTAGTAGTGTATTAGAAGGGGGTGATCCCTATTGTGAAAAGTAGTGGTGTTATGTACGGCCTCTATGAGGAGCAAAGGTTAGATTGTAAAGTATGATAGTCGCAGGTAGGAAGGACCTGCAGAATCTCTCCCTCGAGCACCCAGGATGGCACAGCCTGCTGCTAAATGAGCTCCTCAGTGTGTTCAGCGTGTCCCGCATGGGGTGGGACTTGCATTCCAGCAGAGATGACAGCTTAGTCACCATCCTCCCCTCTCCTATCTCCTCCACTGGGTCGAAGTATCGCCCCAGAACAGAGCTGGCATTTTTGATCAGCCTGTTCAGTCTTTTCTTGTCGGCTGCCGTGATGCTGCTGCCCCAGCAGACCACTCCATACATGATGGCTGATGCCACCACAGAGTCGTAGAAAGTCTTCAGAAGCGCCCCCTGCACTCCAAAAGACCTGAGTCTCCTCAGGAGGAACGGCCTGCGCTGCCCCTTCTTGTAGAGCGCGTTGGTGTTGTGTGACGGGTGTAAAGGGTATTCTAATTAATGACAGGCATTTTCAGTTCATGGCAATAGTTGTACGTGTATTTACTGAAATGAAAACTGAAGATTCTGACATACATTAGAGATCAAATCTTTTAATGAGGAAATTACAAAAACATTCAAGTTTAACAACAAAAATGACCCATCAGTTGATTTCCTCTTCCAGAAAGTCTTCCACCAGTTTGTTGAATTCATCAGCATATCTCAGGTGAAGGTTGTGTTTTCCTTCTGGCATCTTATGTAGTCTGGATTTTAAGAAAAAAGGCACATTACAGTTTATATATATGACAGGGAAGATCAGAGACTGAAGGTAAGCGTGATGCTGTGACGCATTCTCACCGTGAGCCCTTGATGTGTTTAAGGAGGTATTCGGGGTGGAAGCTGGGCACCATGGGGTCCTTCTCCCCATGGATGATGAGTGTTGGACAGCTGATGAAGGGCAGCGCCTCCATGCAAATACTTCCTAAACAGAGGGCATTGAAAGAAAGATTAGGCTGACATTTATGAGATCAGCTCAAAATTAAACTGAAATTTGCAGGTTAAACAAAAATTTTACACATTTTTTTAATCCAATCATTTGACAAACTAATGCAGGTTTTTATTTGATTTACAGCACAGAAAGGCAGAATTCCAGATGAAAACATGTGCTTTTTCTTATTTCATTTGTCAGAGCTGTACAAATAAATTTATCCACAGCAAATTCTACCTGGCAGTTTGCACTTTAAGGTTAGTTCCTTGGGCCACATGATGGTGTCCTCACCTTCTGGTCTGTGTGCAAACTGTGCCACTCAATCCACCCACGCCTCCCACGTTCTAGCGAACATCTCAGCCCCGTACACCTCCACCATGGGCTGCCTCATCCTTTCACTCCACTTGGAGACGTCACGGACCGCTGCGTGTTTGCACAATAAGATGCACACACCAACAGATAAGCCAGATTAAAGCAAGCCTGTTTTTGACGACACTGGAAGCTTTCACAGAGAAAGGGGCAGTACCGTTGTAAAGCTTGGGGTCGTGCTGAGAAACATAGGCATTGGTTCCCCACACCACCATCTTGTTGATTAGATCAGGGTTCCTTGCGGCTGCCAACAGGGCGGTGATTCCACCGTCACTCCACCCCATCAGAGAAAACTTTTTAAAGCCCAAGGTCTGCCAAAGAAATGGAAAATAATTTTACATTTGGTAGTGAAAGTATTTGGTTGTTCCCTAGTAAAAACTTAAAGTCACAGTCACTGAAACATGGTGTTTGTGGGTTTTATCCTTCTAAAATGCTTTCTTGGGTCATACGATTAGAGTAAAAATATTAAAATCTCTTATTTAGAATTATTTATATTTTTACATTTCAGCAGAATGGGCAAAAGTAGGTATAGCTACTCAGGGTTACATTTCCCTATGTCACCAACACATGGGGTGGGAATCATGAGGTACCTCACGATACGTATTGAGATACTTCAGTCATGATGCAATGCTATCATGATACTATGATTCTTTAAGTATTGTGTGGTGTAGTGAGTGTGTGTGCTGCCATACCCGTCCCTGGTGTGACGTCAGGCGGGCATGGCCCTTCTGTATAAATAGTTCTGTTCCCATAATAAAGTGTGGATTTGCTGCATGACAGAAGAGCCTCCAGTCCCTCATTCCTCATACATAACAACTGTGACATTTTTTTTCGGTGGCTGTCTAATGGACTGAAAACTGAAATGGTTATTATTACTCTGGTACCCAAATAGGTAAGCTGATATAACATTCATTAAGAATTTTTAATAAAGTATCACAATTCTGTGTCTCTGAACTGATACAGTATTGCCACCACAAAGTATCACGATACTACCATGCATCATTTTTTTCCCACCACCCCCTACTAACACATGATCTGATCTTCAGTTACAACCTATCACCATGCTTTTGGCTCTCATATCAATCCAGTCCCACCCAGTTACTGGGCCTAAGACATTTGTTTCAGAGCCATCACTGCTACTAAGGATTTTTTTTAATATAGTTCATTCTACTCTGTGTGTAGCATGTAGAGTAGATGTAGTGCAGCTATTAGTTGCTTAGCATCCTCTTGCTTTCAGCTCATACTGCTGGCTAGCCCATACGGGTAAAAACAGAGACTAAGTCTCTCCTGTCAGTATATAGCCTCTCGAACAGCAAGCCTAGCACAGTACCTCCTCGTGGTGACACATGGTAACTGGGCACCCGTTGACCCCAGGCTAACACTGCAAGAACTTGGAGGAGACTTGGCCCCCAGACATGCAATATGCAGGTCCCACTGGTGTATGGACATGGCCTGGTATCAGTGAACCAAGCCCCCAGCTATGGGTCAAATAGTCTCCTCTTTAACAGCTAAAATGCATGCTCTACAGGGTTTAAGTCTGGAGATTGACTTGGCCAGTCCAAAACCTTCCACTTCTTGCCCCTGATGAACTCCTTTGCTGTTTTGACAGTGTATTTTGGGTCATTATCTTGCTGCATGATGAAGGATCTCCCAATCAATTTGGTTGTATCTTTCTGTAAACTGGCAGACAAAATGTTTCTGTAGATACAAGATGGCACCCACCGATGGTGAACATCTTTGCTCGTTCCACTCTCGAATGCCGACTTTTCTCCTTTTTTTGCATGGTTGCTGTTCTTTTTACAGTGCATAAAAATCATGCACTGCTAACATACGACCGAAGGACGCTACTGAACATCGCCGAGACGAGCAGTCACACGGAGTTAACTGGCTTCATTCCATCCGACCTGCAATGCATTGTATGTCCACGCAGCGATCAACACCACTCCCAGAAAGGCCCCGAAGCACCGAGCCCACGCGATCATGCTGACCTCAAGAGAGCGCATCGAAGACGGCGGCGGAGAAGGGGCAAGAGAGGTGGGCTACATGCTAGGCCAAAGGCCCACGCCAGCCGACCACCAATTCCCAGTCTCTTACTGGCGAATGCTCGGTCTTTGGAAAACAAGCTAGATGAACTAAGAGTGAGGATTGAAGACCAGTGGGGGATAAGAGAGTGCTGCGCCCTAATTTTCTGTGAGACCTGGCTATCAGACAGAATCCCGGAGGCCGTCATTCAACTACAGACTCACTCAACACATTGGGCAGACAGAACCAGAACCTCTGGTAAGACAAAGGGAGGGTGTGTGTGTGTTTTTGTAAAAAAACTCATGGTGTGGAGATGCACAGACTGTTTACAAGCACTGTTCACCCGACGTGGAGTTTTTACTATTGAAATGCCGTCCCTATTATCTACCGAGAGAATTTACCAGTGTTTTTAGCTGCTGTTTACATCCGTCCGCAAAGCAACTACACAGTAGTGCTAAACAAACTCCATGAAGTCATCAGCGCAGTAGAGACGAAGCATCCCAACGCTGTATTTGTTGTTGCTGGTGACTTTAACCAGTGCAATTTACGGACTGTACTCCCCAAATATTACCAGCATGTGGACATTCCCAACCCATGATAAAAGCACACTGGATCATGTTTATACCAATATACGTGGCGCTTACAGAGTGGCACCCCGCCCCCACTTCGGACAGTCAGATCACATCTCACTGCTTATGTACCCAGCCTACAGACGAAAGCTGAAACAAACTCTATTAAGCAAATTAAGCGCTGGACTCCAGAGGCTGAGAGCACCCTGAAAGGCTGTTTTGCCTGTACAGACTGGGATGTGTTTAAAACTGCAGCCACCCGAGAGGACTCTTCTGTAAACCTACAGGAACATGCTGAATATGTGACTGGGTACATCAGCATGTGCGTTGATACCATTGTACTCACCACACAGGTTAGGAAGTTCCCCAACCAGAAGCCCTGAATCACCAGTCAGGTATGTCAGATGCTGCGTGCTCGCTCTCTTGCATTTAAATCAGGCAAAGAGGTTGAGTACAAAGCTGCAAAGTATGGACTGAGGAAGGCTATACCAACAGCCAAGAGGCAGTACAGGGAAAAGCAGGACAGCCTCTATTCCACTCCTGACCTGCGCATGTGGCAGGGCCTGCAACACATCACAGACTACAAGAGGACCAACAGCAGCACCACTAGCTCCGCAGACAGCCTGCTGGATGATCTCAACATCTTTTACACTCGCTTTGAGACCATCAGTTACAGGGCTGAGAAGAGACAAACACTCATGCACCCCCTCAACTAATGCCTCATTTCCACTAGCCCAGTTCGACTCGCCTCGTTTCGTTACTACTCGTTTCGGCCGCGGTTGTGCCTCCATTACAACCGTGTAAAGCCGTGTATAGCTGGGGTGGGCGGGATTTTTTTTTACAGCAAGGCGGCGCCACACTCCCGTGACGTAAAACACGCGACCCAAGCCAAACACAACATGGCGGCTTTACAAGGCGACTCCTCGGTCTGTGGCTTTTTTCACCGTAAATGCCAAAAAGGACCGTCAGACAAGGGTACAGGCAGTGAGACGAAACACTCTGGAATAGTTCTGCAGCTTCTGGAGAGAGCCGAAGACGTGAGGATACAAACTAGGTCATATGTGACGGTAAGCTAATGTTGCTAATGCTAGTTTGCTATAAGTACGTCGTACTACACTGTAATCTCTGCAAGTTATCACTGTTAAGTACTAAAATATGTACGCTGTGTGTGTTTCAGATGGCTCTGTTGTGGGAAAATTACCACTTCAAACGGTCAGTCTGGCGTTCAGCACAGCCTGTCAACTGATGTCAGCACAGCTTCACAAACAATCAGTGGTTGTAGAGCTTAAGAATGTCTGGTTTATTTCCTGTGCAAAAAATTGCTCTGATCTAAGTAAAGGAACCCTATTTCACTGTTTATGGGAATGTAGAAAAATCAGAATGTTTTGGGAAGAGGTGAGGGTAACAATTGAAAAAATAATTTCAAAACAATTCACATTGAACCCTAAACTGTTTTTGTTGGGTCTGTATCCAGAAAAACATAACTTTAATAAGAGTGAAAGAACATTCATAGACCTCAGTTTGCTTAATGCCAAAAAATGTATTGCATTACTGTGGAAAAACTCATAGACCAGATGTGACTCAGTGGTTAAGACAGATGTTAACAACCTTCCACTAGAAAGAATAACATACATACTGAAATCAAAGGAAAATGTGTTTGAGAATATATGGAGACCTTTCATTGATTATGTAAAGAAATTAAACATAACTTCTGAAGAAGAAGGTGAATGATATGTGTGGACCTTGCAAATTCCAAACTGGTGAATGTATATTATGTATTCTAATGTAATAGATTACCTAGACTAAACAGAGGAGCATTGTTGTTGACTTGTTTTTGTTAATGGTTGTTGTTTTTATTACCCTTTTTTTTGGTTATTTTGTTATTGTTCTTTTTAGTTTTTAAATTACTTTTGTGTTAGTGTCTGACTGTGTGTGCTGTTTGTAAAAAAAAAAAAAAAGGTTCAATAAAAATATTGTGGGAAAAAAAATTGCTCTGATCTGCGTGAAAATCATGGACTGTTGAGACATCATGGACGTACCTGCTCCAGCTGCACTGAGTCTGAGATGTTGTCATAGCAAAAAATGATCAGCTGACACAACTTGATCCCCAGGTTAATAACTATATTAGCCACAAAATGTATATTCAAAAAGTAAACAGTACTGAGTTCGGTATAATAAGATGTATTTGACAGTTATGATGCATTTTAGGCCAAAACAAACTTGATCTAGGATTAAAAGCAATTAAAATAATGCAGTCACAAGGTTACATGGAAAATGCTTGATTTACTAGATACATATACAGTAGAAATATATATTCTCTGCATCAACAATGTACTATACATGAATTCATGTAGTATTGCACTGACAAACCTCTGAAGTTTTTGCAGATGTCTCTTTTTTATATGTGAAAGTTACCACCATGTGACATAAATTTCTTAAAAATGAGCCATTATTTTCAAGGTCACCCATTAATGGTTTGTACTATTGACTCTTTTCCAGCCAGTATATTAACAGACAAAAATAGAAATCATGATGCAAACACATAAGTCACTAAATTGTTTATTACAATCAGCAGCAAATTCCAGATTATTCAGAATGTGCAAAACTCAAACTGTAAGACTGGGTCACTCAGCAGCTGGGATGTGCAGCTCACACTGGTCTCAGATCAGCAGATCTTAGGCCTGCATCTCTGTAAATAGTGACGCAAGGTCCAGTTTGGGGTGGATCGATCGTTTACCTCTTGCCTAGACAAAAGACAGAAATGGGTGGTGGTTAAATAAAGGAAGTTTAAAACATATTTTGGGAAATACACTTGTTGCTAAAAGCCAGTGGTGGGATGTGAATGAATGAATCTTTATTTCGGATAGATTAAAAGAAAATAGAATAATATAACAAAAGGGAAAAAAAATCTAATAAGGTCGAATTAAACAATAACTCCTCTGATTACACAGTTCAACATAGGTTATCTGAAATGGGTGATGGCTGAAGCTGCAGCTTATATTGCCCACCCATATTCCATCCAAGAATTCAAAAGAAAAACAAAACAGCAGCGATTCCAATTCCAATGTGACAATAAAGTACTTTGTTGTTGTATTTAACCACAATTTTCATGTAGCTGCACTGATGTAAAGTCGATTTTACAAGGGCTGGGTTACATTTAAAATCATCTGCTTTTACTGTGGCCTCAGCAATCAGAATGAATTAATACATTCACTTGAATGGAATATAGTACTTTAACTGAAGGTGTGCATCACATAGTATGGAGTCACTCAGTCAAAATATGGAGTTTTTATCAATAAAAGTTTGTCTGGAATGTAAAAGTGTCTCTTCTTGCCCTGGCTTCAAGTGTGGGCGGTGTTTTGTACTTTTATTGCTAAAATATAAAAGGATGCACTACAATGGGTCTCAAATAGTTGTAATGTGTCCTGTTACTGCATGAGTTTATTGATGATAGAGTATAAACTACACATATAAAATAAATTATATTGATGACTGAACAACTGCCATTCCCCAAAAGATACAGTTATGAACATAACTCACAAAGGATCACACAAGTGATCTGACAAAAAAAATAAATACATTAACAAGTGGTTTATTTTATAGTTGATGCGCCAGTCTTTTTCAATTATTCTGTAATTAATACTCACACAATCAAATAAATCTCAGTTCAGTCCCTTTTATATTAACTGGAAATTGTGCTACTTTGGTTCTGACACTTACCTATAAAAGCAAAGGATTTCAGTACGTTCCACAGTGGCAACGTCCGTTGTTGAGCGGCTGATTCCCTCCTCCCTAGACGAACGACAGAAATGGATGGTAGTTAGTTTCAAGCAAGTTCAACACTTATACAGGCACATCTCAAAAATTAGAATATCATGAAAAAGTTCAATATTTTTGTCACTCATTTCAGAAAGTGAAACCCATATATAGATTCATTACAGGGACAGTGATATATTGAAAGTGTTTATTTTAATATTGATGATTATGGCTACAGCCCATATTAACCAACGCCTCAGCGGCCAACATTTCTATTTAAAAACTATTTTTTAAAGTTTATGTAATATTCTAATTTTTTGCCAAATTGAATTTGGGGTTTTCAGGGGCTGTAAGCCATAATCATCCAAATTAAAATAAATAAATGCTTGAAATATATCACTGTCTGTGTAATGAATCGATATAATATATGGATTTCTCTTTCTGACGCTTTAGAAAATTATATGAATGACTTTATAAATCACTGGTTTGAAAAAGCACTTTTATATTGTTGAGATTTCGGCTCCTGTGGTCTCACCAGTATCCCCTATAAACAGGGAGGCTAAACCCTGGCATGTGGAAACACATTCTAGCATTAAATTGCACACAATTTAATGCGCAGCACCAAAGTGTAATACAAAACAAAAACCAGGACTTTAACCAGGATTAACATATTTCATCGTTTTGCTCTCACAAGCGAATATTTAGGAGAAAACAAGCGCGAATCAGCAGTTGGTACTAGCTAGCTACTAGCCAAAACTCGTTAGCTAAAACAAGTTAGCCAGCAAAAAACGGCACTGTATGGCTCAAAAAAAGTGAGCTTACCACCAACAGGATAAATAAGTGAACAGATGCACATTATTACAAATCACTCACCATCGATGGTTCTCTCACATTCGTCTTCAGCTTGTCTATAGTCCGGTTGTATGCTGGCCAGCCATCGGGTCCGGGTCACTCCTCACTGTGTATCTGCCACCAAGCAGAGAAAACTCCGCACCTCTTCGTTGGACCACGGTGTAGAGTTCCACAAAATCTACAACGCTGTCTGTAGTAATATCGTATTTACTCCGTGACCGAGTTAGTCCGTGATTGCAAATGGCGGTCGTAAAGATTTCAAAGAAGACGGGCGCTTTCGTGACGTTACGCCCTGACCAATCAGCGGCTAGCAGTCTATTGACGTCACATCTCGGCTCGGTTTCGCACGGTTATACCCTGCCTCTTAACCGGCACGAAAATAGTGTCGGTTAAAGCGTGCTGGGTATAGTGGAAATAGCGAGAAAGTGAAACGAGTAGAATTAAGTAAGGTCAAGGCGATACTAATAGAAATGGCCCATAAAAGTCTCACTAGGCCAGGTAAACAAAGCACTGAGGAATATCAACCCCCGCAAGGCAGCAGGACCAAACAACATACCTGGGCGGGCCCTCAGAGCATACGCTGCTGAGCTGACTGATGTCCTCACCTCAATCTTCAACCTCTCCCTCAACCAGAACATAGTCCCCTCCTGCCTCAAAACGACAACCATCATCCCCCTCCCCAAAAGGAGCCGCCGACCTGTCTGAATGATTACAGACCGGTAGAACTCACTCCAATCATCATGAAACGCTTCGAGAAAGTGGTGCTGCCCCTCATTCAGGACAGCATACCAGGCACCCTGGACCCCCTGCAGTACGCCTACCGGCCCAACAGGTCCATCTCCAATGCCATTGCGGCAGCACTCCATTACTCTCTCTCCCACCTGGAAGATAAAGACTCCTACATTAGGATGCTCTTTGACGACTACAGCTCTGCCTTCAACACGGTCATCTCCCACAAACTAACCGACAAACTGTCTTCACTTGGCCTGCCCCCCACCCTCTGCAACTGGCTACAGGACTTTCTAACTGGCAGGCCCCAGTCTGTCAGTATGGGTAACAGGACCTCAGCCAGCATCATCACAAACACAGGTGTCCCACAGGGTTATGTTCTCAGCCCCATCCTCTACAGCCTTTTCACCCATGACTGTGTTGCCTCCCATCCATCCATCCATCCATCTTCTTCCGCTTAATCCTTTTCGGGTTGCGGGGGGGCTGGAGCCTATCCCAGCATCTTTGGGCAAAAGGCAGGGTACACCCTGGACAGATCGCCAGTCCATCGCAGGGCCAACACAGAGAGACAGACAACCATTCACTCTCACACTCATAGCTAAGGACAATTTAGAATCCCCAGTTTTGATGCCAATTAACCTAACTTGCATGTTTTTGGCATGTGGGAGGAAACCAGAGTAATCCCGGAGTAAACCCACGCAGACACGGGGAGAATATGCAAACTCCACACAGATCACTGTTGGTCGGGGGCTGGGATTGAACCCACGATCCCCCGGCCAAGGGTAAGTTACTGTGCTGCCGCAGTGCTAACCACTCCGCCACTGCGCTGCCCCGTGTTGCCTCCCACAAGGACAATATCATCCTAAAGTTTGCAGATGATACAGCGGTGATAGGACGCATCACTGGTGATGACGAAGCATCCTACAGGAGGGAGGTGGCCAATCTGGTGTCATAGTGTGAGGACAACAACCTCACCCTCAACACGGACAAGACAAAGAAGATGATAGTGGACATGAGGAAAGGGAGGAGGAGACCCCATCAGTCGCTGTTCATCCGGAAGCTTGAGGTGGAGAGGGTGAGCAGTTTTAAATACCTGGGCATCCACATCAGCGAGGACCTTAAGTGGACACACAACACCACAGAGCTGGTTAAGACAGCTCAACAGCAGCGGTACTTCCTGAGGAGGCTGAAGAAGTTTGGCATGTCCTCCAGGATCCTCAGCAAATTCTACAGCTGCATCATCGAGAGCATCCTCACCAACTGCATCACTGCGTGGTACGGCAGCACCACCGCCCTGGACTGCAAACGCCTGCAGAGAGTGGTGAAGACAGCGGAGAAGATCATCAGGACTCCACTCCCCTCTCTGCAGAGCATCTACCACCGCAGAGTCCAAAGGAGAGTTGATGCCATCCTCCAGGACCCCACCCACCCCAGCATGAATTGTTCACACTTATACCCTCAGGCCGGAGGTACAGAAGTGTGAAATGCAGGTCAACCAGACTAAAAAACTCCTTTCCTACTGCCATCAGACTCTTGAACAAATAACAACTCCCAAAACTCTGCAACATAGCTTTGCATATAGGAACTCGCACACTGGGCTGCAAAATTTGCACACTGCTCACCTGTACAGTGTATACAGTCTCACCCGTCTCATGCTCATATCATCTCTGCTGCTATTTATCTTGTACAGTCTACTGGTACTACCGTTAAAGAGAAATCAGCACCAGGTGCTAATTTGTAATTTATAATTATTATATACTGCTCGCTGCACAATGCTCATTTGCACACTGTACACAGGTTTATGTACACAACGCTCATTTGCACACTCAGACGTCACCCGGGCTAACAAAGCCAGGAGTTCCTGGCAGCGCAGGGCGAAGGACAGAGCTGCGTGGAGGAATCTGATCAGACCTAAATGAAAAAGTCATTGTCGCCTGCAACAGACTGCTATGATGATGACAACATAGGTTTATGCCATCTCAGGTTCACATCATCTCATCAATCAATATACCACTACCACTACAGTCATCCACAGTGAATTTCAATTTCATTCCTCTTGTTGACTGCACCAACTGGTTTAGCTGCCCAAATTGCCTAAAGTGTGTTATTAGTACTCATTAGTATTAGTATTTAGTATCAAGGCGTGCTTAGGAGTCCTAATTGCCTAACTGTGTGTTGGTGTGTGTGTGTGTGTGTTATTAGCATCCATTAGTATTAGTATTAGGATTGTGTAATTGTGTTATTGTGCTATTACCTGATTAGTATTGTTGTGTACCTATTACCTTGGCATTCATTTGGAGAGCAAAGTAAGAATTTCATTGCTCAGGAAATGTAGTATTTCTTAACTGTGCACATGATACTAAAGCCTTTGAATATGAACTGAATTTGACATCCAAGTTCATTTTCCTGCTGCCATGATGTGTTACATCATCAGTGAAGATTAATGAGCCCATCTCAGGAGAAACCATGCAAGCCCAAGCCATAACATTACCTCCACTGTGTTTCCCAGATGAGCTTATATGTTTGGGATCAGGACCAGATCTTTTATTTCTCCAAACTTTAGCCTTTCCATCATTTTGATAAAAGGTTCATCTTTGACTCATCAGTCCATAAAACTGTCCCAGAATTGTTGAGGCTCATCTCTGTCTGTACTTTAAGCAAATTCCAGTCTGGCCTTCCTAGTCATCTTGCTAATGAGTGATTTGCCTCTTCTGGTGTAGCCTCTGTACTTTTGTCCATGAAGTCTTCTGCGAACAGCAGACTGTGATACCTTCACTCCTGTCCTGGAAGTTGTTGCTGATGTTATTAACAGTTCTTTTAGGGTTTTTCTTTACAGCTCTCACAATGTTTGTCGTCATCTGCTGATGTTTTCCTTGGTGTGCCCATTCGACGTCTTCTTCTTCAGGACATTCCAAATGGTTGTACTGCCTATAGCCAATGCAATGTGCAATGGCTGTGATTTTCCATCTTCTCTCAGCTTAACAATAACAAATACTTGTCACCCACAGACAGCCCTCTGGTCTTCATGTTGGTTACACCTCTAATTATAAATGCAGTCTGCACAGACAAAACCCATATCTAAAACTGACAGTAGACATTCAGCACCATTTATTGATTGAATAATCAACATAATAGGACACACCTGGTCAATAAAAAACACCTGCTAGTCACATGTTCCAATAATTTTGCTCATCTAAAAAATGGGTGGATTCAAACAAAATGCGCTCTTTTCTAAGCTGTGCAACAGATCTAGGGCTGCAACTAATGACTAATCACAGTTATTTCTGTCATGTCCACCATCTCTGCTTCCTGTTGCCATGGCTCCTGCTCGGGGCTCCAGTGCATGTCTAACCTCACCTGTTTAAGCCTGCACACCTCAGAATATCACCTTGTTTTCAGTCTCTGCCTTTAATATAACATTTTATAAAAAGGTCCCCATAGCTACCCATAGCTAAATAATGACCCATCAAACATGAGTCTAAAATCAACTTGATAGCATAATCAAAAGTGTTTGAAGCAACACAAACGCTTTACAAATCCATAATTTGCAATCCATAATTGGAATGGTGGCCTAGTTGATAAAGCATCTGCCCCACAACCGGGAGTTTGGGGGTTCAAGTCCCAGCTGGGTCATACCAAAGACCATATAAAAATGGTACTTCCTGCCTTCTAGCTTGGTGCTCAGCATAATAGAATGGGGGAAGGAGAAGCTGTTTGTGGCGGCACCTCTGATTCTAGATGTGATTAACATTGTAGATAGGAGAAATGTAATTTTGTTCTACTGTACATGATTGGCTGTATGGACTGAATGACAACAGAGTCTTCTTCTTCTAATCTATTTAACTCATAATGCAAAGAAAAGTGGCAATTTTTCATGTTTTAGAGCCTGATGTTTTTTTTTTAATTTTTCCTGGAAAAGGGTATACAGTACAGGTGATTAGTCAACTATCAAATATTATAGGTTTTTTTTTTCCACAATATCTTTATTGAACCTTTTTTTTTTTTTTTTAAACAAACATGATACAAACAATCAAACACTAACACTAAAGTACTACAAAAAAAAAAAAATGCACTAAAAAACACCAACAACCACCAACAAAATCAAATCTTCAACAATGCTCCTCTGTTTAGTCTAGACAATCCAACACATAAGTATACATATTATATTCACCAGTTTGGAATTTACAAGGTCCGCACATATCATTCACCTTCTTCTTCAAGAGTTATGTTTAAATTTTTTACATAATCAATAAAAGGTCTCCATATATTCTCAAACACAATTTCCTTTGATTTCAGTATATATGTTATTCTTTCTAATGGAAGGTTTGTTAACATCTGTCTTAACCACTGAGTCACATCTGGTCTATAAGTCTTTTTCCATAATAGTGCAATACATTTTTTGGCATTAAGCAAACTGAGGTCTATGAATGTTCTTTCACTTTTATTAAAATTATGCTTTTCTGGGTACAGACCCAACAAAAACAGTTTAGGATTCAATATGATTTGTTTTGAGATTATTTTTTCAATTGTTACCCTCACCTCTTCCCAAAACATTCTTATTAATCTACATTCCCATACACAATGAAATAGAGTTCCTTTACTTTCCATACATTTTGTGCACGTATCTGGTATATTTTTGTTATATCTATTTAACTCCTCCGGTGTAACATACATCCGCATTAACCATTTGAAGTGTATCAATTTAAGGCGTACATTTATTGATTTGGTTTGAGCTTCTGTACAAGCCAATTCCCATTGTTCCTCTGGAATTTCAGTTTGCAGATCTTCTTTCCAGTAGTTTAATCTTTTCAGTGAGTTTTCACTTGAAAATAGTGTCAATGAGTTATAAAACTCTGAAATAATACCCTTTCTTTTACTATCTTTCATCAACATTTTTTCCAAGGATGAATAAATAGGTCGAGTGAGAGCTTTATTTTGATTTGATCGAATAAAGTTTCTAAGTTGAAGATATTTAAAAAAATGTGTTCTATTGAGATTAAATTTGATCCTCAACTCTTCAAAAGACATTATGTTTTCTGCACATGGCAAATATAAATCCTGAATCTTTTGTATCCCTTTTAAATTCCATACTTTAAATACAGCGTCCGCTCTCCCTGGTTTAAAATATTGATTACCCCATATTGGACTAAATTGTGACAATAACTGTGGTTCTTTTAAATAGTTTTTAGCTTCACACCATATTTTGATCATATGCTTTACAAATGGATTTTTAACTTGTTTTTGTAATTTTTTTGCCGAATCTGAGTATATGAATATGGGAAGAGGTAAAGGTAAATTGTATGATTCCATTTCAGTCCAGTGAGGGAGATCATTTGATGAAAAATAATATGTCATAGACCTCAGTTGTGCCGACCAATAATACAACATAAAATTTGGACATTTCAGACCTCCACGATCAAATGGTAAATATAATAAAGACAGACGTAATCTAGCCCTCCTGTTGTTCCATATAAATTCCACTAACTTTTTTTTAATTCTTGAGAATAAATCTAAAGGTGGTGGTAAGGGAATGTATTGAAATAAATAAAGTATTTTAGGTAAAATATTACTTTTAAGTATATTAATTCTCCCAATCATCGACATTGGTAGTGACATCCATCTCTGAAGTAACTCATCAATATCTGTCATTAAGGCTTCATAATTGACACTGGCAACTGATTCTAGCTTAGGCACAATTTGGATTCCTAAATATTTGAACTGATTTACAACATTGAATTGATTTACCTCAGGGGCTGGGTAATTTCTCTGGGTCTCATTTAGCATTAATATTGAAGATTTAGTTTTATTTATTTTATATCCTGATATTTCCCCGAAATTCTTTATTAAATTCAACAAGGTCGGAATTGATTTTTTAAGATTCGACATAAACAAAATTATGTCATCGGCATACAGGGAGATTTTATGTTCTGTTGGTCCAACTTTAATTCCATATATTTGTGACTGTAGACGTATCGCCATCGCTAAAGGTTCAATTGCCATAGTAAACAGTAAAGGTGAAAGTGGACAGCCTTGTCGACATCCTCTATTGATTTTTATTGATTTTGAAATATTGTTATTTGTTAGAATTTCTGCAGTAGCATTATTATATATTATCTGAACCCATTTTATAAAATTATTTCCAAGTCCAAACCTTTGTAAGACTTCAAAAAGAAAGGGCCATTCAACTCTATCAAAGGCTTTTTCGGCATCCAGTGATAAGAGAGCTGTATCCGGTGCTTCTTTATTAGAATAAATAATATTAAATAGTCTTCTTACATTATGGAAGCCTTGTCTTCCCTTTATAAAGCCATTCTGATCTCGATTAATAATATTTGGTAAAATTTCTTGTATTCGTCTTGCTAAAATTTTACAAATTATCTTAAGGTCGGCATTTAATAGGCTTATTGGTCTCATATTTTCACATTTATTAGAGGGCTTACCTGGTTTTGGCAACAGTATAATTAAGGCATTATTCATATATGATGGTAAATTACTATTTTGAAATGCTTCTAAAACCATTTCCAAAAAAGGTTTTGTTAATTTATTCTTAAATTTTTTATAAAGGTCAACTGGAAGACCATCTGGTCCTGCACTTTTTCCTGATTTCATATTATCAATGGCTAGTCCAACTTCTTCTTGACTAATTTTAGACTCCAGTATCTCCCTATTTTCATTTGGAATACACGGTATAAATAGTTCATTCAAAAACCCATGTAGTTTTGTTAAGTCAGATTCATTTTTGGTATCATATAATTTTTCATAGTAATCTCTAAAGGCTCTATTAATTTCTGAAGGATCTATAACTACCTGTCCCTTACTTATAATACTGGTAATTGGTGTTTTAGATTCTAATTGTTTAATCTGCCATGCCAATAACTTTCCTGATTTTTCACCTTGTTCATAAAAAGATTGTTTCAATCTTAGAAGACTCGAGGCAGCTCTATTCGCTGATTTTTTGTCATATTCAGCTCTCAAAATCAGTAATTCGTTCTCCAACCTTGGATCTCTTCCTGCATATACTCTTTCTTGAAGAATTTTTATTTTATGTTCCAATTGGACTCTCTCCTCTCGAGTCTTCTGAGATTTTGAACCTGTATAACTAATAATATGTCCCCTAATAAAAGCTTTGAAAGCCTCCCACTTTACACATGCTGATGTTTGTGTAGTGTTGATATCAAAGAACTCATCTATCTGTTTTTCTATATACTTAACAAATTCCTCATCCTGAAGCCATTTATGCTGAAATTGCCATCTACCTGGTTCCTTTGTCAATTTCTTATCTACATATATTAGACAGCAGGGTGCATGATCAGAGATCACGATGTTATCATAAAAACAGTTTTGAATCTTGGACCTTAATTCTGTGGAGATCAAAAAATAATCTATACGTGAGAATGTCTTGTAGGTATTGGAATAACAAGAGTATGCTTTAACTTGTGGTTTCATTTCTCTCCATATATCTATCAATTTCAATTCTTTCATAAAATGATTAATGGTCATCCTACATCCATTGTGCGTACAGTCCAGTCCTGTTGATCTATCTATACTGGGATTCAATGTACAATTAAAATCCCCTGCTATTATATGTTGCCCTGTAAGTGATGATAAGATAAGAAATAAATTGGCAAAGAACTTTTGATCATCTATATTGGGACCATATAAGTTCACCAAATTTATGTTTTCTAATAGCAAAGATCCTTGAATGATTACATATCTTCCAAATTTGTCTCCAATTACATTTTTCACTTGAAATGGGACTGATTTATGTATGAGAGTCATAACTCCCATCAAATATTATTGTTGATTAATTTTCTGACGGTAGACTAGTCCATTAGTCGACTAATCAGATCTAGATGTAAATACCTGGAAATAAAAGCAGAAACGTTTATCTCTTGTCTCATATTCATCTTTTGATGTCAAAGCCAAATGTTTTCAGCCTACAGCAAAAATGAAGAAATTGCCCTCACTGTTCCAATACTTTTAGAAGGAAGTTTACTTCCAGCTCCAGGAGTGAGCAGGAACGCCGCCGCTGATATTAATGTTAGCCAACACAAAATCAACAGTATGAAGACCGTTCCGTAAACCTAAACTTCTGTCCACCAGTGATGCTTTATTTTATTAATTTCATTTTTTCAGCTGATTTTAAATTAGTTACCTCAGGCTGTGCTTACTGCCGGAGCTAAGAGCTAGCCAGCTAACATGAGCAATATGGCGTTAACAACTGACCTCATAAGTGATGAAAGAGAGGAGTTAAGGCTTTGAGTGTGACTGTTGCCGAATGGCTTACTGTCAATTAATGGCACAGGGTGTTATTAATGGCTTACTGTCGCCGAATTGGCTTACTGTCAATTAGACAGATGTAAAATATGATCCAAAGTTTCAGATAGGAGTGATTTTACGCATCTAATTTGCATAATGCCGCGGCAGCTATATTGAATTACAGAACTCAGTCAAAAGCGGACTTTGGACATATTTACACAAAGATTGGTTCAGTCTTTTGACACCGTTTTTTGTACAGGGGTACGTTATCATCTTATCTTCAAAGTATATGAACAAGAAATCAGTACAATGTAAAAAAAACAAAGAAATTCGTCACTTACTGGCGGCTAAGGGGACTCGCTCGCTGCCATAGTCGGTGCGTTTTCACCCATCACAGTTGTTATTTTGTGTTCTGTCAGTCATTTATGCTCTCTACCACATCTACAAAGTCTTATGATTATTCCACATAAATTTCGCTTGTATCCCACAGCCATATTAACTTTCTAGGCTAAAAGGATGAAAACAGGAAAAGGAAATGAGTTCTTCTTCTTTGGTGTATTACGTGTCATCCATTGAGTCCTCCAACACGTGTCTGCCACCTTCTGAAACTGGCAGATCAGTACAAATCAATACAAATCCTCAGTGCAGCCGGGGATGTCAGAGTGAAATGATGGGCGCAGCGCCACGCTCTGCCACTAGGGCATGCAAAATCTCACACTCAAAGGGTTAACTGGATCTCATGAGTATTTAAAGAGACATTCACTGAAAGGAGCCATTCTGACGATAGAGGCTGCATAAGATGGGTCGACATGGTGCTGCAATAAATAAAGCCTGGTTGATTTTGTGCAAAGCATGTCACAGAGACTTCAGTAAGACCTGTGGGAACTGTGTCAACATGTGGAAAAAGTGCAGAAAATCTCTCTTTTAGAGGCATTTCTCTTCTTTCTGATTTGGGGTCACATTTCAACTCTCAACTGCGTACTCAGGTCTCATTAAAGTTCTCTTTCTCTTTATTACATCTACAGTAAATGCTAAACTGAGCATTCTTCCATGTCCATTCTACCTTACGACCCACAAAAACGGTCCATTGGTAAACTCTCAAGTTCACACAGGAGATAATTTCTATTCTTGATGAATTAACTGACCTTCATCAGATCCACTGCATCCTTTGCATCCCTCTCAAAGAAGTCAGAAGGGAAGTCCCTATCTGGAGGGCGGGACTGTCCATAACCACGGGGATCCCAGCCCACTACTGTGAAGCGCTCTTTGTTTAGAGACTTTATCTGTGGACCGAAGTCTGTCTTTGTGCTTCCTGAGGTAGATAAAACAGAAATTTTCTTGAAAGAGAAGGGGGGGGGGGTAGAAAAAGTTGCATATGCTGGACAAAGGTTGTTTTTATTCATTAATAAAATGTAGTTGTGTTTTGGAGATTTACCCAGAGCACCAGGAAGCAGGAGCACAGCGTGTTTCCCTCTGCCCGTGTGCTCATAGTACAGATCCACTCCGTTAACAGACCGTTTACCAGAGACCACTGAGGAGCTGCAGGGAAACACACACAGGATAACATGCTGTAAAGGGATGGTCTGCACAACCCCACACTTTATTTAATTTATCAAAAACTAGGGCTGTCCCCAACACCAGTTTTGGGGTTCAGAATATTTTGTAGTAATCCAAAACAAATACCTGAATATTCTGTATTGCCTTTTTTTCCTCCCGCAGTGGACTGCAACAGAACCAGAATCTTATCAGAAATGTCTGGCTTTTCTTTCTTGCCGTTTTCTCATGTAAATTTGTGCCCTTTCATTCCAAAACAATGCCTTCTCTTATAAATCTGACTTCTACCTTTAAAGGTGCCACTTTTTTCTTATAAGTATGCCCATTTTTCCCCTTAAAAGGGAAGAAGTTTGGCATGTTCCCTAGGATCCTCAACAATTTCTACAGCTGCATTATCAAGAGCATTTTGACCAACTGCATCACTGTGTGGTATGGCAGCACTACTGCTCTGGACCTGCAGAGAGTGGTGAAGATCATCAGGACTCCACTCCCCTCTCTGCAGAGCATCTACCACCGCAGAGTCCAAAGGAGAGCTGCCGCCATCCTCCAGGACCCCACCCACCCCCAGCACAGACTGTTCACACTTCTACCCTCAGGCCAGAGGTACAGAAGTGTGAAATGCAGGACAACCAGACTAAAAAAACTCCTTCTTTCCCACTGCCATTCGACTCCTGAACAAATAAACTCCCTATTTGCAAAAACAGCTTGCAAATAGGAATTCACACACTGGTTGCTAAATTTGCACATTGCTCACTTGCACAGTGTACATAGTCTCACACCGTCTCATGTTCATATCATCTCTGCCGCTAAATTACCATTGCACAGTCCACTGGGTATTATCATTACAGAGAAATTCTCACACTAGGTGCTAAGTTGTAATTTGCACATTGCTCATTTGCACACTGTACATAGGCTTATGCCATCTCAGGTTCATATAATCTCTGATATTAATATACCATCGTCCATTATAGTCATCCAGTGAATTTTCAATTTTCATTCTTCTTGTTTCCTCTAGTTTAACTGCTTTAACTGTCCTAATTGCCTAATGTGTGTTATTAGTGTGTGTTATTAGTATTAGATGTGTTATTACCTTATTAGTATTGATGCATATCTATTACCTTGGCATTCGTCGGAGAGCAGAGTAAGAATTTCATTGCTCAGGAAACGTTGCATTTCTTAACTGTGCACATGATAATAAAGCCTTTGAATTTTGAATCTTGAGTCTTAAATTTCCAGTTTTTCTTGCAAATGTAAGATTTTTCCCCCTCATGAATTTTCAATTTATTCATGTAACCTTGAGTATTTTTTAAAAATATGAATTTGTCACGCCGCGCCATTCATCAGCGGCGCCACCTGCTCACGCACCTGACAATCATCAGCGGCGAGGGATAAAGGCCGTCTCGCCCGGAGGCTCAGCCTGAAGCCGTCAGATTTCGTCCCTCACCGTTGTGAGCATACTTCTCTTCAGCATCACCATTTTGGTAAGAAGATCGCTTACCTCTCTTCTTCAGTCTTCTCCCCTGTGCACAGGTGGATTCCCCAGCGGCGGACATCTCCACTCCATCGCCCAATCCTCGCTGCTGTACGGAGCTCTCCAGGTGGCTGTCTTCCGGGCTTCGCCCCCTTGTTGTGCCAGCTGTCCTGACCAACCAAGTAAGTCCTTCTCTCGCCATAAATCCCTCCTGTGTTGGTGTATGCCCGTCACCCTCTCCCTGTGCTCTCTCCATAGGGTTGCTCGGCTGTACGGTCACCTGCCTCTGTGCCTGGAGCAGACACCATCACCAACACATTTACATCCCGCAGACACGCACTCATTCACTCCTGCTGTTAATAAACTCTTTGAACTACTCTAAGCCTGTGTGTGTGCGTCTCCTGAGCCGTGCATTATGTCAGTATGGCTTCAGCAGAGCGGCTCGGCGGACGGCGGGCTCGCACACCGGTTTACCACTCTCGAGGCTAGAGTGGATCAGATTGCTTATCAACAGCAGGTTATCCTAAATCAATTATTAAACTTAACTAACCGGTTGGGCCGCTTAGATCCTCAACAGCCGTTCCCCCCGGCTCGTCAGGGTGGCGCGGCTCCTGCCGTTCCAGCGGCCGTGCAGCCGGCTCCAGTGGCACCGGTTCGGCTCACACCGATTCCGACCCCCGCCCGCTTTAGCGGTAAGCTCGGCGGAGCGCGGGGGTTCATTATGCAGTGTGAGTCCGTGTTCCACCGTGTGCCCGGAGATTTTCCCTCGGATCACAGTCGGATTGGTTACATAGGGAATCTTCTGGAGGGGCGTGCGTTAACTTGGACCTACGCCGTAATGGCGAGGCCCAGTTATGCCACCCTCACCTATGACCAGTTCGTGAGGCGCTTTCTGGAGGTCTTTGACCATTCTCAAACCGAGACGGTCCAGGTCGATCGGCTTCTCGCTCTCCAGCAGGGAGGCCGGTCGGCAGCGGACTACTCGGTCGACTTCCGGGTAGCGGCGGAGGAATTGGGCTGGGAGGAACGCTCCCTCTGTGGCCTGTTCCTCCGCAGCCTCAATAATGATCTGAGGGATGAACTGGCTGGACGGGATATCCCTGGGACGCTAGCGGAGCTGACATCCTTAGCGATAAGTGTGGATAACAGGCTGCGCGAGCGCTCCTCGGGGCGGAAGTCTTCTTCTTCTCGCCCTCGTGGAGTCTCGCCGCACCTGTTCCAAGCTCGCCCCCTGGCGGCGCCGCCAGCATCGTGCCCCGAGGAGTCGGAGCCGATGGTGACGGGCTGGACCAAGCTTTCCCCTGCGGAGAAACAACGCCGCCGTGAGTTGGGCCTCTGCATGTATTGCGGAGGTGACCAACACACTGTGGAGCGTTGCCCGCGGAAAGCCAGTCGGCGGGGTCCGCGAATCGCTGTAGGGAGCCTCGCGGATCCCAACCGGTTAGACACTCTCTCCCAATTAAAGCTGCCCATCCGTTTCTGCCACAATCCCACTGGGCACCTCACCCACGCACTGGTGGATTCGGGCGCAGAGGGCAGCTTCATTTCACAAGGCCTGGCAACCCGATTGGGCATCCGCTGTCAGGCACTAAAACACCCCATCTCCCTGGTCCATCTCTCCCGTGCCTCCCTTGGGAGAGTTTCTCACCAGACCATGCCTGTCCCAGTCATCATCTCAGGGAACCACCAGGAGGAGATGATATTTTACGTCCTGCCCAACTCTGTGTCGCCCGTCATCCTGGGGTACCCCTGGCTACGCCTCCACAACCCTGTCCTGGACTGGAGGTCAGCTGGGGTGTCGGCATGGAGTACCTTCTGCATGGGCACCTGCCTTCAGTCCGCTGCCTGCTCCCCGTCCGCGGCTCCTCCTGTGGCGGATACAGCACCTCCGGACCTGTCGCTGGTGCCTCCGGAATTTCACGACCTGGGTATGGTATTCAGTAAATCGAAAGCTATGTCTCTTCCCCCGCATCGACCATATGACTGTGCCATCAATCTCCGCCAGGGGGCTCCCCTGCCATCTGGTCGGCTCTACAGCCTGTCGGCGCCGGAGAGGGAGACAATGAATACGTACCTAAAGGAATCACTGAGCGCTGGGATTATTCGCCCATCGTCGTCACCCGTGGGGGCAGGGTTTTTCTTTGTCGGGAAAAAGGACGGTTCCCTCCGTCCCTGCATAGACTACCGAGCGCTTAATGACGTCACTGAGAGGGACCGTTACACCCTGCCCCTCATGGACACTGCTTTCCACTCCCTCCAGGGGGCGACCTGGTTTACCAAGCTGGATCTACGCAGCGCTTACCACCTCGTCCGGATCCGGGAGGGAGATGAATGGAAAACAGCCTTCCGTACCCCGAACGGCCACTTTGAGTATCTCGTCATGCCATTCGGGTTGACCAACGCTCCTGCCGTCTTTCAGCGCCTCATCAATGACGTCCTCCGGGATTTCATCGGCCTTTTCGTGTTCGTCTACCTGGACGACATTCTGATCTTCTCCAGGTCCAGAGACGAGCACCAGGTCCATGTGAGGCGGGTCCTCCAAAGACTGCTGGAGAATCGTCTGTACGTGAAGGCTGAGAAATGCGAGTTCTACGCTAGGACCACATCCTTCCTGGGATTCATCATCGCCCAAGACCAGGTGCTCCCAGACCCGGAGAAGGTGAAGGCGGTGGTGGAGTGGCCTACTCCCGCATCCCGGAAGCAGGTGCAACAGTTTGTTGGCTTCGCCAATTTTTACCGCCGCTTTGTCCCGAATTTCAGCTGGATCGTCGGACCGCTGACCCGCCTCACGTCCCCGAAGGTCCCGTTCCGGTGGACTGAAGAGGTCGATGCTGCCTTTAAGGCGCTGAAGGCGGAGTTCTCCTCCTCCCGGGTCCTTCGCCAGGTCGACCCCGCGCTGCAGTGCATTGTGGAGGTGGACGCATCGGACACGGGAGTGGGAGCAGTGTTATCCCAACGATCACCGGACGATGGCGCCAAGCGACCGTGCGCCTTCTTCTCCCGGCGCCTGTCCCCGGCGGAGAGGAACTACGATGTGGGGGACAGAGAGCTCCTGGCCATTAAACTCGCCTTACAGGAGTGGCGCCACTGGCTAGAGGGGGCGGACCTGCCGTTTGTGGTCCTGACGGACCACAAGAACTTAGAATACTTACGGTCTGCCAAGCGCCTGAATGCCCGCCAGGCGCGCTGGTCTTTGTTCTTTGCCAGGTTCCGCTTCTCAATCACCTTCAGGCTGGGCTCCAAAAACGGCCTGCCTGACGCCCTCTCTAGGCAGTTCACCCCCGTGGAGGCTGAGGAGACGCCCCACACTATCCTGCCCAGGTCGTGCGTCGTGGGAGCCATCTCTTGGGACATTGAAGACAAGATCCGGAAGGCGCAGGAGGTGGAACCTGATCCTGGCGGCGGACCGGAGGGAAGACTGTTCGTCCCATCTGCGGTCCGAGGAGAGGTCATCCACTGGCTCCACACCTCCCGGCTCACCTGTCATCCCGGCACCTCTCGGATGATCAGCCTCCTCCAACGGTCCTTTTGATGGCCGGGCCTGCGGAGGGATGCAGCCCGCTACGCCCGGGCTTGCCCAATCTGTGCCACCAGCAAGTCGGGAAATGCCCCCCCAGCGGGTCTGCTCCAGCCTCTGCCCGTCCCCGGCAGGCCCTGGTCGCACATCGCACTGGATTTCGTCACCGGACTCCCCGTTTCCAACTCCTTTGACACCGTCCTGACCATCGTGGACCGTTTCTCCAAGGCGGCACACTTCGTCCCCCTGCGAGGTCTCCCTACTGCCCTGGAGACGGCGGGCCTCCTCGTCCAACACGTGGTCAGGCTGCACGGGATTCCGGTGGACGTGGTTTCGGACCGGGGTCCCCAATTTTCATCCGAGGTTTGGAGATCTTTTTGTAACGCCATCGGAGCCAAGGTGAGCCTCTCCTCCGGCCATCACCCCCAGTCTAACGGGCAGTGTGAAAGGACCAATCAGGAGCTGGAGGCTGCGCTCCGCTGTGTTACCAGATCCAAGCCGACGTCCTGGAGCAACCATCTCGCCTGGGTGGAGTATGCCCACAACACCGCCCGCTCTTCTGCAACGGGGATGTCCCCCTTCAAGGCGTCCCTGGGTTACGACCCCCCGCTGTTTCCAGCGCAGGAGAGCGAGGTAGCTATCCCCTCTGTTAGGGCGCACCTTAGGCAGTTCCGCTCCACCTGGGCTGCCGCGCGTCATGCGCTTTTTCGCACAGCGGAGCGCAACAGGACCGTGGCGGACCGGCACAGGCGACCTGCCCTGGCGTACAGAGTTGGGCAACTCGTGTATGTGTCTACCCAGGACGTCACATAAAAGGCGAGAGGAGGAAGCTGGCACAGCGATTCATGGGTCCCTTTCCCATCACCCGGATCATCAACCCGGTGGCTGTGCGCGTGGCTATTCCCCCCTCCCTCCGCATCCATCCCACTTTCCATGTGTCGAAGGTGAAACTGGCAGTCACTGACCCCCTTTGCCCTCCTCCTGCAGCGCAACCCGCGCCCCGGATGATTGGTGGCCATCCGGCCTGGTCCGTCTCCTCCATCTTGGACTCCCGGCGCCGAGGTCATGGGTTGCAATACTTGGTGGACTGGGAGGGCTATGGGCCCGAGCATCGACAATGGGTGCCCCCGTCGTTTGTGTTGGACCCATCGCTCATCGCGGACTTCCACCGAGCGCACCCGGATAAGCCATCGCCAGGAGGCGCTGCTAGAGGGGGGAGTACTGTCACGCCGCGCCATTCATCAGCGGCGCCACCTGCTCACGCACCTGACAATCATCAGCGGCGAGGGATAAAGGCCGTCTCGCCCGGAGGCTCGGCCTGAAGCCGTCAGACTTCATCCCTCACCGTTGTGAGCATACTTCTCTTCAGCATCACCATTTTGGTAAGAAGATCGCTTACCTCTCTTCTTCAGTCTTCTCCCCTGTGCACAGGTGGATTCCCCAGCGGCGGACATCTCCACTCCATCGCCCAATCCTCGCTGCTGTACGGAGCTCTCCAGGTGGCTGTCTTCCGGGCTTCGCCCCCTTGTTGTGCCAGCTGTCCTGACCAACCAAGTAAGTCCTTCTCTCGCCATAAATCCCTCCTGTGTTGGTGTATGCCCGTCACCCTCTCCCTGTGCTCTCTCCATAGGGTTGCTCGGCTGTACGGTCACCTGCCTCTGTGCCTGGAGCAGACACCATCACCAACACATTTACATCCCGCAGACACGCACTCATTCACTCCTGCTGTTAATAAACTCTTTGAACTACTCTAAGCCTGTGTGTGTGCGTCTCCTGAGCCGTGCATTATGTCAGAATTTACTACTTTTTTCTTGTAAATTTGTGTTTTCTCCAGATTTTGGACAGTAAGAAAAAAACCCTTAACCCTTCAACTGCCCAGATTAAATGGACGGGTCATGCGCCCCCAGTGGCACAGCGCAGCAACTGCACCGGTCAACTTATTGACGTCCCCCGGCTATACTGAGAATTTGTACTAATCTGTATTGATCTGACAGTTTAGAAGGTGGCAGACACACGGCGAAGGAATCATGGCTGACATGGAATACAGCAAAGAAGAAGAAATCCTCATTATTATTCTTCCTTTTTCTGCTTTGAGCTCACAGCACCAATGTGGATGCTTTCACGCTCGGTCATCACAGCAGCGATGATGACTGAAACTGCATGAAATGGGGAAAATAGCCACGTAATACAAACGTAATTCATGTGGGATAATCATAAGACTTTGTAGATGTGGCAGCAGGTGTAAATTACTAAGTAAACGCGATACATTGACCACGATGGATGAAAAACTGAGCTACCAGTACCAAGATGGTGGCGCCTGCGATCGTCATGCATTCTCACAGGAAAACTGCATTTTACAGGAAAAATACCCATGTAATACAAACAAAACTCACGTGGGATAATCATAAGGGACTGTAGATGTGTAAGCGGGTGTAAATTACTAAGTAAAAGTGAAAAATCGGCAACAATGGACGAAAATGGACCGGTCATGTGGGCGAGCGAGCCTCCCCCACCCGGCAACAGGTAAGAGGCATATGTGGGTTTTTTTGACATTTTATTGATTTTCTGGTTCATATACTTGAAGATTAGATAAAAACATACCCCTGTAGACAAATGGGCATCAAAAAAGGACCATTTTTTGTGTAAATGTGTCCAAAGTCCACTTTTGACTGAGTTACGCAATTTATATAGCTGCTGCGACATTATGCAAATTAGATACATAAAACCACTCTTGACCACTAGGTCAAGGCTACGGTCACAAATACCTTTATGAACAGCTGCGAACACTGTATGAACAATTCCTGGACCATTTCATACGGCCTTCTTAAGGCGGCCGTAGGAGAATCCAGCGTTCGTAGGTCCATGGCCAGGCCGATGGTCTTGTCCAAGATTTCTATGAATGGCCCACTAAAACCGCTCACCGTACAACGGCGTAATGAATGCCACAAGAACAACGTAAGAACTACGCAGGATGTTGGCCATAAGTATGTTTCGTATGACCTTACAGCGGTCATAGGAAATTCCATACGAATCCCCATTCGTACAGAGACTTGTACAGCATGTGCAAGGCGGAGGTGAGGTGCTCATAAGGCGGACAATACATCATTCATGTGACATTTGTGCCAACAAAATGTGCCACAAGCCATAAGATCTTCCTATCAACGACTTGAGAGTACAATGAGTTTCACAAAAGTTTATGTAAGATGGCAGTAAGTATGCCCTAGAAAGATCCCAAGGCACCCTAACGAAGAATGTAAGAACTCTAGGGCTATCACATGACAGAAAAGCACCTCATTTCTCAAGAATGCCTCAAGTTGCTCTTGTGAATTGAACAGCAGCCGTAAGAAACTATGCCCCCCTCCACGAATGTCTGCGAACTCCAGAATTCGTAGTGAAAGAAAGAGAATGACTGACACCAGCCTCTCTTATATACTTGGATACGGAAAATCACAGCCCACCACTGAAGTGACTGGTCAAATCACGGTGGCGCAGTGGTTAGCACTGCGGCAGCACAGTTTACCCTTGGCCGGGGGATTGTGGGGATCGTGGGATCGTGGGTTCGATCCCAGCCCCCGACCAACAGTGATCTGTGTGGAGTTTGCATGTTCTCCCCGTGTTGCGTGGGTTTACTCCGGGATTTCTCCGGTTTCCTCCCACATGCCAAAAACATGCATGTTAGGTTAATTGGCTGTTCTAAATTGTCCCTAGATATCTGTTTCCTATAGGCCCTTAGAATAGAGGGTTAGTATTAATGAAAGCGCTTTGAGTGGTCTTTGTGACTAGAAAAGCGCTATATAAGTGCAGGTTAGTTAGTAGTTAGTTAGTTCAAGGGTTCCAGTTGAGACACTTTATTAACAAACTCAGCAGGATATACAGCAGGATGCCTTTGGATAACTGTATGGGTGTAGTTTAATTGAATGGACGCACAGTACAATGCTGGAAAAAGGCAGAAACACCCAGTTCTGGTCTCAAAGAAACTAAAGGAGCAATAAAGAACTCTCCCTCACAGCAGTCAAGCTGAACACTGACGAGCTGGAATGTACCACTCCAAAAGGGGTGAGGTGGAATAGTCCATGTGACACTGGCCTTTTTAACAGCCGCCCCCAGATTTCTGTAGGAAATCTGCACTTTAGCATAGGGCTAGCATAGGGCGACCCGTTTTAGCAGTCCTCCAGCCCTCCTCAGCAGCTAGAAGACTGGGTGGGTGATGGTGAGAAGGAAGCCTAGCCGCAAAGCCCCGGTTCACCACCAACCTGTTCACGTTTCTAATCGTTTTTCCCCGCTCAGCGACACACCCACTGAGGAAAAAACTCTGATCATTGGCGAGTCTGTAGTCAGAAACGTGAACCTAGAGACTCCAGTGGCCATAGTCAAATGCATTCCTGGGGCCAGAGCAGGCGACATCGAGTCAAATTTGAAAATGCTGGCTAAAAGCAACTGTAAATACTCCACAATTGTTATTCACAATGGCATTAATGACATCCGTCTCCGGCAGTCGGAAGTCACGAAACGTAATGTAGAATCGGTGTGTGACTTTGCCAAAACAATGTCGGACTCTGTAGTGTTCTCTGGGCCCCTCCCCAATCTGACCAGTGATGACATGTTTAGCCGCTCGTCATCCTTCAACCGCTGGCTGTCTGTGTGGTGTCCTGCAAACAACATGGGCTACACTGACAACTGGAGCTCATTTTGGGGAAAACCTGGTCTTATGAGACGAGACAGTGTCCATCCCACTTTGGATGGTGCGTCTCATTTATCTAACAATCTGGCATCTTTTTTATCCAAATTTCCAAAATCTTGACAACTCAGAGTTGGGACCAGGAAGCAGAGTCGCAGTCTTACACACCTCTCTGCAGCTCCTCTTCATCTGCCACACCTCAACTTAGCCCCTGTCTTCCCCATCAGAGAATCATTGTCTGCTCCCTTGAAAGTAAATAAAAACATAATATATAAGCATCCCAAAGTGATCAAAGAAAAAGTTGGTAAAACTCAAATTAAACATGAAGCCTCTAAATTGAATGACTTGGCCTCTGTTCCTCCTCATAATTTAAAAATTAAATGCGGTTTGTTAAATATTAGGTCTCTAACTCCCAAGTCTCTGCTAGTCCATGATCTGTTAATTGATCATCAGATTGATTTAATATCCCTTACAGAGACTTGGTTAGGACAAGAGGATTATGTTAGTTTAAATGAATCAACTCCCTCTGGTTATTTAGACTGTCAAAATCCCAGAAGTTCTGGTCGTGGAGGAGGAGTAGCAACAATTTACCATTCCAAATTACTAGTTAATGTAAAGCAAAAAACATGTTATAATTCCTTTGAGGGCCTGGTCCTCAGTACTGGGCACTTTAGCAATTTTAGGCTAAACCCAATTTTATTTGCCATAGTTTATCGTCCTCCATCAACCTACTCAGAATTTTTATCCGAATTTGCTGAATTCTTAGCTGATTTAGTGCTGAAATCAGATAGAATAATTATAGTAGGGGACTTTAATATACGTGTAGATGTAGTTAGTGACTGCCTTAATGTAGCATTTAATTCAATATTAGACTTGATTGGGTTTTCTCAGAAAGTAGGAAATTCTACTCATTATCTCCACCATACGTTGGACCTTGTTCTGACATATGGCATAGAAATAGAAAATCTGGTAGTGTCTCCTCATAACCCTGTACTGTCAGACCATTGTCTGTTAACCTTTGATTTTACTATTTCAGACTATGTGGCTCCTAAAGAAAAATATTACTACAGTAGATGCCTCTCAGATGATGTTGTTACCAAATTTATGCAGATTGTTTCCTCTATGCCATGTGTCAACACAACGGAAATAAGCTATAGACAGCTTGCTCCTTCTGTAATTGACAGCATGGTAAATAGTGTTACAGCTTCTCTGCATCAGACTCTAGACTTGGTGGCCCCCTTAAAAAAGAAAAAGTCTAATCAGAGATTTCTAACTCCTAGGTTCAACACAGAAACTCGTAGCTTAAAACAGAAGACTTGTCTAGAAAGAAAATGGCGCTCCACTAATTTAGATGAAATCTATTTGGCTTGGAGAAATCATCTTTTAATTTATAAAAAATCTCTTAGAAAAGCTAGAACAAGTTATTATTCTGCATTAATAGAGGAGAATAAGAATAATCCCAGGTTTCTTTTCAGCACTGTAGCCAGGCTGACAAACAGCCAGGACTCCCTTAGAGCTTACTACTCAGGACTTTATGAACTTTTTCAATAATAAAATTTCATCCATCAGAGATAAAATCAATCAGATTCTTCCCACCGTTAACTTAAATACAGTAACTACTACAACTCCTTCAACTGATATCTGTCTTGATGAGTTTACTCCAATTGACCTTTTAGAGTTAGACAAAATAGTTTCCTCATCCAAGCCTTCAACTTGTCTTTTAGACCCTATTCCTACCAGGTTATTTAAAGAAGTCTTCCCACTTATTGGTAGCTTTATTCTTCATATAATCAATTCTTCATTAACTTTAGGCCATGTACCGCAGGCTTTTAAAACGGCTGTAATTAAACCCTTACTCAAAAAGCTAACGCTAGATCCAGGAGCTTTAGCTAACTATAGACCAATCTCTAATCTCCCTTTCATTTCAAAAATCTTAGAAAGAGTTGTTGCTACACAATTATTTGACCACCTGCAGGGAAATGGTTTACTTGAAGAGTTTCAATCTGGGTTTAGAATCCATCATAGTACTGAAACAGCCTTAGCGAAGGTCACTAACGACCTCCTCATCGCATCTGATAATGGACTTGTTTCTGTACTTGTCCTTTTAGACCTTAGTGCAGCTTTTGATACTATCGATCATAATATTCTACTTGATAGATTAGAACACTATGTTGGACTTAATGGAACTTCGTTGCAGTGGTTTAGATCTTATTTATCTGATAGGTTCCAGTTTGTTCATGTCAATAATGAGTTTTCTTTCAACTCAAAGCTCAGTCATGGAGTTCCACAGGGATCTGTGCTAGGCCCTACTCTTTTCAGTTTATATATGCTTCCGTAAGGCAACATTATTAGAAAGCACTTTATACATTTTCATTATTATGCAGATGACACACAATTATACCTGTCAATGAAGCCAGATGATAGTAATCAATTAGCCAAGTTGGAAGCCTGACTTAAGGAAATCAAAGCTTGGATGACTTGTAATTTCCTACTATTAAATTCAGATAAGACTGAAGTCATTCTTGTTGGTCCAAAAAACCTTAGAAATACCTTTCCAAATCAAACTTTCAGTTTGGATGCGGTTACTCTTTCTCTTAATAGCTCTGTGAGGAACCTTGGAATTATTTTTGATCAAGATCTGTCTTTCAATTCACATATTATGTTTCTAAGACTGCCTTCTATCATTTGCGTAATATTGCCAAGATTAGGAGCATCTTGTCTCAGAGTGATGCTGAGAAACTGATCCACGCTTTTGTTAGCTCAAGATTAGATTATTGTAATTCTTTATTATCAGGTTGTCCTATAACATCTTTACAAAGTCTTCAGCTGATCCAAAATGATGAAGCAAGAGTTTTAACAGGTACTAGAAAGAGAGATCATATCTCCCCAGTTCTGGCTTCCCTTCACTGGCTTCCCATAGAGTTTAGAATTAAGTTAAAAAATCCTTCTTCTTACTTACAGAGCTCTAAACAATCAGGCCCCTTTTTATTTAAAAGATCTGATACTACCGTATTATCCTAACAGAGCACTACGCTCCCAAAATGCAGAATTACTTGTAATACCTAGAATCTCCAAAAGTACAATGGGAGGCAGAGCCTTCAGTTATCAAGCTCCTCTCCTGTGGAACCAGCTGCCAATCTGGATTCGGGAGTCAGACTCGATCTCTGTTTTTAAGAATAGGGTTAAAACCTTCTTTTTTGATATAGCCTACAATTAGGGAGGGATCATGTGTTTCTGAACCCTCCCTTAGTTATGCTGCTAATAGGTTTAGTCAGCCGAGGGACCTCCAATAACGCACTGGGCCTCACTCCTTTCTTCACTCTCAATGAAATGGGTTTTTTTTTTGCTGGTCATTAACATCTGTTTGTTCTCTCCCATAGATTGAGTCCCCATCATGCTGTTTGCTCTCTACATGTCTGTTCTTTTCATCTTCTCTGTCCCCTCACCCCCCAGCCAGTCGCAGCAGATGACTGCCCCTCCCTGAGCCTGGTTCTGCTGGAGGTTTCTTCCTAATAAAGGGGAGTTTTTCCTCTCCACCGTCGCCAAGTGCTTGCTCACAGTGGATTGCCTGATTGCTGGGGTCTTTCTGCAACTGTGGGGGTTCCCCCTACAGTTGAAAGTGCTATGAGATGACTGTTGTTGTGAAATGGCGCTACATAAATAAAGTTGAATTGAATTGAATTGAACTGAATTGAATTGAACTTTAACAAAAGGCCTAGTACCTCCATTGGAATAAGATAAGATAAGCCTTTATTAGTCCCACAACGGGGAAATTCCAGGATTGCAACAGCACAGGGATAGCAACACTCAGAGCAACAATCAGAAGGCAAGAAAAAAAACAAGCAAGCAAGAGCAGCTAATATACATATGTACATATTACTATAAAATATATATATACACACACACAGACACACAGTGCAGAGCATTGTAGCTGGATGGAATAAATATATGAATATATAAACACACAGTGCGGCGCAATGTGGCTAGATGGAATAATATGTAAATATATAAACACACAGTGCGGAGCATTGTAGCTAGATGGAATAAATATATAGATATATAAATATAAACACACCCAGTGCTGAGCATTGTAGCTAGATGGAATAAATATGTAAATATATAAACACACACAGTGCAGAGCATTGTTGCTAGATGGGATGAAACAGCACAACCGTCTACTTAGTTATCCTACATGGTATGATTATGTGCCCATACATATTCTCACTCTCCATAGCGACCGGTATTTTCCCAGTTGTATGCCGGAGGGGACCATTGTGTAAGTCTATTGCATCTTTTGCATTCAAAAAACTATTAGTTTGTTACGTCTTTTTGCTATCTCTGCGAGCAGCCCTGCTTAGGTTGTACAGTCTGACAGCCGTTGGTAGGAAGGACCTCCGAAACCTCTCGGTTGTGCACCTGGGATGATGTAGTCTGCTGCTAAATGAGCTCCTCAGTGCATTCAGTATGTCCTGCATAGGGTGGAACTCGGACTCCAGCAGAGATGACAGTTTAGCCACCGTCCTTCTCTCTCCTATCACCTCCACCGGATCAAGGTGCTGCCCCAGGACAGAGCTAGCTTTCTTGATCAGTTTGTTCAGTCTCTTCCTATCGGCTGCAGTAATGCCACTGCCCCAGCAGACCACTCCAAAAGTGATGGCTGATGCCACCACCGTGTCATAGAATGTCTTCAGCAGCGCCCCTTGTACACCAAAAGACCTGAGTCTCCTCAGCAGGAACAGCCTGCGCTGTCCCTTCTTGTAGAGTGCGTCAGTATTGTGTGACCAGTCTAGTTTATTGTTCAGATGAACACCCAGGTACTTATAGGATGTCACCATCTCGATGTCTGTTCCCTGTATATTTACTGGTGCTGTGAGGGGTTGTCCTTGCCTGCGGCAGTCCACCACCAGCTCCTTAGTTTTCCTCGCGTTGATCTGGAGGCAGTTCCGATGGCACCAGTCCACGAAGTCCTGGGTAAGCCCTCTGTACTCAGCTTCATCTCCATTGGAGATGAGGCCAATGATCGCAGAGTCATCAGAGAACTTCTGTAGATGGCAGTGTGTTGTGTTGTGTGAGAAGTCCGCAGTAAAAAGAGTGAACAGGAAGGGAGCCAGCACCGTTCCCTGGGGGGCCCCCGTGCTACTGATGATCGTGTCGGACACACAGTCCCGGGTTCTCACAAACTGAGGCCGGTTCGTGAGGTAGTCCAGGATCCATGATGACAGGTGCTGGTCCACCCTGCGCGCAGCAGCTTGTCCTTCAGGATCATCGGTTGGATGGTGTTGAAAGCACTGGAGAAGTCAAAGAACATGATCCTCACCATATTCCCGGGCTTCTCCAGGTGGGATAGAGAACGGTGAAGGAGGAAGATCACCGCGTCCTCCACCCCAATGCCATGCTGGTAGGCGAACTGGAGTGGATCCATCGCTGGTTCCACCAGGGGGCGGAGGTGAGCAAGGAGCAGTCTCTCCAGGGTCTTCATCAAGTGGGACGTCAAGGCCACCGGTCTGTAGCTGTTCAGGTCTTTGGGGTGGGAAGTTTTTGGTACAGGTACCACACAAGATGTTTTCCACAGCTGTGGTACCCTCCCCAGCTGCAGGCTCAGGTTGAAGACATACGTCACAATCCCACACAGCTGGTCTGCACAGGACTTGAGGAGCTTTGCGCTGATGCCGTCCGGTCCCGACGCCTTCCTCGCCTTGATCTTCCTCAGCTCCGTCCTCACCTGGGTCCTGGTCAGGGTCAGGATGGGGGGCTGTGTGTTGGGAGTGGGGGGGTGTTGGTGGAGTGGGGAGTGGGCAGCAGGACTTGATTTCTTTAGAGGCAGCAGTGGTTGTTGTGCAGTCAGGGGGGAGGGCGGTTGGTCAAACCTATTGAAAAACAGATTCAGGTTGTTCGCCCACTCCCTGCCCCCCGTGGCCTGGGGGGAGGTATTCTGGAGCCCAGAGATGGTTTTGAGGTTTCTCCAGACCCCGCTGATGTCGCTCTGTTGCAGCTTGTCCTCCATCTTCTTCCTGAAGCTGTCCTTGCCTTCTCTGATCTTTCTCCTCAGCTCCCTCTGTACAGACTTCAGCATCTCCCTATTCCCCGACCTGAAGATCCTCTTCTTCTCTCTCAGAAGTGTTTTTATCTCAGGGTTGATCCAGGGTTTGTTGTTTGAGCAACGCCATATGGTCTTAGTGGGAACGGATTTGTCCACACAGAAGCTGAGGTAGTCCGTGAAAGTGTGAGTGAGGCCATCGATGTCCTCACCATGTGGATCGCAGAGCTGCTTCCAGGCGGTGGCTTCAAAACAGCCCTTTAGAGTGTCCATTGTCCCCTCAGACCATAACTCCACTGTGTGCATGGCCGGAGGTTGTCTGTGCACTAGGGGTTTGTACACCGGCCGGAGATGAACCAAGTTGTGATCCGATCTCCCGAGTGGGGGGAGTTGTGATGAGGTGTACGCCTCCTTAGTGTTTGCGTAGAATAAGTCCAGTGTTCTATTGTCTCTAGTGTGGCATGTGACATACTGGGTGAATGTGGGTAGAATGGGAGATAGTGAAACATGGTTGAAATCGCCTGAGATGAGGAGAAGAGCATCTGGGTGTTCTGTCTGCAGCCTGCTGGTTACTGAATGGATGACGTCACGCGCTGTCCCAGCGTTCGCCGTCGGATTTGCATAAACAACAATGCAGATCACGTGTGAGTGTTCTCTCGGGAGATATGTAGGCCTCATGCTAACAGCTAGCAACTCAATGTCTTTGCTGCAGTGTCGTTGTTTAACAGTGATATGTCCCGGTCTGCACCAGTTGTTGTTAACATACATTATCACTCCACCGCCCCTTGCTTTGCCACTGTCTGGTGTTCGGTCAGCCCGTATCATGTGGAAACCCTCCAGCTCAATGTTAGCATCTGCTGCTAGTTCAGTTAGCCACGTCTCAGTAAACAAAAGGAGAGAGCACTCCCGATATGTGCTATCGTAACGGCAGATAGCCGCTAGCTCATCTACCTTTCCCAGTAACGACCGTAAATTTCCCATGACAATAGATGGAAGGGAGGGTCTGTACCTTATATTTTTTGTCCTCCGCCTTACTCCAGCCCGGCAGCTGCGGCGTTTTCGCCTCAGTTCTCTCGGTATGTCGAGTTTTTCCAATGGCACCGGGTGGCGGTTGAATGCTAGCAGCTCTTCCCTGCTGTATCGTATCCTGCTATAAACAGTGGCTCCGTCCACCGGCTCAGGAGACATTTGGGACGATCTGTGTGTCCGTGATATAAGTGGAGTGAAAAAAAGACGGATCAAAAAGAGAGAGGAAGGGAAAAAGACTCGGAATCGAGCCGCTGTTGCAAAGGGCGGCCGACTCGTGTGGCGCCGGGAGACTTGAGACCGGAATGCTTAGTCATCTGGTATTCTGGGGAGGCTGATGATGCAGAATACTGATCGGACGTAGAACCAACCCCCTACTTTTACTTCCATGGTGCGTATACGTCCATCAGATGTAGATCCAATCTGTGTAAGCTGTACTGTGGGCCGGCATGGTCGTGGTAGCTGAGGGTCAATGATCATGACAGTGTCCCCTATCTGAGGGCTCATTAAATCCGAACACTACTTCTGTTGACTCTAGAGGCAGGCAGACAGAAACGAATAAAACTCCTCCAGAAGTGGTCTGCCAGCAATTGGCTATGGTGCCACTGTCTTCTACAGAGGACAGCCGATTCTGGGTACACCACCTGAGACAATGATGAATCCGGCCACTCCATCAACAGGATGTTCAGGGTGACAGGATCAGTGTCTGCTGCATCTGAAGAGACATAGCTCAGTGGCTTGGAATTGATAATTCCCTCAATCTCCACAATGCACGGTGTGCAAGACCTCCTCAATGATGGACTGGGTACCGATGGTATCAGTATCCAAGACAGAGGACCGCCACAGCCTCCCCCCCAACTCAAATGAGCTGTGTGTCCTCATCAAGTTCTGGTGCCAAGGTGATGAGCCGACTGTTATTTGAGATGGATTTCCTGTTCATCAACTGCTGGCAGTCTCGTGGGAAGCATTCCTGCTGCACTGTCTGGAATAAAATCCTTTCTGCCTCCTTGTAGCTATCAGCAGTCGGTGGGGAGTCAGCCGCCCCCTGCAGGGATTTAACAGTTGCTGTTACTAACTCAGTCCAGGACTTGAACTGTTCCACACTAGGCATAATTTTAGTGGATGGGGCTACAACAAGTCCACAGAACATGGTTTTCCTTCATTCCTCACAGTCTGCTGAGATGGAGGCGATTTGCAGAAGCTTAGGCCACTGGTCTGAAGTTCTCTGTAGAAAGTCAGGACCTTTGAACCAGCAAGAAGTGGAGCTTAATTCCCAAAGATGTCTCCCATGGATTATATAATCGGCAGGGTTATTGGCGGAGTACACGTATTTCCATGAATCCCTGGTTGTCAGGTCTTGGATCTCAGCAATGCGTGTGCCCACAAACACTTTGAATCTGCAGGAGTCTTAGTACAACCATGAAAGCATAGTAGTCGAGTCAGTCCAAAGTGTAGTAGTGTGGATGGGAAGTGCGAGGTCTTCCATTAGCACCTTAGCTAACTGTGCTCCGGTTAAGGCTGTGCACAGTTCGAGACGAGGAATCGATTGTTGTTTTTTGGGGGCAACATGAGACCTGGCAGTGATAAAGGCCATTTCTACCTTGCCTGCATCATTCTCTGTTCGGAGGTATGCCACAGAACCATAGGCCTGTTCTGAGGCATTACAGAATATGTGGACCTCTCTATGGTGCCTCCCACAGTCCATCTCCTTACTGGCGTAGCACCGGGGAAGAACAATGTTCTGCAGTGCCGGAAGCTCACTCTCCCACTCATTTCAAACTCAGAGTAGGTCCTTGGGGAGTGAGGGGTCATCCCAGTCTCTCTTCTTATCCCACAGGCATTGCACCACAACCTTGGCTCTTGTGGTGTAAGGCACAATGAACCCTAGAGGGTCATACTGGCTGGTGTGCACCTGGTAAATGGTCCTGAGTGTGACCGTTGGATGAGTAAGTGGGCGACGCTTGTAAGACAGTGTGTGTGAGAAGCAGTGACAACGACGTCCAAGTGCTGGCTCAGTGGCATCTGGGTCACCTCGAGTTATCCACATACAGTGGGGCAAAAAAGTATTTAGTCAGCCACCAATTGTGCAAGTTCTACCACTTAAAAGATGAGAGAGGTCTCCAATTTTCATCATAGGTATACTTCAACTATGAGAGACAAAATGAGAAGCAAAAAAAATCCAGAAAATCACATTGTCTGATTTTTAAAGAATTTATTTCAAATTATGGTGGAAAATAAGTATTTGGTCACCTACAAACAAGCAAGATTTCTGGCTCTCACAGACATGTAACTTCTTCTTTAAGAGGCTCCTCTGTCCTCCACTCGTTACCTGTATTAATGGTGCCTGTTTGAACTCGTTATCAGCATAAAAGACACCTGTCCACAACCTCAAACAGTCAGACTCCAAACTCCACTATGGCCAAGACCAAAGAGCTGTCAAAGGACACCAGAAACAAAATTGTAGACCTGCACCAGGCTGGGAAGACTGAATCTGCAATAGGTAAGCAGCTTGGTGTGAAGAAATCAACTGTGGGAGCAATTATTAGAAAATGGAAGACATACAAGACCACTGATAATCTCCCTCGATCTGGGGCTCCACGCAAGATCTCACCCCATGGGGTCAAAATGATCACGAGAATGGTGAGCAAAAATCCCAGAACCACACGGGGGGACCTAGTGAATGACCTGCAGAGAGCTGGGACCAAAGTAACAAAGGCTACCATCAGTAACACACTACGCCGTTAGGGACTCAAATCCTGCAGTGCCAGACGTGTCCCCCTGCTTAAGCCAGTACATGTCCAGGCCCGTCTGAAGTTTGCTAGAGAGCATTTGGATGATCCAGAAGAGGATTGGGAGAATGTCATATGGTCAGATGAAACCAAAATAGAACTTTTTGGTAAAAACTCAACTTGTCGTGTTTGTGTAAAGGTGGATAAAGCAAGGTTAGCTCTATTTACATGTATAGTAATTATATTGCAAAGATATGCTTTTATCTTGATAACTTCCGCATGAGCGGAAGTTAGTTAACGGAAGTTGATTTGACCGACAAAGGAAAGACACAAACGGGCGAGAAAGGGTTAAAAGGAAAGACGAAGAAAAGACGACAGAAAAGGATAAAAAGTGAGGATTTCCCCAAGGATTTAGCTTCGGTCGATAAGGGAACAAGGTTGGTGATTTTATAGAAGGTTTTTATTTTTAAAAGTTGTAAATTAGTTATGCTAACATGAAGGTTGCTAACGTATGAGCTAGGTGGTGATTGAGAGTTATGTGGTGATTATTGTCTATTTGTTTTTTGCCATAGCTCTTACGTTGGTTGATGACACAAGGATGGCAATAAAGCCATTTAACCATCAGTTCTGGCCTTCTCTGTGTTGACTGGAAGCTACAGTAAGAGCTTGACCACTGCCACACGCTGCACAACGTGGGCTCAAGGTATCCATGGTAACACCCGCGACGTACAGCAGAGGGCAAGAATTGGTCAGAAAAAAAAACGGTTCAATAAAAGCTCAAAATGGAGGGTAAACAAGCTGCGTCAGACGGTCAAAGGGACATGGATGAACAGATCAGCATGTCAGATCTTCCAAGACGCTCTGAAAGTGCCAAAACACAAACTGAGAAGATGATAATATATCAAAGGGAAAAAATGAGTAAGAAAGAAAGAAAACTATTATCTCTTTACGAACAATGGAAAATACAAGTACGTGAAACGAGAGAAAGATTAAAGTCCGATATCACTGAAAGGGAGATGGCAGAACATGCAGACATATTAGAACAAAAAAGAGATGATGTCCTAAAGCTGTACTCAGAATTAAGAAATCAAATGACGCCTTCAGCTGATATAAGGAGAAAGACTGATGCATGTGATGCAGTTACTCGTGACATAGTGAGAATAATTCTGGAAAGGATAAGTGGTGTCGATGGAGATTTTGATGCAGACCGTGAAAAAACTTGTTTACGCGAACTCCAAGAGCACCAATACGCACTCTCCATTTTTGGATCAGACACAACGTCTCATCACAGTCAGCAGTCCTCCGCTTCACACCTCGCCGTAAAACGAGCCGATGCAGCAGCAGAACTAGCAGCAAAGGAGGCTGAGTATGAGTTCGCAAAAGAAGAACAAAGGCAAAGAGAAAGGATTGCAATTCAAACAGCAGAGTTGGAACGGTTGAAAGCACAGAAGGACATGAAAGCAGCTCAAGCCAGGCTTGAAGCTTATGACAGAGAGTTATCACAGGTGGGTGATGTACAGTCAATGAAGAGCGAACAGGTGAGCCCAGAATTCACACCCAAGTGTCCCATACCAGCACCCGCTTTCATTCCTGAGCAAACAGCTCCCCCTAGTGTCACTCAACTCGCACAAGCGATTCAAGACAGCATAAAAATGAACAGACTTCCTACACCAGAGCCAACAGTGTTTAGTGGTGAACCAATAGAGTTTATCGAATGGAAATCTACATTTATATCACTGATTGAACAAAGGGGCACCTCAGCAGCAGATAAACTGTACTATTTGAAACGATATGTAACTGGCCCAGCTCGCAAATGCATTGAAGGAACTTTCTTTAGGAATGACGAAGAAGCATACAACGATGCTTGGAACAAATTAAACCAAAGATATGGCCAGCCATTTGTGATACAGAAGGCATTTAGAGAAAAGCTTTCAAACTGGCCAAAGGTGCATCCTAGAGACGCTGAAGGATTAAGGACCTTTGCAGATTTTGTAAACGCATGCATGCTCGCTTTGCCGCATGTAAAAGGGTTACAAATACTCAACGACTGCGAAGAAAATCAAAAACTGTTGCACAAGCTACCAGATTGGATAAACGCAAGATGGAACAGGCAGGTTACAAAGACTTTAATGGAAGGTGGTGAGTTTCCAAGCTTCAGTGATTTTGCATCCTTCCTCTCATTAGAAGCTGAAGTCGCTTGCAACCCAGTCACCTCCATTCACGCACTTCGCGGCACTGGAACAAACGGTGATAAAGGGAACAAGACAACTGTATTTAACACAAACACCACTGAACAAAGTGGCAGCGGGACAATAACAAAAACACCTGACTGCTCTCCTTACACATTATGCCAGGACACTCATCAGCTCCACAAGTGCCCAGATTTCTTGAAAATTCCTCTAGAAAACAGAAAGAAACGTGTGAATGACAATAAACTTTGTTATGGTTGTTTAAAACAAGGTCACAGTGCTAAGGACTGCAGACGCCGCCTCGCTTGTGAAATCTGCACGAAGAGACACCCAACCTGTCTGCACGATGAGAACTACAGTAACAGTCAACAAAGAGAAACACACGTGAGTACACATAACGCAACTCAAAGTAACTCACCTGAAACAGCAACAGCCATGTCACTTAATGTTGCCAGATTTGAGCAGACAGTCAGCACCTCAATGATAGTTCCAGTGTGGCTGTCAACTGCTACCAATCCACACAAAGAAAAATTGGTTTATGCGCTATTGGACACACAGAGCGACGCTGTCTTCATTGATCAAGATGTGACACATGAACTGCAAGCAAATGTTTGTCCAGTAAAGCTGAAATTGACTACTATGATGGGCAAAAATGCAGTTATAAGCAGTGGAAAAGTATCCGATCTCTTGGTGAGAGGTTATAACTCAGCCACAGTCATAAAGCTCCCCACTGCATACACAAAGGACTACATACCTGCCAACAGAGAACACATACCAACATGTGAAACAGCAAAATTGTGGAGTCACTTGCTGCCCATTGCAGATGAGATTCCCCCACTCCTCAGTTGTGAAGTAAGTCTCCTCATTGGTTATACTTGTCCTAGAGCTCTCGCGCCTAAACGAGTAATCTCAGGCAAAGAAAACGATCCCTATGCCATTCAAACTGACTTAGGATGGAGCATAGTTGGCAACTCGGTACCTTGCAATGAAACAGACATGGCAAGCAGTCTCTGTCATCGAGTGAGCATTAAGAAAATCCCTCCCTCCACTCCAGCAGATGCAATATGTGCTTTGGAGAGAGATTTTAAAGAGACTGACAGTAATGAAAAAACTGTATCACAAGATGATTTAATGTTCCTCCAGAAACTTGAGCAAGGCATAACACAAACTGAAAATGGACATTATAAAACGCCATTGCCATTTAAAGAAAGGCCACAAATGCCAGATAACAGACAACTCGCTGGAAACAGACTCAAACGTTTAGCCAAAGAGAACAGCCTTGCATATCCTGTAGGCTCACAGTTCATAACCAGAGACTTCTATGTAGACAACGGAGTCACCAGCGCAGAGACGGTAAACAATGCGACTGAACTGGCAAAGGAAGCACGTGAACTATGTGCAATAGGTGGACTAAGGTTACACAAGTTTGTGTCCAACAACACTGACGTTCTAAACAGTATTCCAACTTCAGAGCATGCAACAAATACTAAAACAAAGGACTTAACATTTGGTGAAACACAAACAGAAAGAGCACTTGGCATTCATTGGAATGTGGAGAAAGATTCCTTTTCATTCAGCATCACGCTGAAAGACCAACCACCAACCAGGCGTGGCATCTTGTCCACAGTCGCAGCAATATACGACCCCCTTGGTTTCATTGCTCCCTATGTGCTCAATGGCAAAGGAATTCTCCAAGAGATGTGTCATCAAGGAATGGATTGGGATGGCCCGCTACCTGAACTTCTTAAGCCACGGTGGGAGTGTTGGAAAGGAGATCTACACAATCCGAAAAAAACTGCAAATAAACAGATGCTATGTTCCTGCAGATTTTGGAGATGTAGTGAAAGGAGAAATGCATCACTTTTCCGATGCAAGCACCACAGGATATGGACAGTGTTCTTGTCTCAGACTCATAAACAAAAACAAAGACGTTCACTGCACCTTCATCATGGGCAAAGCACGTGTCTCTCCCACAAAGGTCACCTCAATCCCAAGGTTAGAACTTACCACAGCCACAATGTGCTCAAGGTGGGAGGAAGGCTACGGCACTCATCTCTTCCCAACTCATTCAAAACATCATGGTCAGACAAAGATGGCACATGCCCAAAAAGGAACATGCAAGTAGGAGACATAGGAATGGACAAAGTTAAAACACAACCACGATCTCGATGGAAACTTGGACGAATCTTGGACACTGCAAAGGACACAGATGGACTTGTCAGAAAGGTCAAGATCGCTTTTGCAGACAGAAATCTTACCAAAAAGGGTCAGCGTGTAAATAAAATGTCTGTAGTAGAACGCCGAGTTCATAAGTTAGTTCTGCTATTAGGAGATAAGGAAAAGTAAATGTAGAATGCTGAAGAATGTTTTGAAATGTTGAAAGTTGTACTTATAACATGTTTACAAGGTTTTTGTTTTTTGTTAAGTAATTTGAAGAAATTATTTGTGTTTTATATGTGTGACAGCAAATAATTTGGTGGGAGTGTAAAGGTGGATAAAGCAAGGTTAGCTCTATTTACATGTATAGTAATTATATTGCAAAGATATGCTTTTATCTTGATAACTTCCGCATGAGCGGAAGTTAGTTAATGGAAGTTGATTTGACCGACAAAGGAAAGACACAAACAGGTGAGAAAGGGTTAAAAGGAAAGACGAAGAAAAGGATAAAAAGCGAGGATTTCCCCAAGGATTTAGCTTCGGTCGATAAGGGAACAAGGTTGGTGATTTTATAGAAGGTTTTTATTTTTAAAAGTTGTAAATTAGTTATGCTAACATGAAGGTTGCTAACGTATGAGCTAGGTGGTGATTGAGAGTTATGTGGTGATTATTGTCTATTTGTTTTTTGCCATAGCTCTTACGTTGGTTGATGACACAAGGATGGCAATAAAATCATTTAACCATCAGTTCTGGCCTTCTCTGTGTTGACTGGAAGCTACAATAGGTATACTTCAACTATGAGAGACAAAATGAGAAAAAAAAAATCCAGAAAATCACATTGTCTGATTTTTAAAGAATTTATTTCAAATTATGGTGGAAAATAAGTATTTGGTCACCTACAAACAAGCAAGATTTCTGGCTCTCACAGACCTGTAACAACTTCTTTAAGAGGCTCCTCTGTCCTCCACTCGTTACCTGTATTAATGGCGCCTGTTTGAACTCATTATCAGTATAAAAGACACCTGTCCACAACCTCAAACAGTCAGACTCCAAACTCCACTATGGCCAAGACCAAAGAGCTGTCAAAGGACACCAGAAACAAAATTGTAGACCTGCACCAGGCTGGGAAGACTGAATCTGCAATAGGTAAGCAGCTTGGTGTGAAGAAATCAACTGTGGGAGCAATTATTAGAAAATGGAAGACATACAAGACCACTGATAATCTCCCTCGATCTGGGGCTCCACGCAAGATCTCACCCCATGGGGTCAAAATGATCACGAGAACGGTGAGCAAAAATCCCAGAACCACACGGGGGGACCTAGTGAATGACCTGCAGAGAGCTGGGACCAAAGTAACAAAGGCTACCATCAGTAACACACTACGCCGTTAGGGACTCAAATCCTGCAGTGCCAGACGTGTCCCCCTGCTTAAGCCAGTACATGTCCAGGCCCGTCTGAAGTTTGCTAGAGAGCATTTGGATGATCCAGAAGAGGATTGGGAGAATGTCATATGGTCAGATGAAACCAAAATAGAACTTTTTGGTAAAAACTCAACTTGTCGTGTTTGGAGGAGAAAGAACACCATACCTACTGTGAAGCATGGGGGTGGAAACATCATGCTTTGGGGCTGTTTTTCTGCAAAGGGACCAGGACGACTGATCCGTGTAAAGGAAAGAATGAATGGGGCCATGTATCGTGAGATTTTGAGTGAAAACCTCCTTCCATCACCAAGGGCATTGAAGATGAAACGTGGCTGGGTCTTTCAGCATGACAATGATCCCAAACACACCGCCTGGGCAACAAAGGAGTGGCTTTGTAAGAAGCACTTGAAGGTCCTGGAGTGGCCTAGCCACTTTCCAGATCTCAACCCCATAGAAAATCTTTGGAGGGAGTTGAAAGTCCGTGTTGCCCAGCGACAGCCCCAAAACATCACTGCTCTAGAGGAGATCTGCATGGAGGAATGGGCCAAAATACCAGCAACAGTGTGTGAAAACCTTGTGAAGACTTACAGAAAACGTTTGACCTCTGTCATTGCCAACAAAGGGTATATAACAAAGTATTGAGATGAACTTTTGTTATTGACCAAATACTTACTGTCCACCATAATTTGCAAATAAATTCTTTAAAAATCCTTCAATGTGATTTTCTGGATTTTTTTTTTTCTTATTTTGTCTCTCATAGTTGAGGTATACCTATGATTAAAATTGGAGACCTCTCTCATCTTTTAAGTGGGAGAACTTGCACAATTGGTGGCTGACTAAATACTTTTTTACCCCACTGTATCAGCGCTGTCTGATCTGAGTTCGGCTGGAAGGTGGGAGATGACTGCTGGCTTGTTGCTCGCCCACTGTTGAAACTCAAAGCCACTGGTCACCAGTGTACTCTGCAGCTTATCACCTTACCTCCTTTTCTGAAGTAATGCTTCAAAGGCAGTTGTCAACATAGAATGACCTCAGCACTGCATCTCTGATGCCCTCACCCTCACTGCTATGATCAATGGTGTGTTTCTGTAGTGCAAATGTGGCACAGCAGGGGGAGCTCGTGGTCCCAAAGGGAAGCATTCGCCATTCACAGACGTCAGGTGGCTTGTCACACTTGAGGTTTCTCCATAAGAATCTCAGAAGGGGCTGGTCTTCTGGGAGTAGTCTGACTTGATGGAACATGGCACGGATGTCGCTGCTGATGGCCATCGCATGCTCTCAAAATCTCAGCAGCACAGCCAGCAGAGAGGGACCCAGAGTTGGTCCAGCAAGGAGCAGTCTGTTTAGGTTCTGACCTCTGAATTCGAATGAACAATTGAAGACCACATGATTCTTCCCATTATGTGTCACCATGTGATGGGGGATATACCAACTGGTAGGTGTGTCTTCTCTGCCTGGCTCCAACTTCTTGATATAGCCAGCCGTTACCAGCTTCTGGATTTCAGCATTATAAACTGCAGCTTTCTTCAGGTCTCTCACCAGCTTCTTCTCAGTGGCCCGCAGCTGAGGTAGGACCACTTCTTTTAGTGCCTGGAGTAAGGGCATGTGTGGCATGTGCAGAAGAGGGGTGGAATACCTGTAGACACTATCTATCTCTGTTCTCACCGTTTTGCTCTCCAGCAAGGCAAAAGCTTCTTTATCCTGCTGTGAACATGTGCAGGCCTTTTCACTCCGCCATGGCAGAAGGTCTATTTGCCACAACTTCTCGACTTGGCTGTAGCTGTCTGCTTGTGGTGACAGAGTTGAAGTGAACAAACACTGCTGTTCAGCTAGATAATGCTGCAGGTGCTCCAGCTGGCCCCAAACATACTGGTTGGACAGGAGTGATCAGATATACACTACCGCTCAAAAGTTTGGGGTCACTTAGAAATTTCCTTGTTTTTGAAAGAAAAGCACTTTTTTTCAATGAAGATAACTTTAAACTAATCAGAAATACACTCTATACATTGCTAATGTGGTGAATGACTATTCTAGCTGCAAATGTCTGGTTTTTGGTGCAATATCTACATAGGTGTATAGAGGCCCATTTCCAGCAACTATCACTCCAGCGTTCTAATGGTACAATGTGTTTGCTCATTGCGTCAGAAGGCTAATGGATGATTAGAAAACCCTTGTGCAATCATGTTAGGTCTGCAATGCTGTAATTGCTGCAAATGGAGGATTCTTTGACGAAAGCAAAGTTTGAAGGAAAAAATTATTATTTCAAATACAAATCATTATTTCTAACCTTGTCAATGTCTTGACTATATTTTCTATTCATTTTACAACTCATGGTGGTAAATGAGTGTGACTTTTCATGGAAAACACAAAATAATTGTCTGGGTGACCCCAAACTTTTGAACGGTAATGTAGATCATCTGAACCAATAAGCAGGACTGGGTGCACTCGGTGAAGTGCCTGCAGCGGTAAATCTCTAAGGTGCTTATATTTTCTGTTAAGAGCCTCCACAGGATGTGTGTGCTCAGCCAGCCCCAGGCATTTTGCAGTGAATGCTCTGTTCACAGGGAAAATCCAATGCGGTTCAGCAGCTGAGACAATGGTGAATGAACCCATGGCTCCTGTCTGACGGTTCTTAAGGGAAGGTCCTCTGGCTTCCCCTTCAGGCCAAGCTGTTGAGCTACAGGGTGGAGGAGAATGGTGCGTTCCGACCCATCATCCAGGATTGCATATCCATCAATAGTTTTCTCTCCATTCCTCAGCACTACTTTGCTGACCTTTAGCAGCACCTTTCTTCCCTCTAATGGTCTGTCGATATATAGGACCTCCTCTGTATTGTTACTGAGTGGGGCTCTGATGTGCTCTGACTTTTCTTCTGGTCTTTCTCTGCCCTCAGTGGCTACCTCATTAATATCATGCAATGCAAGCAGGTGTCTTTTGGTACAAGTCTTGCAACACATTTTAAAGTTGCAGATGGCAGCTCAGTGACCCTGTCCACAGCACCAGCAGTGATGGTTCTCTTTTACCCAGATCTGTTTCTGAGTGGAGCTAAGCATCTTGAAATTAGTGCAGTTATTAAGAGAGTGTTTATCATTGTCTCAATAGGGGCAGTATTTCTTATTGATCTCCGTTGCATTTGCCACTAAAGCTACCTCTCTCTGAGAAGTGGTGGCTGCTGTGCTCAGTAGAACTGCTGAGTGCTCCATTGTGGACTTGGCTGGTTTTCTTTGACATTTGAGCTTCATGTCCTTCTCTCTCTTAGAGCTGCTGTTGAATCTGATGTTATCTTCCTGCACTTGGAGCTCATACTCAAGCCAGTCAGCCAGATTTGATTTTTGATTTTTTTGATTTTGTGTACTTTATTGATCCCCAGAGGGGAAATTCAGGGCACCAACCTGGATGGATGAAGCAGCCATGGTACGTCACTATCCCTTCACCATTCACACACACATTCACACCTAGGGCCACTTTAGAGTCTCCAATTAACCTAACCTGCATGTTTTTGGCCTGTGGGAGGAAACTGGAGAAATCCCAGAGTAAACCCATGCAGACAAGGGGAGAACATGCAAACGCCACACAGATCACTGTTGGTCAGGGGCTGGGATCGAACCCGGGATCCAATGGCCAAGGGTGAGTTGCTGTGCTGCCACAGTGCCAACCACTGCGCCACCGCACCGCCCAAGATCAAGAAGCATTGGTATGGGTACCCTGAGAGGATGGATATGGCGGCGGAAGCTGGAGCGTAGGCTGTAGGCCACACTCTAGCTCAATTTTACCCTTCCTACCCAGCTGCTCCAACATGCTCACTAAGGAACGCACCCGGAGTGCAAACACTCGGAAGCCTCAGGAGTCACCAATTGCAATGCTGGGGCCATCCATAAGTTCTGCTATGCACTGCAAAGCCAGCTGGTGGGACTGCCCATACTGCAAGCTGAGGGCTGCCATAGTGTCAGTAAAGGGATGGGTTGAGTTGCTGTATGAATCAGTAAGCAGTAATGCCTCTTCTGTCTTAAGGTGGTCGACAAGTATCTAGATATTTAAATCTTTCTGAGGCATCTCGGGGAAGGAGATTATCAAGGGCAAATACTGAGACGGTTAAACTCCATTGGGTTAGGGTGGTTCAGGTCAGAAATTAACTCAAGTAGGTTTATTTTGTCTTCTTTTAATTATTTCTCTTTTGTTCTTATTAAAGACAAGAATAGAAAGGAGGTGTATTTACCTTCTTAACATGTTTCGACTGTACACTGCAGCCTTCGTCCTCTGACGAAGGCTGCAGTGTTACTTATTAACACTGCTGCAGTGTTACTTATTACAAAGTGCATGTTACTTATTGATTTCAGCTACAAGTAATTCACACGGGTATCTGCAATTTCAGGCAATTTTATCTTTGCATTGCATTAATATTGGTGATTTGCAGAGGTGGGTAATCCCAGGTGGAAACAGTTAAAGTCCAGTTGCATATTTCTTCCAGCCATTGACTAACCCAGCTGATTCTGATAAGCACAGATCTTGTTGAGATGTGCTTATCAGAATCAACTGAGTTAGTCAAGGGCTGGAACAAATATGCGATTGGACTTTTACTCTTTGGACGTGGGATTACCCACCTCTGGTGATTTGTAATCAAGTCAATTCAATGTTATTTACATAGCACCAATTCACAATAACAGTTGTCTCACACACTTTCAACTGAAGGGCAAAAACCGTCACAATCATGCTTGAATGATTAATTATCCAGAGTTTAAAGTTTATCCAGTCCGGTTCATTTTGAAATAATAATTTATTAAGTTAGTTTGTCACATTTCTAACATTTTTACAGGTGCATCAAAAAGTCTTTTTTGTTTTAATGTTGATAATTATGATGTAGAGCTTATATATGAAAGTTTTTGATATTCTATCTATAAATGCAAACAATCTCTGTCTGTGTGCCTGTCTGTCTGTTCCACACACACAGTGGTGTGAAAAAGTGTTTGCCCCCTTCCTGATTTCTCATTTGTATGTTTGCCACACTTAAATGTTTCAGATCATCAAATAAATTTAAATATTAGACAAAGGTAACACAAGTAAACACAAAATGCAGTTTTTAAATGAAGGTCCATCCATCCATCCATCTTCTACCGCTTTTCCGGAGGTCCGGGTCGCGGAGGCAGCAGTTCAAGCAGAGAAGCCCAGACTTCCCTCTCCCCAGCCACCTGCTCCAGCTCTTCAGAGGGGATACCAAGGCGTTCCCAGACAAGCTGGGAGACATAGTCTCTCCACCGAGTCCTGGGTCTGCCCTGGGGTCTCCTCCCAGTGGGACATGCCTGAAACACCTCAAGTGGGAGGCGTCCAGGAGGCATCCTAATCAGATGCCCATACCACCTCAACTGACTCCTTTCAATGTGGAGGAGCAGCGGTTCTACTCTGAGCCTCTCCTGGATGACTGAGCTCCTCACCCTATCTCTGAGGGTGAGTCCAGCAATCCTACGGAGAAAGCTCATTTCAGCCGCTTGTATCTGCGATCTCGTTCTTTCGGTCATTACCCAAAGCTCGTGACCATAGGTGAGAGTAGGGACGTAGATTGACTGATAAATCGACAGCTTTGCCTTAGAACTAAGCTCCCTCTTCACCACAACAGACCGGTACAACGTCCGCATCACTGCAGATGCTGCTCCAATCCGTCTGTTGATCTCTCGCTCCATTCTCCCCTCACTCGTGAACAAGACCCCAAGATACTTAAACTCCTCCACTTGGGGCAGGAGCCTGTCCCCAACCCGGAGAGGACAATCCACCTTTTTCCGGCTGAGAACCATGGACTCGGACTTGGAGGTGCTGATTCTCATCCCAGCCGCTTCACACTCAGCGGCAAACCGTCCCAGCAAGAGCTGTAGATCATTGCTGGATGAAGCCAACAGGACAACATCATCTGCAAACAACAGAGATGAGATCCTGTGGTCACCAAGCATGACACCCTCCATTCCCTGGCTGCACCTAGAAATCCTGTCCATAAAAATTATGAACAGGATCGGTGACAAAGGGCAGCCCTGGCGGAGTCCAACTCTCACTGGGAATGACTCCGACCGAGTGTTGGCAATACGAACCAAACTCTCACAACGGTCGTACAGAGACCGAATAGCTCGTAACAACAAGCCCGATACCCCATACTCCCGAAGCACCCCCCACAAAAATCCACGAGGGACGCGGTCAAATGCCTTCTCCAAGTCCACAAAACACATGTAAACTGGTTGGGCAAACTCCCACGAACCCTCGAGAATTCTCGAGAGGGTAAAGAGCTGGTCCGATGTGCCACGGCCAGGACGAAAACCACATTGCTCCTCCTGAATCCGAGGTTCGACCAACGGCCGGACTCTCCTCTCCAGTACCTTGGCATAGACCTTCCCAGGGAGGCTGAGGAGTGTGATCCCTCTAAAGTTGGAGCACACCCTCCGGTCCCCTTTTTTAAAGAGAGGAACCACCACCCCGGTTTGCCATGCCAAAGGCACTGCCCCTGATCTCCACACAATGTTGCAGAGGCGTGTCAACCATGACAACCCAACAACATCCAGGGCCTTGAGGTACTCGGGGCGAATCTCGTCCACCCCTGGGGCCCGGCCACCAAGGAGATTTTTAACCACCTTGGCGACCTCAGCCCCTGTGATAGGCGAGTCATCCCCCTCGTCCCCAAACCCTGCTTCCTCTGTGGAAGGCGTATCAGTGGGATTGAGGAGATCCTCGAAGTATTCCTTCCACCGCCCGACGATGTCCCCAGTCGAAGTCAACAGTGTCCCATCCGCACCATACACAGTGTGGACGGGGAGCTGCTTTCCCCTCCTGAGCCGCCGGACAGTTTGCCAGAATCTCTTTGAGGCCGACCGAAAGTCTTGTTCCATGGCCTCACCGAACTCCTCCCATACCCGGGGTTTTGCTTCAGCAACCACCCGAACTGCACTCCGCTTGGCCTGCCGGTACACCTCAGCTGCTTCGGGAGTCCCACAAGCCAACCAAGCTTGATAGGACTCCTTCTTCAGCTTAATGGCCCCCCTCACCACTGGTGTCCACCACTTGGTTCGGGGGTTGCCCCCACGAGATGCACCGACCACCTTGCGGCCGCAGCTCTGGGCCGCCGCTTCAACAACAGAGGTGGAGAACATGGCCCATTCAGACTCCATGTCTCCAGACTCCCTCGGAATGTGGTTGAAGTTCTTCCGGAGGAGGGAGTTGAAGACCTCCCGGACAGGGGCCTCAGCCAGACGCTCCCAGCACACCCTCACTATACGTTTGGGTCTACCAGGTCTGAATGGCTTCCTCCCCTGCCATCGGATCCAACTCACCACCAGGTGGTGATCAGTTGACAGCTCTGCACCTCTCTTTACTCGGGTGTCCAAGACATACGGTCGCAGGTCTGATGACACGATAACAAAATTGATCATCGACCTGCGACCTAGGGTGTCCCGGTGCCAGGTGCACATATGGACACCCTTATGCTTGAACATGGTGTTCGTTATGGACTGTGGTTAGCACAGAAGTCCAATAACTGAACACCACTCGGGTTCAGATCGGGCAGGCCGTTCCTCCCAATCACCCCCCTCCAGGTTCACTGTCGTTGCCCACGTGCGCATTGAAGTCCCCCAGTAGGACAATGGAGTCTCCAAGAGGAGCACCCTCCAGCACCCCAGTCACAGACTCCAAAAAGGGTGGGTACTCTGAAACATCATTTGGTGCATAGGCACAAATGATGGTCAGGACCCGTTTCCCAACCCGAAGGCGCAGGGAAGCAACCCTTTCGTCCACCGGGGAAAACTCCAATATAGAGGCAGCAAGGTGGGGCGATACAAGAATACCCACCCCTGCTCGTCGCCTCTCGCCCGGGGCAACTCCAGAAAAGGCCAAGCTCCAGCCCCTCTCCAGGAGACTGGTTCCGGAACCGGAGCCGTGTGTTGAAATGAGGCCGACTATATCTAGCCGGTATCTCTCAACCTCGTACACCAGCTCAGGCTCCTTCCCCACCAGACAGGTGACATTCCACGTACCAAAAGCCAGTTTAGAAAGCTTGGGATCAGTCCGCCAAGGTCTCCGCCTTTGACTGCCACCTGATCCACATAGCACCGGACCCCCACGATCCCTCCTGCAGGTGGTGAGCCCACTGGAGGGCGGACCCATGTAACTCCTTCGGGCTGAGCCCGGCCGGGTCCCATGGGTGGAAACCCGGCCACCAGACGCTAGCCTTCGAGCCCCTCCCCCAGGCCTGGCTCCAGGGTGGGGCCCTGGTAACCCCATACCGGGCGGGGTACACTGAATCCTTGATATACAATTCATGAGAGTCTGTTGGATCGTTCTTAGTCTGGCCCTTCACCCAGGACCAGTTTGTCTTGGGAGACCCTATCAGAGGCAAATTGCCCCGGACAACATAGCTCCTGGGATCACTGGGGCACGCAAACCCCCCCACCACGATAAGGTGATGATCCATGAGGGGGTTAAATGAAGGAGTTTACATTTGGATTTTATTTTACCCTTAATAATGAACACCTTAAATGAAGGTGTTCATTATTAAGGGTAAAATAAAATCCAAATGTAAACAATATACCACTGTAACACAGGGTTTAATACCACTGGGTAATTGGGTAACACCCACTAACACCTGCGCTCGCCAGATTTTTGTGTGTAACCCTCACTAACTAACACCTACTCACTTTAGGTGTAGTACCCTTTTTGGTAGTGGTGTGTTATGGCAATGTATTTACCTTAACCTTACTACCTGAGCAGAGGGATAATTGGGCCAGGTCAGACCGACTCTGGGTTCGTAGGAGCCTGGGAGGTGCAACGACAGATAACACATACACAGCCGTATATGGAACTTGCAACTATGTATATTATTTACAAATATGTACACAAATAAATACACAGCACGATACAATAGAAAAAATAAAAACAAAATACTCCAAATATATATTTACAATGTGTTCAGTCCTGTTGTATCAGTTCCAGGTGACCAGTGGGGTCACCTCTAGCAGTTTCTAGGACTCGGGCTTCGGCTCGCCATCCAGATTTGGAGATCCACGCTCTGGTCAAACCAGTCCAAAGGAAAAAAAAAAAAAAAAAGAACCTGACCATGCTAAGTGGCTCGTGCGTCAATGGGGTTCCCGCGCTCAACAGCGTCGGCAGCCTTTGGATCCCAATCAATTTCAAGGGTTTTATCCAGGCAAAGGCTGCTACCAGCACGCTAGCGTCGCCATATCACCAAGGACCGTCTCTCTCTCTGGTCTGTGTCTTTCGTCGTCTGGCGTGACTGAACCAAAAATGCAAGTCATCCCAGACCCAGGGAGATAGCGCTTAACCCATTGGGTGGTGTGACCCAGCAATGGCACAGCCATTGGTTACTCAAAATATCAACACACAATACTAGGAATTTTATCAGAACCTTCTAGAAAATGTTCCTAACTAAACTATTATTTAAATATTCATATTCAAATTATGTATTCCCATTGTGAAATGGGTGTTTTTCTTTTTAAAAGCGGTATCAATATTTATAATTTAATTCACATTAAACTATCTACTCCCATTGTGAAATGAATGTCCCCCCTTCTTCTTAAAGCGGTATCGACATTTATAATTCCATCCACGTTTTTAACACTGGGTTACACTATCCCCCCTTAGAATCATGCAAGTCCCTTTGCATGGGATTAGCTAGATATTAAAGACAAGGGAGCCAGTGTTCATGGGAATAATCTTAGGATCTGTCTCTGTTAAGGCTCTGGTAAAAGCCAGGTTTAGTCCTTGAAACAGGGACTGGGCAACAGTTATGAGAGGATTTCCCAACTGACTACACTGTAGCCTTTCTGGCTGAGAGGTTGTCCTCTCGGAGCGTCTCACAGTCTGTGGGACTTCTTTTTCAGGTTCTCTGTCTTCCGCAGGTTCATCACAGGTACTTTTATCAGGTGAGTTGGTTTCATTTTCAGTTCCATTCTCAATGTTTGATGGTTCCACATTTGTTTCAGTTTCCTCCAGGTTTCCATCATTCGGTAAGTTGTCACAGCTAGGTGAATTGTCATTTCCAGGTAAATTGTCACATCCAGGTGAAGTGGCATTTTCTATTTGGTTGTCATTCTCAGGTAAGTGAGTTTCAGCAGGAATGTCTTTTTTAAAGAATGTCTTTGGATGGGGAATTTCATAAACTCGAGTGAGTTTTATGGGTGTTTGGATTGGTTCTTCTCTGTACCAATAGACATCTTCATTTTCCGGTTCTGAATTCTCACATTCCTCACTGTGTTCAGGTGATTGTCTTGTCTTAGGTTTGCGGACACGTTTTGGTTGGACAGGTTCGTCTTCAACAGGGGCAAGAAAACCACAGGGAAGCAAGAGGTCGCGGTGAACGGTGCGAACAGGACCATCTTTTGTCTCAGGTCTTATAGTGTAAACTGGCAAGTCACCTGCTTGGCTCACCACAATGTGAATTTCAGCTTCCCACCTGTCTGCTAGTTTGTGCTTGCCTCTGAGGCGGACTGCACGTACCAAAACTCTGTCGCCTGGTTCTAGTTTTGAGGGTTTCACTCGCATATCAAATCTTGTTTTGTTTCTTTCAGCCATCTTGTTAGCATTTTCTGTTGCTAGTTTGTAGCTTTCTTGTAGAGTTGTCTTCAGTTTTTCAATGTACTGGGAATGTGACTTGAAACTTTTGTTGTGAAATGGGAGCCCAAATGCAAGGTCGATGGGCAATCTCGGCTGACGACCGAACATTAACTCATACAGGGCAAAACCAGTAGTGTCATTTTTTGTACAATTGTACGCATGTACAAGTGGTTTCACATAGTTGTGCCAATGAGTTTTGTTCTTTTCCTCCAGAGTACCCAGCATGCTCAATAACGTTCTATTGAAATGTTCTACCGGGTTACCTCTGGGATGATAGGGTGTCGTCCGGATTTTGCGAATGCCCATGATTTTGCAAAGTTCTTTTATAATATGGGACTCAAAATCGGGACCCTGATCACTATGTAACCGTTCGGGTATCCCGTAGTGGACTATAAAGCTGTCCCAAAGTGCCTTTGCAACGGTCTGAGCTTTCTGATTGCTGGTAGGGATGGCTACAGCGTATTTCGTGAAATGATCAGTTAGCACGAGCACACCCTTCGTGTTACTTTGATCGGGCTCAATGGACAGGAAATCCATACAGACGAGTTTGAGCGGTTGGGTGGACTTGATATTGACAAGCGGAGCAGCTCGTTCTGGAACGGTTTTACGTCTTACGCAGCGATTACATGTCTTGATCTTCTTTTCAATATCCGCCGCCACGCGAGGCCAATAGAACCTTGTTCTGGCGAGATCCAAAGTACGCTCTGTGCCTAAATGGCCCATGTCACAGTGGAGGCTTTGAAAGACTGAATCGCGGAGCTGTTCAGGTAAGACGAGCTGGTAAGTAACATTTCCTCCGTCTTGACGAGTGCGGTAGAGGATGTTATTGCAAATTTCAAGTCGACTGAGCTCTCGGAGTAACAGGTTGATGTCAGGAAGTTCAGTTCGTACAGCTGGTGGAACTTTTAGTCCAGTTTCAATTTGTGCAATCACTTCTCTTAAACAGGGGTCAGTTCTTTGTTCATTTTTGATCTGTTCAGGAGTCATGTGGGATACAACTGGAAGACCACCACAGCCATCTTCATCGGCATAGCCATCTGGAATGGCGGCTACAGAGAGGGCTAATGAGTGAACCAAAGGGAAGGTGTTGTCTGGAGAGCTACAGACAAGGTGTTTTTCACATATAGCAGACACTACCTCGGAACTTAAACTGCTTTCAGGAAGAGACAAGTGAGTTTGAGTGAACTGCTGTATGCGGTCCAGCTCCTTTTGGGACACTGTGTCATCAAGTAACTCGCCATGTGGCTGTCTAGAGAGGCCGTCTGCATCTGAGTTAAGCTTGCCTGCTCTGTATTGGAGCTTAAAGTTAAACGTCGACAGAGCAGCTAGCCACCTATAACTCATGGCATCCATCTTAGCAGTAGTCAAAATGTACGTCAGGGGATTACTATCTGTCACGACAGTAAAATGATTGCCATATAAATAGTCTGCGAACTTCTCCGTTACTGCCCACTTAAGAGCTAAAAATTCTAACTTATGGGCGGGGTAACGGGACTCACTTCTAGACAACCCCCGGTTTGCATAAGCTATGACCCTAATCTGGCCCTCCTGCTCTTGATAGAGGGCGGCGCCAAGCCCTGTAGTGCTGGCGTCAGTATGGAGTGTATATGGCAACTGAGGGTCAGCGAAACCCAGGACAGGTGCAGTACTGAGCTTTTCAATGATGGTTTTGAATGCAAGATCACAGGAAGAAGTCCATCGCTCGCCAAACGGTGTCTTTGGGTTGTAGTACTGGGCAGGCTTAGCTTTGGGCTTTGTGCTCTTTCGCAAAGGAGGGTAGCTTGCTGTTAAGTCAGTGAGGGGCATAACGATGCTGGAATAGTTCTTAATGAACCGCCTATAGTACCCTGAAAAGCCTAAAAACAAGCGGAGCTGTTTGAAATCACGGGGCACAGGCCAGGTACTTAGGGCTTTCACTTTTTCGGGGTCGGTCTCAACTCCTTTACTGGACACAATGTGACCGAGGTATCTGACGGAAGTTTGAAAGAATCTGCATTTCTCAGGGGAGAGTTTAAGCCCGTACTCTTTTAGGCGATTAAGAACTTTCATTAAGCGAGCCTCATGTTCTTCGGGCGTCTTGGAGAATACAATGATGTCATCGAGGAACACAATCACCTCATGCAGATTCATGTCGCCCATGCATTTCTCCATGAGGCGCTGGAACGTGCTGGGGGCGTTTGTGATGCCTTGGGGCATTCTATTGAATTCCCAGAAGCCCATGGGACATACAAACGCCGTCTTTGTTTTGTCCAGCTCCTCTACTTCAATTTGGTAGTGCCCAGACTTTAAATCGAGGACGGAGAACCACTGCGAACCGGTCAAGGTGGAAAACGTTTCCTCCAAGTTGGGGAGGGCGTAAGCATCTTTTACAGTCTGCATGTTAAGCTTCCTGTAATCAATACAAAGGCGGACATCGCCATTCTTCTTTCGCACCACTACAATAGGTGAAGAAAATGGGGAAGTAGACTCTCTTATCACGCCTGCTTGTTGGAGTTCTTTGAGATGCTTACGGACCGCTTCCAGGTCATTTGGATGTATGGGACGTGCTCTGTGTTTGAATGGTGTTTCATCTGATAATTTGATTGTGTGTTTCACTTGATCCGTTTTGCCAAAGTCAAGATCATTTTGTGCAAATACTTCGGGCATTTGACTGAGTTTTTCTGTTAGGCGCTCTTTCCATTCAGCGCTAATGGAGGAAGAGTCAAAGTTGAACTTCAGAGTGGACTTTGGTTCAGTTTTGGACTTTGTAACTTTCATGGAGTGTTCTTGCGATAGGACTCGTTGATATGCACAAATTTCTCCAATGACACACTTCTGAGGGATTGTCACATCATGTTCCGACTCATTGGTGAGTATAACTGGAACAAGGTAAGGTGCTCTTTCAGGTAAGTCTATGAGACATGGTTTTACCAGGATACCACCAGGTAAGGCTGACATTAATGGTTGTTCTAACAAGACAGATTTTTCACTGTTGCTGGCTGACACAGCTACAGCGCCATCTAGAACAACTGTTTGGCCTGCAGGAACTAACTGTGGCTCTTTGTTGCGCATGGTCACTAAACCAAGGCTAGTGTCTTTGGACTGTCTGTGCCGTAGCTCAAGGACTTTTAACATTGCCTTATAACCAAGTGACATGGTTGGCTGCAGTTCAGAACATGCATCAGAGTACAGCTCGTAAAGTACATCTAATGTGTTTGTCCCTATTAACACTAAGGACTGATCAGCTGCACGTACATCAGGAACCACTAAGGCAAGTGTTGGCACTTCGGCTTCAATACCGAAAAAGTCTTTTGGGAAAGTGACATGCATTTCAATGTAGCCTAAATAAGGTACACTCTAATCGTTAGCTCCCTCCACTTCTAACAGCTCAAAAAGTGGCTTAATCTCATGGTTGGATAAGTACTGTCTGTAATAGGACTCAGGGACAGTAGTCACCTGGGAGCCTGTATCTAACAAACAGCTCACAGTACAGCCATTCACTTTCACTTGTGCTGTACTTTTTATACCAATTAGACCATTAGGAAAGTTAAAGGGGTCTGTTTTGTAGTGTGACTTTAGTTTAGCACGTGTCTTGAATGGAGCTTTCGGTTTGGGACGGGTCATCTCTGAACTAACCTCTGTTTGTCCCGCAACAGAGGTAGACTTCAGTTGTAAAGAAGATGTGGGGTTCCGACTGTCCCAAATCTGTCTTTTTACTCTTAGTTCTTTGCGTTTTGCAGCTACAAGTGCAGGGTTTGGCTCTGACTCACAAGAGGCTACAATATGCCCATCTTCGCCACAGCGGAAGCAATACCATGGTCTGGGCCTAGTACTGGGACGGCTGGACAAAGGTAAGTTTTCAGGTTTGTCAGAGTCAGGTTTTTTATTTCCAGACTTCTTAGTTGGGTCTTTCTTCGGTGGTGCTTGTTTCTTTTGTTTCACGACAGCAGCTAATTGGCTTTTCAGATCAGCGACTTGCTTTTTCAGTTCTTTCAGACTTTCCGACTCCACTTCACTGTTTGTGCTTGTTTCGGTGACAGTTTGTTCGTAGGAAGCTGCCTTTGGCTTTGTGGCGCCCAAGTGTTTTTTCATGCGTGTGTTTTTAACTTCTTGTCTGTTTTCAACAGTGCCAAGGTGGAGCAATAACTGCATACTCAGGTGGATGTTTATCTTTTAGTTCCAGCTGCAGCTCCTTTAGCAGATTGTCATCCCAACAGCTTCTGTTAAACTGCTTGAGAAGCTGTTTGTTCGCTTCTTGTGGCTCTAGACCGCCTCTATGCACTGTGAGATTGAGCGCCACCTGCAAACGATGCAGATATGCAGAGGGTTTTTCTCCATAATCTTGAAAAGTGTTCATGAATCGTACAAGCAGTTCCTCACCGTCTTCAACAGTCCCAAAAGCTGAATCCAACAGCTTAAGATAGTCGGCAGGGGTGGCTTCAGACCCAAGAGAGCGAATAATGTCAGAAGCAGGAGCAAGAAGACTTTCAAAGATCTTGCGAGATTTTTCCAAGTCAGACAAAGAAGTATCTTCCATCATCAGGTCAACATGTGAACACCATGTTTCATAGTCAGCTTCAGTATACGGTCTTGGCGTTTTGCCAGAGAAAGCTCTGATTCTCCAAGAGGAATGGGCGTTTGACGGCTTCGCTGCATGTTTAATGACATGCTCGACTACGATTTTCTGAACCTCGGGTGGGTTAAAATTAGCTGGGCTCAACATTTGAGGTGTTAAGTTTGGTCTAAGAGGGCTCTGAAAGAGTGCTTGAGTGGTTTTAGGGGTGCGAGGCACTTCAACTTGGAGTGGAGGAGAGACTCCACTTTGTGTGAGTTCTACAGTAAGGGAAGCAGGATCAATATCGGCAGAGACCGTTTCAGCTGTCTCAGCAGCTTCAATAGACTTCCCTATTGTGGACATAACCTCCCGCAACACCTCTTCAAAACCTTTTCCACTTAGCTTAGCTAAACCCCTCAGATTGCTAAGATAAGCCTCAGTAACACTGCCCCCTACAGTTTTAGTGTACACATCAGTTAAGGCTTGAATGCAGTACTTAACCTCAGGATTGTCAGTGGATGGAAAGAAGCACAGCAACATAGGTGCTAATGTTTCAATAGCTAACCACGACTCGAACTCTACAATGTGACTTTTGTCAAATTCAGACAGGTTATCATCAATGCTAAGCACCCTGTGAATAGTGCCATGTTGCTCTAGAAATTCAAAAATGTCTGAGTCTTTCTCTTTGTCAACAACACCATTGACAATGACTGCATTAGGTATTTTGACACCATACTTTTCCACAAAATCCATTTTGGCCGTATATCAACTGTTTAGTCAGGGGTCAAAACAGAATCCACATCTGTTGTGCAACATTACAGGCTCCTGGCTGGGCTCGCCAAATTTTGTAAACAATATACCACTGTAACACAGGGTATAATACCACTGGGTAATTGGGTAACACCCACTAACACCTGCGCTCGCCAGATTTTTCTGTGTAACCCTCACTAACTAACACCTACTCACTTTAGGTGTAGTACCCTTTTTGGTAGTGGTGTGTTATGGCAATGTATTTACCTTAACCTTACTACCTGAGCAGAGGGATAATTGGGCCAGGTCAGACCGACTCTGGGTTCGTAGGAGCCTGGGAGATGCAACAACAGATGACACATACACAGCCGTATATGGAACTTGCAACTATGTATATTATTTACAAATATGTACACAAATAAATACACAGCACGATACAATAGAAAAAATAAAAACAAAATACTCCAAACATATATTTACAATGTGTTCAGTCCTGTTGTATCAGTTCCAGGTGACCAGTGGGGTCACCTCTAGCAGTTTCTAGGACTCGGGCTTCGGCTCGCCATCCAGATTTGGAGATCCACACTCTGGTCAAACCAGTCCAAAGGGAAAAAAAAAAAAAAAAGAACCTGACCATGCTAAGTGGCTCGTGCGTCAATGGGGTTCCCGCGCTCAACGGCGTCGGCAGCCTTTGGATCTCAATCAATTTCAAGGGTTTTATCCAGGCAAAGGCTGCTACCAGCACGCTAGCGTCGCCATATCACCAAGGACCGTCTCTCTCTCTGGTCTGTGTCTTTCGTCGTCTGGCGTGACTGAGCCAAAAATGCAAGTCATCCCAGACCCAGGGAGACAGCGCTTAACCCATTGGGTGGCGTGACCCAGCAATGGCACAGCCATTGGTTACTCAAAATATCAACACACAATACTAGGAACTTTATCAGAACCTTCTAGAAAATGTTCCTAACTATTTATGAATATATATTTATTTAAATATTCATATTCAAATTATGTATTCCCATTGTGAAATGGGTGTTTTTCTTTTTAAAAGCGGTATCAATATTTATAATTTAATTCACGTTAAACTATCTACTCCCATTGTGAAATGAATGTCCCCCCTTTTTCTTAAAGCGGTATCGACATTTATAATTCCATCCACGTTTTTAACACTGGGTTACACAAACCTACATGGCCCTGTGTGAAAAAGTGATTGCCCCCCTCCCCGTTAAAACATAAATTAACTGTAGTTTATCACATCTTTGGAAAGCTGAGTTCAATTTCTCTAGCCACACCCAGGCCTGATTGCTGCCACACCTGTTCTCAATCAAGAATTCACTTAAATAGGACCTGCCTGACAGAGTGAAGTAGACCAAAAGATCCTCAAAAACTAGACATCATGCTGCGATTCAAGGAAATTCAGGAACAAATGAGAAACAAAATAATTTTTGGGACTCCAGCGAACCACAGTGAGAGCAATTATCCATAAATGGCTAAAACATGGAACAATGGTGAACCTTCCCAGGAGTGGCCGGCTTGACCAAAATTACCCCAAGAGCGCAGCAACGACTCATCCAAGAGGTCACAAAAGACCCCACAACAACATCCAAAGAACTGCAGGCCTCACTTGCATCAGTTAAGGTCAGTGTTCATGACTCCACCATAAGAAAAAGACTGGGCAAAAATGGCCTGCATGGCAGAGTTCCAAGACAAAAACCACTGCTGAGCAAAAAGAATATAAAGGCTCATTTCAGTTTTGCCAGAAAGCATCTTGAGGATCCCCAAGACTTTTGGGAAAATACTCTGTGGACTGACGAGACAAAAGTTGAACTTTTTGGAAGATGTGTGTCCCATTACATCCAGCGTAAAAGTAATACAGCCTTTCAGAAAAGGAACATCATACCAGCAGTAAAATATGTTGGTGGTAGTGTGATGGTCTGGGGCTGTTTTGCTGCTTTAGGACCTGGAAGACTTGCTGTGGTAAATGCAGGGATGTGATTTGGGGTTGGTGAAATTATCTGAAAATATTGTAGGGGGTCTGGGGGACGGAGTCCGGGGCACAGCCCCGGTGAGAGGGGTTCGGTGGGGGGGGTTTGCCCCCTGAAGCTCCTGGGTTTTTATGATTTTTAAGTACCAGAACTGTGCTTAAATGACATAAAACAAACAGCTGAATGCCACTTATTACTGTATAATATTGACTTATGTTCCAAGAAGATAGCATTCCTAAAATATTCCAACAAGCATTATCCATCACATGCTTTAACACTTGATCAAAATCAGTTAATTTTATCTATTCCATAGCAGAAATAAAATTCCAACATACCATTACTTTTTATAATTTCAGCATTCATTTCAGATCACCAGTTTCAACCTCCATTGAGTCTTGAGCAGTTCATTTTGCACAATCACTGATGTAGCTAAGTCTTAGAAATATTCAAAAGTTATGAGTCAATGTCCACTGTGCACTGCGTTAAAAATATTTTTTAAATAAAGTCCAAAACATCTTCAGCAGGCAAGATGAAGAAAATATTAACTAGATGACATGTATACAAAAATATATCTTCACATACCTCAAAATTCACTACTCTATCCGCAACTGGCACTGGTTGTTGGGGTGGATCATTCCTTTCGACTTCCGTGTCCGATCGTGTTGTTAACAAAGGGTGGAGACCGTATGGTTTTGATGGTTTTTTTCTGAACACCGAAAGTTCCAGCAATTGAATAATTAGTGGACCTCGATTCGACCCCTTGTACATGTTTTTTGCTCCTTCTTGTACATGTTTTCAGCGCCTTCCCGGCACGGTCAATTTTCCATATAAAATCACTAAACAAATTTGTCACAGTTTTCTTACCAACATCCGTTGCAATCTCCTTTTCTAGCCAATCCCAACAAAATTTGTTTTTCACGATCTTGTCAATTTCTTTAATTCTCAGCGCATCACTGCAACAGCCGCGTTCATTGGTCACTGCAAGGACGATCAGCCAATCAGGTGCATCGTTTCATTACGGTTAGGGAATACTAAAAGTATTCCCATACTAAAAGTCGGAATCCGGTATATACTCATATAATATTTTTTTTTATTTTGGAAGATAAAAAAAGCGGAATTCCACGAATTAGCGGAAAAATCACATCCCTGTAAATGGAACCATGAATTCTGCTGTCTACCAAAAAGTCCTGGAGGAGACTGTCCGCCCATCTGTTTGTGACCTCAAGCTGAAGCACACTTGGGTTCTGCAGCAGAACAATGATCCAAAACACACCAGCAAGTCCACCTCTGAATGGCTTAAGAAAAACAAAATAAAGACTTTGGAGTGGCCTAGTCAAAGTCCTGACCTGAATCCAACTGAGATGCTGTGGCATGACCTTAAAAAGGCAATTCATGCTTGAAAACCCTCCAATGTGGCTGAATTACAACAATTCTGCAAAGATGAGTGGGCCAAAATTCCTCCACAGTGCTGTAAAAGACTCATTGCTAGTTATCACAAATGCTTGATTGCAGTTGTTGCTGCTCAGGGTGGCCCAACCAGTTATTAGGTTTAGGGGGAAATCACTTTTTTCACACAGGGCCATGTAGGTTTGTTTTGTTTTTTTCCTTTATAATAAAACACCTTCATTTAAAAACTGCATTTTATGTTTACTTGTGTTATCTTTGTCTAATATTTAAATTTATTTGATGATCTGAAACATTTAAGTGTGACAAACATACAAAAAATGAGAAATCAGGAAGGGGCAAACACTTTTTCACACCACTGTATCTCTTGAACTGTTCGTCAGACTGCCCTAAGGTGTTATACGTGCTTTGCTGAGGTTGTGAGAATGTACATCCCCAAGTATGGAGTCGCTCAGTCAAAATATGCAATTTTTATCAATAAAAGTTTAGCCACCCCTCTGTCACTGCTCTGTCTCTTCATGTCCTTCAGTGTGTGCCGGGTGTCGGATTGACTCCGTGCTGATTGGATAATATGCAGCCTCATGGCCATGCTGACTGGATAATACACAACGTCACGACCATGCTGATTGGATAATACGCGGCACCACAACCAGTCATCACAGCGTTTTGCAAACAAAAAAAGGAAGTGAAAAGCGACAAATTTGACAAGAAAGAGAAAACAGTGAAGATGTAATGCTTAAAAAATTATACTGTAATGTTGCCGTGATTGGATACATCTAAAGCAGGGGTGTCCAAACTACAGCCCACGGTCCATTTTTATTTGGCCTGCAGCAAATTCTAAAAGTATAATCATTATATTCCATTGTATCATAATGGATAATGGTCCACAAATTAAGCTTGGCTGTAATGAAATTCTTAGTTTTAACACTAGGTGGAGTAACTGTCTTGATTGAACAAGCAGCCTCTCCCCCAAGAGAAAACAAAGAAGACAATTCTTATGGGTGACCAAAAATGGCAGAATCAAAGAAACGGAAAATAGCAAGTGAGTGTAGAAAATTTCAGAGACAGTGGGAAAATAAATATTTCTTCACAGAAGTAAACAGGAAGTGTATCTGCTTGATTTGCAATGAAACTGTTGCAGTGAAGAAAGATTACAATGTACGACGGCACTATGAAACCAAGCATCAGACCTTCATGTCTTCCACTGCTGCTGAGCGCGAACAGAAAACTAAACAAATGGCAGCTAGCTTGCATGCTCAACAACAGAATTTTTTTTTCGTGCTAACAAAATACAAGAAAATGCCACGGTGGCTAGCTACAAGGTAGCTCAACTAATTGCCCCACATGGGAAATCTTTCTTCGATGGTGACTTCAAAAAACAACGCCTTGCTGAAGTCGTCAGAATAATGTGCCCTGGAAAAAAATGCACAAATTCAATGTTAGCATGTCCAGAGACACAATGGCATAGCAAATCACAGACTTGTCAGCGAACCTAAAACAACAAGTATCAGAAAAAGCTTGTGCTTTTGATTTTGACTTGACTGCATGTGATGAGAGCACAGATGCCACAGACACTGTGCAGCTATTAATTTTTTTACGGGGAGCTGACGATAACTTTTGTGTTATGGAGGAGTTGCTTGATCTTAGGAGTCTAAAACGCACAATAACAGGTAAAGACATTTTTGAAGCCGTGTCAGATGCAATCGACAGGATGGGACTTAAATGGGACAAGCTGTGTGGAGTAACAACAGATGGGGCTCCAGCTATGACCGGCGAATGCAAAGGAATGGCATCCATGGAGTGTACCAAAGTGTGAGAAAGTGGCGGTGAGGCTGTTAAAATGCACTGTATCATCCACCAAGAAGCGCTTTGTGCCAAGACAGTCCAGCTTGGCGATGTGATGAATACTGTTGTGAAAACTGTCAACATAATTCAAGCACGAACCCGCAGCACGAAACCACAGAGAATTTCAAGCTTTCCTCTCCGATGTCGATGCTGAATATGGGGACCTACTCTACCATTCTGAAGTGTGCTGGTTAAGCCGTGGCTCCATGCTGCAGCAATTTTATTCCTGGAGATCAGAAATCAACCAGTTTTTGAGAGAGGACAGAACTCTTCATGAATTGAGTGACCCTCTCTGACTGGCAGATGTAGCATTTTTAGTTGATCTTACTGATCATCTTAACACACTGAACAAGGGCCTACGAGGCAAAGACCAGTTTGTGCCACAACTTTATGCACACATGAAAGCATTCTGTGTGAAGCTTCATCTCTTTGAGACACAGCTACGTAACTTCAATGTTGCATACTTCCCCACACTGTCTGAAATCAAATGTGCTTTTCCAAAAGACAACTTGTCTGGTAAAAAGAAGAAATATGTCTGTCATCACATCTCTCATCACAGAGTTCAGTCAGCGCTTTAAAGATTTTTCTGTCAATGAGAAAGAAATCAAGCTGTTCTCAACGCCCTTCCTGATGGATGCAGAAGAAATGGGAGAGAGTCTGCAATTAACTCTGGCAACTCTTCTTCCGGCTTTCAGAGAGAGCAGATGCTTTTCTCCTCCTCTCCTCTCCCTCCTACTCCCTTACTGATCCCAGCTTGCTGTGTCCTGTCTGTGTCACTCTTCTGCTGGCTGAATCTTAATCCAAACGGAAAATTATGGATTTGGTAAGCTGGGCTTTAAATGCGATTGACACCACTTTAAAAGAAGATCGGGCCAGGAGGAGCCCAAGTGGGGAGACTCATGGACAATTGGGAACTCATGTGTCTGTGTGATTCGACTGGAGATGCGGAAGACATCTATCTGTTTGGCTTATGATCACAGGATTTCTACTTTGGCTTTGGAGTTTCCTGATGTATCAGAAATTAAAGAAGTTGGGAGAGCTGATCAAAATGCGGACCCGGCAAAGCTCCTTCAACAATTCGACCAGTTGGGGGGTGCACTGATAGCGGCAAATGGTGAACTGAATGGTGGCTGATTCAGCAGGTGGAATACATCTTGGAGTCGCTGGTGCTCTCCAGGGAATGATTTTAAAGCCTGTATATGGAAATTATGAAGCACAGAATCGCATGAGAGATGAAAATTCTATGCTCTGAGTGAACTGTGCCTATTAGACCTTGATTCGGCGCCCTGAAGATTACATTCCTCCTGGAGGAGGATGATAAGGCAGAAGAGAGTTTTTGCTTCTTGCTTCTCCCAAACATAAACATCTGGTGCGCAGTAATCTGATCTCTCAAGGACAGCGTTATGTGACCAGCATGGAGTTTACCATCGGACATGCACTGAGAGAATGAACTCTCGAGGACATGCTATCTATGTTTGGAGGACACTAAAGACATAACATCTAAACGTTGCTCAGGGAGGATTTTTGCTGTTCACCAGTAACTGACTGATACACACACCGCACACATTACATGACTGATACACATACACTGGCACACACACACTTACACTGTCTCTCTCAACTTTTGCTCCTTTGTTATTGTGTGATCTGTATTGTCTGCTAATTGTGCATTAGAGGGTTTTTTTTCTATGTAATCACAATTTTGCTCAAACGAGCTTTATTTTGATTAACTATGTTTTTTCTCTCTGCCCATTGTGTCATTCCCCCTCCCCACCATTCCCCTCTTTACCCTCCACTGTATGTCAGGCGCCTTGCATGGCTGCCGCGTCATTGGGAAGCGCTTATCGAGCGCGTCAAATGTCAAGTCAAATTCCTCGTATGTTTACATGTAAACATGCTTGGCAATAAAGCTATTCTGATTCTGATTAGAACTCACTGAAATGCAGTGTGATGATTCTCTGAAGAATTATCATCAGGTTCTCTCCCTATCTGACTTCTACTGGGGCTTGGGAAAGGACAAGTTTCCTCTGATGAGACGCCACGCAAAAACAGTGATGAGTCTTTTTGGGTCAACATACATGTGTGAGCAAGCTTTTTCTCTGTTAAATCTGAACAAAAGCAGAATGAGAACCAAAATGACTGGCAGCCATCTCTGTGATGTCCTTCGCATCTCAACCACCAAACTTGCTCCTAACCTGCCAGCCATCCTTCAGTCAAAAGCACAGCATCACTGTAAGAGCCATAGCATGAGAATGAAAATAAGTTACAGTAAAAATATAAGTTCATTAATCATTAGTAAAAATTGACTGAAAAAAAATCAGTAAAATTTCACATTTGTTAAAAAGTTAATAATTCATAGGAAATTTTGAGTCAAAAGTAAAGTAATAAGATGTGTAAAAGTGCATGTTAATAGATTTAAGAAGTGCTTCTTTAATTGGTAAGTTATGTAATACATGCAGCCATGATTCAGACAAGAGAGCTGCACTAGACACAGGAGCACACAGCTTTTCTACCGTGTGATGTAATTAAGAGCTTTTTTATTTTATTAAAAGTTTTACAATTCAAGGTTACGTCTTGTCGCTCGTGTTAAGAATACTGTGCTTCAGCTCTTACGTGGTTTTTGGTAAAGAAGAAAAGCCACTATATAAACAGGAAAAACTGCTCGGACACGAAGGCTAATTGGATGCTAACATACGGAAGGCCTCAGGTGGATTCAGAGGGGAATTCCAATGCATCGTTTCAAAGAAGTCTGCACTATAACCTTGTGGAAACCCAGTGATTTAAAGAAAAGCCTTGGGAAAAGGTAAAGAAAGAACAAACAGTTTTAAAGGACTTGAATCTGTCAAGCTAGCCTGCTAAATGCTACAAATTGAAGACTGACTTAGCCACTTGATTCCTCTGCATGCACAAAGGACAGCTTGCCTTATTGAAAAGCCAAATAAGTCTCTGCGTGTTTCAGAAGTTGTGATGCTCATGTCTGAAGAGAAAAGTGGAAATACTTTTTGAACATTTGCATGCAATTTATGCATTGCTTTTGCTGATATGATGGCTGAAAATGAGGGCGTGTTTAACGCTGCAGAAATGGGAACTAAAAGAGTGAGCAAGTTAACTGAGAGGGCAGTGGAGAATAAATTGCAAAGGCTCATTGGATCAAGTAAAGAAGTTTTAGCACAAATAAATGGCAAAAAGAAAGAAACTGAAACCTGGTTGTGTGATGCTGGCAACGTACAAAAAGTACAAGAACTCATGCAAAATGATTTTCCCACTCTTGTTTTTGAGTTTAAAGAGCTCAGTAAGCAAATATGGGATCTTCTGCCTGAGGATGAAAAAGAAGAAAATTTAGTTAAAACCTAAACTGCTAATTATCACACAGTTTATGGAAGAAACTGATGGATGGATAAATAGTCTAAGTGAAAGCAGAAACCCCCCCAAAAAATATATATATATTTTTTTGTACTTATTTTGTACCCGTAGATAAATTTGTTTTGCAGCCTGGTGACAAGCCACCAGCTGCCGGTCGCTGCGTGCGCAAGCGCCCCTTATCCCTAACCTGCATGTTTTTGGCATGTGGGAGGAAACCGGAGAAATCCCGGAGTAAACCCACGCAACACGGGGAGAACATGCAAACTCCACACAGATCGCTGTTGGCCGGGGGCAGGGATCGAACCCACAATCTCATGATCCCGCGATCCCCCGGCCGAGGGTAAACTGTGCTGCCGCAGTGCTAACCACTGTGCCACCGTGCAAAATAATGCAAGTGACGATGACATAGGACCTGAAAATAGTGCTTCACATGTGTCTATTTATGTGAAACCAACCTGGAAAAAGGGCTCAGTGGCTGGATGCTCATCAGTCCTATTTGCTAGATCATCAGCTTGCGCCAGTGAAGAAGCAAAGCTCGCTGGTTTAGTTGAACGAGCTGCAGCCTTACAGGCAAAGCAGGAGCTTCAAGTGGAAGAAGCACGTATTAAAGCCAAGCTGGAAAAACTGGACTTAGAAGCAGCTATTGCTGAAAAGACAGCTCAAGTAAGAATACTGAAAGAGTATGAGAGATCAGAAGATTGTCATGTCCGCTGCAGTGCAGCAAATTGCTGAATTAGTTTGAGCCCAAAACGCAGGTAAAGTGAACGTATTTATTAACAGAATGGGACAATTCAAAAAACACACAAAATACAAGAAAATGTTCAATGGGAAAACACAGTCAGGCACACAAGCGCTGGGAGTCCGAGCTCAGTTGGATGAAGGGGCCCCACGCACTCCCAGGGCGGAATCGGGTAGTAGAAAAGAAGGGCAGTTAATAACAAAGGAAGACTTACATAGGGCGTCAGAGCTCAGCGGGCTCTGGGAAAAAACAACACCGTAGTAATCCAAGGGAGAAGATAACCTAACAGCTCCAGGACATCAACATAGGCAGGTGACCATAGACTAGACTGTGCAGTATAGACTGATGCCACGACACTGAAATCCCCCACTGTCACCCAATAAATACCAAGCAGGCTAATGGGTGACAAGTGGACGCAGGTGTGTGGCGGGAGTCTGTGTATGAGTGTGTGTGTGTGTGTGTGTGTGTGTGTGTGTGTGTGTGCAAGTGTGTGTGTGTAGGAACAAATGAGAAAATAACTGACAGCTGGTGGGTGTTCTGGCAGAGAGAGGGGTGTGACTGTAGACTGGCAAGGGCCTAAGCTCAGGACTCAACCTGCCAGCAGGAACCAATAAACAAAAATCAAAAGCTACAGCCAGAAATCATGGGCGGAGCTGAAACACCAGCTCCGCACATGACAGAGCCCCCCCCCCAAGGGGTGGAGACCAGACACCCACCATATCATCACACAAGGACACAAAACACAGGAGAAAACCTGCCCCCCCCCACCCAGAAGGCCAACACAACTAACCAGGGTGGGAGGTGGGGGAAACAGGTTAGGAGGGATTAACCAAGGAGAAAACAACGCAACACAATGGAGCACAAAAATCCCAACCCCAAAACTAAACTAACCCACCCCACCCCAAGAGTACCACAGTTCAGGGGGCTGGCCAGAGTCCAAGGCCCAGCGGGCAGCCCATAGAACAGCGTCAGACAGCTTGCCAGGGCACATGGGCCACCCGGCTAGGGAACCCAGTCTTTCGGGCGGTCTGCCCACATGATTAAGCCACCAGGACCGGAAGGGCAAATGAGGTGGCGGCCTACCCACCGGGAGACTGAGAGGTGGGTGGCCGGAAAGAGGAAGGGAAACCCTTGCGGTCACAGGTGGTGGAGAAAATAGACCCACAATGGTGCCCAGCAGAAAGAGGAGGAACATCCACAGGGCTTCCAAAAGGGAAATGAAGACCCTGGTGTCCCCAGACTGTCCAGTAGCACCCTCGGTGGCCCCGACGTGAGACTGGAAGTCTGTAGTACCTGTGGTGGACCCGGGCTGGGCCATGGCTGCATTTGTGGTGGTCCCGGCCTGGGACAACATTGCACCAGCGGTGGCCCCTTCCCGGGACCTCATTGCTCCCACGGTGAGCCCTGACTGGGCCTGTGTTGCACCCCCGGTGGACCCTGACCAAGCCATGGTTGCACCCACAGTGGAGTCCAGCTGGACCCTTGCTGCACCCACGGTGGGACCTGACTGGGCCACTGCTGACCCCAATGCCATCTTGGCCATGGGCCAGCTGACCCCCATGAGCACCTGAGCAAGGAGGCGATCGATCATGGGCACCCTGGACTGGAACTGAGTACCCCCAACGACTGATGGAACTGACGGAACTCTGGTGACCTCCAGTCACGATCCTGGGTCCACGGACTCATCCAGCGATGGTGGACTCTCTCCAGCGACCCTGAAAGAGGACTTGGATAGAGAGGAGGAAGAGTCAGAGTCACTGGCAGCAGTGGAGCCCAGCAAGGCGAGCTCAGGTGCAGCGTGTGGCTGCAGCTGGCTCTCCTCACCTAAAGCTAGGCAAAAATGCTCTATTATAGAAAGGAGGAAGACAAAAGAGAGCACTTGCCTTAGCTCAAGCTCCACTGCCGTCCAGGACTCCGACAATCCGGGAGATGTCTCTACAGGCTCGGCCTCCAGGAGGTTCAACTTGGGCGTTGACACTGCTGTGGCGGCCTCCGCAGCAGGCATGATGGTCTCAGCAGTCTTAATTTCCCCAGCCGTCATGACCCATGCTGGTGACTCCTCCGGCGTGGTGGCTGGGATCTGGTTCACCGTTGCTACGGGGGAACAATCCTTCCGGACCTCTGGCTCCTCCTGGTCCTGGCTGCTCGGCTCTGGTACCGGCGGGCACACAAAGGAACCAGAAGGAAGCAGGGAGAGGGCTGGTGAACAGTTCAAAACAGCAGCAGGTGGGGAGAACTCAGGGGACTGCTTTCCCAGAGTCTCCCTGCCGGGAATCAGGCAAGACATTTCATTATTAATAGGAGCCAAATGAAAATTAACTTGCCTGTCTCCCCAGGTAATGATATTAGCTGCTGGTGTTAATCGGGCGTCGTCATCCTTTCGTCTGGGAAAGGTGGTGCTTGGCCCCTCTATAGACTGTAGGGGAGCCGCCCCTTTCGCCACAGGAACGGGAGCCGCCGTGAGGAAAACAAGCGCCCCTCAACCGCCTGCAGATTCACCGAGGAAGGAGACCTCGCAGCGGATGTGGAGAGAGATTCTGCAGACGGGACTGCTTGGACTTGAGGATCCGCTGCAGGAATAACCGGGCTCGGTGTAGGGAGAGAAGCGGTTGGCTGGGCTGGATAATTCCCCCGGGAATCCGGGGCCGGATGACGTCGACGCTGGCGACCTGGTTGCAGCCATCTTGGAGCAGGAGATGGAGCAGAGGAAAAGATGGCCACTGGCTGAGAAGAGCGTCTCTGCTTTGGCTTTGTGTGGAACGCCCTTGCCTTCAGGTCAGGAAAAACCCATTCAAGCGCGCAGACGGAGGACAGCAGTTCGGCGTACTGGGGGTAATTCCAGAGGCCCCGATGAGCCCCCAGGGTCCTTAACACTCCGTTAAGGCAGTCCAATTTCTCTCTGGGGCCGAAGGCATCGTACGCGTCCTCCAGCAGTTCCCAGATTAACCAGGCTGCCTCCTGTTCCTCTCCGCTGGGATGTCCCGCTGCCCATCCACTTCTGCCAGTGTGGGAACGACTCCTCAAGAACATCACGCTCCGAACAGGTATTTGAAAAACAACACACAAAAATGAATAAATGACACGCCACTTAATGGCTTGGACTCAATTTTGGTCGTGGCGTACTGTCATGTCCGCTGCGTAATCTCACAGCGAACAGTTAAATTAGTTCGAGCCCAAAACGCAGGTGAAGTGAACGCATTTATTAACAGAATGGGACAATTCAAAAAAACACAAAATACAAGAAAATGTTGAATGGGAAAACACAGTCAGGCACACAAGCGCTGGGAGTCCGAGCTCAGTTGGATGAAGGGGCCCCACGCACTCCCAGGGCGGAAATGGGTAGTGGAAAAGAAGGGCAGTTAATAACAAAGGAAGACTTACATAGGGTGTCGGTGCTCAGCGGGCTCTGGGAAAAAACAACACCGTAGTAATCCAAGGGAGAAAATAACCCAACAGCTCCAGGACATCAACGTAGGCAGGTGACCATAGACTAGACTGTGCAGTGTAGACTGATGCCACGACACTGATTTCCTCCACTGTCACCCAATAAATACCAAGCAGGCTAATGGATGACAAGTGGACACAGGTGTGTGGCGGGAGTCTGTGTATGAGTGTGTGTGTGTGTGCATGCAAGTGTGTGTGTGTGTAGGAACAAATGAGAAAATAACTGACAGCTGGTGGGTGTTCTGGCAGAGAGAGGGGTGTGACTGTAGACTGGCAAGGGCCTAGCTTAGGACTCAACCCTGCCAGCAGGAACCAATAAACAAAATCAGAAGCTACAGCCACAAATCATGGGCGGAGCTGAAACACCAGCTCTGCACATGACAAAGATGGCATGAACAGTTATGTCCACTCGTATGTTAAAAGCAAGAAAGAGGAAGGGAGACACAATTCACCCCCTACTATTCCTGTATCTCGGGGTACAATTTCATCTATGCCACTTTCATCTACATACCCTACTGGCAGACAGCGTAGAGACAGTGATGGCATTATTTAAGTAATGCAGAAGCAAAACATGATTACTGAGATGCTGGTTAACCAACAGAAACAGATTCAGTTACCAGTTAAAGATGTTCCAGTGTTCAAGGGAGAACCTCTTAACTACAAATCCTTCATGAGGGCATTCAAACAAGCCATAGAAAGCAAAGCTGATAGTGATCCAGATAAGCTATACTATTTGCAACAGTACACTTCAGGAGAACCACGTGAATGTGTTCGCAGCTGTGAAACACATGTCATCTGACAGGGGATTCAGGGAAGCAAAACGACTGCTTCAGAAGCACTATGGAGATGAGCTGCTAATAGCTAGTGCTTACATTGACAAAGCATTAAAATGGCCACAAACCAAGACGGATGATGGAAAGCACTGAACGCTTACGCTGTATTTTAGACTAGCTGTTGTAACACAATGGAAGATGTTGAGTTTACGGAGGAAATGGATAATCCCTCAAACCTGAGAATAGTGGTATCCAAACTGGCATACAAAATGAGGGCAAGGTGGCGTAGTTCAGTATTTGAAATCAAGGAAAGCAGGGGACATAGAGCAAAATTTGCTGACCTTGTTACTTTCATCGACCATCAAGCAAAAATAGCTATGGATCCACTTTTTGGAGATCTTCAAGACATCCACACACCTACAGTGGTGAAAGGTAGAAAAAAAGGGAAACCTTTCAAAAGTGGAGTGAAGGGAAGCAGCTTTGCAACTAATGTGTTGGTGGAAAAGAAAAGACCAGATGCATCAGCAAAGCAGCCTCGCACAATCAAAGCAGCTAATGTCTTTGAAACACCATGTCTCTTCTGCCAAAAGAAGCACAACTTGGAATCCTGTTTTAAGTTTAAAGAGCTAGCACACAAAGAATGTGTTGAATTTTTGAAAACCAAAGGACTGTGTATTGGGTGTTTAACACAAGACCATCTCAGCAAGACTTGTAAGAAAAGAATGGTGTGTAAACAGTGTTCACAGAGACACCTAAACATTCTTCATGTGGAGAAAGAATCCAACACATCAATAGAGACAAACAACAGCACTCAAACTGAGGCGGTTTCAGGCTCTCAGACATTTGTTGCACAGGAAATAGTTGGATGCACTGGGGCCGGAGAAAGTGAGTGTGTGTCCATTGTGTCAGTGAAAGTGAGATCCCGTAGAGATTGAAGGTCAGTAAAGACTTATGCTTTTATGGATCCAGGCAGTACCGGCACATTCTGTACAGAGGAACTCAGAAAGAAGCTGAATATAAAAGGAAAACCCACACAGATAATTTTGACTACTATGAGCCAAGACAAAGTTCATTGACAGAAGATGATTAACAGCTATGTGCTTTCAGACTTGGAAGTTTGTAGACTGGAAGACACAAACTTAAGTTACATTAACTACATTAGGTTACCAAAGATCTTTACACACAAAGGTAACTTAACTACATTAAGTTACCAAAAGTCTACACACAATAACATCCCTGTTCAGAAAGAAAACATCCCCACTCAGAAACATCTCCAACGGTTACCATACCTAAGAGAATTAATCTTGCCACACATTGATGCCGATGTGGGCTTTCTTATTGGGGCTAACAATACAAAGACAATGGAACCATGGCATGTAATAAACAGTCAAGATGACAGGCCTTATGCTGTGAAGACTGTTTTAGGCTGGATGGTTTGTGGACCTGTGAAGAGAGAGAATGTGAATCCCACTGATATGATACCGCATTACAGCGTCAAACGAGTCTCAGTGGTGGAATTAGAGCAGCTACTGCTTCAGTAATACAACACTGACTTCCCAGAACGTTATTATGATGACAAAGAAGAGATGTCCCAGGAAGACAAACAGTTCATGCTATCAGTGCAAAAGACAACAAGATATGTGGATGGACATTACTACATAGGGCTTCCACTCAGAGGTGAACATGTAAAGATGCCAAACAACCGTTGCATGGCAGAACAACGAGCCACAAGTCTGAAGCAGAAACTGAGTATGAACACAGTGTTTCTAGAAGACTACAAAACTTTCATGATGAGCCTACTGGATAAAGGCTATGCTGTCGAAGTCCCCAGAGAACAGCTTGACTGCAATGACAACAGGGTCATGTTTCTAACACAACCAAAAGGTGAGTGGCCACAGAGACTGGACGATGAAAATCAAGATCTGCAAAATGATACAGAGGTTAAAAGTGGCACAGTGAACATCATCAAAGCTGAGGAAACAACTGACCCCTTGAACAGATTGCTTCATTATTATTCTAGTTGGGACAGACTAAAAAAGGGCAGTTGCATGGATTCTGAGAGTCAAAGAAACACTGACCCACCTGAAAGACATGAGGAAAGAATTACAAATTTCCATCAGTTAGTCAGAAAAGGATCCAGACTGACAGAGAGTGCTTGTGCAGCAGCACATGAAAAAGTACAAGTCTACATTAGTAAAGAAAGCACTTACCTTCGAACAGCTGATGACAGCAGAAATTGAAATCATCCAACACAGTCAAGAACAATGGTTTCCTGAAGAAGTAAAGGCTCTACACAGGAACTTGTCTGTCAAGAAAAAAAGAGTCAGTTGTATAAGCTTGACCCCGTCTTGCAAGATGGCACTTTGAGAGTCGGAGGACGGCTGGACAAATCTGCCATGCCAGAAGATGCCAAGCATCCAGCAATAATCTCAAAACACTCCAGAGTTGCCATTCTTATCTTGAAGGATATCCCTGAAAAAATTGGACACTGTGGCCACAACTATACTTTGTCACAGATAAGAAAAAATTTTGGATCCCTCAAGTGCCCTCAGCTATCAGGAAGTTGACAACAAACTGCATAGTTTGCAGGAGACTAAGAGGCCAAGTTGGACAACAGAAAATGGCAAATCTGCTGGAAGATCATCTTTTACCAGATAAACCACCATTTATCAATGTGGGCGTTGACTTCTTTGCACGCTTTGATGTTAAACAGGGCCGAGGAACTGTTAAAAGGTATGGTGTGCTATTTACCTGCCTCACCATCAGGGCAGTCCACATAGAGGTTGCAGACAGTCTTGACACCAGTTCCTGTATCAATGTCTTGCGTCGTTTCATAAGCAGAAGAGGACAAGTCATCATCATGCGCTCTGACAATGGTATCAATTTTGTGGGTGCAGAGAAGGAGCTGCGAGAGGCACATGAAGCCTTGAACCAATTACACATTGAAAAGACTATGCAGAAGAAGGAAATCAAATGGATTCTCAACAGCTCATCCACATCTCACCAGGCAGGAGTTTGAGAGAGGCAGATACGTACTGTGCAGAGGATCCTTGGTGCCCTAGTGAAAGAACAGATCCTCATGGACGACAGTTTTCACACTCTCATGTGTGAGGTTGAAAGTATAATTAATACTTCAGATACTTACTCCAGACCAATCACAAGCCTATCAGACAATCCATGTGATTTGGAACCATTAACCCTAAATCATTTGCTGCTAATGAAAACCCAGCCCAGTATGCGACCTGGAACCTTCAACAAGGATGATCAGTATGCACGAAGACGGTGGAGGCAAGTCCAATACTTTGCAAACTTGTTCTGGACCAGATGGACCCGTGAATACTTGCCCCTCCTTCAGGAACATCAGAAGTGGTCGCAACTAAAGAAACTTTAAACCAAGAGACATGATGCTCATAGCTGACAGTTCTTCCCCAAGAAACACATGGATTATGGGACGAATAATCCAAGCCATATCTGATTCCAGTGGTACAATATGAAGAGTTAAGTTGCAGACCAAAACCAGCATCCTGGAGAGACCAGTACACAAACTCTACTTGCTACAAGAAGCAGTGTAGACTCAGGAGGACTTCATGACGAAGAATAAGAAGAAAAGATTGATGTAGCAGTTTGAAAATAGTTAATTTAGTTTATTAGTAACTAACTGATGTCCTTTAGTATTTGTGCTACAGTTAATTTAATTTTGCTTTTGTTAGATGGCTCTTAGTATTTGGTTTTTGGTAATGTTTAATCATTACCACCGGGGTGGTGGTTCCTCTCTTCAAAAAAGGAGACCGGAGGGTGTGCTCCAACTTTAGAGGGATCACACTCCTCAGCCTCCCTGGGAAGGTCTATGCCAAGGTACTGGAGAGGAGAGTCCGGCCGTTGGTCGAACTTCGGATTCAGGAGGAGCAATGTGGTTTTCGTCCTGGCCATGGCACATCGGACCAGCTCTTCACCCTCTCGAGAATTCTTGAGGGTTCGTGGGAGTTTGCCCAACCAGTTTACATGTGTTTTGTGGACTTGGAGAAGGCATTTGACTGCGTCCCTCATGGTTTTTTTGTGGGGGGTGCTTCGGGAATATGGGGTATCGGGCTTGTTGTTACGAGCTATTCGGTCTCTGTACGACCGTTGTGAGAGTTTGGTTCGTATTGCCAACACTTGGTCGGAGTCATTCCCAGTGAGAGTTGGACTCCGCCAGGGCTGCCCTTTGTCACCGATCCTGTTCATAATTTTTATGGACAGGATTTCTAGGTGCAGCCAGGGAATGGAGGGTGTCATGCTTGGTGACCATAGGATCTCATCTCTGTTGCTTGCAGATGATGTTGTCCTGTTGGCTTCATCCAGCGATGACCTACAGCTCTTGCTGGGATGGTTTGCCGCTGAGTGTGAAGCGGCTGGGATGAGAATCAGCACCTCCAAGTCCGAGCCCATGGTCCTCAGCCAGAAAAAGGTGGATTGTCCTCTCTGGGTTGGGGACAGGCTCCTGCCCCAAGTGGAGGAGTTTAAGTATCTTGGGGTCTTGTTCACGAGTGAGGGGAAAATGGAGCGAGAGATTGACAGACGGATTGAAGCAGCATCTGCAGTGATGCGGACGTTGTACCGGTCTGTTGTAGTGAAGAGGGAGCTGAGTTCTAAGGCAAAGCTGTTGATTTACCAGTCAGTCTACGTTCCTACTCTCACCTATGGTCACGAGCTTTGGGTAATGACAGAAAGAACAAGATCGCGGATACAAGCAGATGAAATGAGCTTTCTCAGTAGGATTACTGGACTCACCCTCAGAGATAGGGTGAGGAGCTCAGTCATCCGGGAGAGGCTCAGAGTAGAACTGCTGCTCCTCCACATTGAAAGGAGTCAGTTGAGGTGGTATGGGCATTTGATTAGGATGCCCTCCTGGATGCCTCCCACTTGAGGTGTTTCAGGCATGTCCCACTGGGAGGAGACCCCAGGGCAGACCCAGGACTCGGTGGAGAGACTATGTCTCCCAGCTGGTCTGGGAACGCCTTGGTATCCTCTCTGAAAAGCTGGAGCAGGTGGCTGGGGAGAGGGAAGTCTGGGCTTCTCTGCTTGAACTGCTGCCTCCGCGACCCGGACCTCCGGAAAAGCGGTAGAAGATGGATGGATGGATGGTAATGTTTAATCATACTGCTTAACCATTAGGGGCCGGGTATGTAAGAGCCATAGCATGAGAATGAAAATAAGTTACAGTAAAAATATAAGTTCATTAATCATTAGTAAAAGTTAACAAAAAAAAATCAGTAAAATTTCACATTTGTTAATAAGTTAATAATTCATTGGAAATTCTGAGTCCAAAGTAAAGTAAAAAGATGTGTAAAAGTGCATGTTAATAGATTTAAGAAGTGCTCCTTTAATTGGTGAGTTACATAATACATGCAGCCATGATTCAGACATCTGCACTAGACACAGGAGCACACAGCTTTTCTACTGTGTGACAGTGTAATTAAGAGCTTTTTTGTTTTATTAAAAGTTTTAAAATTCAAGATTACGTCTTGTCGCTCGTGTCAAGAATATTGTGTTTCAGCTCTTACATGATTTTTGGTAAAGAAGGAAAGCCACTATAATCACTGTTCCCACTGAGTGCAATGCTGTTTCCATGATCATTTTTAGTCAGCCGGGAGACCTCCAATAATGCACTGGGCTTCACTCCTTTCTTCACTCTCAATGAAATATTTTTTTTCTGCTGGTCATTAACATCTGTTTGTTCTCTCCCATAGATTGAGTCCCCATCATGCTGTTTGCTCTCTACATGTCTGTTCTTTTCATCTTCTCTATCCCCTCACCCCCCAGCCAGTCGCAGCAGATGACTGCCCCTCCCTGAGCCTGGTTCTGCTGGAGGTTTCTTCCTGTTAAAAGGGAGTTTTTCCTCTCCACCGTCGCCAAGTGCTTGCTCACAGGGGATCGCCTGATTGCTGGGGTCTTTCTGCAGCTGTAGGGGTTCCCCCTACAGTTGATAGTGCTATGAGATGACTGTTGTTGTGAAATGGCGTTATATAAATAAAGTTGAATTGAATTGATCAGTGAGTTAAAAGTACATTACACAATATTTTGTTTTAATAAGCCTGATTACTAAATTCAGTCAATTAAAGTTGACGATGCTTGCTAACAAATGTCAGTTGATGTGTACTAAGGCTGAACCTATTCCATTTCTCCCTTGTTTTTCCCCCTTTAAACAGTGCTGTGAAGTTGATCACCATCCTAAGAAGCAATCCAAGCCTGCTGTTTTGAAAATGAGCTGCCAGCCCTTTTGAAACAAAATAAATGAAACTCCATGAATAGAAAGCGTTTTTTTTTTCTTCAATCATATTAAAATATCAAGCACAAGTTACCTACATTTGACTCATTTTTTTCAAACATTAATACACTACTAGTACATACCCGTGCATACCCGTACAAACCAAGTATAAGCAAGTATTTCTGCATGCCCGTTGCTGAAGGGTCTCCTTCTGTGTGAGACGGCTGTGCTGTTCACAGTCATACCGCAGGCATCACTGACAGAGATTTCTTGAATTTATAGAGTGCCTTCTGCCTTACTGAGTGAGATTTCCCGACGTCCTGGTTCGAATGGGTGTGGTTTAAAGTAGTGTGTCGTATTCGGTCTCAGCTTCTCTGTGCCTTGCCTGGCGTGCAGTGTTGGCGGCCAGCCGACTATTCTGCATCTCCAGGGTCTCAACTTGTCTGTGCCTTGCGTGGCGTGCAGCGTTGCTCACTTTGCGGGCATTTCGGGCTTCAAGTGACTCAGCACGTGCATGGCGCACTGCCACACGTTTCCTGTCTGTCTGTGCATCCCTTGTCTGTTGTACCCTATGCTGGCGAAGGGTCTCCTCCTGTGGCAGGCATCATACGACACTACATCATAGGTAGGCGGGCATCGTGAGTGATGGTCTATAAGAAATCATAAAGACATCCAGGCTGGCATCATAGGACACTACATCACAGGTAGCCAGTCCTATTGCCTATATGACGGCATCACCTATATGACCTCATTGCGAGTCCTATGTACCCTGAGATCATAGGATCATCATAGGACATCCTGCAGACATCACAGGCCGTCCTATGATGTCCTATGATCGTGACAGACACACACACATTTCTTGAATTTATAGAGTGATGATATTATTTAAAAGCCATTGTATTTATAATCCCCCTGGCCCTTCTGTCAATTTTTAAAACTCCATGCAGCCCTTTAGCTAAAAGGTTTGCCCACCCCTGGTCTAAAGGATAATTTGGGGAATGCCAGCGGGGACCTGGGGTCTGCCTTCTCCCAACACAGCGGGCGGAACGTGGTCCTTTGCACTGAAGCAAGCCCAGCCCGCCCGATCAGCAGTAGACAGGACTCCCTTTGCAGGACCACGACTCGCTCCGTCGTTGGTGGCACGCCTCTCGATGTGCTTGCATGGCTATAGAAAAATTAAAACGTTAATAATTGTGGAGCAGAATGCCCAGATCAACTGCATATCATATGTGGCCACATGCACGGTTTGACTAAACGACGACCGTCACCAAACTGGACACAAAAACGCTCAAATAATGAAATAAATAATTTTTATTTAAATATTTACTGACAAATGGATGCGACAGTTGCAGCCACTTTTCCTCTGGGGATCAATAAAGTATACAAAATACAAATAAAAAATAATGTTCGGTGTTTTGTACTTATAATATTGCTAAATTATAAACGGATGCACTACAATGGGTCTCAAATATTTGTAAACGTGTCCTGTTATATTACTGCATGAGTTTATTGACGACAGACTATAAACTACACATATAAACTAAATTATAATGGTGACTGAACAACTCCCAATCCCCAAAGTGCAAGATACACTATTATGAATATAACTCATGAAAGATCACACAAATAAGCGATCTGACAAAAAAAAATAAACAAGTGGTTTTTGAACAGTGGCTAACATTAGATGCCCCATTCATTTTCAGTTATTCTGTAATTAATATTCACACAATCAGATAAATCTTAGTTCAGTCCCTTTTATATTTGTCAAAGTCTAACATGTGATTGCCTACATATAGGCTACACCTCTGTATTCCACTTTCAAACACAGCCTACAGTTGGGCTTGTAAAGCCTGATTGGGCTACCTGTTTCAGACTGGAATACTTGCTTTCTACGGGCATGCACGCGTTTTTTTTTTTTTAGAGGCGTGTGTGTGTGTGTAGAAGAGTGGACTTGCACCGCCATCTAGTGGTTAAAATAAAAAAAATAGTGAAATTGCTGTAACGAGGGTAAATGCCGCAAAAAGCAGGGTAGCCCTTTTCCTGCTCAGTCACCTAGTAGCACACCCTGATTATAAAAGGACCATGAATATAATTTAGCAGAATATGCAGACAGTAGAAGAACGTTGTACCTGTACTGCTGCATCGTTGCCATGTTGCTTCTGCGCTTAAAGCAATGTCTACTGATTAAAAACAAGGCCATTGCTCAGAGCTGCAGCTGTCTTCGTCTGCAGGGTTGATTCATGAAGTTCAAGATTGAGCGCAACAACCTCAAAGTCCACACAAGCCTGTACTTGTTATTCCGGAAGTGCAGGACTGAAGGCACGCAAAAGTATGGAATGCCAAAAGGGTCACAATTCAACCCCCCCCCCCCCCCGCCCCCTTCCACATTTATGTGGAAACTAATATGCAAAAAGTAAAAGTACAACAACGGAGCCAAGCTTACATTCACCGAATGGTTGGTATACTGTTATATAAGATGTAAAAGATTTATTTTTTTCATATTATTATTGCTAGAGATGAACTGTGCTTTCTTTGCATTGTGCTGTAAGATTCACAGGTATTTGTACCATTTCACAGTCATAGATTGAAGTATTTTTTTCAAAGTAGTCACTGACTGTACTTTTCCCGCATTTTAACAGCTCACACATGTCGTAATGAAATATTTGTGACATATTTTGTTGACTTTTGTTATGTATTGAAATACCTGGGTGAAGGATGAGGCACGATGATGGTTGACGAACACAGCTTTATTGAACTATGTACACAAGCAGCACACAGTATGCACCTGGCATAGGCATCCGGCAAAAGAGAGCCGTAAGATGGCGCCCATCCCTTATATATGGACAGTGCGATGACATGATGGGAAGTGCACGTCACCACACTGCACTTCACAATAAAGTGCCTTATTTTATATATAAAACTTCTCCCCCCCTTTAGAAAAGTCCAAAACCACACACATTTGACCCAAATCTGGGACCTGAATCACGCACTAAAATAACGAAAAATAACGTACTAAATTGGCCTATCACATTCACACAAAACAACCTAGAATAGGGCTGATGGGTGGACTACTGTACAGCCCACATGGCGGAGTGGATGATTCTGCCACCCAATAACCTAAAAGTCCTTTATTGAAATTAAAAATTACAGCCGTGCACCTAACTGAAAGCAAAACACATAAATAACCCCATAACATAACATGCATGCACAAAACATAAGAACTATAAATATACAGTCATGAACAAAATTGTTGGTACCCCTCTGTTAATGAAAGAAAAACCCACAATGGTCACAGAAATAACTTGAATCTGACAAAAGTGGTAATAAATAAAAATTCTATGAAAATTAACCAATGAAAATCAGACAATGCTTTTGAATTGTGGTTCAACAGAATTATTTTAAAAAACAAACTCATGAAACAGGCCTGGACAAAAAAGATGGCACCCTTAACTTAATATTGTGTTGCACAACCTTTTGAGACAATCACTGCAATCAAACGATTTCTGTAACTGTCAATGAGACTTCTGCACCTCTCAGCAGGTATTTTGGCCCACTCCTCATGAGCAAACTGCTCCAGTTGTCTCAGGTTTGAAGGGTGCCTTCTCCAGACGTCATGTTTCAGCTCCTTCCACAGATGTTCAATAGGATTTAGATCAGGGCTCATAGAAGGCCACTTTAGAATAGTCCAATGTTTGGCTCTTAGCCATTCTTGGCTGTTTGTAGCTGTGTGTTTTCAAATCAAATCAAATCAACCTTTATTGTCATATTGCTGTACATACAACTGTAGTGCAGGCAAGATGAAATTGCGTTTCTCTCGGCATCCATATAAGTAAAAGAACGTGATTTAAGACACACTCACACATATCTTCCCTCCCACCCCACCACATCCATTCACACATCCCTGAGACATACTTGAAAAACTAACTAACTATAACATACAAATAATATACATAATGTCCGTAGGTGCAGTAGTGTGTATGAGAGATTCCGGATCAACTGTTCAGTATCCTAACAGCTTGTGGAAGGAAGCTGTTAATCAGTCTGGTGGTTCTGCCTCTGATGCTCTGGAATCGTTTGCCAGAATGCAGAAGTTCAAAGTGTTTATGCAGAGGGTGAGAACAGTCCTTGACAATGTTCAGTGCCCTGCTCCTACAACGGTTCTGAAAAAGTTCTTGGACAGAGGGGAGGGAGACTCCAATTACCCTCTCAGCTCCCTTAACTATCCTCTGCAGGGCTTTTTTGTCTGACATACTGCAGCTGGAGTACCATGTTGCAATGCAGCACGTACGTTTTGGGTCATTATCCTGTTGCAAGACCCATGACCTGCGACTGAGACCAAGCTGTCTGACACCAGACAGCACATTTCTCTTTAGAATACCTTGATAGTCTTGAGATTTCATTGTACCCTGCACAGATTCAAGACACCCTGTGCCAGATGCAGCAAAGCAGCCTCAGAACATAACAGAACCTCCTCTAAGTTTCACAGTAGGGACAGTGTTCTTTTCTTGGTATGCTTCATTTTTGCATCTGTGAACATAGAGCTGATGTGCCTTGCCAAAAAGTTCCAGTTTTGTCTCGTCTGTCCATAGGACATTCTCCCAGAAGCTTTGTGGCTTGTCAACATGCAGTTTGGCAAATTCCAGTCTGGCTTTTTTATGATTTGTTTTCAACAGTGGTGTCCTCCTTGGTCGTCTCCCATGAAGTCCACTTTGGCTCAAACAACGCCGGATGGTGTGATCTGACACTGATGTACCTTGACCTTGGAGTTCACCATGAATGTGTTTAGAGGTTGTTCTGGGCTCTTTTGTTACCATTTGTATTATCCGTCTCTTCCATTTTTCATCAAATTTCCTCCTGTGGCCATGTCCAGGGAGGTTGGCTACAGTCCCGTGGATCTTAAATTTCTGAATAATATGTGCAACTGTAGTCACAGGAACATCAAGCTGCTTGGAGATGGTCTTATAGCCTTTACCTTTAACATGCTTGTCTATAATTTTCTTTCTAATCTACTGAGACAACTCTCTCCTTTGCTTCCTCTGGTCCATGTTTAGTGTGGTACACACCATGTCACCAAACAGCACAGTGACTACTTGTCACCCTTTATATAGGCCAACTGACTGATTACAAGTTTTTAGACACCTGTGATGTTAATTAGAGGACACATCTTGGTTGAACATGTCCCTATGGTCACATTATTTTCAATCTTTTCTAGGGGTACCATCATTTTTGTCCAGGCCTGTTTCATGAGGCTGGACATACTCCAAATACAAATACAATACAAATACAAATACTCCAAACATATTTACAAGACGACATGTAAACTCACATAAGGATTGACATATCCAGCCTGTTGTGTTGTAGCTTAGTTTTGTTTTTTGTTTTTTTTTCTCTCTGTGACATTCTGTCTTAGATTTGTCTTGAGTAGTAACCGCTCAACTTAGCTTAGCTTAGTTTTCCTTTTTTTTCTCTCAGTCACACTTTGTCTTAGCTTTGTTCTAAATTGTAATCACTCTTGTCTTGTTTACTCTTTTTTCTTTTGAATTCTTGGATGGAATATGGGTGGGCAATATAAGCTGCGGCTTCAGCCATCACCCATTTCGGATAACTCACGTGGAATTGTTTAGTAGAAGGAGTCTTTGTCTAATTTGACCTTGTTGTTATATTATACAGTTTCTTTTAACCTGTACTGTATTATCCGAAATAAAATTCATTCATTCATTCATGAGTTTGTTTTTTAAAGTAATTCTGTTGAACCACAATTCAAAAGGACTGTCTGATTTTCACTGGTTAATTTTCATAGAATTTTTATTTATTACCACTTTTGTCAGATTCAAGTTATTTCTGTGACCATTGTGGGTTTTTCTTTCATTAACAGAGGGGTGCCAACAATTTTGTCCACGTGTGTAGTGCTACTGCACAGTCATTTGAGTGAAAAAGTTGGAACTTGCATGAGGGGGTCCAGGGCAGCCCCTCAGCAGGTGCGCCCCTGGAGACCGCAGACCCCCCAAGCGATGGCCGATCTTCTGGATGATGGAGCCTGGATCCCACACTGTCACCACCAACTCCCGTCCAGCCTCGCCACCTGGAGCGTCTTCCCGGACACGCCGAAGGTGATTGGTGTGCCTCGACGAGCTATCGGACAACCTGAAGTATGCTGCACCCAGCTTAGCTACTATGCGCAGGCACCCTCAATGTTTTGCTGGCTGTCGTTTGGCCCATCTTTGCCGTGGACGTCCTTCACCCTGAACTCAAACCAAGTCCATAACCCAGAGTGGAATTTTACTCAGCCGGATGTACTGCTGCTGAGCATGCAGTAACTCCATGCTCGTCGGTCTGGCCCTGTCCTCTTCTATAAACATTGTAGTGTTCACCGTTGCAGCTGCAGACCCCCCACCCAACTGTAGCCAAGTACCGGAGGCATCTGGAGCTAGCACCTCAGTGTCACTCGCCGACACAGGTGCCTCGCCGCCACGCTTGGTACCCCCCTCTACCATGTCCCGAGTGCCGCCACTGAGACCCACCCACACCGAACCTGAGTGAAACTGGTCCTGCTTGACTGCTGTGGCGTCCGTTAGCTCATTGTACTGTTCGCTCCCATTGTCCGTCGGGGGCGAACGGGGTGATTTCTCCCTTGGGTTCCCCGGGTAAGACAAACGGCACACCCTGGTATAATGATTCAAGCGTCCATATCTACAAGCCAGGCATTTCTTCATTTTATGGCAGTGCGTTGTGGACCCACAACCCCTGCAACGGGAGTCTCCCAGGTCAGACCTTTGGCTGGCAACATTGACTTCCCAAAAATCTTCATCCGAGCTATCCTTGCTATCAGGGTCTGCAACATCAGCTGAGGCGAGTGGCTCCGGTGTCTTCTGTTGCTGGCACCAATTTAGCTCCACAGCTAGCTTGTCAACGGCTTCCAACCGAAGGGCTAGCTCCATTGCTTTAGCTAATGTTAAGTCATTAGGCATCACTGGCTCGCTGGCTGGCTAGCTACTTCAAGTCAATGACATACTGCCGGATAGGCTCACCTACCTGTTGTATGTTCAAAGATGCTGTTAGGTTAATTGGAGACTCTAAAGTGGCCCTAGGTGTGAATATGTGTGTGAATGGTTAAGGGATAGCGCCGTACCATGGCTGCTTCATCCATCCAGGTGGATGCCCTCAATTTCCCCTCTGGGGATCAATAAAGTATACAAAATCAAAAAAAATCAAATCAAATTTGTGAAGTGCGGTGTAGTGGCGTCCACTTCCGTTTCCGCCACTACATTGCTCCTATAAATATCAGCAGGCAGGGAAGTCTGGCCTCTTTGCCAGTGCCCCTGCCTGACGGTTGTATTGTGGTTTTCGCAGCATCAATAAAGCTAAGTTCAGTTATGCACCTGGCCTCATCACTGAGAGTATTTACAGACATAACATTTTGGCGATGAGGATAAAGCATGGCAGCGTGTGTGTCTCCAATTCGGCCCTTCCTGGAGCTCCCGGACGAGCCACCTGCCCCCTGGCTGAGATGGTATGCAGCCTTCGAATCATACATTGTGGCGCTCAGTCTGGGTGAGATGGACAAACTGAGGACACGCGCACTCCTGGTGCACAATTTGGGAATCGAGGGCCAGCGGATACTGAGCACACTCGGTGATTTGGACGGATTCGAGGACGTGGTCGAGCTGATGGGGTGCCATTTTCACACATCGTTGTCAACAGCGTCATCGGCCGGAGGATCAAGTTTCGGCAACGCCAACAATGGGTGAGTGAACTTATCCAGCGATTTGTCGCCGACCTGAAACCGCTGGCTAACGAGTGTCATTTCGGACCGCTGGAGGAAGAGATAGTTTGCAACCAGCTGGCGGAGCACACCAACAATGCTGCGATAAGGACGAAACTGCTCATGGTACAGGGTGACTTGATGCTGGCTAGAGCTGACGAGTTGGCTCTCCAGTTGGAGACAACGGACAAGCTGGCTTCAGAGCTAAGTGAGCATCTGTCACAATGGCAGCTGGAGTTTCCTGCCCCGACCCAAGCAGCTGGCCCAGACAGTGATGACAGCGTGGAGGACTATGCCACAGAGACCAACGCTGCGAAATTTAGGTCTGCTGTGGGAAAACCAATGTGCATGGATTGTGGGTCCGTGAAGCACTGTTTCAAAGTCAGGGACTGCCCAGTGAGAGGGAAGCGCTGCGGCAAGTGTGGACACTTGAACCACTATGCCAGGGTGTGTTGTATGTCTGAGCAAGGGAGCCCACAAAGGAAATCGACCCTTGCTCCCCCGCCCGCCTCGACAATTGTTCATATGGTGTCTCCGAGTACCAACGGGTACATGTTCTGCACAGTCGAACTGTATGGTGTGGATGTACCGCTGCTGATCGACACGGGGGCGGAGAGTTCTCTGCTGAATTGGGTTATGGTGAGAAAATTCTTTCCCCACTATAGGACTGCAGGAGACCCAGTGTCACTCTGTGGTTATGGAGGTGGACGACTGTGCATGGTGGAAATGCTGGTGCTGACAGCACGGTACAAGTCGGTGGAGATGCACTGATTTCAAGTTCATCGTGATGGCCCAAGGCGACAACATCATGGGCTGTGACCTATTTTATGGTCTGGGGTTCGCCATTAAGAACGACGCTGGGGAGGAGTGGTCTGGTTGGGGACGGTGGAACCGACTGTTTCCAAGAGCGGAGGACGATGCAGTGTGGGATGAAGATTTACCGGGCTCCTTGGAGGTCGAGTAGGACCAGCCTTGCTCAGGGAAGATGCAGGAGGGTTTCAGTGCCAGAGCTCAAGTCGCCCTGGATGAGGGTACTGAGCGTAACGGTGAGGCGCCTGCGTTGTTGAGTGACGCCAACAAGCTGGCTCCAGTTTTCACTGGAACTCGGCCACAGTGGGCTGGAGAATCTAGGGCTACAACGACGACAGCTGCAGCAGCTTTAAAAGCGGTTGGGGCCAGACCATCAGGCACGGAGAAACTGTGTGCCAAGCAGCAACACTGCAAGCCGAGCAAGACCCCTCTGAGAGTCGCGGATCTGGTTCGGGCTCATGAGGAGGGACAACCACAGTGAATACGGACCAAACGACAGTCTGAAGATCACCAGGGGCGGCTGTGCATCGTGGCTAAACGAGGCGCAGCCTATTTTCAACTGTCAGATGGCTCATGGAGGCATGCCAACAAGCTGCAGCATGCCTGGGAGGAGGTTTTGGGTGGTGGGCCCAGACGAGAGGACCGCCCGACGGCAAGGAAGGGGAGGCGCATTACCGTTTATGTGATCAACTGCAGCCCCAGAAGCATGCTGCCTCCAGGGGCGAACTTACGGAGAGACAGTCCGGGGGCCCCACAAGCCAATTCCTCCCCTACTTAGCCGAGTGGAGTGTGAGTTTCTATATATGATACAAAAAAAAGTTCTAATAGTGTGGTCTTTTGTAGGTGTGCTTTTGAGAAATAATGATAATAGTAATAATGGAAAAAAGGAAAAGTTTTAATGTCCATATGTGTGTGCATGTGTGGAAATAAGAGAGTTCCAATGTTCATATGGTTGTACATGGTTCTGGGATTATTTTGTATGTTTTATTTATAGTTTAGGAACACGGCAGTACTTTTGAGTTAATTAATGGACTTTATTTATTTAATTTACAGGTGGCAGAATAAATCCACCTTGCCGTGTGGGGTAGGATGGTAGTCCACCCGTCCCCCCTAGTTTTAGTTTGTTGTGTGAATGTCTTTTTAGTTATTCCAGTCTAGTCTTGGTATGTGTTTCGGGTCCTAAATTGGGGAGGGTCTCCATTGTATGTGTGTTTTGGACTTTTCTGCGGGGGGAGGGGGGTATTGTCTGTTCAAAGATGTTCTTATTTGTGAAGTGCAGTGTAGTGGCGCCCAGAAGTCCGGCCTCTTTGCCAATGCCCCTGCCTGACGGTTGTATTGTGGTTATCGCAGCATCAATAAAGCTAAGTTCAGTCGTGCACCTGGCCTCATCATTGAGAGTACATGCAGACATAACACTACCTGCTGGTGTCTCTGGCGAAAACGAATTCTCCAAGCCCTCACGTTGTCTGGGGTGGAGAAACGTTTAGCTAGCAGCTCTACAACTTCCTCATATGATTCCACCACACTGAGCATCCGCAGGACCCTCCGGCCCTCAATACCCAGGTTGTGAATGAGAAGCGCCAGCACTCTCACCTTGTCGAGCTCCCTGAGGTCGAGCGCTGTAATATACGTTTGATAGGCCTCCAGCCAATGGGGCCATGAAACCGGTGGTTCACCAAGGAGCTCAAGAAAGGGACGAAATGGTGTAATGCATGTCTCCATGAGTTAATCCTCAATCGCCAAATGTTATGTATGGAAATACCTGGGTGAAGGACGAGGCACAGTGATGGTTGGCGAACACAACTTTATTGAACTATGTACACAAGCAACACACAGTATGCACCTGGCATAGGCATCCGGCAAAAAAGAGCCGTAAGATGGCGCCCATCCCATATATATGGGCAGTGCAGCGACATGACGGGAAGTGCACGTCACCACACTGCACTTCACAATAAACTGCCGTATTTTGTATATAGCAATATTTTCTTTAATTTTTAAAAATTATTGCAGCAAAGATGGGATTATACAGTGGTGTGAAAAAGTGTCTGCCCCCTTCCTGATTTCTCATTTTTTTGTATGTTTGTAACACTTAAATGTTTCAGATCATCAAACAAATTTAAATATTAGACAAAGATAACACAAATAAACACAAAATGCAGTTTTTAAATGAAGGAGTTTATCAATAAGGGGAAAAAAAATCCAAACCTATATGGCCCTGTGTGAAAAAGTGATTGCCCCCCATTAAAACACAAATTAACTGTGATTTATCACATCTTTGGAAATCTGAGTTCAATTTCTCTAGCCACACCCAGGCCTGATTACTGCCACACCTGTTCTCAATCAAGAAATCACTTACATAGGACCTGCCTGACAAAGTGAAGTAGACCAAAAGATCCTCAAAAGCTAGACATCATGCTGCAATCCAAAGAAATTCAGGAACAAATGGGAAACAAAGTAACTGAGATCTATCAGTCTGGAAAAGGTTATAAAGCCATTTCTAAAACTTTGGGACTCCAGAAAACCACAGTGAGAGCAATTATCCACAAATGGCAAAATCATGGAACAGTGGTGAACCTTCCCAGGAGTGGCCGGCTGACAAAAATTACCCCAAGAGTGCAGCGATGACTCATCCAAAAGGTCACAAAAGACCCCACAACAACATCCAAAGAACTGCAGGGCTCACTTGCCTCAGTTAAGGTCAGTGTTCATGACTCCACCATAAGAAAAAGACTAGGCAAAAATGGCCTGCATGGCAGAGTTGCAAGACGAAAACCACTGCAGAGCAAAAAGAACAAAGACTCATCTCAGTTTTGCCAGAAAACATCTTGATGATCCCCAAGACTTTTGGAAAAATACTCTGTGGACTGATGAGACAAAAATTGAACTTTTTGGAAGGTGTGTGTCCCATTACATCCGGTGTAAAAGTAACACCGCATTTCAGAAAAGGAACTTCATACCAACAGTAAAATATGGTGGTGGTAATGTGATGGTCTGGGGCTGTTTTGCTGCTTCAGGACCTGGAAGACTTGCTGTGGTAAATTGAACCATGAATTCTGCTGTCTACCAAAAAATCCTGAAGAAGAATGTCCGGCCATCTGTTGGTCACCTCAAGCTGAAACACACTTGGGTTCTGCAGCAGGACAATGATCCAAAACACACCAGCAAGTCCACCTCTGAATGGCTTAAGAAAAACAAAATGAAGACTTTAGAGTGGCCTAGTCAAAGTCCTGATTTGAATCTGATTGAGATCCTGTGGCATGACCTAAAAAGGTAGTTCATGGTTGAAAACCCTCCAATGTGGCTTAATTACAACAATTCTGCAAAGATGAATGGGCCAAAATTCCTCCACAGCGCTGTAAAAGACTCATTGCCCATTATCACAAACGATTGATTGCAGTTGTTGCTGCTAAGGGTGGCCCAACCAGTTATTAGGTTTAGGAGGCAATCACTTTTTCACACAGGGCCATGTAGGTTTGTTTGTTTTTTTTACCCTTAATAATAAACACCTACATTTAAAAACTTAATTTTGTGTTTACTTTGTCTAATATTTAAATTTGTTTGATGATCTGCCTCTGTAGTATTCTCTGGGCCTCTCCCCAATCTGACCAGTGATGACATGTTTAGCCGATCGTCATCCTTCAACCGCTGGCTGTCTGTGTGGTGTCCTGCAAACAACGTGGGCTACATTGACAATTGGAGCTCATTTTGGGGAAAACCTGGTCTTATTAGACAAGACAGCATCCATCCCACTTTGAATGGTGCATCTCATTTATCTAACAATCTGGCATCATTTTTATCCAAATTTCCAAAATCTTGACAACTCAGAATTGGGACCAGGAAGCAGAGTCGCAGTCTTACACGCCTCTCTGCAGCTCCTCTTCATCCGCCACCCCTCAACTTAGCCCCTGTCTTCCCCATCAGAGAATCATTGTCTGCTCCCTCCAAAGCAAATAAAAATATAATGTATAAGTATCCCAAAGTGATTAAACAAAAAGTTGGTAAAACTCAAATTAAACATGAAGCCTCTAAATTGAATGATTTGGCCTCTGTTCCTCCTCATAATTTAAAAATTAAATGCGGTCTATTAAATATTAGGTCTCTAACTCCCAAGTCTCTGCTAGTCCATGATCTGTTAATTGATCATCAGATTGATTTAATATCCCTTACAGAGACTTGGTTAGGGCAAGAGGATTATGCTGGTTTAAATGAATCAACTCCCTCTGGTTATTTAAACTGTCAAAATCCCAGAAGTTCTGGTTGTGGAGGAGGAGTAGCTACAATTTACCATTCCAAATTACTAGTTAATGTAAAGCAAAAAACATGTTATAATTCCTTTGAGGGCCTGGTCCTCAGTATTGGGCACTTTAGCAATTTTAGGCTAAACCCAATTTTATTTGCCATAGTTTATCGTCCTCCATCAACCTACTCCGAATTTTTATCCAAATTTGCCGAATTCTTAGCTGATTTAGTGCTGAAATCAGATAGAATAATTATAGTAGGGGACTTTAATATACATGTGGATGTAGATAGTGATTGCCTTAATGTGGCATTTAATTCAATATTAGACTTGGGTTTTCTCAGAAAGTAGGAAATTTTACTCATTATCTCCACCATATGTTGGACCTTGTTCTGACATATGGCATAGAAATAGAAAATCTGGTAGTGTCTCCTCATTACCCTGTACTATCAGACCATTGTCTGTTAACCTTTGATTTTACTATTTCTGACTATTTGGCTCCTAAAGAAAAATATTACTACAGTAGATGCCTCTCAGATGATGCTGTTACCAAATTTATGCAGATTGTTTCCTCTATGCCATGTGTCAACACAACGGAAATAAGCTATAGACAGCTTGCTCCTTCTGTAATTGATAGCATGGTAGATAGTGTTACAGCTTCTCTGCATCAGACTCTAGACTTGGTGGCCCCCTTAAAAAAGAAAAAGTCTAATCAGAGATTTCTAACTCCTAGGTTCAACACAGAAACTCGTAGCTTAAAACAGAAGACTTGTCAATTAGAAAGAAAATGGTGCGCCACTAATTTAGATTAAATCTATTTAGCTTGGAGAAATCATCTTTTAATTTATAAAAAATCTCTTAGAAAAGCTAGAACAAGTTATTATTCTGCATTAATAGAAGAGAACAAGAATAATCCCAGGTTTCTTTTCAGTACTGTAGCCAGGTTGACAAAGAGTCAGGACTCTGTCAATCCTAGCATTCCCTTAAAGCTTACTAGTCAGGACTTTATGAAGTTTTTCAATAATAAAATTTTATCCATCAGAGATAAAATCAATCAGATTCTTCCCACCGTAAACTTAAATACAGTAACTACTACAACTCCTTCAACTGATATCTGTCTTGATGAGTTTACTCCAATTGACCTTTTAATGTTAGACAAAATAGTTTCATCATCCAAGCCTTCAACTTGTCTTTTAGACCCTATTCCTACCAGGTTATTTAAAGAAGTCTTCCCACTTATTGGTAGCTTTATTCTTCATATAATCAATTCTTCATTAACTTCAGGCCATGTACCGCAGGCTTTTAAAACGGCTGTAATTAAATCCTTACTCAAAAAGCCAACGCTAGATCCAGGAGCTTTAGCTAACTATAGACCAATCTCTAATCTCCCTTTCATTTCAAAAATCTTAGAAAGAGTTGTTGCCACACAATTATTTGTCCACCTGCAGGGAAATGGTTTACTCTAAGAGTTTCAATCTGGGTTTAGAATCCATCATAGTACTGAAACAGCCTTAGTGAAGGTCACTAACAACCTTCTCATCGCATCTGATACTGGACTTGTTTCTGTACTTGTCCTTTTAGACCTTAGTGCAGCTTTTGATACTATCGATCATAATATTCTATTTGATAGATTAGAACACTATGTTGGACTTAATGGAACTTCATTGCAGTGGTTTAGGTCTCATTTATCTGATAGGTTCCAGTTTGTTCATGTCAGTAATGAGTTTTCTTTCAACTCAAAGCTCAGTCATGGAGTTCCACAGGGATCTGTGCTAGGCCCTACTCTTTTCAGTTTATATATGCTTCCGTTAGGCAACATTATTAGAAAGCACTTTATACATTTTCATTGTTATGCAGATGACACACAATTATACCTGTCAATGAAGCCAGATGATAGTAATCAATTAGCCAAGTTAGAAGCCTGTCTTGTGGAAATCAAAGCTTGGATGACTTGTAATTTCCTGCTATTAAATTCAGATAAGACTGAAGTCATTCTTGTTGGTCCAAAAAACCTTAGAAATACCTTTCCAAATCAAACTTTCAGTTTCAGAATCAGAATCAGAATCAGAATAGCTTTATTGCCAAGCATGTTTACATGTAAACATACGAGGAATTTGACTTGACATTGGGCGCACTCGATAAGCGCTTCCCAATGATGCGGCAGCCATGCAAGGCGCCTGTCATACAGTGGAGGGTAAAGAGGGGAATGGGGGGGGGGGGGGATGACACAATGGGCAGAGAGAAAAAACATAGTTAATCAAAATAAAGCTCGTTTGAGCAAAATTGTGATTACATAGAAAAAACCCTCTAATGCACAATTAGCAGACAATACAGATCACACAATAACAAAGGAGCAAAAGTTGAGAGAGACAGTGTAAGTGTGTGTGTGTCAGTGTATGTGTATCAGTCATGTAATGTTGTGTGCGGTGTGTGTATCAGTCAGTTACTGGTGAACAGCAAAAATCCTCCCTGAGCAACGTTTAGATGTTATGTCTTTAGTGTCCTCCACACATAGATAGCATGTCCTCGAGAATTCATTCTCTCAGTGCATGTCCGATGGTAAACTCCATGCTGGTCACATAACGCTGTCCTTGAGAGATCAGATTACTGCGCACCAGATGTTTATGTTAGGGAGAAGCAAGAAGCAAAAACTCTCTTCTGCCTTATCATCCTCCTCCAGGAGGAATGTAATCTTCAGGGTGCCGAATCAAGGTCTAATAGGCACAGTTCACTCAGAGCATAGAATTTTCATCTCTCATGCGATTCTGTGCTTCATAATTTCCATATACAGGCTTTAAAATCATTCCCTGGAGAGCACCAGCGACTCCAAGATGTATTCCACCTGCTGAATCAGCCACCATTCAGTTCACCATTTGCCGCTATCAGTGCACCCCCCAACTGGTCGAATTGTTGAAGGAGCTTTGCCGGGTCCGCATTTTGATCAGTTCTCCCAACTTCTTTAATTTCTGATACATCAGGAAACTCCAAAGCCAAAGTAGAAATCCTGTGATCATAAGCCAAACAGATAGATGTTTGGATGCGGTTTCAGTGCGAATCAGATGCGATTTCAGTTTGGATGCGGTTACTTTTTCTCTCAATAGCTCTGTGAGGAACCTTGGAGTTATTTTTGATCAAGATCTGTCTTTCAATTCACATATTAAATTTGTTTATAAGACTGCCTTCTATCATTTGCGTAATATTGTCAAGATTAGGAGCATCTTGTCTCAGAGTGATGCTGAGAAACTGATCCACGCTTTTGTTAGCTCGAGATTAGATTATTGTAATTCTTTATTATCAGGTTGTCCTAAAACATCTTTAAAAAGTCTTCACCTGATCCAAAATGCTGCAGCAAGAGTTTTAATGGGTACTAGAAAGAGAGATCATATCTCTCTGGTTCTGGCCTCCCTTCATTGGCTTCCCATAGAGTTTAGAATTAAGTTTAAAATCCTTCTTCTTACTTACAAAGCTCTAAACAATCAGGCCCCTTTTTATTTAAAAGATCTGATACTACCGTATTATCCTAACAGAGCACTACGCTCCCAAAATGCAGGATTACTTGTAATACCTAGAATCTCCAAAAGTACAATGGGAGGCAGAGCCTTTAGTTATCAAGCTCCTCTCCTGTGGAACCAGCTGCCGATCTGGATTCGGGAGTCAGACTCAATCTCTGTTTTTAAGAATAGGGTTAAAACCTTCCTTTTTGATATAGCCTATAATTAGGGTGGGATCATGTGCTTCTGAACCCTCCCTTAGTTGTGCTGCTAATAGGTTTAGAAAGCCGGGGCTCCTCCAATAATGCACTGGGCTTCATTCCTTTCTTCACTCTCAATGAAATATTTTTGCTGGTCATAAACATCTGTTTGTTCTCTCCCATAGATTGAGTCTCCATCATGCTGTTTGCTCTCTACATGTCTGTTCTTTTCATCTTCTCTATTCCCTCACCCCCCAGCCAGTCGCAGCAGATGACTGCCCTTCCCTGAGCCTGGTTCTGCTGGAGGTTTCTTCCTGTTAAAAGGGAGTTTTTCCTCCCCAACGTTGCCAAGCGCTTGCTCACAGGGGATCGCCTGATTGCTGGGGTCTTTCTGCAATTGTGGGGGCTTACCCTACAGTTGAAAGTGCTATGAGATGACTGTTTGTTGTGAAATGGTGCTATATAAATAAAGTTGAATTGAATTGAATTGAATACACTCACGGGGTAAATCACAGATGACAGGGAAACAAAAGGGAATATTGACAATGACACCACAAAGAACACAAACACAGACTGACATATATAGGGTAACTAATAATCACAAATGCAGGACAGGTGGCAACAAATCAAGAGCTAAAAGACAACACATGTGAGGGAGGCTATAGGTAGGGAAAACAAAATACAAGACAGGCTGGGAACTAAGAAACACAAGGAACACACTCAAAAGCACAATCATGAAAACCAAGAACAATCAGGGGAAGAACACAGGACATCACAAAACAACTAAGGTCCAGGGGAACACAAAAGACATTAATAATAACAGTGGGACAAAAATGGAACACAAAGCATGGGCATGGTCATAGACCATGCCCAGTACATAACACCTTGAGGTACTCAGGGCAAATCTCATCCACCCATGTGGCCCTGCCACTGAAGGGCAGCAACTTCAGCTCATGTGAGTCCTCCTCATCATCCTTAAGTTCTGCTTCCTCTATGGAAGGTATGTCACTGGGATTGAGGAGATCCTTGAAGTATTCCTTTCACCACCCAATAATATCCCCAGTAAGTCAGTAGCTCTCCATCCTGAAAAATTATACTTTTCTGTAAATAACAATTTTTTTTTCTCCAATCATGTGGATCAGTTGTGCTGCTAACTAATGATATCTTATAATTATTTTTTTAAATTTGAAAATTAAGATTTTGCCAGTGATACTGGGGCTAGAAGCCTGAAACGACTTGAACTTGGGCTAGGGCTTTGTGGTTGAGTCTGTAAAGCAGGTCAGCAATCAGAAGCCAGTAGTTCGATCGCCCATTTAGAACTTGCAATATACAGTGGTGTGGAAAAAGTGTTTGCCCCTTCCTGATTTCTCATAACTTTTGTATGTTTGGCGTACTTATATGTTTCAGATCATTAAACACATTTAAATATTAGACAAAGATAACACAAGTAAATACAAAATGCTGTTTTTAAATGAAAGTGTTTATTATTAAGGGTAAAAAAAAAATCCAAACCTACATGTGTCATGTCCGCTGTGTAAGTGCACAGTGAACAAATGAATTAGTGGGAGCCCAATTGCAAGTGAAGGAGACATGTTTATTAACAGAATGGGGAAAACACAAAATACACAAAATGTCCAACTAATACAATTCAGGATGAGTGGATGGATGACCAGCTACAAGCTCAGTTGGCAAGCCCACGCGCTCCCAGGGTGGAACTGGGCAGTGAAGAGGAAGGCTACATAATGAAGAGAGGACTTACATGCAGGGTCGGAGAAACTGGTTCTGGAAAACAACTCCATACAAAGTCCAGGGAAAAGAGGAGAACCAACAGGAGTGAGTCTGGACATCTAAGTTTGACTATTGCCACCACACTGAGTGCATCCACTGACCAACGTAAGTACCCACGAGCTAATGATGTCAAGTGGATGCAGAAGTGTGGCTGAGCAGGTGCATGAGTGTCAGAGCATGTGAGTAAGGATGAATGTGTGTGTGTGTGCATGTGTGGAAGCATAAAGGGATGATGGCAGACAGCTGGTGAGTGCCTGGCAGAGAGAGAGAAAGGGGCATGGCTGTAGACTGGCAAGGAGCCCCGGCTCAGGGCTCTAGCAACCTGCCAGCTGGGACCAATTAACAATAAAACAGGAAGCTACAGCCATGAATCATGGGCGGGGCTGAATATAAGCCCTGCAGATGAAAGAGCCCCCCCACCATGGGTGGATTCCGGACACCCACCGTGCCATCAAAACACAAAAGAAAACCTGCCCCCCACCCCCTCAGGACCCCACACAATAAGCCAGGGTGGGAGGTGGGGGAAAGAGGTCAGGAGGGAATAAACCAACGAAAAATACAACCATACAACACAAGGAAAGAACAAAAATACCCAACCCCAAACAAGACTAACCTCTCCCCCAAAACCCTAAGAATCCCACAGTTCAGGTGGTCAACCAGAGTCCAAGGCCCAGCAGGCGGCCTGTAGAACAGTGTCAGGCGGCCTGCCAGGGAAAGCGGGCCACCAGGCTAGGAAACCCAGTCCATTGGGTGGACGGCCCGAATAGTTGAGCCACTAGGACCGAAGGGACAGACGAGGCGGCAGCCTACCCACCGGAAGGCTGAGAGGTAGGTGGCCAAGCCGAGGAAGGGAGACCCCTGCAATTACTGGCGGCAGGACCCAGTGGACCACGACGGTGCCCAGAAGTAGAAGGAGAAACACCCATAGGGCCTCAGGAAGGGAAGAGGAGACCCTGGTGTCTTCAGACTGTCTGGCTGTACCCTCGGTGATCCCGGCATGGGACTGGAACTTGGTCGTACCCACGGTGGACCCGAGCTGGGCCATGGCTGCACCCACAGTGGTCCCGGCCTGGGACAACGTTGCACCAGCGGTGGACCCTTCCCGGGACCTCATTGCTCCCACGGTGAGCCCCGACTGAGCCTGTGTTGCACCCAGGGTGGACCTCGACCGGGCCATGGTTGCACCCATGGTGGAGTCCAGCTGGACCCCGGCTGGACCCGCAGTGGACCCTGACCGAGCCATGGTTGCACCCACGGTGGAGCCCGGCTGGACCCCTGCTGCACCCGTGGTGGGACCCGGCTGGGCCACTGCTGACCCCAACGCTGCTTTAACCATGGGCCAGCCGACCCGTGTGAGCACCCGAGCTAGAAGGCGGTCGATTACGGGAACCCTAAGCTGAAGCAGAGTACCCACAATGACCTCCTTGGCAGGGGAGGCCGGACCCACAGTGACCTCCTGCGGGGAACCTGGATCCAGCACAGAATGAATGAATGGATGAACTGGCCAGCACAGTGGTGCAGTGGTTAGCACTGTTGCCTAACAGCTAGAAGGTTCCAGGTTCAAACCTGGCAGGGGTAGGAACCTTTCTTTGTGGAGTTTGCATGTTCTCCCTGTGCTGCGTGGGTTTACTCCGGGGGCTCCAGTTTCCTCCCACAATCCAAAGACATGCATGTTAGGTTAATTGTTTGTTCTAAATTGTCCCTAGATATCTGTCTCCTATAGGCCCCTAGAATAGAGGGCTAGTACTAGTGAAGCGCTTTGAGTGATCTTTGAGACTAGAAAAAGCACTATATAAGTACAGGTCCCTAATCCTTTATCCTCTGACTCGTCTGGCGGTGTTGGACTCTCTCCGGCGACCCTGGAAGAAGAGACAGAAAGGAAGAAGGGTCAGGGTCGCCGGCAGCAGCGGAGCCCAGCGAGGCGAATTCAGATGCAGCAGTTGGCAGCGCCCAGCTCTCCTCATCAAGAGCTAGGCAAAAATGCTCAATTATTGAAAGGAGAAAAACAAAAGAGAGCACTAACCTTAGCTCAAGCTCCACCGCCATCCAGGACTCCAACGATCTGGGCGATGTGCTCACAGGCTCGGCCTCCTGGAGTTTCACTTTGAGTGTTGACTCTGCTGCGGTGGCCTCCGCAGCAGGCATGATGGTCTCTGCAGTCTTGGTTTCCCTAGCTGTCATGACCCATGCTGGTGACTCCTCCAGTGTGGCGGCTGAGGTCTGGCTCACCCATGCTACAGAGGAATAATCCTCCCAGACCTCTGGCTCCTCCTGGTCCCGCTGGTTTGGCTCTAGTGCTGGCGCGAATTCAGAGAGGACAGGAGAGAGCATGGAGAGGACTGGTGAACAGTTCAAAACAGCAGCAGGTGAGGAGAACTCAGGGGACTGCTTTCCTGAGCCTCCCTATTGGGAATCAGGCAAGACATTTCATTATTTATAGGAATAAAATTAAAATTAACTTGCCTGTCTCCCCGGATCATGATGTTGGCTGCTGCTGTTGTTTGGGCGTAGTCATCCTTCCATTTGGAAAAGGCGACGTTTGGTTCCTCTGTTGACCCTTTGGGAGCTGCCCTTCTCACCACAGGAACGGGAGCCGCCAGTGAGGAAAACAAGCGCCCCTCGACTGTCCGCGGATACACCGAGGGCGAGGACCTCACAGTGGAAGTGAAAAAGGAACGTGAATGAGGATCCGCTGTGGGGATAACCAGACTCGGTGTAGGGAAGCAAACAGTTGGCGGGGCTGGATAATTCTTCCGGGAATCCGGGGCTGGATGATGTCGACATCGCTGACCTGGCTGCGGCCATCTTGGAGCTGGAGATGGAGCGGAGGAAAAGATGGCCGCCGGCTGAGAAGAGCGTCTCTACTTGGGCTTAGTGTGGAACGCCCGTCTCTTCAGGTCAGGGAAAACCTGCTTGAGTGCGCAGACGGAGGACAACAGCCCAGCGTATTAAGGATAATTCCAGAGGCCACGGTGAGCCTCCAGAATCCTCAATGCCCCGTTCAGGCAGTTCAATCTTTCTCCTGGGCTGTAGGCGTCATCGCCATCATACAAGAACTCCCAGATGGATATGGCTGTCCATTCCTCTTCCACGCTGGGATGTCCCACTGCCTGTCCACTTCTGCCGGTGTAGGAACGGCTCATCGGGGACATGATGCTCCAAACAGGTTAGTGGAGAAACACAAAAAAAGGTGAAAAAAAAATGTCACGTCTCTTCACCGCTGGGCTCTTTGCTGGTGGTGGCAATCTGTCATGTCCACTGCGTAAGTGCGCAGCGAACAAGTAAATTAGTGGGAGCCCAATTGCAAGTGAAGGAGACGTGTTTATTAACAGAATGGGGAAAACACAAAATGCACAAAATGTCCAACTAATACAATTCAGGATGAGTGGATGGATGACCAGCTACAAGCTCAGTTGGCAAGCCCACGCGCTCCCAGGGCGGAACTGGGCAGTGGAGAGGAAGGCTACATAATGAAGAGGACTTACATGCAGGGTTGGAGCAACTGGCTCTGGAAAACAACTTCATACAAAGTCCAGGGAAAAGAGGAGAACCAGCAGGAGTGAGTCTGGACATCAAAGGTTGACTATTGCTGCCACACTGAGTGCATCCACTGACCAACATAAGTACTCACGAGCTAATGATGTCAAGTGGATGCAGAAGTGTAGCTGAGCAGGTGCATGAGTGTCAGAGCATGTGAGTAAGGATGAATGTGTGTGTGTGTGTGTGTGTGTGTGTGTGTGCATGTGTGGAAACATAAAGGGATGATGGCAGACAGCTGGTGAATGCCTGGCAGAGAGAGAGAAAGGGGCGTGGCTGTAGACTGGCAAGGAGCCCCGGCTCAGGGCTCTAACAACCTGCCAGCTGGAACCAATTAACAATAAAACAGGAAGCTACAGCCAAGAATCATGGGTGGGGCTGAACATCAGCCCTGCACATGACAACATGGCCCTGTGTGAAAAAGTGATTGTCCCCCTTCCCCGTTAAAACATAAATTAACTGTGGTTTATCACATCTTTGGAAAGCTGAGTTCAATTTCTCTAGCCACACCCAGGCCTGATTGCTGCCACACCTGTTCTCAATCAAGAAATCACTTAAATAGGACCTGCCTGACAAAGTGAAGTAGACCAAAAGATCCTCAGAAGCTAGACATCATGCTGCGATCCAAAGAAATTCAGGAACAAATGAGAAACAAAATAATTGAGATATTTCAGTCTGGAAAAAGGTTATAAAGCCATTTCTAAAGCTTTGGGACTCCAGCGAACCACAGTGAGAGCCATTATCCACAAATGGCGAAAACATGGACCAGTAGTGAACCTTCCCAGGAGTGGCCAGCCGACCAAAATTACCCCAAGAGTGATGACTCATCCAAGAGGTCACAAAAGACCCCACAGCAACATCCAAAGAACTGCAGGGCTCACTTGCCTCAGTTAAGGTAAGTGTTCATGACTCCACCATAAGAAAGATACTGGGCAAAAATAGCCTGCATGGCAGAGTTGCAAGACGAAAACCACTGCAGAGCAAAAAGAACATAAAGGCTCGTCTCATTTTTGCCAGAAAACATCTTGATGATCCCCAAGACTTTTGGGAAAATACTCTGTGGAGTGACGAGACAAAAGTTGAACCTTTTGGAAGGTGTGTGTCCCATTACATCCAGCAGAAAAGTAACACAGCATTTTAGAAAAGGAACATCATACCAAGAGTAAAATATGGTGATGGTAGTGTGATAGTCTGGGGATATTTTGCTACTTTAGGACCTGGAAGACTTGCTGTGGTAAATGGAACCATGAATTCTGTTGTCTACCAAAAAATCCTGAAGGAGAATGTCAGGCCATCTGTTCGTGACCTCAAGCTGAAGCGCATTTGGGTTCTGCAGCAGGACGATGAACCAAAACACACCAGCAAGTCCACCTCCGAATGGCTTAAGAAAAACAAAATAAAGACTTTAGAATGGCCTAGTCAAAGTCCTGACCTGAATCCGATTGAGATGCTGTGGCATGACCTTAAAAAGGTAGTTCATGGTTGAAAACCCTCCAATGTGGCTTAATTACAACAATTCTGCAAAGATGAATGGGCCAAAATTCCTCCACAGCGCTGTAAAAGACTCATTGCCAGTAATCAGAAACGCTTGACTGCAGTTGTTGCTGCTAAGGGTGGCCCAACCAGTTATTAGGTTTAGGGGGCAATCACTTTTTCACACAGGGTCATGTAGGTTTGGATTTTTTTTTCTTAATAAAAAACACCTTCATTTAAAAACTGTATTTTGAGTTTACTTGTGTTATCTTTGTCTAATATTTAAATCTGTTTGATCTGAAACATTTAAATGTGACAAACATACAAAAAATTGAGAAATCAGGAAGGGGGCAAACACTTTTTCACACCACTGTACAAACTACTAGGTCTGCACGTAAGATGTGAAACCATTAATTTGTGAGAAAGAATGTAGGTTTGATTCCTCCCAAACCAGCTAAGCCTGTGATGTGTCAAAATAGAGCTACAGTGTGGCGGTTTGGGAAAACCCCCACAAACAGACTAAGGACAGACAACTCGCTACTCCTGGTTTTTTCCGCTACACTACTGTGATAATGTCACCTTTCATGCATTGTGTTCATGGGTCCTGTCCTTACTGTGACCTAGAGACTCAGATCAATATGTAGATGTGCCTGTTAACCTCTTTGTTTTGCAGCTGGAGCAAAGTCTAGCAAATCTGCCTATTGTGATGTATGTCTCACAAATGCAAATATCTCATGCCTGTTCTGCAGTCCCTTTGATCAGACAAACTGCTGTGAATCTGCTTTGATGTATTGTTTGAGTTGGGTATAAATACTGCACAGGTTCTGTAACTCACACACACACTTCAGCCTCTGCTGCAGGACACAGACTTTGTGTCCGCCTCTCCTCTCCTTCTCCGAGAGCCAGAGGATCCCCATCCAGCCTGCACACACTTGGGCTGGAGAGGGGATCCCGTGACGGCGGTATGATAATAAAACTCTACTTAAAACCTCCAACAACGCCGCTTTATTTCATGCCGCCGCAACAGTTTATTTATGACCACAATGCATCACTTAAATACATTTTAAAAGTTCCATATAGTACCTATAAAACAATTAAATAAGGATTTGTTATTTGTTCTGTAGGAGAAGGTGAACATTTTGTTTTTCTTGCTCATGACACTGGATCTGAAGTCAGCAGAGTAGCCAGAAATCATAGAAGACAATGCTACAGTTTAATATTTATTATTCAAATCCACTTAAGAGCAGTAACCAAAAAAGGCTTGAAGAGTAAAAAAGTACCTACTAAATGTGTTATGCAGTTAGTGACTTTGATTAGGTGTATTTTTTTGAATAATGAACAAGCTATAAAGTGTTCCTCTGAGTTCATATCAAAGTAAAAAACTAAATATTTGCATAACAAGAATAGAAAAGCAACTCAACAGTAATTTCAACCAAATAAAATTATAAACTCAACAAATTAAAGTTATAATAAGCGTATCTAATGTTTTTGTCTTTGTGCACCATGTTAAAATATGGGATTTATTTTGCTTAACAGTCATGTTTTATTTTTACTTGTGAATTATTTGCAAAAATGAAAAAAAAAAAAGAAAATTACTTGAGTATAACTACCTGAGTTAATGTAACTAGTTACCACCCAGCTGGAGCTTTTTGTTAGACAAATATTCATGCCATTGCTGCCCTCTGAACAAAGCCTCTACATTTGAATAAGGGCATGAATCTTCACACCCCCACCCCCCTCATTTCCTGACACCTTCCTACTGCCCTTTATGTAAGACTGACTCAAGGTACTTCTGATTAATCCATCAGTATTTCATGCAAATGTGTCACCTGAGACCAGATGGCAAGTGAAAGGCCAGGAGATGCTTTCCAACCCCAGTTTATTATAAACACCATCCTATTACATAAGCACATTATTGTGAATGAATGAATGAATGAATGAATCTTTATTTCGGATAGATTAAAAGTACAGGTTAAAAGAAACTGAATAATATAACAAAGGGGGAAAGAAAATCCAACAAGGTCAAATTAGACAATAACTCCTCTGATTATACGGTTCAACATAAGTTATCCGAAATGGGTGATGGCTGAAGCCGCAGCTTATATTGCCCACCCATATTCCATCCAAGAATTCAAAAGAAAAACAAAACAAGAGCGATTACAATTCAGAACAAAGCTAAGACAAAATGTGACAAAAAACTAAGCAACAACACAACGCAGGCTGGATATTTTTTTTTTTTTTGTTACTTATTTGTACCCGTAGGTAGACTTGGTTTGCAGTCTGGTGACAAGCCACTGGCTGCTGGTCGCTGCGTGCGCGAGCGCCCTAAACCTACATGTTTTTGGTATGCGGGAGGAAACCGGAGAAATCCCGGAGTAAACCCACGCAACACGGGGAGAACATGCAAATTCCACACAGCTCACTGTTGGTCGGGGGCTGGAATCGAACCCACGATCTCATGATCCCCGCGATCCCCCGGCCAAGGGTAAAACTGTGCTGCCACAGTGCTAAACCACTGCGCCACCGTGCAGCCCGGTGGCGCAGTGGTTTAGCACTCATCATGTACAGCGTTGTACATGATTTTAATTCAGGTTGGTGGTAGTTCTCACTGAAGGTTTTTGAAATATAAATGTTCCTCTGAAATGATATTGTTTCTCCCTTATTTGGAACAACTTGTGGATATTTGCGGGCAGTGATAGATTCTTCACTTTAAACATTATTATTGCAGTTTTAAAGTCAACCAGATCTTTCAACTTGAGAGCTTTTAATTTAAGAAAAAGTGGGTTTGTTGGTTCCCTGTAAGCAGCTTTGTTTATTATTCTAATAGCTCTCTTCTGAAGCATAAAGACTGGATATATGTTTGTTTTATATGTATTTCCCCATACTTCCCCATTCATAATTGTTCTTCAACTTGTCACATCTTCTTCAGTTTGTTAAGAACAACAACACACAACCACAGTCCACTGGAAACTACATACAGTTATGTACAGTAATACTACTACTACTACTACTGATAATACAACAACAACAACAACAACAACAACAACAATAAAGAAACAAAACTAACACATGGACCTAAGAAACTATTCCAATTGGTAAAAACATGAGGACAGAGGCATGTGAAAACAATTTATGAGAAAACTTGCAAATTTAAGAGAAAAACCTCACAAATCAAAGAGAAAAATAAGAAATTTATAAAACAAAAGCAGCAAATTCAGACCTTCACCCTGCAAGTTTGTAAGAAAAAAACATGCACAGTTCTTTTTTTTTTGGGGAGGGGGAGGGTGATTTAAGACAAAGATAGCATATTGGAAATGTTGACAGGCCAGGTTATATTTATACCTCAGCTGTTTTAGCTGCATTTCAGGCTCAGGTATGTTGTCCCATGCTGATTTTCTCAAAATGACTTATTATATGGTAGAGTCTTGTTGTAGGAATTGACACTTTTATACTGTCATTTTTTAAATTAAACACACTAAATGGAAATGCCCTATCAAAAGTCATTGGTACTTTTTTCTTATTAAGGGATCGTGCATTTTATTTTTGAATTTATTAGTTGTTGAAATGACAGTGAAACACACTTCCTATTAATGACTCTGATAGGCACAGTTCAAAAGGTCAGATTAAAATCAGTATACTGTGGAAGATGTGAAAATGACGAGGCAGCGTTCTTTCTCAGAGTCAGCTTTATTCACATCTCGGTTCCGCCGGACCGGCGGCGCCACACGAGTCGGCTGCCTGTTGCAACAGCCTTTTTTTTTATCTTCCTTATTCTTTCTACACCTTTCACTCTGTATATATATCACGGACGCACGGATCGCCCCGGGGGTCTCCCGGGTCGGCGGACGGAGCCACGGTTTGCAGCGGGAGACGTTACAGCGAGGAGGAGCTAGTGCTAGCTAGCACTTGGCCGCCGCCCGGTGCTAATGGGAAACTCGACATACCGGGAGCTGTAGCGAAAAGGACGCGGGTGCCGGGCTGGAGTTTAGGCGGCGTGAAAGAAATATAAGACAGAATAATAAAGAGCGATGGCAAGAACCAAGCAGACCGCCCGTAAAATCTACTGGAGGAAGAAGCCCCCCAGGAGACAGCTAGCCACCAGGGCTGCTCGGAGAGGCGCTCTGGCCACCGGCAGAGTGAAGAGGCCTCGCCGTCACAGGCCCGTGGCTCTGAGAGAGATCCGTTGCTACCAGAAATCCACGGAGCTGCTCATCCGTAAGCTGCCCGCCCAGCGCCTGGTGAGGGAGATCGCTCAGGACTTCAAGACCGTCCTGCGTTTCCTGAGCTTCGTCGTCATGGCTCTGCAGGAGACCAGCGAGGCCCACCTGGTGGGTCTCTTCTTCGCTAAGGGGGTCACCATCATGCCCAAAGACTTCCAGCTGGCCCGCTGCATCCGCGGAGAGAGAGCTTAGACTTTCTGCTGCACATTCACCAGCCATAATGCTCTGCACTGTGTGTCTATATATATACATTTATAGTAATATGGACATATGTTTACTACATGTTGTTTTTTCTTGCCTTCTGATTGTTGCTCTGAGTGTTGCTATCCCTATGCTGTTGCAATCCTGGAATTTCCCCATTGTGGGACTAATAAAGGCTTATCTTATCTTATCTCCATCATTAAAAGCAGAAAAAAAAGAGAGAGTGAAACAGTAACTCTCGTTCTTAAATATCAGGGACTTCACACCTCATAGATCACATGTCCCACAGACCACCTTGCATAATAAAGACAGTCACAATGCATTTCCCTCCATGATATCACTTCCACTGTCTCCCACGCATCCTTTAATCGACCTCCCACAGTCTCCAGCCTTGCATAACAAGGCTAAGCTACCTGCCTTTGTTCTGACCTAAAATGCGAGTCACAGAACCGGTCCAACAGGTCCATTGAGTGTTCACCACACAAGCCCCCCAGCATTTTAGAAAAACAGAACAACAAGAAAATAACCACATGCATGCCGTGATAGCATCAATACACATCAGTCCACATGCTGGATAGGCTTCAGCCTCCTGCCGAATCTGCTGTAGCTGGGGTTCACCGTCTCTGCGGCGCTGTCCCGCTGGGGATTTGCCGTCTGGGGGCGGAAACCCTTTGTCAGTCTCTGCGGATGTTCTGGGGAAACATTACTTTGGGAAACATTACTGTGTGAAACCCTCCGTGGTGGTCTACCTTGCCGCGGGGCCTTTGCCAACAGCACTTCCTCCTCTGCTACCACAAAAGCGGGTTTAAGTCTGTCTATGCCAATTTTCTCGTTCCTACCCCCCAAATCTAGCAAAAACTGTCACGTGGGATGAGACGCCGTGTCATCCGGCGCTCAGACCATATTCCCTCAGCCCTGTCCTTTCTGTGGCAGCGTCTCAGTGGGCTCCCAGCTGTCAGTTACGGGACAGCTGGAGCCCAGTTAACCCTCATCAGCTGAGGCGCTGCTGATGAGTATAAGAAGGAGCAGTTCTGATCACTCAGGGCTGCGACTTAGCACACTGAAGGCTGGAACCCCTACGCCCGGCGCCAGTCCTCTACTCGTCATTCTGCATTTCTTGTGAGTGTACAATTGTATGAGTATTCGTGCCTTTTGGCCCATGAGGCCGTGTTCCTTACCCCCTGTTCTTTATTATTAATAAAACATCGCAACTCACTGGCTCGCCCTCGGCTCTCTTTGTGTGGCTCGCGAGGACCACACGTAACAGTAAGTCGCAGCCAGGCGAGTTGCCGGCGGCCGTGAGTTTGCTACTTTGGACTGTTGCCCTTACCTGTCAAGGTACCGTCGCGGAAGCATGCCGTCACGGAGGTCCCGCACTCAGGGGTCGAGTGATGTCCTCGCTGACGCCCTTGAGTGCGTGGATGAGATCCTCAACACCGCGTCCCTCGTAAACTTCAGTAGCGACGTGCACCGGTACTTAGACCAGGCTGAGGAGGTACTGGATTATCTTCCCCGCTTCGCCTGTCCTCCTGAGGTGAGCATGAGGAGATGGGACATAGCCGCATAGCGGCAAATACTCCGTGGGTTGGAGGGAAATTCCGGCAGGAAGCCGAATAGGAGGAGACGTCCCCCTTTGCTTCGGGATCCCGTTCCTGCCTCCGCTCCGGCCCGGGAGTTCGCGCCATCCAGAGGGTTTTCCCCAACCAGCACGACGTCACTCGGGATTCCCCTGGAGAATCTGCAGCTGACAGCTATTAAGGTCCGGGACCGAGTGGCTGCTCCACGCTCCGCTGTGCACCCGTCCTCAGTTACTAAGCTTGTTCCCCGTCCGGATCCAGTTCCAGGTCGCCGCAAGGTCTCATCTTCCCACGCAGCTGGCACTCTTGCGCCTCGTCTGAGAGGAGATCCCACAGCCTCGCCTCTTGAGCCTCCTCCCCCCGCTGTCACTCCAGCACTTGGGGCCCGGCTCGTCTCGGCTGTCACCCCCTCCTCCTTGACGCGCTCCCCAGCTGCTGTGTGCGTCCAGAGTCCTGACCTGGTGAGCTCCCTCCTGGAATTTACACGAGCGGCTCCCCGACGTCCTCTCAGGGGGTCCTCCGTTACCACCCGGCGGGGAAAGGGAGGAGCAACGTCTGCTACAGCAGGCACCATCCAGCCTCCAGGAGACAGGCAAGTCCCAGTTTTTTCACATTCACCGAGTCTGCGCCGATGACCAAGCGTCCCCGGGTCTCCACAAAGGTGCGGTCCGGTCCAGCGGGACGAGGTTCTCCTGCCACCACGCCGTGTGGGCCGACGGCGTGGGCACCGGTGCCGGAGGAATCACAAGCTGCGCTGTCCATCATGCCAGCTGCCGAGCCCAACGCAGCTGAGTGGGAGCCTGACGACGACCTCCTGATGCTGGATCCCGGATCCTCCCAGTCCTGGACGGCGTCAGAACCCGAGATCAGGCAAGTGCTCTATCTTATCCTTCTTCTCCTTACCTTAGAGCACTTTAGCCTGTCTCTAGGGGAGATGAGCTGGGTGTAGCCGTCCGCTGCGTCCGAGCTTATCTCGCCGGGTTCTGGCGCTGCCGGTGATCCTGATCCCGGTTCTGTTTTCTCTCCTGAGCCTTCTCCCAGGGTCGCCGACGAGGAGCTGCCATCACTCGTGGGTGCCAGAGGGTCCAGGTTTGACATCGGAGGTTGGTTCTGGTGCGGCGCCGGCCCAGTCGGGGTCCGACGTGGGTTTGTCGGAGACCCAACGGGGTCCGACGGAGATCCAATCGGGGTCCGACGTGGTTTCTGCACCAGCGGCGTCCAGGTCCGGTGAGGGAGCTGCAGATTCCCTGCCGTCTGACGTTGGACCACCTCGTCATCAGCTTTTCCCCAAGCCTCTTCCACTAGGGCCCATTTGGACCTCTCCCTCCCCGCCACGGGCCTGGTGGTTGAGCGATGCGGGTCGGCCGCCGGAGGATCTGCTGTGCCCATTCGGCTTGCCTGTGCGGCCGCCCGACCCACTGGACTTTCTGTCCGGCGATCTGGTTCGGCCCCCCGAGGAACTGTGTTTTCTGGCCTGGAGTTCGGGTAGGCCACCGGAACTTTTCTCTTCACCCCTGTTAGCGGTATGGACGCTGGGTGCGGGGAGACCTCCCGAACTGAATATCTTGTGCTGTGCTTGTATTTAGGTGGGTACAGCTAAGCTGTTATTATTATTCCGCATTTAGCGTGATTTTTTTTTTTTGTGGGTTTCCCCTCCTGTGTGAGGGATGGGCGTATAGCTAATTTTCACCCTTGGGAGTTCTCCTTTTATTTTGGGGGCCCCGGGGTTGATTTTCGTTGGTTGACCTGTACATGGTTTATGGTGTATTGTGGGTTTTTTTTTTTCCCTGTGTGTTGGGCTGTTATCCCTGCAATCATCCTCTGCCTGTATGGGTTTCTTTCATGTTATATTTTATGGGGTATTGTGTTTGGGTTGTTTCTACTCTATATTGGTTTATTGTCTTTTTTCTCTTCCCCTTTCTCTGGGTTTTTTCTTGTTGTATTTTATGGAGTATTATGTTTGGGTTTTCCCTGGTACTCTATATTGGTTTATTGCCTGTTTTCTTTCCCTTCTCTGTTTTTTTTTTCCCTGTTGTATTTTGTGGAGTATATTGTTTGGGTTGTTTTCCCTTGTACTTGATATTGGTTCACTGTCTGTTTTCTTTCTTTTCTCCGGGTTTTTTTTCCCATGTTGTATTTTGTGGAGTATATTGTTTGGGTTTTTCCCATTTACTCGATATTGGTTTATTGTCTGTCCTTTTTTTCCTTTCTCTGGGTTTTTTTGTCTTATGTTACGGAGTATTGTGTTTGGGTTTTCTTGGTACTCTGTATTGGTTTATTGTCGATTGTTTTGTTTTTTTTTCTCTCATGTCGTATGGTGTATTGTGTTTGGGTTTTCCCTTGGTACTCTGTATTGAGTTATTGTCGGTTTTTCTTCTCCTCTCTGATTCTCTCCCTCCTGACCTGCGCCCCATCCGCCCACCCTAGGTGGTGGTGGGGGGGTCTTGGATGGTATGTGGTCGTTCGTAGTCCGACCGTGAGGAGAGGGGCTGTGTCATGTGGGATGAGACGCCGTGTCATCCGGCGCTCAGACCATATTCCCTCAGCCCTGTCCTTTCTGTGGCAGCGTCTCAGTGGGCTCCCAGCTGTCAGTTACGGGATGGCTGGAGCCCAATTAACCCTCATCAGCTGAGGCGCTGCTGATGATTATAAGAAGGAGCAGTTCCAATCACTCGGGGCTGCGACTTAGCACACTGAAGGCTGGAACCCCTACGCCCGGCACCAGTCCTCTACTCGTCATTCTGCATTTCTTGTGAGTGTACAATTGTATGAGTATTCGTGCCTTTTGGCCCACGAGGCCGTATTCCTTACCCCCTGTTCTTTATTATTAATAAAACATCGCAGCTCACTGGCTCGCCCTCGGCTCTTTTTGTGTGGCTCGCGAGGGCCACACGTAACAAAAACTGCTTGTCCCCTGTTTCTGGCACTCTGAATGGTCCGTCATAAGGCGGTCGCAGTGGGGTTCGATGTGCATCGTGTCTAACAAAAACAAACTCTGCGTTCTTCAAAGTTTTAGGCACAAAAACGCGCGGAAAACTGTGGTGCGCGGGGCCGGGCAGCGTGCTTGATTCTATGTTACTCTGCAACAGCTGAGATGGGGAGGCGTTTGGCGCAGGGTTATCTGGGAGAAACTCCCCAGGCAGCCGGAGTGGCTGCGCAAACACGAGCTCCGCTGGGGAGGCTTCTAGATCCTCTTTAGGTGCAGAACGCAACCCCAATAACACCCATGGTAACTTGTCAACCCAATTTGTATCCGTCAGTGACGCTCTGAGAGCCGCTTTCAATGACCTATGAAAACGTTCGCATAAACCGTTGGCCTGTGGATTGTACGCAGTTGTGTGGTGAATTGTGACACCCAGGCTGTGGGCCATTGTCGACCAAAGCTCGGAAACAAATTGAGGGCCTCTGTTGGACGTAATGTCCGACGGAACGCCGAAGCGCGCCACCCAAGCTGTTAAAAACGCGCGCGCCACTTCCTCGGCCGTGGTTGATGCCAGCGGGACCACTTCAGGCCAGCGCGTGGTGCGGTCCACCATTGTCAGAAGATGTGTGCACCCCTGTGACAGCGGGAGGGGTCCAACGAGGTCCACATGAACGTGATCGAACCTCTTGGCCGGAATGTGAAACTGTTCCAAAGGAGCTCTCGTGTGCCTGTGTACTTTGGCTCGTTGACATGCCGTGCAGGCTGCTGCCCACTCTTTGACCTGTTTGCGGAGGCTCGGCCAAACAAATTTCTCTCCCACCATTTTGACCGACGTGCGCACTCCAGGGTGCGCCAAAGAATGAACCGAGTCAAAAACGCGGCGGCGCCACGCGGCCAGTACTACTGGACGCGGCCGTCCAGTGGAGACATCGCAGATTAGGGGGGCATACCGTCTTGCAGCACCCTGCTCTCCAGCCTTAACCCTGTTGGTCCAGACTGGAGCGCGCGCACGTCCGCGTCATTAACCTGCTCTGCGGCCATGGCTGCATAATCTAACCCTACGCTGACTGGGGCCGCCACAGCGCGCGAGAGGCAATCTGCCACTACATTGAGTTTGCCCGCCACATGCTGAATATCAGTGGTAAACTCTGATATCGCGGCCAGCTGTCTCTGCTGCCGGCCTGACCACGGTTCCGAGACCTTGGCCATCGCGAATGTTAGCGGTTTGTGATCAACGAACGCGGTGAAAGCGCGTCCTTCCAGCCAGAACTGAAAGTGGCGGATGACCAAATGGAGAGCGAGTAGCTCCCTGTCGAACGTGCTGTATTTACGTTCGCTATCGCGCAAGGTCCTGCTGAAAAAGGCGAGGGGCTGCCAAACCTCGGCTACGTGTTGCTCCACGACCGCCCCTATGGCCACATCTGACGCGTCAGTGGTGAGCGCTATGTGGGCCGTTGGGTCTGGGTGTGCCAACAACGCAGCCTTTGCCAAGGCTGCTTTCACCTCCGAGAACGCTTGGTTCTGCTCCGGGGACCACTCGATCTTATCCGCGGGTTTCTTTTTTTTGAGCACGGCATACAGCGGCTGCATGAGCTGCGCCGCGCGGGGGAGAAAACGGTTATAAAAATTCACCATTCCCAAAAACTCCTGCAACGCCCTGACTGTCTGCGGCCGGGTAAAATCTGCCACAGTGTGCATTTTGTCAGGCAGTGGGACTGCTCCTTCGGGGGAGACGCGGTGTCCTAAAAAATCGATCTGCGCCACCCCGAACTGACACTTCGCTGGGTTGATTATTAACCCGTGATCTCCCAACCTTCGGACAACTGTGGCCAGGTGTTTTTCATGTTCGTCTTCGGACATGCTGGCTACTAAAATATCGTCCAGGTAGACGAACACGAAAGGGAGATCGCGAAGCACCGCGTCCATCATGCGTTGGAACGTCTGAGCAGCCCCTTTAAGTCCGAATGGCATGCGTAAAAACTCGAATAAACCAAACGGAGTTATTACCGCTGTTTTGGGTATGTCCTCAGCGCGCACTGGAACTTGGTGGTAACCGCGGACCAAGTCTATTTTAGAAAAAATGCGCGCCCCTGCCAAATGAACCGAGAAATCTTGGATATGTGGGATTGGGTAGCGGTCGTGCGCTGTAGCGTTGTTTAACCTGCGAAAATCCCCGTAAGGGCGCCATGATCCATCAGCTTTCGGGACCATATGTAGGGGGGAAGCCCACGGACTGTTTGAACATCGGATAATGCCCAACCTCTCCAGGTTGGCGAACTCCTCGCGCGCTATGGCTAGTTTAACTGCGTCCAAGCGCAGAGCTTTTGCAAAAACGGGCGGTCCGGTAGTGGTAATAAAATGCTCCACCCCGTGCTTAGCGACTGTTGCCGAAAATGTGGGGACCGTGAGTGCTGGGAACTGAGTGAGCAGTGTGTGGAACTTACCGCCTGCTGTTGTGACGTTGGCTTGTGCTGTAGGCGGGGCCACTCGCGCTGCACAGGGGACAGAATCAAAAGAAAATGCATTAACCAGGCGCCTGTTAGCGAGATCAACCAACAACCCATGTGAGCACAAAAAATCAGCCCCCAGCATATTGAAATTTACTGTTGCTACAACAAAAGTCCACTCATATGCACGGCCGTGTAGAGACAGAAGCAGAGTCTTCTCACCAAAGGTCTTAATCTCCGAGCCGTTCGCCGCTGTCACCAGGGGACTTCCGGAACCCGCCAGTCTGTCTGCGTAGGAAGGAGTGATGAAACTCAACTGGGAGCCTGTGTCGACGAGGAACTGCCTCCCGGAGCATGCATCCAACAAGTAGAGCAGCTTGTTCTCCTCCCCGAGGGCTGCGGCTGCTACCGACCCCCGATCTTGGCGTTTCACGAACGCCCGAACTGGCATGGCGGTACACACTTGCGTGCCCTCTCTGCGAAGCAGCGATGGTAGAAACAAAAGACGTCCGGTCCACGCTCCCTGGCCCTTGCCGCCGCCGTCGTCGGTGAGTCTGGCACCGCTGTCTCTGGCCTCCTGTCATCTGCGGTCGTCGCGCCGAGTTCCGCTGCAGCGGCCGTGGCTGCGCGCCGCTTGGTGGCGTTGACAATCCGCTGCGCCTCTCGGCCCAGTGCACAGTAGTCCCGTAGGGCCAACAGTGGCGAACTGGCCAGAACCGCTCTCGCTGCTGACGGTAGAGTCCTGAGGAAGAGGTGGGTGAAAATGAAGTGATCATCGTCAGAGTCTTTCAACCTCAACAACTTCTCCATCAGGCTCGCGGGCATGTCGTTTTCCCCCTCCGTCAGCGCCAGGAGCCTCTCTGCTCACTCCTCTGCCGAGGGGGTGAATTGCTGGATGAGTGCAGCCTTCAACGCGTCTTTGTCGCTCTCCGGCGGCTGGTCGATCAGGCTCTCCACATGCTGGGCCGTGTTGTTGTCCAGCTTTGCGACTACGTGGTAGAATTTCGTGACATCTACCGATATCCCCCGGAGGTTGAACTGCGCCTCAACTGCGTTGAACCAGGAGTGTGGATTGTTCTGCCAGAAGTCCGGTAGCTGGACTGTAGCGGCGTTCGCTTGGCTGGGGGCTCCTGATGCGGCTGGCCCGGGGGAATTATTTTCTTCCATGATACGTCTCGGGGTCACCAGTGTGGAAGATGTGAAAATGACGAGGCAATGTTCTTTCTCAGAGTCAGCTTTATTCACATCTCCATCATTAAAAGCAGAAAAAAAAGAGAGAGTGAAACAGTAACTCTCGTCCTTAAATATCAGGGACTTCACACCTCATAGATCACATGTCCCACAGACCAACTTGCATAATAAAGACAGTCACAATGCATTTCACCACCTGGCATAATAAAGACAGTCACAATGCATTTCCCTCCATGATATCACTTCCACTGTCTCCCACGCATCCTTTAATCGACCCCCCACAGTCTCCAGCCTTGCATAACAAAGCTAAGCTTCCTGCCTTTGTTCTGACCTAAAATGCGAGTCACAGAACTGGTCCAACAGGTCCATTGAGTGTTCACCACAATACAGTGCATCTGGATAGTATTCACAGCGCTTCACTTTTTCCACATTTTGTTATGTTACAACCTTATTCCAAAAGGGATTAAATTCAATTTTTTCCTCAAAATTCTACACACAATACCCCATAATGACAATGTGAAAAAAGTCTTTTTGAGATTTTTGCAAATTTATTAAAAATAAAAAACTTTTATTAAAAATTATAATTAAAAATATAAACTAAGACCCCTCATGGATCATCACCTTATCGTGTTGGGGGGTTTGTGTGCCCTAGTGATCCCAGGAGCTAAGTTGTCCGGGGCAATTTGCTTCTGGTAGGGTCACCCAAGATAAACTGGTCCTGGGTGAAGGGCCAGACTAAGAATGATTCAACAGACTCTCATGATTAATGCTAAAACAAGGATTCAGTGTACCCCGCCCGGTATGGGGTTACCGGGAACTCACCCTGGAGCCAGGCTTGGGGGAGGGGCTCGATGGCTAGCACCTGGTGGCTGGGTTTCCGCCCATGGGACCCAGCCGGGCTCAGCCTAAAGGAACACAGCTCCGGTTCCAGAGCCAGTCTCCTGGAGAAGGACTGGAACTTAGCCTACTTTGGAGATGCCTCGGGCGAGAGGTGGCGAGTAGGGGTGGGTATTCTTGTATCCCCCCACCTTGTGGCCTCTATATTGGAGTTTTCCCCTGTGGACAAAAAGGTTGTTTCCCTGCGCCTTTGGGTTGGGAAACAGGTCCTGACCATCATTTGTGCCTATACACCAAGTGATGCTTCAGTGTACCCACCATGTTTGGAGTCTCTGACTGGGGTGCTGGAGGATGGGGACTCTTGGAGATGCCATTGTCCTGCTGGGGGACTTCAATGAGCACGTGGGCAATGACAGTGAAATCTGGAGGGAGGTGATTGGGAGGAACGGCCTGCCCGATCTAAATCCGAGTAGTGGTCAGTTATTAGACTTCTGTGCTAACCACAGTTTGTCCATAACGAACACCATAATCAAGCATAACGGTGTCCACATGTGCACCTGGCACCAGGACACCCTAGGCCGCAGGTTGATGATCGATTTTGTGATTGTGTCATCAGACCTGTGACTGTATGTCTTAGACACTCGGGTAAAGAGAGGTGCAGAGCTGTCAACTGATCACCACCTGGTGGTGAGTTGGATCCGATAGCAGGGGAAGACGCCATTCAGACCTGGTAGACCCAAACGTATAGTAAGGGTGTGCTGGAAACATCTGGCTGAGGCTCCTGTCCAGAAGGTTTTCAACTCCCACCTCCGGAAGAACTTTGACCATATTCTGAGGGAATCTGGAGACATGGAGTCTGAATGGGCTTTGTTCTCCACCTCCATTGTTGAAGCGGCTGCCCAGAGCTGTGGCCGCAAGGTCGTCGGTGCATCTCGTGGTGGCAACCCCCGAACCAAGTGGTGGACACCAGTGGTGAGGGGGGCCATAAGCTGAAGAAGGAGCCCTATCAAGCTTGGGTGGCTTATGAGACTCCTGAAGCAGCTGAAGTGTACCGGCAGGCAAAGCGGAGCGTGGCTCAGGTGGTTGCTGAAGCAAAAACTCGGGTGTGGGAGGAGTTCAGTGAGACCATGGAACAAGACTTTCAGCTGGCATTGAAGTAATTCTGGCAAACTGTCCGGTGGCTCAGGAGGGGGAAGCAGCTCCCCGTCCACACTGTGTATGGTGCAGATGGTGCGGATCCCACTGACACACCTTCCACAGAGGAAGTAGGGCTTGTGGACAAGGGGGACGACTCACCCATCACGGGGGCTGAGGTCAACAAGGTGGTTAAAAATCTCTTTGGTGGCCGGGCCCCGGGGGTGGATGAGATTCGCCCTGAGTACCTCAAGGCTCTGGATGTTGTAGGGCTGTCATGGTTGACATGCCTCTGCAACATTGTGAGAAGTTTGGGGACAGTGCCTTTGGCATGGCAAACTGAGGTGGTGGTTCCTCTCTTTAAAAAGGGGGACCGGAGGGTGTGCTCCAACTTTAGAGGGATCATACTCCTCAGCCTCCCCGGGAAGGTCTATGCCAAGGCACTGGAGAGGAGACTCTGGCCGTTCATCAAACCTCGGATTCAGGAGGAGCAATGCGTTTTCCATCCCGGCCGTGACACATTGCACCAACTCTTTACCTTCTCAAGAATCCTCGAGGGTTTGTGGGAGTTTGCCCAACCAGTTTACATGTGTTTTGTGGACTTGGAGAAGGCATTCAACTGCATCCCTCATGGTTTTTTGTGGGGGGTGCTTCGGGAGTATGGGGTATCGGGCTTGTTATTACGAGCTATCCGGTCTCTACATGAGCATTGTGAGAGTTTGGTTCGTATTACCAACACTCGGTCGGACTCATTCCCAGTGAGAGTTGGACTCCGCCAGGGCTGCCCTTTGTCACCAATCCTGTTCATAATTTTTATGGACAAGATTTCTCGGCGCAGCCAGGGAACCGAAGGTGTCAGTGTCATGCTCGGTGAACACAGGATCTCATCTCTGTTGTTTGCAGATGATGTTGTCCTGTTGGCTTCATCCAGCAATGACCTACAGGTCTTACTGGGACAGTTTGCCGCTGAGTGTGAAGATGAGAATCAGCACCCATGGTCCATGGTCCTCAGCCGGAAAAAGGTGGATTGTCTTCTCTGGGTTGGGGACAAGCTCCTGCCCCAAGTGGAGGAGTTTAAGTATCTCGGGGTCTTATTCACATGTGAGGGGAGACTGGCGCGAGAGATTGACAGACGGATCGGAGCAGCATCTGCAGTGATGTGGACATTGTACCGGTCTGTTGTGGTGAAGAGCTCTGAAGAGCTAGAGCAGGTGGCTGGGGAGAGGGAAGTCTGGGCTTCTCTGCTTGAACTGCTACCTCCGTGACCCGGACCTCTGGAAAAGCGGTAGAATTTGGATGGATGGATGGATAAAAAATTAAGAAATCACATGTACATAAGTATTCACAGCCTTTGCTCAATACTTTGTTGGTGCACCTTTTGCAGCAACTCCAGCCTCAAGTCTTTTTGAATATGATGCCACAAGCTTGGCACACCTATCTTTGGGCTGTTTCGCCCATTCCTCTATGCAGCACCTCTCAAGCTCCATCAGCTTGGATGGGAAGCGTAGGTGCACAGCCATGTTCAGACCTCTCCAGAGATGTTCAATTGGATTCATGTCTGGGCTCTGGCTGGGCCACTCAAGGACATTCACAGAGTTGTCCTGAAGCCATTCCTTCAATATCTTGGCTGTGTCCTTAGGGTTGTTGTCCTGCTGAAAGACAAACCGTCACCCCAGTCTGATGTCAAGAGCGCTCTGGAGCAGGTTTTCATCCAGGATGTCTTTGTACATTGCTGCATTCATCTTTCCCTCTATCCTGACTAGTCTCCCAGTTCCTGCCGCTGAAAAACATCCCCACTGCATGATGCTTCCACCACCATTGGCATGGTTATGAGTGGTGCCTGGTTTCCTCCAAACATGATGCCTGGCATTTACACCAAAAAGTTCAATCTTTGTCTCATCAGACCAGAGAATTTTGTTTCTCATGGTCTGAGAGTCCTTCAGGTGCCTATTGACAAACTCCAGGCGGGCTGCCATGAGCCTTTTAGTAAGGAGTGGCTTCCATCTGGCCACTCTACCATACAGGCCTGATTGGTGGATTGCTGCAGAAATGGTTGTCCTTCTGGAAGGTTCTCCTTTCTCCACAGAGGAACACTGGAGCTCTGACAGAGTGACCATTGGGCTCTTGGTCACCTCCCTAACAAAGGCCCTTCTCCTTCAGTCGCTCAGTTTAGACTGCCGGACAGCTCTAGGAAGAGTCCTGGTGGTTCCAAACTTCTTTCATTTACGTATGATGGAGGCCACTGTTCTCATTGGGACCTTCAAAGCAGCAGAAATTTTTTTGTACCCTTCCCCAGATTTGTGCCTCGAGACAATCCTGTCTCGGAGGTCTACAGACAATTCCTTTGACTTCATGCTTGGTTTGTGCTCTGACATGCACTGTCAACTGTGGGACCTTATATAGACAGGTGTGTGCCTTTCCAAATCATGTCCAATCAATTGAATTTACCACAGGTGGACTCCAATTAAGCTGTAGAAACATCTCAAGGATGATCAGTGGAAACAGGACGCACCTGAGCTCAATTTTGAGCTTCATGGCAAAGGCTGTGAATACTTATGTATATGTGATTTCTTAGTTTTTTATTTTTAATAAATTTGCAAAAATCCCCCCCCCAAATTTTTTTTTCACATTGTCATTATGGGGTATTGTGTGTAGAATTTTGAGGGAAAAAATAATTTAATCACTCTGGTACTTGTTTTAAACCTTACATCAAAAATGAAACATTTTTGATCATTTCCCAGAACATCCTTTTGTTTGTGTCAAAGATTTTCTTGGCCCAAATTTATCCTAAAAATAGTTGGTGACATAGTCTCTAAAAAATCAACTACACCTTTGCAAATACTGGGACTTCATGAAATGTATATATTTTTTTTTTCCACAATATCTTTATTGAACCTTTTTTTTTTTTTTTAACAAACATGATACAAACAATCAAACACTAACACTAAAGTACTACAAAAAAAAAAAATGCACTAAAAACACCAACAACCACCAACAAAATCAAGTCTTCAACAATGCTCCTCTGTTTAGTCTAGACAATCCAATACATAAGTATACATATTATGTTCACCAGTTTGGAATTTACAAGGTCCACACACATCATTCACCTTCTTCTTCAAGAGTTATGTTTAAATTTTTTACATAATCAATAAAAGGTCTCCATATATTCTCAAACACAATTTCCTTTGATTTTAGTATATATGTTATTCTTTCTAATGGAAGGTTTGTTAACATCTGTCTTAACCACTGAGTCACATCTGGTCTATAAGTCTTTTTCCATAATAGTGCAATACATTTTTTGGCATTAAGCAAACTGAGGTCTATGAATGTTCTTTCACTTTTATTAAAATTATGCTTTTCTGGGTACAGACCCAACAAAAACAGTTTAGGATTCAATATGATTTGTTTTGAGATTATTTTTTCAATTGTTACCCTCACCTCTTCCCAAAACATTCTTATTAATCTACATTCCCATAAACAATGAAATAGGGTTCCTTTACTTTCCATGCATTTTGTGCATGTATCTGGTATATTTTTGTTATATCTATTTAACTCCTCCGGTGTAACATACATCCGCATTAACCATTTGAAATGTATCAATTTAAGGCGTGCATTTATTGATTTGGTTTGAGCTTCTGTACAAGCCAATTCCCATTGTTCCTCTGAAATTTCAATTTGCAGATCTTCTTTCCAGTAGTTTAATCTTTTCAGTGAATTTTCACTTGAAGATAGTGTCAATGAGTTATAAAACTCTGAAATAATACCCTTTCTTTTACTATCTTTCATCATCATTTTTTCCAAGGATGAATAAATAGGTCGAGTGAGAGCTTTATTTTGATTTGATCGAATAAAGTTTCTAAGTTGAAGATATTTAAAAAAATGTGTTCTATTGAGATTAAATTTGATCCTCAGCTCTTCAAAAGACATTATGTTGTCTGCACCTGGCAAATATAAATCCTGAATCTTTTGTATCCCTTTTAAATTCCATACTTTAAATACAGCGTCCGCTCTCCCTGGTTTAAAATATTGATTACCCCATATTGGACTAAATTGTGACAATAACTGTGGTTCTTTTAAATAGTTTTTAGCTTCACACCATATTTTGATCATATGCTTTACAAATGGATTTTTAACTTGTTTTTGTAATTTTTTTGCCGAATCTGAGTATATAAATAAGGGAAGAGGTAAAGGTAAATTGTATGATTCCATTTCAGTCCAGTGAGGGAGATCATTTGATGAAAAATAATATGTCATAGACCTCAGTTGTGCCGACCAATAATACAACATAAAATTTGGACATTTCAGACCTCCACGATCAAATGGTAAATATAATAAAGACAAACGTAATCTAGCCCTCCTGTTGTTCCATATAAATTCCACTAACTTTTTTTTTATTCTTGAGAATAGATCTAAAGGTGGTGATAAGGGAATGTATTGAAATAAATAAAGTATTTTAGGTAAAATATTACTTTTAAGTATATTGATTCTCCCGATCATCAACATTGGTAGTGACATCCATCTCTGAGTTAACTCACTGATATCTGACATTAAGGCTTCATAGTTGACACTGGCGACTGATTCTAGCTTAGGCATAATTTGGATTCCTAAATATTTAAACTGATTTACAACATTGAATTGATTTACCTCAGGGGCTGAGTAATTTCTCTGGGTCTCATTTAGCATTAATATTGAAGATTTAGTTTTATTTATTTTATATCCTGATATTTCCCCAAAATTCTTTATTAAATTCAACAAGGTTGGAATTGATTTTTTTAGATTCGACATAAACAAAATTATATCATCGGCGTACAGGGAGATTTTATGTTCTGTTGGTCCAACTTTAATTCCATATATTTGTGAATGTAAACGTATCGCTATCGCTAAAGGTTCAATTGCCATAGTAAACAGTAAAGGTGAAAGTGGACAGCCTTGTCGACATCCTCTATTGATTTTTATTGGTTTTGAAATATTGTTATTTGTTAGGATTTCTGCTGTAGCATTATTGTATATTATTTGAACCCATTTTATGAAATTATTTCCAAGTCCAAACCTTTGTAGGACTTCAAAAAGAAAGGGCCATTCAACTCTATCAAAGGCCTTTTCGGCGTCCAATGATAGGAGAGCTGTATCCGGTGCTTCTTTATTAAAATAAATAATATTAAATAGTCTTCTTACATTATGGAAGCCTTGTCTACCCTTTATAAAGCCATTCTGATCTCGATTAATAATATTTGGTAAAATTTCTTGTATTCGTCTTGCTAAAATTTTACAGATTATCTTAAGGTCGGCGTTTAATAGGCTTATTGGTCTCATATTTTCACATTTATTAGAGGGCTTACCTGGTTTTGGCAGCAGTATAATTAAGGCATTATTTATGTATGATGGTAAATTATTATTTTGAAATGCTTCTAAAACCATTTCCAAAAAAGGTTTTATTAATTTATTCTTAAATTTTTTATAAAGGTCAACTGGAAGACCATCTGGTCCTGCACTTTTTCCTGATTTCATATTATCAATGGCTAGCCCAACTTCTTCTTGACTAATTTTAGACTCCAATATCTCCCTGTTTTCATTTGGAATACACGGTATAGATAGTTCGTTCAAAAACCCATTTAGTTTTGTTAAATCAGGTTCATTTTTGGTATCATATAATTTTTCATAGTAATCTCTAAAGGCTCTATTAATTTCTAAAGGATCTATAACTACCTGTCCATTACTTATAATACTGGTAATTGGTGTTTTAATTTCCAATTGTTTAATCTGCCATGCTAATAATTTTCCTGATTTTTCACCTTGTTCATAAAAAGATTGTTTCAATCTTAGAAGACTCGAGGCAGCTCTATTCGCTGATTTTTTGTCGTATTCAGCTCTCAAAATCAGTAATTCATTCTCCAACCTTGGGTCACTTCCTGCATACACTTTTTCCTGAAGATTTTTTATTTTATGTTCCAATTTAGCTCTCTCCTCTTGAGTCTTCTTAGATTTTGATCCTGTATAACTAATAATATGTCCCCTAATAAAAGCTTTGAAAGCCTCCCACTTTACACATGCTGATGTTTGTGTAGTATTGATGTCAAAGAACTCGTCTATCTGTTTTTCTATATACTTGACAAATTCCTCATCCTGAAGCCATTTATGCTGAAATTGCCATCTACCTGATTCCTTTGTCAATTTTTTATCTACATATATTAGACAACAGGGTGCATGATCAGAGATCACGATGTTATCATAAAAGCAGTTTTGAATCTTGGACCTTAATTCTGTGGAAATCAAAAAATAATCAATACGTGAGAATGTCTTGTAGGTACTGGAATAACAAGAATAGGCTTTAACTTGTGGTTTCATTTCTCTCCATATATCTAACAATCTCAATTCTTTCATAAAATGATTAATAGTCATCCTACATCCAATGTGCGTACAATCCAGTCCTGTTGATCTATCCACACCTGGATTCAATGTACAATTAAAATCCCCTGCTATTATATGTTGCCCTGTAAGTGATGATAAGATGAGAAATAAATTAGCAAAGAACTTCTGATCATCTATATTGGGACCATATAAGTTCACAAGATTTATATTTTCTAATAGCAAAGAACCTTGAATGATTACATATCTTCCAAATTTGTCTCCAATTACATTTTTCACTTGAAAAGGAACTGATTTATGTATGAGAGTCATAACTCCCCTGGCTCGGGATGAAAATGAAGAGGTGAATACACTTCCCTGCCATCTACTCCTAATTCTTTTAACATCCTCCTCTATCAGATGAGTTTCTTGTAAAAACACAATTCTTGAACCCATGTCCTTTATTTTATTCATAACTTGTTTAAGTTTTTTTAAATTTTGTAGACCTCTGCAATTCCATGAAGTTAAATTAAGATTAACACTTTGGTCCATGATCAATAGAGAGTTTGGGATTACCTTGCAGTGTAAACATGCTCATACAGAGAAGCAAAAACATGAGTGGTTGAACATTCATCCTACAAACTACACACAAACAAATTTCCCCTTCCCACACTTGTGGCAAACCCCCCAAAATCAAAAGAAAAATTCTGTCTCCCGATATAGCCATCGACCGTTCCACACCCACGGGGAACAGCCTAAGCCACTCCTTCTTCATCCTCCCAATCACCCTAACTCTACTGCTTTTAATGACGTAACATTAACTCTCCTCTGTAGTTTTCCAACTTAACTCCAAAATTTTTAACAACTTTGTACATCATAGTTTTTTTTTTTTTGTTTGTTTTGTTTTTGTTTTGTTTTTTTAATATATAATACAATCTATATTTTGTAAACTTACTATTTACTTCAAGTCAGTCAGATGCCTGTGCAAATGCTTAATTATTCTACCTTATATTTTGTTCATGCTTAGCTCCCACCAGTCTCTTCTTCTTCTTTGATCTTCTTGATGAACTCCTGCGCCTCCTCTGGGGTCTTGAAGATGTGGGTTCTGCCCTCATACGTGGTCAGCAGTCTCGCAGGATAGATTACACCATGACGAATCCCAAGGTTGCGCAGCTCCTTACGTACGGGATCAAACTGCTTCCTCAATTGTTGGATTCCTGTGGCCAAATCTGGGTAGAACCGCACCTGCTGGTCCTGGTGTTTAATCTCTCCTTTAGCACGTGCAGCGTTGAAGATCTTCATCCTGTCTCTGTTGCTAAGAAACTTCATAATTAAGGTCCTCGGCGGTCCCTTATCTCTCCGTGGGCCAATACGATGTGCTTTTTCCAGAACCACTGCTGATTGCAACTCCTCGCTGCCCAGCACCTCCGGAATCCACTTTTCCAGAAAGGAACATACGTCCCGACCTTCTGATTCCTCTGGAAGACCCACCAGCCTCAAATTATTCTGTCTCGACCGAGATTCCAAATCCAAAATATTATCTTCCAGAGATTTATTTTTTTTTTCCAAAGTGCGCACCTTTAATTGAAGACGGGTGACGTCATCTTCAGCACTAGCGAGACGGAGCTCCATCTGCGCCGTTCGTTCTACACAGTCACCCAATTCCTTTCTTATTCCTTCCAACGCTGTCATAATCCCATCAAATCTAGAGGAAAAGTCCGCTCTCATTGAACTCATGGCAGCCATCAGCGCATCTGCGCCATTCCCCGCAGAAATCGCACCGCCGCCAGCCTCCTCCGCCATATATGGAGCCTTGTTTGCTGCGTCACAGACCTGAAAGTCCGTTAATTTGGACTGTTTCGGCGGCTCGCTTTTTCCTTTTCCTGGTTTTCCAGCCTTAGGCTTCGCCGACATATCCTCGCTCAAATGCTGGGATACGTTCTGTCCCAAATGAGAGAGTTATTTGCCGATTTTTTTCTCCAGGAGCAGAGCAGAGCGAGACACGTCCGTCCTACGTGGCAGCCATAACCGGAAGTCCTGAAATGTATATTTTTAATAGCTTTTTTAAGTTTGAAATTTGGCATAGTGGTTGTTGAAGTACTGTGCATTTAATAAACACTGTTTGAATACAAGTATTGTTTGCAAATTTCTCTTATGTTTTGCCTGTTTATTGATGTTCGCACCTCGGGCTCCCGGCATTTCCTGGTCTCATCTGATCTTGAAAGCCAAGCAGGGTCTGGCTTGGTTAGTACTTCTGATGGAAGGCTGCCTGGGAATAACAGGTGTTGATCTGTCCATGGATGAACTCTGTCTCTCACCCAAAGATGCTGACATAGACTCCCCCCTGCTATCCAACAAGGATCTGAAGATGAATGAATGTTAATGGTATAACAAAATTTACAGCTGTCTATACACCCCCTGCCAACAACCGGAAAAAGATGACTTTTCATCTAAATCATGAGATTTTTTTGGGATGATTGGCAAACCTGTCTTTTCAACATTTTTTCAACCAAGTTGTGCTGCATGGAGTATATTTGTCATATTGGCTGGACAAGCAACCTGAGTGCAACGTGCAATCACCAAGTGAACACACAAAAAACTTTTGACCTTTTATTAGAAATTTCAAAACAGCAATCTTGATGAAAACGCCAGTCACTCGCCAGATAAGCAGGATTCCTGCGGAGGATAAACAAGGCTGGTTAGAGAGGAATGGAGAATGAATGGGGAAACAAATAGTACCACTCATGTGAGAGATGAGAAGAGACCGGCACAGAACCCAGCGAAGGAGATGAACCAGCAGGCAGAACTGTCGGTTGGGTATGATGAATGGGTCTGACCGGGCGGAGGAGGAAGGTTGCCCAGAGGTGGAGCAACAGGCTGGCAAGCACACCAAATCCCCGAAGACGCACCGCTTTGGTGGCAGCAACCTGGAAAAGGTGGAAGAGAGGAGAATGTAAGTCAAGGTCATACGAGACACAACCGCTTACTTAAGGAGCTGTCTGCTGAGCAGTATACCCAAACGAGCCAGCGTTGAATCACTGAAGATCACTTCCTTATAAACGCTGGTGTAGCAGGAATCAGCAGGTGTGTCTGATGAGGGAGCCGGTTAACAGGAAGGAGGGGGCGAGCGCTCACCAGCACATGACAATATTACCAAACAGATTTATTTTTATTCCAACACAAAAAATAATCTGGCTAACTTTATTTTTATTATTTAGTGGAAATAATAGTTTGGAAAGTGATCTACTGACACATCAGAGTGGCGAAAAACACAAAAAAGTGTTGTGATGATGCTTCACAGCTATTGAAGTTCACCAGTTTAATTTTTCCCAGCCATTTGTGGAATCCATCATCATGAAGGTGGATTGTTGCCCATTAAATGGAGTGGTGGCCTAGTTGGTAGAGCATCCGCCCCACACCCAGGAGGTTGGGGTTCAAATCCTGGCTGGGTCATGCCAAAGACCAAATAAAAGTTGAACTTCCATCCAGCTTGGTGCTCAGCAATAATGGAACGGAGGAGGGAAATTTGTGGCAGTGACCCCTCTGATTCTAGCTGTGACTAACATTGTAGATAAGAGAAATGTGATTTTGTTCTGCTGTATGGATTGAACGACAATAAAGTTGGCTTTACCTTTAAAGCCCTCAAGCTGTTAATTGGACAATATTTCACACTAATCTAAATATGACAGGACAAAGTCTTCAGGAAACGTATCTTCTCGTTATCAAAAACAACTGAATCATAACACACAGCCCCCACCTCTTCTTTCTCCCACACACCCCCAGCTCTGAACTCATCCTGTTGTTAGACATCATATTCTCTCATGTGTCTGTTTATTCGTGACTTGTGACTCTCTGGTCCCTGTTGGCTCAGACATGGCTCAGGCAGGCAGCTTTTTGTAAACGCCCCCACTCTCCTCTGCCTGTCAGCACTCATCTGGGCTGCACCACACACAGGAACACAACACAGAGGTGGGCTAAAAATACCTCCACTGTCTCACAGAGACGCATTGAAAATCCAGACTGATTTACTGGAAATTCATTGAGAGAAATAGTGAGGATGACAGTTAAGAATCACCACATCTATCTATAAATACACGGAATTACTGTCTGTCAGTGTGTGTGTGTGTCTATGTGTCTGTTCCACTCATATTTCTTGGACTGTTCGTCAGACTGACCTAAGATTTTAAATGTGTTTTGCTGAGGTTACAAGGCAGTGCATCCAAGAGTATAGAGTTGTTCAGTCAAAATATGTAATTTTTATCAATAAAAGTTTAGTCATCGTGTTATGTATGAGAATATGGGTGTCTGGGATGTCGTGCCCACCCACAGGGTGACGTCAGGCGGGCACGGCCCGCTCTGTATATAGTTGAATGTTCTGCCTAATAAAGTTCAGTTGTATGTTCCTCAAGAATCTCTCCGTGCTGTGTGATTTACAATATAACATTTGGTGACGAGGTAAATCGGTGTTATTTTGAATAATGGATTACGCGTGCGAGGACTCTTTCTCTCTCTCCAGGAGAAGAGGCAAATTCATGTGCCTTAGCCAGTGGACGGGTGAGTCCCTTACGTTGTTTCTGGCGAGGCTTCGTAGCCTAGCAAAGAAGTGCAGGTTTGGGACTTTGGAGGATGACATAGTGAGGGACAAATTGACCCATGGCACCAGTGACATTCGGCTGATGTACACGCTGAGGACAGCTAAGGTGCCGCCATCTTTGGTGGAAGTGCTGCCCTTGGTGGAGCAGAGGGAGTCCGTGATCCAGCGCGAGCTAGCGGCTAAGGCTAGCGTGGGGCCAACCGCGTGCGATTTCCTGCCAAGAGTGGAGGTTTGCATGCTAACTGGGCAGCAAGACATAGTAACGGCACAGCGGAGCACTGAGACTGTGAGTGCTGGGGACAGAGGCCGGGAGCCAGGGTCAGAGGACGAGACCAGTGAGGGTGACATCGTGAGTCCCGGAGGTGAGCGGCAACAGCCGCTTGTGGAAGCTACGCAGCGGGCGAGTGAGACCAGGCAGGCTGACGGCCCCGGGGAGGAGCAGCAACAGCCGCTTGTGGAAGCTACACAGCAGGCGAGAAAGGCCAAGCAGGCTGATGGCCCCGGGAAAGAGCAGCGGCTGCAGGACACGGTGACAGCGCAGCAGAGCACCAACACCATGAACGCTGAATGCAGCGGTGAGAAGCCCGGGTCGGTGAGCGGGCCCAGCGAGGGTGATGGTGCATATCCTGGAGGTGAGCAGCAGCAGAATACGGACACTACACGACAAGGCACATGGTAACGAGGGAGACGAAAACTGCGTTGAGGTACCTGGGCCGGAGAACGATGCCAGTGAGGATGACGCTATGATCCCCGAAGGTGAACGACAAGAGCCGGACACGGTAGCAGTGTGGCGGTGCGCCCTGGACGAGGATACTGGGTGCTGCGACGAAACGCCCGAGGCAGCGAGCAACGCTGATGAGCGGGTTTCAGCGGTCCCCAGAGCATGACCACAGGGGGCCGAAGTGTTCGGGCCCAAGAGAGAAGAGAGCGGAGCAGGACAAATTGGAACAGTTCTGCAGAGCGGCAAACGCCATCATCGGGATAGGAGTTCGGACCGGGTCGGCGGGACAGCACGACACAGGAAGGAGGTCCGGAGACGACGTGGCGGGCACGGGAGACTGGGTCGGGTTCCCCTGCGGGTCAGCGGTAGAGTCCGGCCCAGAGAAGAAAAACAGGTTTTGGCGGTTGGAGACATTTTGGCCAGGAAGGAGTGTTTCAACCCTGGGGGAAGGCAGCGGCCGGACTTACTGATGCCGTGGGGATGCCGAAGCCCTCCGTGGCTTTATAGAAGATGGTGCCAGCAAAGGGATATATTCGCCAGGGAGGGGGGCTTTGACCCTGGAGGTGGACAGAGGCCAGGGGCGCATATGCTGTGGGGGTGCCCGGGGCCTCCGAGGCAGTTTTTGTGGATGGTGGCTGCCCAGAGACATTGGGGTTACCTGAAAAAAACAAAATTTTCTTCCTTGTGTAAATACCTGTGTATATATACTGCTCACCGGCCACTTTATTAGGTACACCATGCTAGTAACGGGTTGGACCCCCTTTTGCCTTCAGAACTGCCTCAATTCTTCGTGGCATAGATTCAACAAGGTGCTGGAAGCATTCCTCAGAGAGTTTGGTCCATATTGACATGATGGCATCACACAGTTGGCGCAGATTTGTCAGCTGCACATCCATGATGCGAATCTCCCGTTCCACCACATCCCAAAGATGCTCTATTAGATTGAGATCTGGTGACTGTGGAGGCCATTTGAGTACAGTGAACTCATTGTCATGTTCAAGAAACCAGTCTGAGATGATTCCAGCTTTATGACATGGCGCATTATCCTGCTGAAAGTAGCCATCAGAAGTTGGGTACATTGTGGTCATAAAGGGATGGACATGGTCAGCAACAATACTCAGGTAGGCTGTAGCGTTGCAACGATGCTCAATTGGTACCAAGGGGCCCAAAGAGTGCCAAGAAAATATTCCCCACACCATTACACCACCACCACCAGCCTGAACCATTGATACAAGGCAGGATGGATCCATGCTTTCATGTTGTTGACGCCAAATTCTGACCCTACCATCCGAATGTCGCAGCAGAAATCGAGACTCATCAGACCAGGCAACGTTTTTCCAATCTTCTATTGTCCAATTTCGATGAGCTTGTGCAAATTGTAGCCTCAGTTTCCTGTTCTTAGCTGAAAGGAGTGGCACCCGGCGTGGTCTTCTGCTGCTGTAGCCCATCTGCCTCAAAGTTCGACGTACTGTGCGTTCAGAGATGCTCTTCTGCCTACCTTGGTTGTAACGGGTGGTTATTTGAGTCACTGTTGCCTTTCTATCAGCTCGAACCAGTCTGGCCATTCTCCTCTGACCTCTGGCATCAACAAGGCATTTCCGCCCACAGAACTGCCGCTCACTGGATATTTTTTCTTTTTCGGACCATTCTCTGTAAACCCTAGAGATGGTTGTGCGTGAAAATCCCAGTAGATCAGCAGTTTCTGAAATACTCAGACCAGCCCTTCTGGCACCAACAACCATGCCACGTTCAAAGTCACTCAAATCACCTTTCTTCCCCATACTGATGCTCGGTTTGAACTGCAGGAGATTGTCTTGACCATGTCTACATGCCTAAATGCACTGAGTTGCCGCCATGTGATTGGCTGATTAGAAATTAAGTGTTAACGAGCAGTTGGACAGGTGTACCTAATAAAGTGGCCGGTGAGTGTATATATATATATATACACTACCGTTCAAAAGTTTGGGGTCACCCAGACAATTATTTTGTGTTTTCCATGAAAAGTCACACTTATTTACCACCATGAGTTGTAAAATGAATAGAAAATATAGTCAAGACATTGACAAGGTTAGAAATAATGATTTGTATTTGAAATAATAATTTTTTCCTTCAAACTTTGCTTTCGTCAAAGAATCCTCCATTTGCAGCAATTACAGCATTGCAGACCTAACATGATTGCACAAGGGTTTTCTAATCATCCATTAGCCTTCTGACGCAATGAGCAAACACATTGTACCATTAGAACACTGGAGTGATAGTTGCTGGAAATGGGCCTCTATACACCTATGTAGACATTGCACCAAAAACCAGACATTTGCAGCTAGAATAGTCATTTACCACATTAGCAATGTATAGAGTGTATTTCTGATTAGTTTAAAGTTATCTTCATTGAAAAAAAGTGCTTTTCTTTCAAAAATAAGAAAATTTCTAAGTGACCCCAAACTTTTGAACGGTGGTGTATATATATATATATATATACTGTATATATACAGTATATATACGTATATATATATATATATATATATATATATATATATATATATATATATATATATATATATGTGAGATGATGTGTTGTTTGTATATTTTTGATGCTGGTGTGCATGTGACTGACAATGTGTGTAATATGGGATTATTTTATGTATTCTAGAGACATGGTCCATTTTGGTTATTTTGGTGTGAATGTGATAGGTTGTTTTATTACAGTATATTGTTCTCCCTGTTCTTAGTCTGTGATTCGGGTTTCTAAATTTGGGTGGTTCAATTGTGTGTGTGGTTTCACATTTTCTATAGGGGGGAAGAATGTTATATATGAGAATATGGGTGTCTGGGATGCCGTGCCCACCCACAGGGTGACGTCAGGTGGGCACAGCCCACTCTGTATATAGTTGAGTGTTCTGCCAAATAAAGTTCAGTTGTATGTTCCTCAAGAAGCTCTCCATGCTGTGTTATTTATGATATAACACATTGCTCTCTCCTCATTCTCTGGCCTCTAGAAGTGTAGGTGGGGTTTTGCATTGACTTCATACTGATTGGATAATACGCGACATCATGGCATCAGTCACCACGGCACACCGTGAGCAGAACAAGGAAGCAAAAAGCGACAATTTTGACTAGAAAAAGATAATACTGAAGATTTAATGCTTAAAAAATTATACAATAAAGTTGCCGTGATTGTGTAGGTCTAAAGGATAATTTGGCATATGTGGAGAACACAAGGTGCGTGAGCAGACTGGGCAGTGCGTCAGCGAAGACACGAGGTCTGACAAAGAACACCGGTGTATCCAACACAGAGAGAAGCAGTGGCCTGACCGGGCAGACCATGGTCTTTCATGGGGAGATACGCCAAGCCTGCCCAGTCGGTGGTAGACATGAGTCCCTGCTTCTGCTTCACCCATGCGGTACCACTGTACTTTGCAGGACCGCTAATTCCCCCTCCCGTGCGAGTATTTAAAAATTAAAACTTTATAATAATACCGCCATGATTATGGAGCGGAATGGCTGGAATGATTTAATGACCAAACGCAGGACACAAAAATATCCAAACAACAAAATAAATCATTTTTAGTTAAATATTTACCAACAAATGGGCAACACTGTGTGTGTGACACAACACTATTGTGTCATGGGGTTGCACCCGGACTGGGCAGAGACCAGGACTCAATCGTGAAGCAAGTGTTTAACCCTTTGAGTGAGAGAATTTGCGTGCCCCTAGTGGCAGAGCCCGGCACTGCGCCTGCCTTCTCTGACTTTGTCAAAAGTAAGTGAGACATTTCTGTGGTTTTTTTTAAATGTACTGATTTCATGTTCATACACTTTGAAGATAAGATGATGAGGTACCTCTGTACAAAAAAACGGTGTCAAAAAACTGAACCATTTTTTGGGTAAATACGTCCAAAGTCCAGTTTTGACTGAGTTATGGAATTTCAAGAGGTGTTGTGACATTATGCAAATTAGATTTATAAATTTACTCCTGTCTGAAACTTTGGATCATATTTTCCATCTTTCTAATTGACAGTAAGCCATTATCTCTTACCACTTTCAAGTTATAGCCTCGGAAATCTGAACTATTTTATTGACAATAAATATTTACCACTCTTGACCACAAGGAGGTATGTCGCAGTTTGGCAACATACACACTCATAGGGTTAACATAATGTATTCAACCCAAAATAAATGCTACTCTGCAGCCGTGAACAAAACAACACACCTTGGGTGAAATGAAAACAACAGAAGTGTGTGTGTGCTCACCACCAAAACGAGTGCTATAATGACTAAAAATGCAGTGCCCAGGTGAGGAGCTGCAAATACTCGGTGGAAGAAATGAACATAATTACAAAACGGTATGTGTGCTCAGCAAATTAACAAACCCCAAATAAGCAATGCAGGCGGGAACTGAGAACACTGTCAGAAATAAAGGGGAAAACCCGAAACAGAAAATCATGACAGGAAAAAAACACAATAATTACAACTCACTATAATAAATAAATACAAGAATAACTTAAAGGGTGAGCCTGGTCCTCTAACCAAACTCAGACCCTGACAGGTTGTAGTCAAACGGGTCCTTCTGCTGTGTATAATAATGTTGGGTGTTTTGTAGTTAATTTGGTCGATTACAGTTTTAAACAACCTTTTAATAACAAAATATTGCTAAAATATTAAAGGATGTGCCACAGGGTGGAAGTATTTTATTGTTTTTGGTTTTTGTGTGGTTTTTGATTTTGTGTTGCGTGTTTGTTTGGTTTGCATGTTTTGTAGTTTTTATATTTTAATCAGTTTTTAAATTGGAAATGTTGTTTACTTCCACCCTGTGCTTGCCCTAATTACTAATCAGCAGCACCTGTGGCTGCACATGATAAGAGGTGATCTGGCAGTCCAGAGGAGAGAGTTTTTGCAAGGAGGAAGGAGTCCTGTCTGAGGGGAGCCTGGCCAGATGAGAGCCCTGCCAGGACAAGAGGAGGCTGCTGGTTCCAGGAAGATGGCTGATGGAGGGCATGGAGGAGGAGGAGGAATGGCCATGACCACCATGATGCTGGCATTGTGGGGGGAGGACACTTCTGTGTCGAGCAGTTGGGGGTGCTGCAGGCAAAGGATAGCAAGACACAGCGTGAGGAGCTCTTCCTGGGCTGTGAGTATCTGGTTCCTAGACAGCAACACCCTATGACCATGATGGTGACATTAATGACCAGTGTTGGTAGTAACGTGTTACTGTAACACCACTACTTTTGCAGTAACGGGCTGTGTAATGAAATTACAGTTTAAAAATTCAGTAATGCGTTACACTTACTGAAATTTGATCAGATGCACTACTCGCGTTACTCATTTTATTAATATGAATGGATATTTTAGCACAAACAGACGATCATACAACTTGCAGTTGCTAGACACCCTCCTCATCAGCTGCCAACTGGGGATGAATATACAGTTTTGGTGGCTATTGGCGGGACTGCCATCCCCAGCACCACCAGCGGCCTCAAGCCACTGGAGGTTGACATGCCAAAGGCAAGTAAATAAATAAGCAAATAAATATAAACTGACCCAACCGTAACTGACACAGCTGTCAGTCTCCTCCGTGGGTCCATTTCCTGTCCTGCCCCAGTTCACATCACAACCCTGTGAAGAAATGCCATGGCGGTGGCGACTTCTCATATGGAGCCCTGATCACCTGTTGTCCGAGCGGTAAGTAGCCTCTAACAGCTCCTATCTCTGTGGTTAAACGTGTATTTTTTGAGCAAGAAGCTCGCATTTCAAGTTTTCTTATGCACAGAGAAAAAATGACTGATTTGTTGCAGTAAAGAACAGCTTCTTCTAAGCAGTGACTTTCATTTTTCTGTGCCTTCTATTTTATTTTCTCATTCATTTACTGTACATGCTGTTGTGATCTGCAACTATTTCATGGAAGTAAATCTTCTAAATATGCATTTTTATTGGGCTGGTCCAGGAGTGTCAAACATATGGCTCTTGGCCCACCAGGGGGTCCAACATTTTCTGAGTTCACACCTTTATTTCTAGTAAATTTCTGACTTTCTACTGATTACAATAGTGTAAATCTGAGACATTTTTTCTCTGTAAGATGAAACTTTTTCTCATCAGTTTTTCTTCTTTTTTCTGATGAGAACAAGGGGCTCTTGATCTTGCTGTGTGTGTGCAAGATGATTTAAGTGCATTTAAAAGTAACATGAAGTTACTTTTCCAAGTAACTAGTTACTTTAATCATGCAGTAATTCAAAAGTAACAGTTACTTTTGAAAAGTAACTGTAACTAGTTACTATTTTTTTTTTTAGTAACTTGCCCAACACTTTTGATGACAGTGAGAAATATGGATATACTGCTGGCAAGTGTCTTCCCCTATACAGGTTTCCTGATGGTGTCATGGTGGCAGACGGAACCTGGCGTGGAAGAGTGGACCCTCCTCCTCAGCTTTTAAGGACCTTTCTTTATTTTTTTTAGCTCACTTTTAGTCTTTAGGTTTATTTTTTAGCTTAGGTTTTAATGTAGGCTTTTTATTTTTTTTAGTGGACATTTGTATATATATTTTATGTAAATATGTAAATAATAAAATCCTCATTTTAAAGTTTCCCCTTTGATTGCTACCTGTGACTCTTCACGTGGTTTTAAAGAACCTTGCAAGTTATAGTTTTAATTACCCCTCGGTCACATGTTACAGACACACTACAATGGGTCTCAAATATTTGTAAACGTGTCCTATTATAGTACTGCATGAGTTTGACGATAGAAGAAATTCAATATTACACTGAACTCCATCACTGAACAGTGATATAAACTAAAATAATTATAATGACTGAACAACTCCCATTCCCCAAAGTGCAAGATACACTATTATGAATATAAGTGATAAAAGATCACACAAGAAGAAGCCAGCTTTATTGTCATTCAATCCATATAGCCAATCATGTACGGTAGAACAAAATTACATTTCTTTTATCTACAATGTTAATCACATCTAGAATCAGAGGGGTTGCTGCCATAAACAACGTTTCCTTCCCCCATTCTATTATGCTGAGCACTAAGCTAGAAGGTGGGAAGTACCATTTTTACATGGTCTTTGGTATGACCCAGCCAGGGCTTGAACTCCCAACCGGGAGGTTGTGGGGCGTTTGCTCCACCAACTAGGCCACCACTCATAAATAAGTGATCTGACAAACAAACAAGGGATCTGAAGCAGTTGTTAATATTGGATGTCCCATTCATTTTCAATAATTAGGCATTCTGTAATTACTAGTCACAGAATCAAATCTTAGTGCCATTTAATCCTTTTTTTTTTTTTTTTTTTTTTTTTTTTGAGGCGCCGTAAGGAGAGGCGGCTGTAACGGCAGCAGTTTGTGTCTTTAATAGCTTATTCTTGTATATAGTGTCGGTTTTCATCAGGGCTCGGTAGAAAGACTCGGATTAACGACTGGACCAGGTTTTTTTTCTACTTTAGCCTCGGTCTTTTTTTTTTTTTTTTTTTTCTTCCTCTGAGCAATGGAGAAAAATAGAGGTGGGGGTGAATGCATTGTTTACACACGTGACCTGCTGACTGTCCTGAGGAGGCCGGCGCTGCTGGTCAGAGCGAAGCCCCTCATCCGGGATGAGCTTGAGAGGAGATGCTGCGGGTGAAGGGCTGGAACCAAGGTGAGGATGAGGAGGAAGAAGCATGAACCGGCTGTACCAATGTTCATCACGGGTAACATGAGGTCGCTGGAAAACAAGGCGGATGAGCTTCCAGTGCTGGTCAGGACGCAAAGGAAATATCGTGACTGTAGTATCATGTGCTTTACAGAGATCAGAATCAGAATCAGGTTTATTGCCATTGTTCATGTAGTACACAAACTAGGAATTTGTCTCGGTACAATGCTGCAACATTAAACATGATAAGATAAGAGAAATAAACTATACATGTAATAAAGTGTAGGATAAGATGTGGTTACACTCACAGATCCTGGATATCAACGTAGCGATTCCTGGCTTTAAGACTATCCAGTGGGACAGGAACGTTATAAGTAGCGGGGGAAAAAGAGGGGAGAAGGATTGGCACTTCTTGTGAATGAAAGGTGGTGTAATCCTGGACACATTTATGTGAAAGAATGGTGCTGCAACCCGGACACTGAACTGTTTGCTGTGAGTATGCGACCCTATTGTGTGCCGCGAGAGTTCACGTGTGCCATTGTAATTACTGTTTACATCCCTCTGTCAGCTGGTGCAGCGGTGGCCTATGACATATAAGCTCCTCTGCTGCCACATTAATGGAGAAGCACCCTGATGCATTTATGGCCATCATGGATAATTTTAACCATGTCTCACTGGGCAAAACATTACTAAACTTCCACCAGTTTGACTGTCCCACCAGAGAAAATAAAACATTGGATCTACTGTATGCCAATGCAAGAGATGCATATAGTGCCACAGCTCTACCTCCCATTGGCAAATTGGATCATAACATGACCATGCTATCACCCAAGTATGTTCCCCTTGTTCAAAGGCAACCTGCTTATACACGAACTGTGAAGAGGTGGACACAGGAGGCTGCTGATACACTACAGGACTGCTTTGAGATGACTGACTGGAATGTACTCTGTGAACCACATGGGGTGGACATAGACAATATGACCGACTGCATCACAGAATACATCAGATTCTGTGAAGACACAGCCATGCCAGCTCAGACCGTACAGTTTCCCCAACAACAAACCATGGATCACCAGTGACCTGAAAGCACTTAGGAAGAAGAGGGCTTTTAGGCCCGGAGACAGGGAGGAACTGAGGAGAGTGCAGCATGAACTGAGAGAGATGTTGAGGAGGTGTAAGGACAATTACAGGATGAAGTTGGAGAATAAACTCTGGGGAAACAATACTAAGCATGTGTGGATGGGAATGAAACAGATTACTGGGTGTAAGGGGAGAGACAGACAGACATCAGGGAGTCTTGAGAGAGCCGATGAGCAGAATCTGCTTTTTAATAGGTTCAACTCACCATCTGTCATGCCCGCAATACAGCCAGAGCCACACACACACACACCCCTTCCCCTCCTGTGTAGCACCTCTCTATCTCCCCCCTCACTTCCCTCCTCCTCCTCTGGGGACACCAGCAACCCCCCCCTCCCACACACACACACACACACACACATATCACTGTGATTACAGACCAGATTAAGAAACAGCTGGAGAAACTCTGTCAGCAGACGGCTGCAGGCCCTGATGGCTCTGCCAGGATACTGAAGACCTGTGCCAACCAGCTAGCTCCGGTACTGAAACACCTGTACAACCTGGGCCTGAGTCTGGAAAGAGCTGTGGAAGACATCCTGCCTGGTTCATGTCCCCAAGAAGTAATCTCCATCGGACCTGAATGACTATCGACCAGTTGCCCTCATCCCATGTGATGAAGGTCCTAGAGAGACTGGTCTTAGCCCACCTGAGGCCACAGGTGAAGACGTGGCTGGACCCTCTGCAGTTTGCATGTCAGCCCCATTTAGGAGTTGAAGACACTGCCATCTACCTGCTGCAACGAGCCCATTTGCACCTGGATGGAGGAGGAGATACTGTGAGAATCACATTCTTTGATTTCTCCAGTGTCTTTAACACCATCCAGCTACTGCTGCTGGGTAAGAAGCTGCGGGTGATGGGGGTTGACAGCTCTGTGATCTCCTGGATTACTGACTACCTGACAGGCAGGCCACAGTTTGTCCGGCTGGGCAGTGTCTTGTCTGGAGTGGTGGCTAGTGATACAGGAGCTCCACAGGGGACTGTGCTTTCTCCTTTTCTTTTTACCTTATACACCACGGACTTTCAGTACAACACTGAGTCATGCCACCTGTAAAAATTCTGTGATGACTCAGCTGTTGTGGGGTGTACAAGAGGAGGAGAGGAGGGGGAGTACAGGGCACTGGTAGACAGTTTTGTGGAGTGGACCAAGCAGAATCACCTGAGACTGAATGTCATCAAGACCAGAGAGATGGTGATTGACTTCAGGAAGAAGAGAACACCTCCACAGCCATTGCGGATTAGGGGGGAGAATGTGAAGGTAGTTGAGGATACCTGGGTGTCATGATCAGCAACGGACTGGACTGAAAGTACAGGAGCTCCACAGGGGACTGTGCTCTCTCCTTTTCTCTTCACCTTATACACCACTGACTTTCAGTACAATACCAAGTCAAGCTACCTACAGAAATTCTCTGACTCAGCTGTTGTTGGGTGTATAAGAGGGGAAGAGGAGGGGAGTACAGGGCACTGGTAGACAGAGTTGTGGAGTGGACAGAGCAGAATCACCTGAGGCTGAACATCAGCAAGACCAGAGAGATGGTGATTGACTTCAGGAAGAAAAGAACACCTCCACAGCCATTGCAGATTAGGGGGGAGGATGTTGAGGTAGTGGAGAACTACAAATACCTGGGTGTCATGATTAGCAACGGACTGAACTGGAAATCCAACACCGATGCTGTGTACAAGAAGTAATGAACAGACTAGACTTTGAGGAAGCTGAGATCCTTGAACATGTGCAACAGGATGGTGGAAGTTTTGTACCAGGCTGTTGTCGCCAGCACCATCTTCTTTGCTGCTGTCTGTTGGGGTAGCAGTCTCATAGCCAGTGACACCAACAGACTTGACAAGATTATCAAGAAGGCTGGCTCTGTAATTGGTCTCAGGCCTGAGAATTCTGAGACTGTGGTGGAGAGGAGGACACTAAACAAACTGTGATCCATCATGGACAATCCTGATCACTCCCTCCACCACACACTGAACAGACAGTGGAGCACTTTCTCCAGCAGACTGCTACAACTTCATTGTCGAACGGTTGGGTACAGAAAATCTTTCCTGCCACATGCCATTTCATTGTACAATAACTCACGCTAATGTTGCATTCTGGTCATAACTATGGTGTCAGACTGGTCTATTGATGCGTCTAGTACAGTGCGCTAGTGTCTGTGTGCTTGTCACCTCTCGCTTTCAGCCTCTGCTGCTGGCTAGCTATTGTTAAAAGGAAGCCGAGTGCGTAAGTCTTCCCTGCCAGTACATAGCCTCTCAGTAGATAAGCCCTATGCAATGCCTTCTCGTGGCGACACACGTAAACTGAGCACCTTGCGGTCTCAGGCCAAATTGCAAGGGACTCGGAGGAGGTCTGCCCCCAGACATGTAGCATGCCAGGCCCCACCAGTGTGTGTACACCTCCTGATGCCCATGAACAGACCCCTAGCTATTGGTCAAATAGTCTCACTGCCCTGTGAGTGCTAGGGATAGCATAAGGTTAAGGGAATCAACCCTGACAGAAATATTGGAGTGGAGCCCCGTAGGCGGAGTCATGGTCAAATTCTGCCAAGACTCCGGCAACTCCTGCATCCAGTGTCATCTCCAGTCGTCTCGACTACATCCTGCCACTGGAGTCTGATGACCCTGGAAGAGTGAGGCTGATGCTACGTAACTCTCCCTCACTTTAATCCAATTTTCTAGCACAAGTCTCGTCAATCCGTTTCAAAAGATCTGTGGCGATGGGCGAGTGGCAAAGCAGCAGGTGAGGATACACTGGCAGCTGTAGCCATGGACCTGCACACAGGTGGCTCAGGCCTAATGATCGCTCCTCACTGACAGAAACAGCAGCGGGGTTCGGCGTCTGAGTGACTGAGCAGCCCTTTTTAGGATTGCACTTCTCACCTCCACAGTCTGAGGAAGGGGCTAGAAAATGTGCCCTAAACATTGCCTGCTTCACAACACCCTGGCCAGCTCACCGTGGCTGGAGGGGATCCCACACTAGCGGTAGAAACAACAGAGGAAAGAAAAAGGTGACACCACTCAACATTGGCACATGGAATGTGCGCACACTTTTAGACAGCCAGTCAGCTGATCGACCTGAAAGAAGAACAGCTCTAGTTAGCAGGGAACTTGCAAGATACAACATTGACATTGCAGGTCTGTATAACCAGGCTTGCAGAAGAAGGTCAGTTAAATGAGTCGGGAGGTGGATATACATTCTTCTGCAGTGGCCGTAGCAAAGATGAGCACTGCGAAGCAGGAGTTGGTTTTGCTGTGAGGAACAACCTTGTCAGCAAACTCTCCAGCCTCCCAAAGGGCGTGAATGACCGCCTCATGACAATGCAGCTTCCACTGCATGACAGCAAGCAGGCTACTCTCATCAGTGCCTATGCACCAATGATGACAAACCCTGATGAGACTAAAAACAAGTTCTACGAAGAACTTGATGCTCTCCTGTCTACTGTGAAGCACAACAACAAGCTCATATTGCTCGGGGACTTCAATGCCAGAGTAGGACAGGACAGTTCTGCCTGGGAAGGCATCATAGGCAAAAATGGAGTAGGCAAGTGCAATAGCAACGGTCTTGTCCTGCTACAGACCTGTGCCAAGCATAACCTCCTCATCACAAATACTGTCTTCCACTTGCCCACTCGAAACAAAACCTCATGGAGGCACCCCCGCTCCAAACACTGGCACCTCATTGACTATGTCATCATCAGGCAAAAAGATAAGCAGGACATCAGAGTCACAAAGGCCATGTGTGGTGCTGACTGCTGGACCGACCACAGGCTTATTGTTTCCAGGATGAAACTGCACATCAGACCTAAGAGAAGGCCACAGGGGGACAATAGCAAAAGCATGAAATGGCTCGATGTGTCCTAACTGAAAACCTACTCCAAGGCTAATGCACTCACGGAAGACCTGGAACGCAAACTTGGAAATCTGAGATTCACAGCCAATGCTGAGAAAGACTGGATGCTGTTCAGGAATACTGTCCACTCATCTGCACAGAAAATCCTAGGCCTCTCAACACGGAAAAAGCATGATTGGTTTGATGAAAATGATGAGGAAATCAAAGCTCCACTAACGGAGAAGCATAGCCTTCATCGTGCCCATCAAAATGATCCCTCATCTGTCTCAAAGAAGGTGGCTTTCACCAGCGCATGCAGGACAGTACACCTTAAACTTCGAGAGATGCAAGACTCATGGTTGAGTGCCAAGGCAGAAGAAATCCAGGGCTACGCAGAAGGGAATGACTCAAAATGATTCTACGGGTCTCTCAATGCCCTGTACGGACCCAAGCCATCAGGAAGCTCCCCACTTCTGGGCTCAGATGGTTCAACCCTCCTGACAGAGAAGACCCAAATCCTCCAAAGATGGGCTGAACATTTGGAAGGAGTCCTGAACCAGCCTTCTACTATAAACAATGAGGCAATCGACAGGATGTCCCAGGTTGAGATCAACAATGCCATGGATGAACTTCCTACTGTTGTTGAAGTCCAAAAGGCTGTTGGCCAACTGTCAAGTGGCAAAGCACCAGGGTTAGATGCCATTCCAGCTGAGATATACAAGACAGGTGGCCCAGCACTCCTTGAGAAGCTGACTGAACTGTTCCGGTCCTTCTGAATCCAAGGCACCATTCCTCAGGAACTCAGGGATGCATCAATTGTCCACATGTACAAGAGAAAGGGCAACAGACAAGTATGTGACAACCATTGAGGTATCTCGCTACTCTCCATAGCTGGTAAGGTCCTCGCAAGACTCTTGCTAAATCGTCTGATCACTCACCTAGAACATGGCCTGCTGCCAGAATCACAATGTGGCTTCCATAAGGGTAGAGGGACTGTGGACATGATCTTTGTGGCTCGTCAACTCCAGGAGAAGTGTCTAGAACAGAACCGCGAACTCTACACCACATTTGTTGACCTCACCAAAGCGTTGGACACTGTCAGTCGCCAGGGACTATGGAGGATAATGTCAAAGTTTGGCTGCCCAAACAAATTCATCCTGATGGTGCGCCAGTTCCACGATGGCATGACCGCATGCGTCCTAGACAACGGTGAGGCATCAGAGGCTTTTCCAGTCATGAATGGTGTTAAACAAGGTTGCGTGCTCGCACCCACCTTGTTCAGTATGATGTTCTCAGCCATGCTCTCTGATGCCTTTCAGAATAACACCACTGGGATAAGCCTCAGGTACAGGCAGGATGGAAGGCTCTTCAACCCAAGAAGACTCCAGGCTATCACCAAGGTAAAAGAGACTGTACTGAGGGACTTCCTCTTTGCCGACGACTGTGCCTTAAATGATAGCTCAGAGAGTGAGATGCAGTCAAGCATGGACAAATTCTCCATGGCATGTGACAACTTCGGCCTCACCATCAGCACCAAGAAGACTGAAGTTATGCACTAGCCAGCTCCAAATAGCCAACAGGCAGAACCAATTATTACAGTGAAGGGGCAGAGACTGCAAGTTGTAGGCCAATTCACATACCTAGGTAGCACCCTTTCCCAGTCTGCAACAATACATACCAAAGTCAACCACAGAATAGCCAAGGCCAGCATTGCATTCGGCAGACTCTGCAAAATTGCATGGGAAAAACGGGGTATTAGCCGAGAAACGAAGCTAAAGGTCTACCGTGCTGTTGTGCTCCCAACACTCCTTTATGCCTGTGAAACATGGACGGTGTATGCAAGGCATGCCAGACAGCTCAACCGTTTCCACCTCACCTGTCTTCGAAGGATCTTCAGCATCAACTGGAAGGACAAGGTACCCGGTACAGAAGTCCTTGAGCGAGCTAAAGTGGAAATGGTCCACACCATGCTAATAAGAGCGCAAGCCAGGTGGGCAGGTCATGTTGTCAGGATGCCTGATGAACACATTCCAAAGCAGCTGTTCTACGGGAAACTCTCAGAAGGAAAAAGGTTGAGAGGGGGACAAAAGAAATGCTACAAGGACACCCTGAAGGCCTCTCTGAAATCCCTCAATATAGACGTGGCCTCCTGGGAAACTCTAACACAAGACCGCTTGGCCTGGCATATGAGCATTAAGGATGGCTGCAGAAATCTCAAAGCCAGACATATTGCTGGAGCTAAAGCCAAGCGCGAACTGCGCAAGACTAGACAGCCCAGCACATCAGCTAACGTGACGATGCATGCCTGCCCCACATGGGCCAGGACATTCCGTGCCAAAATTGGACTGATCAGTCATCTCCGGACTCACCGTCAACTCATCAATAGGATTACGAGGTCATCGTCAACAATGATGGACGAACAACATGCTGCCATACTGCACCTTACAGTCTAATTGGTACCTCACATTTCCCCCTGCACCTGATTGTCCTGCATTGTACAGCAGGTATGATTCATGTATCTATATGGGTCACCATCTATTCATCTATGATGTATATAAGTTATTTAGCAGTTTCACTTTCCATGGGTAATCCCTTTGTCTGTTATGCTGTGTGTGTTTCTGTCGTTTGGTTGTCTACTGTCATGCTGCTGTTACACTGCAATTTCCCAGTTTGGGATCAATAAAATCTATCTATCGCTCTACCAATCTATGGCCTGTAAAGCCTGATTGGGATACCTGTTTCAGACAGGAATACTTGCGTTCTACGGGCAATGCACTAGTAGTAGCTAAAGACAAATGGGGACGTTTCAGAAATAACTGAGTTGAAATACTGATATGAGAAGAAAATACTTATTTGCTTAACAAATAATATGAAATCATATCTACTGATTTGATAACATACTGTAGTTCTAAGGTGTAAACTGTTTTCAGAGGAATTTTCTCAAGATAAGGTTGGAGTCTATAATTCTAATAGCAACCAATAAATCAAGTGATTTCATTATTAAAAAAAAAATACAGGAGGAAAAAGTCCCACATGGCTGCCATATGCCTTAAATAAGCTTATGATCATTATACCAGGAAATTTTGGAGCGCTTCATGCTTCCCTCTGCTGACAAGCTTTATGGAGATTCTGATTTCATTTTACCAGCGGAACTTGGCACCCCCCACACTGTCAGAAGTACCAAAACCTGGTTTAATGACCATGGTATCACTGTGCTTGACTTGCTAGCAAACATTCCTGACCTAAACCCCATGACCCAATGCAGATGAGATGAAGGCTGCTATCAAAGCAACCTGGGCCTCCATAACACCTCAGCAGTTCAGAGGCTGATTGCCTCCATGCCATATTGCTTTGATGCAGTAATTCACGCAAAAGGAGCCCTGACCAAGTATTGAGTGTGCACATGGACATAGTTTTCAGCTGGCCAACATTTCTATTAAATGTTAATGTAAAGGTAATGGAAACAATCTGATCTCACTAAAACTCATATCAAATGCATGTTTTCCACCCTCTCAAAATGTGCATTTGTGTTATGTTCAGGTGAGTGCACTCCCCCTCCCTATCTGTGGGAGGTTCTTCATCAAGACCCCGGCTCCGCAGGCAATCAGTACACCTGCATGAGTGGATGAACCTGCCGCCTCTTCCCTGCCAGCGCTTAAAAGGATTAGTTCATGAATGCTCCAGTGCTGGCTTGTTTGGTATGTCTGCCATCTGAATAAAGTAAGTGTTGTACTAGTTATTAAGGAACCCAGCCATACTCCTTTTTTCTTCCTCCTTCTCAGGTTGCTGCCATCTCTGCGGTGCGTCTCAGGGGGTTGTGCGCTCATCACTCCAGACAACCTCCTCCACCCGGTCAGACACTTCTCCCAGCTCTACACGTCCTCAACTCCCTGCCAGCTCCACCTCGCTGGTTCATCCCTTTTCCTGCTGGGTTCCTCTGCTGGGCTCTCGGCTCCTAATTCGTAAGAATATCCCTGTAATTCTTTATTCCTGGTCTCCCTCCTTATAGCTAACCTGCTCTCATCTCCCTCTCTTACAGGCTGGGTATTCATCTGGCAAGTGATGCTTTTCTCTAACTTTGAGTTCTCTTTGTTCTATAAAACTGTGTTTAACGTTGCTTCTCTGTGTTGTGTACATTCACTGGTGTAGCATCCTGCACATGAGCTGATCATTCTCTCAATCATGAAAATTTGTACGTAAAATAACAAAAACACATACCTGAGATACGCAGTAGAAACGGAGTAGGTATGGAGTAATGCCTTCACTCATTGGACATGCACAAAAACAGTAAAAACACATACATGAGATACATGAATTCAACTGGCCATTGTCATTCTACACATGCACAAACACACCATGAGCAAAACAACTCCTGTTTTAACAAGGCTGCAGCGCATTCAGTTGGGTGGTTTCAACCAACAGGCCACGAGTTTGTGTCCCACACTGGGGAACTGTGCACATGACAACATTTTTACCCCAAACTGGCAAAGTTTGTTCAGTTTGTCTGTTTGTGCACACTACGCTGAGATTTTGGAGGTGTGAAAGTATAAACATTTGAAACCATTCTCCAGAGTGGAGAGGATTTTTTTTGCATCCGTGTGCACAGATAAAAACAGTATCATGACATTACAGCCCCAATTTACAATAGATTTCAGCCAATCCATATACCAAGGATCTTGTATTGCTCACAGAAATACACACTCTGTGATGAAACTTTAACGGCGCATCCCAATTCACCCCTTAGCCCTATCCCTCCATTTTGTACATTCACTATGAATGTACAAAACGGAGGGTTAGGGCTAATGGGGTACGTACCCTATGTTTAATGTGTTTAACAAAGGCTTTTAACAGTAACTGTAAAAAAAAAAAAAAATTACACAATAGATAATGCCTTATAGATATATATAAAAAAATTATAACCAAGGAGGATTTAAAGACTGATATACATCCTTAAAATGATACCTACTATACTGTACCTTTGCTGAATGATGGAAAAAAAATCACTGTGGAGCAGCCGATAGTTTTAAATCCAGTTTTGCACAGCTCCTCAGCCACCCAACATCACATCACATTCACATTATTTTTTTTCTTGTAATGCTTTTCTAAAAGTTATGACTGAAGACTCCTTATCAAATATTCAAACTAGCTGTCAGTAAGTCAGATTGTTTTTAATTGCCCAGTAACACAGATTATTTATCTATTTACCCTATTTCTTTATTTGACTCCCACATTCTTTCAACTTAAAAAAATGAATACATACATTTCTTGCAGGGGGGATCTAGTGTTTAGACAGACGTGGACAAAATTGTTGGTACCCCTGTGTTAATGAAAGAAAAACCCACAATGGTCACAGAAATAACTTGAATCTGACAAAAGTGGTAATAAATAAAAATTCTATGAAAATTAACCAATGAAAATCATACAGTGCTTTTGAATTGTGGTTCAACAGAATTACTTTAAAAAACAAACTCATGAAACAGGCCTGGACAAAAATGATGGTACTCCTAGAAAAGATTGAAAATAATGTGACCATAGGGACATGTTCAACCAAGATGTGTCCTCTAATTAACATCACAGGTGTCTACAAACTTGTAATCAGTCAGTCGGCCTATTTAAAGGGTGACAAGTAGTCACTGTGCTGTTTGTTGACATGGTGTGTACCACACTGAACATGGACCAGAGGAAGCAAAGGAGAGAATTGTCTCAGGAGATTAGAAAGAAAATTATAGACAAGCATGTTAAAGGAAAAGGCTATAAGACCATTTCCAAGCAGCTTGATGTTCCTGTGACTACAGTTACACATATTATTCAGAAATTTAAGATCCACGGGACTGTAGCCAACCTCCCTGGACGTGGCCGCAGGAGTTGATGGATAATACGAATGGTAACAAAAGAGCCCAGAACAACCTCTAAACAAATTCATGGTGAACTCCAAGGTCAAGGTACATCAGTCTCAGATCGCACCATTTGCTGTTGTTTGAGCCGAAGTGGACTTCATGGGAGACGACCAAGGAGGACACCACTGCTGAAAACAAATCATAAAAAAGCCAGACTGGAATTTGCCAAACTGCATGTTGACAAGCCACAAAGCTTCTGGGAGAATGTCCTATGGACAGACGAGACAAAACTGGAACTTTTTGGCAAGGCACATCAGCACTATGTTCACAGACGCAAAAATGAAGCATACCAAGAAAAGAACACTGTCCCTACTGTGAAACATGGAGGAGGTTGTGTTATGTTCTGGGGCTGCTTTGCTGCATCTGGCACAGGGAGTCTTGAATCTGTGCAGAGTACAATGACATCTCAAGACTATCAAGGTATTCTAGAGAGAAATGTGCTGCCCAGTGTCAGACAGCTTGGTCTCAGTCGCAGGTCATGGGTCTTGCAACAGGATAATGACAAAAACACACAGCTAAAAACACCCAAGAATGGCTAAGAGTGAAACATTGGACTATTCTGAAGCGGCCTTCTATGAGCCATAATCTAAATCCTATTGAACATCTGTGGAAGGAGCTGAAACATGGCGTCTGGAGAAGGCACCCTTCAAACCTGAGACAACTGGAGCAGTTTGCTCATGAGGAGTGGGACAAAATACCTGCTGAGAGGTGCAGAAGTCTCATTGACAATTACAGAAATTGTTTGATTGCAGTGATTGCCTCAAAAGGTTGTGCAACAAAATATTAAGTTAAGGGTACCATCATTTTTGTCCAGGCCTGTTTCATGAGTTTTTTTAAAATAATTCTGTTGAACCACAATTCAAAAGCATTGTCTGATTTTCATTGGTTAATTTTCATAGAATTTTTATTTATTACCACTTTTGTCAGATTCAAGTTATTTCTGTGACCATTGTGGGTTTTTCTTTCATTAACAGAGGGGTACCAACAATTTTGTCCACGTCTGTAGATGTAGGTAGATGTCCTTTATTGATCCCAAACTGGGAAATTACAGCGTAACAACAGCATGACTGTAGATGACCAAAACAACAGAAACACACACAGCATAATAGACAAAGGGATTATCCAGGAAAGTAAACCTGCCTAGATAATTTTATATACATTGCAGATGATGACCTGTATAGACACATGAATCATACCCGCTGTACAATGTAGGACTATCAGGAACAGGGTGCAATGTGAGGTACCAATTAGACTGCAAGGTGCAGTGTGGCAGCATAGCTATGACCAGAATTCAACATCAGAGTGAGTTATTGTACAGTGAAATGTCATGTGGCAGGAAAGATTTCCTGTAACTGACCATTCGGCAGCAAAGCTGTAGCAGTCTGCTAGAGAAAGTGCTCCGATGTCTGTCCAGTGTGTGGTGGAGGGAGTGATCAGGATTTTCCATGATTGATCGCAGTTTGTTTAGTGTCCTCCTCTCCCCCACAATCTCAAAGGTCTCCAGCCTGAGACCAATTACAGAGCCAGTCCTCTTGATAATCTTGTCAAGTCTGTTGGTGTCTCTGGCCCTGATACTGCTACCATATCAATGGCATAGCTGTTGAACGTGTCCCCAGCTTCAAATTCCTGGGGACCCATATCTCGGAGGACCTGTCCTGGTCAGTTAACACCACCAGCCTGATCAAGAAGGCCCATCAGCGCCTCTTCTTCTTGAGGACACTGAAGAAGAACCATCTGTCAACTGACATCCTGGGCAACTTCTACCGCTGCGTGATAGAGAGCACCCTGACCAACTGTATCACAGTCTGGTATGGGAGCTGCTCTGTCGCTGACCGCAAGGCGCTGCAGCGGGTGGTGAAAACCGCCCAACGCATCACAGGGACTCCACTTCCAGTTATAGAGGACGTCTACAGGAAAAGATGTCTGCGCCGGGCACGCAGCATTCTTAGGGACTCCAACCATCCTGCTCATGGACTGTTCCAGCTTCTCCCCTCCAGAAGACGTTTCAGAAGCCTTCGGACTAGAACCAGCAGGTTTAGGAACAGTTTCTTTCCAACAGCTGTCACGTTATTGAACTTAGTTCCCCGCTGACTCTCTTACCATCATCTCTTACCATCCACACCTGTACATAACTGCATAACTACATCTAACTTATTGCACATTATTTGCACATAACAGTACTCTTAACTTTCTGCACTGCTGCATATATTTGCTTAAATTGCACATACTGTTAATTACCGTATATACTGCACTGCTGTCCTTTGCACTTCTGATTGGATGCTAAACTGTGTTTCGTTACCTTGTATTCATACATGTGTAATGACAATAAAGTTGAATCTAATCTAATCTAATCTACCCCAACAGACAGCTGCAAAGAAGATGGCACTGGTGACAATGGTCTGGTAGAAAAGCTCCAGCATCCTGTTGCACACGTTGAAGGATCTCAGCTTCCTCAGGAAGTAGAGTCTGCTCATCCCCTCCTTGCGCACAGCATCGGTGTTGGATTTTCAGTCCAGTCCGTTGCTGATCGTGACACCCAGGTATCCTCAACTACCTCCACATCCTCCCCCCAATCTGCAGTGGCTGTGAAGGTGTCCTCTTCTTCCTGAAGTCAATCACCATCTCTCTGGTCTTGATGACCCTCAGTCTCAGGTGATTCTGCTCTGTCCACTCCACAAATCTGTCTACCAGTGCCCTGTACTCCCTCTCCTCTGCCCCTCTTGTACACCCAACAACAGCCGAGTCATCAGAGAATTTCTGCAGGTGGCATGACCTGGTGTTGTACTGAACGTCGGTGGTGTATAAGGTGAAGAGAAAAGGATTGAGCACAGTCTCCTGTGGAGCTCCTGTAACACTAACCACCACATCAGACAAGACACTACCCAGCCGGACAAACTGTGGCCTGCCTGTCAGGTAGTCAGTAATCCAGGAGATCACAAAGCTGTCGACCCCCATCACCCGCAGCTTCTCTCCAAGCAGCAGTGACTGGATGATGTTAAAGGCACTGGAGAAATCAAAGAATGTGATTCTCACAGTATCTCCTCCTCCATCCAGGTGCAAATGGGCTCGTTGCAGCAGGTAGATGACAATGTCTTCAACTTATAAATGGGGCTGATATGCAAACTGCAGAGGGTCCAGCCACATCTTCATCTGTGGCCTCAGGTGGGCTAAGACCAGTCTCTCTAGGACCTTCATCACATGAGATATGAGGGCAACTGGTCAACAGTCATTCAAGTCAGATGGAGATGACTTCTTGGGGACAGGAACCAGGCAGAATGTCTTCCACAGCACTGGCACGCTCTCTAGACTCAGGCTCAGGTTGTACAGATGTAGTCTTATAATCCAAAGTCCCTCTAAGTAAAACTTCTACTTGTCATCCATGAGTTACAACAGTAGCTTTCACACCATTGATGGATCCATGTGCACACGTGGTTGATTCTGTGACGTGTAGTGTGCACGCAGATCTTTTTCTCTGGTTCTAAATGAAAACGTCATGTGTACCATCAGTGTGTGAATGTGTGTGTGAATGGGTGGATAGCAGGATCTGTAAAGCACTTTGGTCATCGAGATGAGAATAAAAGCGCTATATAAGTGAATGCCATTTACCAGGCCTGAGCTGCTTATCTCTTTGACTCTTTTTTTTTTTTTTACTCCACTAACAGTTAAGGTTTGGAAAAGGTTAGATTTAGGCGTCACCTACTCTAATGGTTAAGATTAGGAAAAATGTTAGGGTTGTTAAATTGTTAAAGGGAGAGAAAGAGAAAATAGCAGACACATGTTAGGGTGCAGCAGACACATTTCTTAAAGGTGTAAACACTGTTAGACATTACAAGGTTGCAAAGTGTTGCCAGTAAATTACTGTAATTTAGAATTACAGCTTTTTTTTTTTTTTTTTTTTTGTGTCTTTCAGCTGTTCCCTTTTGGGGTATCCTCACCTGATATTGTGATGATTTGCATGTTGATTTGGCAAGGATTTTTACGCCGGATGCCCTTGCTGATGCAACCCTGCCCATTTATCCCGGCTTGGGACCAGCACAGAGCCAGCACACTGGCTTGTGCTCCCCCTGTGGCTAGGTAACCAACTTTCCTTCCTCCATTCTGTTCTTGCTAAGCACCAATCTAGAAGACAGGAAGTATCATTCTTATATGGTCTTTGGTATGATCCAGCCGGGACTTGAGTGGATGCTCTACCTCTAGGCCACCGCTCCGGTTTAATTTAGAATCATGGTTCGTTCTTTAAATGAAGGCATGTTAATCTAAATATCATTATCAGCAATACAAAAACGATAAATGGCTTTGAATTAAAATCTCTTAGTACAGACTACTGTTCAAGTTGTAAAAATGTGCACCAAAGCCATTAAAGTAGGTTAAATACAGTAAGAAACTGTATTTTCAAAAAGTACAGCAACATCCAGTAAATGGCTGGAACAAAAATTCCCACAATGCAACAGGAATTACAGTAACTCATTGGAAAAATGTTTTATAGTATCATACTGGGTGAAATATGGTAACTGTAGAAAATATCTAACAGTGAATGCCATGTATTCAGTGCATGTGAAAAATGTTTTTTTCTGTGTATATGCACATTTTCTCAGAGTGAAAAATCATGCTTTTGTACGTTTTTAGGTGAGACTGGGCTGATGGAAAGCCATAACACCTTTTTAAAAATAAAGTATTAAAATAGCACTGCCAAGTGCTTAATGGGGGGGGGGGGGACCCCCACAGCAGTATGGTGTATTGCTAGCCCTAATTGTAAACTTTGTCAAAAAGCAAAGTTTGAAGCCAGATCTACAAGAGAGGAGCCTGATGACTAAAGATGAAAGCTTTGTCATTCAGGTGGAAGGTACTAGCTTCAATGTCCATGAATATTAGGTCCCAGAGTGGCTGCTGTCATACAGGGTTTCACCTTTGGATTGTAGAAATTAGGAAACCTGAGAACATGAAACGTAAAGGCCAGGTTTTGTTTGTTTTTTTATTAGTGTACAGTGAGCTTCTGTACATGCCTTTTAAATCTACTATAAGGCTTCTTATGTAAGATTCTTTAGTTTAACTGCACACCCCTTTGCAACCCACCTCTACACCAGCTCCTTCTGATATTGCATTACCTGTTTTCCTGCTATATATTTATATCATATAAAAAAAAAGCATGCACTTGCCAAAGAAAGTAAAAGAATGCAGTGTCTGATGGCATGTTAGGAGGAGGATTATGAGCTTCTAATTTTAGCCAAGCTGTTAGATCTGTTTGTCTTTACCCCCTGGCCCTCAACCATCTTTGTCTGCTTGGTATATGCCCATGCAGTCCCATGACCCACCACTGGTCTAAATATAAACTTCCAAACAGGGTGTTCCTCAGCTAAGGTCACATTACATCATTCTGAGCAACATGTGTTCAATTGAAGTAATACTGTGGGCTGGACACACCAAAGGCTTTATGATTCCCTGGGCTAAACAAAGTTGTCTATTGGGAGTGCTGAAAATTAAGTGAAACTAGAACAGCCAGAGACTTATGAGGAAAACATTATGCAATTGTGTAGTCTGAGTTTTTCCTTAAGTTGCTTCTTGTTGTAAGTATTTGCAGATTAAGACCATAAATTCAACTTAAACCTGGTGTTCTTCACTGGAAATTTTTTTCAGACATGGGTAACGGAATGAGTAAGGTACAGTAAATACATTTGCTTTCTTACCTGCCATGCTTGCTTGTCCGAGTTTTTGCTTTACAGTTTAAGAAAAATCCTTTTTTAATGCTTTCTAGGTCCTGCCTGATCTCTATCTGGGAAATATTAAAGGTAATTGGTCTCATCTTTTGTCTTATCTTGTAATTTGAGTAAAGAATGGATTCATTTTCAGGATACTGCAGTAATGTGTTTCAGTTCCTCATATGCAGGGGTATGTGGTAAGATGCTACACTGAGCTCAGTTTCTATAGAGTGGAGAGGTCACAGTGCAGAGCTGAACAATTTAATATTGCTATTCAATGTAAAAAAAAAAATTGAGTGAATTAGTTGTGTACACATTTTTGTTAAACTGTCAGCAATTGGAGGGAAATTACTGTTTGTGAGTGTTGGTGTGGGAGGGGATGCCCCGCACTGTGGGGGGTGTCCCACAGTGGTTACTGCACTCTACAAGTTTCCATAAAACTTGATTTAATTAATAAGCATTTTTTAACATCTTTGCACAAATACTATTCTAACGTGGGAAAAGTCTTAAAAACTTTGGTGTAAACGGTGATTTTTCCATGGAAATACTGTCAAACAGGAAATGACATCTTTTATCTTAACCAGGTTTTGAGCTCCTTTTATCCTCATGACTTGGCATATTTCAGTAGATCTTGAACTTTTGATCTGTGCTCAACAAAAAAGACAAAGGTGAGAAAGCTTTAAATCCCGGTGATTGTACACACATTTAAACTGGGTGCACTATTTGTCCTCCTAAACTTTGTACGTCACATGAAGTCTCACTACAACATAATCTAAACTGCAAGAATAAAAATTAAAGAATGCAAGATGCGATGCAGTTTCTTTTATCTTCCTGTTTTATTTTTCCAAAAATTAACTCTTATGATATATAGATGAAGACTTATAAGTTCTGTCTTTCACGCCTGTGTCTGTTACCAAAACTGACATTATTATATGCTTCTGTTAAAGATTCTGTAGGTATATACAGACGTGGACAAAATTGTTGGTACCCCTCTGTTAATGAAAGAAAAACCCACAATGGTCACAGAAATAACTTGAATCTGACAAAAGTGGTAATAAATAAAAATTCTATGAAAATTAAACAATGGAAATCAGACAATGCTTTTGAATTGTGGTTCAACAGAATTATTTTAAAAAACAAACTCATGAAACAGGCCTGGACAAAAATGATGGTACCCCTAGAAAAGATTGAAAATAATGTGACCATAGGGACATGTTCAACCAAGATGTGTCCTCTAATTAACATCACAGGTGTCTACAAACTTGTAATCAGTCAGTCGGCCTATTTAAAGGGTGACAAGTAGTCACTGTGCTGTTTGTTGACATGGTGTGTACCACACTAAACATGGACCAGAGGAAGCAAAGGAGAGAGCTGTCTAAGGAGATTAGAAAGAAAATTATAGACAAGCACATTAAAGGTAAAGGCTATAAGACCATCTCCAAGCAGCTTGATGTTCCTGTCACTACAGTTACACATATTATTCAGAAATTTAAGATCCACGGGACTGTAGCCAACCTCCCTGGACGTGGCCGCAGGAGGAGACAGATAATACAAATGGTACCAAAAGAGCCCAGAAAAACTTCTAAACACATTCATGTTGAACTCCAAGGTCAAGGTACATCAGTCTCAGATCGCACCATCCGTCGTTGTTTGAGCCGAAGTGGACTTCATGGGAGACGACCAAGGAGGACACCACTGTTGAAAACAAATCATAAAAAAAGCCAGACTGGAATTTGCCAAACTGCATGTTGACAAGCCACAAAGCTTCTGGGAGAATGTCCTATGGACAGACGAGACAAAACTGGAACTTTTTGGCAAGGCACATCAGCTCTATGTTCACAGACGCAAAAATGAAGCATACCAAGAAAAGAACACTGTCCCTACTGTGAAACATGGAGGAGGTTGTGTTATGTTCTGGGGCTGCTTTGTTGCATCTGGCACAGGGTGTCTTGAATGTGTGTAGGGTACAATGAAATCTCAAGACTATCAAGGTATTCTAGAGAGAAATGTGCTGCCCAGTGTCAGACAGCTTGGTCTCAGTCGCAGGTCATGGGTCTTGCAACAGGATAATGACCCAAAACACACAGCTAAAAACACCCAAGAATGGCTAAGAGCGAAACATTGGACTATTCTAAAGTGGCCTTCTATGAGCCCTGATCTAAATCCTATTGAACATCTGTGGGAGGAGCTGAAACATGCCGTCTGGTGAAGGCACCCTTCAAACCTGAGACAACTGGAGCAGTTTGCTCATGAGGAGTGGGCCAAAATACCTGCTGAGAGTTGCAGAAGTCTCATTGACAGTTACAGAAATCGTTTGATTGCAGTGATTGCCTCAAAAGGTTGTGCAACAAAATATTAAGTTAAGGGTACCATCATTTTTGTCCAGGCCTGTTTCATGAGTTTTTTTTTTTTTTAAATAATTCTGTTGAACCACAATTCAAAGGCACTGTCTGATTTTCATTGGTTAATTTTCATAGAATTTTTATTTATTACCACTTTTGTCAGATTCAAGTTATTTCTGTGACCATTGGGGGTTTTTCTTTCATTGATAGAGGGGTACCAACAATTTTGTCCACATCTGTATTTAATATTTGGACAAGGAATACAATTTCAGATGATGTCTTGGTTCATTTTCAGTCCAGTCATGTTCAAATTCTACTGACCATCATGTATTTGGACATAGATACTTGTGTAACGTTATACATAAATGTCATTACACAAAAAACAAAATCTCAAACCTGATAATTACTGGTTAAGCTTCAGTGGAAGGCCTCAAAATTTGGTGGTTAAAGCGAAAAACTTCAGTCAGTAAGGACATGAATAGCACTTTTCAAATATGACAGATATTTTATGAAGTAATAAGCTAAAGGTTAGACTGGAAGTGACCGGAATGACACTATACACCTGAGTAGACTCAGATTGGTGCAGAAAGACCAGAAGCCTGTACGTGGTGACATCACGTCCTCTTGACACACCACAACAAAATAACACATGAGTAAGGATGCAGAATGAATAAATCTTACAATGTCTTTTTCTAACTAATCCTCGTCACTCCAAATTTAGCCATTCTGCTTTTGCAAAAATTAAAGCTGGAGCCAGTAAGACATATGGCAAATTTAAACATCAACTATATTAATAGCCATCAATTCTTATCTACCTTTTAAAAACCTTCAGGCTGGCATTTCGGCTGTAGTTGTCTTGTTTTTTTTTCTGCTTTGGATGAGATTGGAATGTCCTGATATTTGTTTAATGATGATCCACTTACACACTGTTCAGAAGGAATTGGATAATGACATGACTATGATGATGATGAATATGATGATAATAATGTGAACTGTGTTTTCAATGAGACAAACAGGTTTTTTTTGTTGGAGGTTAATGAAGGTCAGGATTTTTTTATGACTGCTATTATACACTTCAGTATTGGATTTACCCCCCACCCCTTCCCCTCGCAATTATGCAGTGGTCTAGTTTAATCAGGTTGCCAGCTCTTTGCTGCCTGCTTCCCTGTAATAACAACTTGTACAATACAAATAAATCTCATGACACACACGCAAACTAGGGGAATAATTCTGATGCCCCAGGAATATATGTTTGTACAGTATAGTGACTTAAGATGTCATTCACTCTAGAGGTTTTATTTTAAAACATTTCATCACTCATTTTGTAGATTCGAGGCAATCCATTATTTATTTCTGACGCAATTTATTTTTTCAATGATATGCAATATGATGACTAACATGAATTTGCCTGGAACAAGGTGTGAGTGCACACCCATCATGGTCTTTGCAAAGGGTGGCACTATCGGCATCCTGCAAATTTGCAAAGCATGAGAAAAAATGTTCAATGCACATCTGTCCAAACTAGAAAACATTTGGCTTCCTTTTAAAGAACAAAATTTGATTAGAACAATTACTGTTTCTTGCTTTTGAGCCAAGCTGTTGGACTGTTTTAGAAACATTGGTTTTCCGGTTTTTCTTTCAGTTCAAAAGAAGAGCACAACTTTTAAGCCATAAAGCCATATTTGCTTGGGAGACATTTAGGGAGGGGCAGCTGTTGTTGGGCAGAAAGTGCTTAATTTAGCCTGTAACTTACATTGTGTGATTTGTAATTTGATGGAGAGAATATGTTTGATTTCTTAATTTTCTTTGACCACACATGCTCGAGATGCAGAGCTACTGGCTCAGCACAACATTACTCACGTCCTATCAATCCATGACAATGCTGCACCGGTCCTGGAGGTTAGTCCTGGTTTTTGTGTGTCTTACGTCAGCCTGAGTGACCCTTGACCCCAGCATCACAATCCAGCAGTCAACACCTTTGCTTCCCTGTTGGTTTGCACTCATTCTGAAAGTATAGACAGTGTCTTTATTAGGTCACCTTCAACTGTCATTATCTATATATACAAAAAATTAAAAGATATAGGACAGACCATTAACAGGGGTGTGAAAGTCAGGTGTTCTTATTTTCTATCTTTTGTCTTTTCTCAGTCACAAGATCTGGAATTTACCACCAAATAAGCAGTGTGTTGGTTGACTCTGAGGCCTCTGTACCGTTCCCTATATGAAACTCTGCATATCGTTTTCAGCCCTGTGCAGCTGTGAACACATGCTGAATGTTAAGTATTTCACACGAGGTGCTTATAGTTAGTTCAACACCTTAAAGTTTGGAAAGTCTTGAAAGTGGAACTGCATTTAAAAATAAAAGATGTTTAGTGTTTCAGTGCTGCTATCAAATGTGATAATTTGTGTGTGAAAGAGCGGGAAAGGCCTACATATGAATGTGAACCTGATGGGTTAAAAGAAGAAATTTTCTATATTGTTTTTTTTTTTATTTGAATAAAAAATGCAGTAAGTGTGTTTCTAATGAGATAATACGCTTCGTTTAAACTTTATAGATCTCATGTGGGCTGATCGATACTGAAATATTTCCCACGCCTGCCCTTGTTTTTGAAATTCTTGAATCCGTCTGACATCTTCACGCTCGATTTTCACAACTTTCATCTTTTCTTGTTGAAAGCGAGCATGAAAAGCGCTCGGAGATTTCTGAACACTTTCTCCATCCATGTTCATATGTTTCATTGAACAGTGAAGAGAAACAGCAACTGGTGTTCTACAGTATCACTACCAAAACTGGCCAACCACCAAAACTTTTAAAGCGTTTTGGGCTTGAGGTGGTACTTGGGCTAATGGACACAATCTGAACAGTCACATTCACCACTTTTATCATCCAAAATATATATTTCAGGTACAACACAACTTTTGTTTTCCTGATAAAATGATGACTCAGGTCTGGTTTAAAATAAACTGGCCAGATGTAATGGTTTATTTGCATGACTAACAGTCAAAGTGCTGAGTGATTGATTTCTTGGAAGACGATGTCCTGAGAGAGGAAAGCAGAATTTGCAACCGCGAAGTCTCTGAGGTCAGATGTGCAATTTCGGGTATAGCTCGTGCCTCTGATTAACATGCTGCTGAATAAAATGGAGACTTCTCGGAAAAAAAAAAGCGTAAGCCTCTAATTTTTCCTATGAGCAAGTAAAGAAAACCTCTACAGCATCCACAGATTAGATACACATTTTTGCATTCCTGTGTATTTGTGATTTATCTGTGCCTGTGAGTCATGCTCGTGATAAATAATAGATAGTAGAAAGATATGATGTTTCCTTAATAACTGCTTGCATAACTTGACTCTTATTGTCAAAAGGGAGTTAAAAAGCAGTTAAAAGAGCAATGCAATTGTTGAATGTGACCATTTTTATTCATTTTTATTGCTGTGCATTTGTCTTGGGTTTGCATGTGCATGGTGTGACCTCTACTGTGCTGTATGCACCAGCAGCTTTTCCACAGCTCTCATTCTGTCCCAAAGGGCTGTGGGGGTTTTGCAGTTGTGCAGTCATACAGGGACCAGGTGTGGTTTCTGTCCACTGTATGTCCCGTCAGCTGCCAGGTGCACAATGCAGTGCTAAAAAAAAAAAGAAAAAATCTACACGGGGACACACAAGCACACATACAGTGGTGTGAAAAAGTGTTTGCCCCCTTCCTGATTTTCATTTTTTTGTGTTTGTCATAATCACCCTGAAGGGCAGGGAATAAGGCTCCACGTGCAGGCTGTGAGTTTGCAGATTTATTCGAAAAAGAAAAACACTGAGTAACAAAAAACTCTTTGACAGGAAGACATACAGGCAAGCAAGATGGCTAAAGCTAAGGCGAGTGATATCGCCAGCTAAACCTGGTAGACTGAGCTGAAACAACTCATGAGCAGGTAAGAAAAAAATGGCAGAAGCTAAGGCAAGAGATATTGCTGGCTAAACCTGGTTGACTGAGCTGAAACATCTTGTGAACAGGCAAGCAGAATAGCAGAAGCTAAGGCGAGGGGAATCACCAGCTAGACCTGGAGACAAACTTAGGAACATGCGTAGCAAAACAAAAACAAAAAAACTTATGTGTATAAGTAGCATGATGAAAGTAGGGTGCTGCACTAGACAACAATGCACAGTCCCTTTAAACAGGAATCAGAGCCCATTAACATAATAAACAACAGGTGTGGGTACCTGAACGGGCAGGAGAAAGCAAGGATACATAATTGGGATCAGCTGAGGCAGTGAAAGGGAGGCGAACCAAATCTGACAGCTGACGGGGCACCCCCAGACAAAGCTTCACACCCCTGACAGCTGTCAGCAGTCAGAGGATAAAACTAAAGATATGAAGAATAAAATAACATACCAAATAAATATCAATAAATGCAAAATAGAAATATAACACTAACACAAACAGAAAAAAATGGCAAGAAGGACATTAATACATAAACCCAAAAAGGTATAAGTACAACAGATAAGTAGATAAGCAGAAAAAACCATGAGACCGAGTCTGGCGGAGATCTTCAGCACTCTGCTCATGACAATGTTTGTCACACTTAAATGTTTCAGATCATCAAACAAATTTAAATATTAGACAGATAACACAAGTAAACACAAAATGCAGTTTTTAAATGAAGGTGTTTATTATTAAGGGGGAAAAAAAAAATCCAAACCTCCATGGCCCTGTGTGAAAAAGTGATTGCCCCCCGTTAAAACATAAATTAACTGTGGTTTATCACATCTTTGGAAAGCTGAGTTCAATTTCTCTAGCCACACCCAGGCCTGATTACTGCCACACCTGTTCTCAATCAAGAAATCACTTAAATAGGACCTGCCTGACAAAGTGAAGTAGACCAAAAGATCCTCAAAAACTAGATATCATGCTGTGATCCAAAGAAATTCAGGAACAAATGAGAAACAAAGCAATTGCTATCTACCAGTCTGAAAAAGGTTATAAAGCCATTTCTAAAGCTTTGGGACTCCAGCGAACCACAGTGAGAGCCATTATCCACAAATGGCAAAAATATGGAACAGTGGTGAACCTTCCCAGGAGTGGCCGGCCGACCAAAATTACCCCAAGAGCGCAGCAATGACTCATCCAAGAGGTCACAAAAGACCCCACAACAACATCCAAAGAACTGCAGGCCTCACTTGCCTCAGTTAAGGTCAGTGTTCATGACTCCACCATAAGAAAGAGACTTGACAAAAATGGCCTGCATGGCAGAGTTCCAAGACAAAAACCACTGCTGAGCAAAAACAACAAAAGCTCATTTCAGTTTTGCCAGAAAACATCTTGATGATCCCCAAGACTTAAGGGGAAATACTGTGCGGACTGACGAGACAAAAGTTGAACTTTATGAAAGGGGTGTGTCCCATTACATCCGGCGTAAAAGTAACACAGCATTTCAGAAAAGGAACATCATACCAAGAGTAAAATATGGTGGTGGTAGTGTGATGGTCTGGGGCTGTTTTGCTGCTTCAGGACCTGGAAGACTTGCTGTGGTAAATGGAACCATGAATTCTGTTGTCTGCCAAAAAATCCTGAAGGAGAATGTCCGGCCATCTGTTCGTGATCTCAAGCTGAAGTGCACTTGGGTTCTACAGCAGGACAATGATCCAAAACACACCAGCATGTCCTCCTCTGAATGGCTTAAGAAAAACAAAGTGAAGACTTTGGAGTGGCCTAGTCAAAGTCCTGACCTGAATCCGACTGAGATGCTGTGGCATGACCTTAAAAAGGCAGTTCATGCTTGAAAACCCTCCAGTGTGGCTGAATTACAACAATTCTGCAAAGATGAGTGGGCCAAAATTCCTCCACAGCACTGTAAAAGACTCATTGCCAGTGATCAGAAACGCTTGATTGCAGTTGTTGCTGCTAAGGGTGGCCCAACCAGTTATTAGGTTTAGGGGGCAATCACTTTTTCACACAGGGCCATGTAGGTTTGGATTTTTTTTCCCTTTAATCATAAACACCTTCATTTAAAAACTGCATTTTGTGTTTACTTGTGTTATCTTTGTCTAATACTTAAATTAGTTTGATGATCTGAAACATTTAAATGTGACAAACATATAAAAAAATGAGAAATCAGGAAGGGGGCAAACACTTTTTCACACCACTGTACTGATGCTGTGACATGTGACGTGGGTCTGAGTTGCTACACAAAGAGAGAAAAAGAAAAGAAAGAATGCATGTTAGACCCAGCGTTCAAACAAGTGACCCTCCTGCTATTGAACTCAGAGGAAATAAAAGATCATTTTAATCTTATGGTTGATTGGTAATATAATCTGAACAGTTATTTCCTTCTTCTGCAGAACATAACATACCTTTGCATATCTGCTTCTGACCACTCCAAGCAAAACCTGTAAGTACAAAAATCTGTAGAATGAGTTGTATTTTAGGTATTTATCACAGTTTAACAATTAAGCAGACAGACTATTATGTGGGAGATTTGCTTTTTAAAAAAAGATGAAATACTATTGAAATTAGGAATGCACTGATTGTGAAATTTTGTGTTGATGCCAATCTTGATGTTGGAAATAATAATTTCCCCAATAGCTGATCGCAATTTCTTTGTTTTTTTGGTTTTTGTCTTCTATTTACACATTAATGCGGGGATAAAACGAAATGGATGTTAAAAATAACAGTCCTGGATGTTTTCTGAATTTGCAGTTGTAGTCTGATGTTATCTGTTTCAGGGTGACATGAAATATCACACAACTGGGACACCCTAGATAAACATCGGCCATTGATATTGCTAAATCTTATCTTATTTGGAGATAAGCTGATATTGGTCAACAATAGGGCTGAGAATCATCAATAATTTCCAAAATCAATTCAATTACAATTTGTGAGGCTCTGAATCGATTTGATTCCTTCTGATTTAGTATTGATTCACTTGGGGAAATTACCATTATAATAACTTTTTTACTTGCATATATGAAAACAGAATCTCACAGTCCTAATGCTGCAAATTGCACCAGGAATACTCTTAACTTGGTTAATTAAATAAAAAAAAAAACCACATTAAGAACTGAGCCAAAATCAGCTACATTAACACACAAAGTGCTAAAAAGTGCTTTATTTATTGGGTGTGTATAGTGTCAAGTTAACAACCCAGAGTAAGTAATCAAATCCAACACATGAGACATACTGTATATAACCTCACTGTATTTGACACTAACTTTAGAATTCAAGAGTATCAGTCATTCACTGGCAGTAGAACATACTTTTTGTAAACAGTAATACCTGAGAAAAAGCTACAGTTTGCTGTGATTGTTTTACAAAGCATTTCTGAAGTCGACAATGGTGGTCTGGATACATATTACATAAAAGTAGTGTTCAAGTGAACTGAAAATTGAGAAAAGTGAACAAAAGACCATAAACTGACCTTTAAAACAGTGTAGAAGGGTAAAACTGGCATGAATGTGAAGTCCATGAAAACAGAGTTTATGAACGCTTTCTCACTTTTTGGAGACTAAGATTTTTCTGCAAGAAAAAGAGATGGTCTTCATATTGTGGAGTGAGGCAACTCCTTTTCACCAACAAGTTGAAAAAGCTCAGCTGGAACACTTGTCCCAGGGATGCAAAGATACTTCTCTGCTTGGTAAGCCGCAGGGGGATCCTCCCCTGCATACACCCTGAACCAGGTCAGTGGGTTTTCAGAGAGTGAAACGGCTTTAACTTCCCTGTGTCTCTTTGCTTCTTCCTGTGCCTTCTCAGCTCATTTTTTCTGTGGTGCTACAGTTATTGGCAAATAGGCTGGTCCAAGGAGAACCATTAATGCAGAGTTCTTTCACCTCTTAGCTGGAGTAGGAGCATCATCCACTTCAACAGTGTCATGATTGGCCCTTTCAGGGCAGAAATAAGGCACCATTCGCCAGCAGTGAGTTTGCTCATTTAATAAGGAATAAACACAAAATAACAGCCACAAAGGCAACTTCCAAAAAGGCAATAACAAAGGACCATGAAGGGCAAATTACAAAAGGCTACTTACAATGACCACGAAAGGTGTCTACAGAAAAATACAAATAATGAAAAAAACACAAAAGGTAGCTTACATAGAACAGGTGAGGTAGAGAACTAAGCAGAAGAAAGATTGGAATCAGACATGGGGATTCCAATCAGCTCAAGATGAGGTCGCTGCAAGGAATAATCCCCACATGCGAGCTTAAATAGTAATACAGGAACCCAAACATGAATCAGGTGTGGAGTGAAAGTGATAAGTGATTAACTAAACACAAGCAGCTGTGACAACCACGAAAAGACTTGACAGCCGAAAGTCACAAACTGTGCTGTCAAAATAAAAGCACGAAACATAATGGACGAAAAATCAAGACTAAATACAAATACAGAAAAAGAGAAAACACAAAGACTTTCATCATCATTGCAGTGCCCCTCCCTTAAAGGGTGGAGCCTAGACACCCCACCGTAACAACAAAGGGATGAAATTACCCCCCCCCCCAAAAAAAAGGAATGACTACCAAAAACAGACCCCAGGAGAGTGGTGGTGGGGATCCAGGCCTGGATGGAGAGACACAAAACTAACCAAAAGGGAAGCCAAAAATTCAAGTGAAACAAGTTAAACAATGGATCAGTTCAGATGGCCTGCCGGAGTCCCAGCTCCACCCAACCATCAGGTGGAAAAGGTCAGGCGGCTTGCCAGGTCTCCAAAGCCACCAAAATGGACGAGTGAGTCCATTGGGTGGTCTTCCAGGACTCAGAAGCCACCCAAGCAACCGAGAAAGCTCGGGCGGTCTCCCCGTATCTCTGGGCCAGTGGGTCGCGAAGCACCACACACCCCCTCCTGGAGGCGGCAGCTGAAACCAGTGCTCACTGCAAACCCCCGGACCCGGATGATGGCCACCCAATGAGGAAGATGGCGGGAGGAGAACCACGACGGACCCGGATGTGGACAGAGGACTCGCCGCAGCCTTGGACATAGGCGCCACACCCTTGGTGACCCCGGACTGAGATAAAGTGGCACCCTCAATGGCCCTGGGCTGAGGCGTAGTGGCACTCTCGGTGGCCCCGGACTGGGGAGTAGCTGCATCCTTGGTGGCCCCAGACTGGGACAGAGCTGCACCCTCGGTGGACCCAGACTGGAACAGAGCTGCACCCTCGGTGGACCCCGGGCTGGAGCGTAGTGCCCACAGTGGGCACACACTAGGGCGGAGCACCCACATAGGACTCGAGCTAGAACGTAGCACCCACGATGGTCCCCGACTGGGACATAGCACCCATGGAGACCTGGACTGAGGAGGAGCTGCACCCTCTGAGGTCCCAGGCTGGGATGGAGCCTTCACAATGACCTCAGCAGGAGGGGGAACAGCACCCACAGAGGTCCCAGACTGGGACGGAGCCTCCATGACGACCTCGGCCGGAGGAGCTGGACCCATGAAGACCTCAGGCGGCGGACCCGAACCCACGGAGATCTCTGGTGTAGCTGGATGATTCTCGGTGACCATGAGAGAAGACTCAGATAGAATAGGAAGAGGAAAAGGGTCAGGGTCACCGGCGGCAGTGGAACCCGGTGAGGCGAGCTCGGGCGCAGCTGACCGTTGCACCCGGCTCTCCCTACCAAGAGCCAGACAAGATCTCTTCAATACAGAAACAATGAAAACAAAGGAGAGTACTTGCCTGAGCTCAAGTTCCACTGCCGTCCAGGACTCCGTTGATCCAGCTGACGATGTCTCGGACCTGACCCTCTGGAGGTCCAGCTCGGACTCTGCTGTGGCAGCCCCAACAGCAGGCATGATGGTCAATGCAGTCCCGGAACCCCCTGGCGATGTGACCCACACAGGTGGCTCGCCTGGCGTGGCGACAGGAGATCTGCTCCCTGCTGGTGCTGAATCCTGCATAGTTGAAACCCGGGGACGCTTCCTCATCGGCACAGGCTCGGGATTGCAGGCAGCACTCTTCCTTTGTCCGGACCGTGGCTGCGGAACTGGAACTAGGTTTTCCAGGGCCACAGGCTCCTCCTCCATTTGGTGGCTTAATCCCAGAACCGGCGGACACTCAGTTGGCATAGGAGGAGACACAGAGAGAGCAGGTAAAGTCCTTGTGGCTGCAGCAGGTGGTGAGGACTCAGTGAACTGCAATAACTGAGCCTCACCCTTGGGAATCAGGAAAGGTAATTCATATGATAGTAATATAGAGTGAAAAAGCACTTGCCTGTTTTCCCAGGGCACAGTGGTTTCTGCTGCAGCAAGCCCAGTTTCTCCCTTCTTAGATTAGATTAGATTAGATTCAACTTTATTGTCATTACACATGTATGAATACAAGGTAACGAAACACAGTTTAGCATCCAATCAGAAGTGCAAAGGACAGCAGTGCAGTATATACGGTAATTAACAGTATGTGCAATTTAAGCAAATGTATACAAATATATGCAGCAGTGCAGAAAGTTAAGAGTGCTGTTATGTGCAAATAATGTACAATAAGTTAGATGGGCAGTTATGTACAGGTGAGGATGGTAAGGGATGATGGTAAGAGAGTCAGCGGGGAACTAAGTTCAATAACGTTACAGCTGTTGGAAAGAAACTGTTCCTAAACCTGCTGGTTCTAGTCCGGAGGCTTCTGAAACGCCTTCTGGAGGGGAGAAGCTGGAACAGTCCCTGAGCAGGATGGTTGGAGTCCCTAAGAATGCTGCGTGCTCGGCGCAGACATCTTTTCCTATAGACGTCCTCTATAACTGGAAGTGGAGTCCCTGTGATGCGTTGGGCAGTTTTCACCACCCGTTGCAGCGCCTTACGGTCAGCGACAGAGCAGCTCCCATACCAGACTGTGATACAGTTGGTCAGGGTGCTCTCTATCACGCAGCGGTAGAAGTTGCCCAGGATGTCAGTTGACAGATGGTTCTTCTTCAGTGTCCTCAAGAAGAAGAGGCGCTGATGGGCCTTCTTGATCAGGCTGGTGGTGTTAACTGACCAGGGCAGGTCCTCCGAGATGGGGGTCCCCAGGAATTTGAAGCTGGGGACACGTTCAACAGCTATGCCATTGATATGGATGGGGTCATGTGTCTCTCCCCTCTCCTTCCTGTAGTCCACTATGAGCTCCTTGGTTTTGCTGGTGTTAAGGAGCAGGTTATTGTCAGCGCACCAAGTAGCCAAGTGCTCAACCTCTGCCCTGTAATCTGACTCGTCGTTGTCCCTGATGAGTCCAATCACCGTGGTGTCATCTGTGAACTTTATGATGGAATTGGATCCATACATGGGCCTGCAGTCATAGGTGAAGAGGGAGTAGAGGAATGGGCTGAGCACACAGCCCTGTGGTACACCAGTGTTGAGTGTGATGACGGAAGAACGGTTGGGGCCTGACCTAACATACTGGGGCCTGTTGGTCAGAAAATCCATGATCCAGTTGCAGGTGGAGGTACTGATTCCCAGGTCCCCAAGTTTAGTGAGCAACTTGGAGGGGATAACTGTGTTGAATGCTGAGCTGAAGTCAACAAACAGCATTCTTGTGTAGGTGTTCTTGTCATCCAGGTGTGAGAGTACATAGTGCAGCGCTGTAGAAACCGCATCCTCTGTACTCCTGTTGCTCCGGTAGGCAAACTGGTGAGGGTCCAGTGTAGGGGGCAGGCATTTTTTGAGCTGTGCCAAGACCAGTCGCTCAAAGCACTTCATGACTATGGGTGTCAGTGCCACAGGGCGATAGTCATTTAGGCACGATGGTGTTGAATGTTTCAGCACTGGTACTATTGAAGTGGTCTTGAAGCACGCTGGTATCACGGCCTGGGCCAGGGACAGGTTGAAGATGTCTGTGAAGACCCCTGCCAGCTGCTCAGCGCATGCCCTCGGCACACGCCCAGGAATGCCGTCAGGGCCAGCAGCCTTACGTACATTGACATGACTCAGTGCATTACGGACGTCGGTGTGGGTGAGTGTGAGGTGGTGGAGGTCGTCAGAGGGTGGGAAATTGATGTTCTTTTCGTTATTGTCCTTGTCAAAACGAGCATAGAAGTCATTTAGCTCATTGAGAAAGGGCACAGTCATGGCTATAGGTATGGAGTTGCTGGGCTTATAATCAGAGATAGCTTGAATGCCCTGCCACATGCGTCGGGGGTCAGAGTCCCCAAAATGTTCCTCCACCTTCAGCTTGTAGCTGTGCTTGGCCTTCTTGATGCCCCTCTTCAGATCTGCCCTGGATGAACTGTAGGCCTGTGCATCACCAGATCTAAAGGCATTGTTACGTGCTTTTAGCAGAAGCCGCACTTCTCTGTTCATCCACGACTTCTGATTTGGGTACGTGGTGATCTGTCTTTCCGTGGTGACACTGTCAATAGTGGTGTTGATATGGTCCAGGACTGAGTGGGTGTAAGAGTCGATGTTTATGTGGGAGCCACAGGTAGCCTGAGAGGTGAACATACTCCAGTCTGTGTTCCTAAACTTCTCCTGGAGTACAGAGTCAACCCCCTCTGGCCACACTTTGATGGTCCTCACTGATGGCTTCACCTGGTTGATGAGCGGTACATACTTGGGAGTAAGGAACAAAGATAAGTGATCAGACTGACCTAGGTGGGGGAGGGGAGTTGCTGTGTAGGCTCCCACAATATTGGTGTAAACATGGTCCAATGTTTTGTCCCCTCTTGTGTGACAGGAGACATGCTGGTAGAATTTAGGAAGCACTGTCTTGAGGTTAGAGTGGTTAAAATCACCCGCCACAATAAATGCTGCCTCTGGGTGTGCAGTTTGTTGTTTGCTAATAGCTGCATGCAGTTCTTTCATAGCAAGCTTAGCATTAGCATCTGGAGAAATGTAAGCGGCTGTTATGATGGTACAAGTGAACTCGCGTGGCAGATAGAAAGGTCTACATTTAACCATGAGAAACTCCAGGTTAGCTGAGCAGTGTCTCTCAACAGTGACAGAGTTCGTGCACCAAGCCTTGTTAATATAAATGCACACTCCCTCACCTCTAGTCTTACCCGAGTCATCTGCTGCTCTGTCTGCCCGGAGCATGTGTAGGCCGGCTAGCTCAATAGCATTGTCGGGTATTCCACTGTGAAGCCATATTTCGGTGAAAATCATGATATTGCAGTTCATAAGTCTCTTATTGTTGGTGATCCGAAGCCGTAGTTCACTCATTTTGTTCGCCAGTGACCGTACATTAGCGAGGAAAATACTGGGTAGAGAAAGCCAGTACGGTGTTAGCTTTAGCTTAGCTCTTAGCCCACCGCGCTTACCCTGCCTTTGTTTACGGTCTCTACGCCGCCTGCGAGCACTTCCGGTCGGCCGGGAAGCCTGCCAAGCGTCGGGTGTTCTCTGGAGCTCAGGGATGAGACGTAGGTTGCTGATAAAAAGATCGTTATCGTTACTTTGTAATCCAATGTCCAAAAGCTCATCTCGGGTGTAAGATGTAAAAGCAAAGCTGTTCTGAACGAACATACCCGAAATGAGCAGAAATAACACTGCTAATCCACAAAATCTGAGAGGACGCTAAGCCTCGCGTTGTGCACGCGCCGCCATCTTGGTCATCTTCTTCGTGACTGTGGTGGTTGTAGGCCCCTCTGGAGAACATGGAGGAGCCGACCATGCAGACACGGCGATGGGTGGAACCGGGGGAGAATCAGCTGGGCTCTCAGTAGTGAGAGGAGGCGCCGTGGAGGAGAGGGGAACAGCTTCCTGACACGGCAATAATGAAGCCGCTGGCTGAGAGACAGAGGAGTTCCTCTGATGGCCCGTGGCTGGGTAATAGCGGGAGAGTTGTGGTGACTGGACCCAGTGACTTTCCTCCATCCGCTTCGGTACAGCCGAGTCACGGGGAGGAGTAGAGATCTGTGCCGGAATGCGGCGTCTACGGGCCAGTAACGATCCAATCACCAACCCCGGAAATTGTTGTTGGAGAGCGGAAACGGTAGACAGCAGCTCCGCTAACTCAGGATAAGTACCTAGACTGGGATGCACCTCCACAATCCTGACGGCTGCCACCATGCTCTCCAGAACCTTCTTCGGGCTGCAGGAGGCGAGGGCTTCAGCAACATAGCCCCAGATGAATTCAGCTGCCCATTGTTCATCCTCGCTGGGGCCCCCGGCTGCCAACCTCCTTTGGCGCGCTGGGGACATACTGATAGTTCTCCTCCCAGCCACAAAAAAGGTGAGTGAAAGAGGAAAAAGGCAAACCCACTGCCGCTGGCACCTACTGGCAGCGACCTACTGTCATGATTGGCCCTTTCAGGGCAGAAATAAGGCACCAATCGCCAGCAGTGAGTTTGCTCATTTAATTAGGAATAAACACAAAATAACAGCCACGAAGGCAACTTCCAAAAAGGCAATAACAAAGGACCATGAAGGGCGAATTACAAAAGGCTATTTTCACTACTGTAGTCACCAATGGCTGCACACCCTGTGATTGGCTGTTGGGACTGAGGTCATAGTCATCATAGTTGTAGTCTTTTCAGTGTTCCAACTCAGAACAAGAAAGTTTCACAGTGCTGCTTTAATTCCTGGAATTCAAATCAGTTTACTGGAGTATTGCTGTCATACTATGTGAACATTTGGACCGTAGATTACAATTAGTTATATGTTGAAAAGAAAAAACTTGACCACAAATGCCTTCTCCAGTGCAGTTTGCTTCTGGTCAAGCATTTTTGATAGCATCATATCTGGGTGATTCCTTGCTAAATGGTTTCTAAGATTTGTGTATTTCTGCAATAGATGCTGAAGTCCGTACAGAAGGAGCTGAGGAGAAAGATCAGAGAAGGCAAGGACAGCTTCAGGAAGAAGATGGAGGACAAGTTGCAACAGAGCGACATCAGTGGGGTCTGGAGAAACCTTAAAACCATCTCTGGGCTCCAGAATACCTCCCCCCAGGCCACGGGGGGCAGGGAGTGGGCGAACAATCTGAATCTGTTTTTCAATAGGTTTGACCAACCGCCCTCCCCCCTGACTGCACAACAACCACTGCTGCCTCTAAAGACATCAAGTCCTGCTGCCCACTCCCCACTCCACCAACACCCCCCCCCCCCACTCCCAACACACAGCCCCCCAACCTGACCCTGACCAAGACCCAGGTGAGGACGGAGCTGCTGTCTGGGATTGTGGAGTACATCTTCAACCTGAGCCTGAAGCTGGGGAGGGTACCACAGCTGTGGAAAACATCTTGTGTGGTACCTGTACCAAAAACTTCCCACCCCAAAGACCTGAACAGCTACAGACCGGTGGCCTTGACGTCCCACATGATGAAGACCCTGGAGAGACTGCTCCTTGCTCATCTCTGCCCCCTGGTGGGACCAGCGATGGATCCACTCCAGTTCGCCTACCAGCATGGCATTGGGGTGGAGGATGCAGTGATCTTCCTCCTTCACCGTTCTCTGTCCCACCTAGAGAAGCCCGGGAATGCGGTGAGGATCATATTCTTTGACTTCTCCAGTGCTTTCAACACCATCCAACCGATGATCCTGAAGGACAAGCTGCTGTGCGCAGGGGTGGACCAGCACCTGTCATCATGGATCCTGGACTACCTCACGAACCGGCCTCAGTTTGTGAGAACCCGGGACTGTGTGTCCGACACGATCATCGGTAGCACGGGGGCCCCCCAGGGAACGGTTTTGGCTCCCTTCCTGTTCACCCTTTATACTGCGGACTTCTCACACAACACAACACATTGCCATCTACAGAAGTTCTCTGATGACTCTGCGATCGTTGGCCTCATCTCCAATGGAGATGAAGCTGAGTACAGAGGGCTTATCCAGGACTTCGTGGACTGGTGCCATCGGAACTGCCTCCAGATCAACCCGAGGAAAACTAAGGAGCTGGTGGTGGACTGCCGCAGGCAAGGACAACCCCTCACAGCACCAGTAAATATACAGGGAACAGACATCGAGATGGTGACATCCTACAAGTACCTGGGTGTTCATCTGAACAATAAACTAGACTGGTCACACAATACTGACGCACTCTACAAGAAGGGACAGCGCAGGCTGTTCCTACTGAGGAGACTCAGGTCTTTTGGTGTACAAGGGGCGCTGCTGAAGACATTCTATGACACGGTGGTGGCATCAGCCATCACTTTTGGAGTGGTCTGCTGGGGCAGTGGCATTACCGCAGCCGATAGGAAGAGACTGAACAAACTGATCAAGAAAGCTAGCTCTGTCCTGGGGCAGCGCCTTGACCCAGTGGAGGAGATGGGAGAGAGAAGGACGGTGGCTAAACTGTCATCTCTGCTGGAGTCCGAGTTCCACCCTATGCAGGACATACTGAATGCACTGAGGAGCTCATTTAGCAGCAGACTACATCATCCCAGGTGCACAACCGAGAGGTTTTGCAGGTCCTTCCTACCAACGGCTGTCAGACTGTACAACCTAAGCAGGGCTGCTAGCAGAGATGGCAAAAAGACGTGACAACCTAATAGTTTTGAATGCAAAAGATGCAATAGACTTACACAATGGTCCCCTCCGGCATAGTAATATGCATAGTTATAGTAATATGTACATATGTATACTAGCTGCTCTTGTTTTTTTTTGTTTTTTTTTTCTTGCCTTCTGATTGTTGCTCTGAGTGTTGCTATCCTTGTGCTGTTGCAATCCTGGAATTTCCCCATTGTGGGACTAATGAAGGCTTATCTTATCTTATCTTAATAGTAATAGTAATATTTCTCTGATACACTAACATGTGTCGGAACAGACATGACAACAGACACATTATAAAGTATGCTGATGATTCAGTTATTGTCAGTCTCCTCCAGGATGGTGAGAGTGGCCACGGCCCAGTAGTTGATGATTTTGTTCACTGGTGAGGATTCCTACCTGCAGCTGAATACGACAAAAACTAAAAGTATAATTATTGACTTTAGGAGGAAAACTCCCAGGCACAAAGTCACTGTACTAAAAGGCCAGACCACTGAATGTGTACAATCCTACAAATATCTTGGGACGGTTATCGATAGTAATTTAAACTTTGAAGAGAACTGTGAAAGGGTGTGCAAAAAGGGTCAGCAACATTTGCATTGTTTAAGGAAACTTGCACGCTTCCAAATTGACCAAACCATAATGACAATGTTTTATTGGGCTTTTATTGAATCTGTTTTATCCTTTTCTTTAGTGTCATGGTTTGGTCAGATAAAACTGAAACAGAGGAAATCCTTGGATCATGTAGTTAGATGGTCCAGTCGTTTGCTTGGTGAATCACAGCTGAGCCTGACATCCCTGTACACCAGACAGGCACAGAGGATTGCTACCTCCGTTTTAAATGATGACTCCCACCCTTTGCACTGCCACTTTCAGCTTCTTCCCTCCAGACGGAGGTTTGCTGTCCCAAAAAGTAAAACCCAGCGCTACAAAAACAGCTTTGTTCCTGCTACTGTCAAAGAGTTGAACAAGATGTAACAATATATTGCACATAATTTAGTTACCTATTTATTAATTTTATTTTATATTTACTTATTTTTGTAGGTTTTTTTATTTGGGTTCTAAATCTTTTATTGGGTTTTAGACTTTTGAGTTTTTAACCTCTTTGACTAGTCTTTAACTTTTTAATATGACCCTTCTCTCCTATCTCTTTGTTTTTTCTCTTATCTCTTTGTCCTATGTCCTGATTGGTGGAGCCTTGAGTATTTTTATCATGTTTATAGTCAGCTACCTGTGTGCCTGTGTTTGTGTTCATGTTGAATGCAATTGTGGCTTGTAAATATGGATGTCACCTGACTGCAAAACAAATCTACCTACCGGTACAAATAAAGTAACCTGAACCTGATAGTTCACCTCCACTTTGGTAGTCTTACATACACTTTTGGCTTTGTTGAGCTCTCCACTATCTCTACAGAGTTCTTGAATCGGAAATACTGCTACACGTCTGCCTTCAGGCTTGACGGTGCTTGATGATGATCCACACTCACTGCCTGAACGCTCACCATAACGTTCAATCACGCCAGAGATCAGCCAGCCCAGAAACCCCCTGCGCACATGTAAAAATAATTATATTAATCCACAGATTTTGTGAGTTGATATTGGCTCATTCAAATGTGAAGTGATTCTAATGGGAGAATTGGTGAACTGGTGCATCCCTAATTGAAACAGTACAGAAAAAACAAAATATACAACAAATTCATAATATTGAAGTTTTTTTTTTCTTATGGACGGCTACACAAGATTATACATTGTTATACAGAATGTTTGAGATTTCATGTTAAACAGATCAAATCAAAATATATTCTTTAATAGAGCAATAAATCATGAAATGTGTAATATTTTCATATCTAGAGATGGATCTTAGTCATTGTTTTTTGTTTAATGGAATTATTTCCTCAGGATCCAGTACTTCAGAGACAGCATCATATTCATCCATGAGTCTCGACTGAAAGGAGAAGGCTGCCTCGTTCACTGGTGAGTAGAAATTAAGATAAGATAAGATAAGCCTTTATTAGTCCCACAACGGGGAAATTCCAGGATTGCAACAGCACAGGGATAGCAACACTCAGAGCAACAATCAGAAGGCAAGAAAAAAAAAAACAAAAAAAAAAACAAGCAAGCAAGAGCAGCTAATATACATATGTACATATTACTATAAAATATATATATATACACACACACACACACACAGACACACAGTGCAGAGCATTGTAGCTGGATGGAATAAATATATGAATATATGAACACACAGTGCAGAGCATTGTAGCTAGATGGAATAAATATGTAAATATATAAACACCCACAGTACGGAGCATTGCAGCTAGGTGGAATAAATATGCAAGTATATAAACACACACAGTGCGGAGCATTGTAGCTAGATGGAATAAATATATAGATATATAAATATAAACACACCCAGTGCAGAGCATTGTAGCTAGATGGAATAAATATGTAAATATATAAACACACACAGTGCAGAGCATTGTTGCTAGGTGGGATGAAACAGCATAACCGTCTATTTAGTTATCCTACATGGTATGATTATGTGCCCATACATATTCTCACCCTCCATAGCGACCGGTATGTTCCTAGTTGTATGCCGGAGAGGACCATTGTGTAAGTCTATTGCATCTTTTGCATTCAAAAAAAAAACAAAAAAACAAAAACAAAAAAACTATTAGTTTGTTACGTCTTTTTGCTATCTCTGCGAGCAGCCCTGCTTAGGTTGTACAGTCTGACAGCCGTTGGTAGGAAGGACCTACGAAACCTCTCGGTTGTGCACCTGGGATGATGTAGTCTGCTGCTAAATGAGCTCCTCAGTGCATCCAGTATGTCCTGCATAGGGTGGAACTCGGACTCCAGCAGAGATGACAGTTTAGCCACAGTCCTTCTCTCTCCTATCTCCTCCATCGGATCAAGGCGTTGCCCCAGGACAGAGCTAGCTTTCTTAATCAGTTCAAATTCTTTACATTTCCGGAAAAAATAAGATATAGCTTGATGATGATTAAACATGTTGTCTATTTTCATTTACATGAAACCTATCTTTTCAGCTCTTTTTTAAAACTAAAATATTAATTTATATTAAAGCATTTAATTGATTATATCCTACAAAAGATGTAGAGGGTGAATGATAAATATCAACTAAGTCATGCTGAAAAATTTGAATTTGCTTCAAAGATCAAACTGTGGTGGTCCACATATTTTATTTACCCAATTCTCAATTTCAACCACATTCACTGTCATCAAAAACAGCTGGCTGTCAAGATTTTTGCCTAAAACTTTCATTGTAAATTTCATTGCCTTTCATCCTTTCTCATATCAAAAATGCAAAATCAGTAACCACAGCTTCATGGGCAAAGGGGTTTCACTTTGTACACTAAAGCAAAGAATCTGAATATCAAAGAATAACAACACCTTACTGTTGTCACCATGAACTTTTGTGTTCTCAGTATGGCTGGAGTGTCCCGCAGTGTGACTCTGGTGGTGGCCTACATCATGACAGTGACAGGCCGTGGTTGGGTGGAGTCTCTGGCAGCGGTGAGGTCAGCCAGGCCATGTGCAGGGCCTAACCTGGGCTTCCTGCGGCAGCTGGAGGAGTTTGAAAACACAGAACTGATGGAAGTGAGTCTTATAGAACTAGATTGGTCAGTAAAGAAAATTTTTAAAAAATCTATCTTTCAGCAGAGCTCATAACTGAAAAACGAGTAATAAGTATTATTATTTTTGTCTGGACTAACAGTTGTTGTCGAGTCAATTAAAGTCTGGAAAAAGAACTTTCTTTAAATTCTACTGACTGTTACGAACAATGGATCATCGCCCTTTGGTTTAGAACAACAAGCCAGAAAAAAGTTGGGATTGTATGGAAAATGCAAAAAAAAAAGGTATCCTGTAGTCATAATGTTTGTAGTAAAAGGAAATTCAAAGTAAATTTAAGAGTCACTGTTTTTTTTAAACTTGCTTTTCCAAACCATTCCAACTTATTCGTATTTGTGGCTGTAAAAGTGAAGATTTTCTCTGCGCACATGAGTGGAAAAGTGAGCAAATGTTAATGACTTTGGCTTGGACTCACAGATAGACTGCTTTATCACCCTACTGCACCAGAAAACTGATCATGATACTGTATACCAAATTATTATCAGTTTCATGCAAACTTGTGAGTGAAGCCAGAAACTTACCTGAAAAAGGTCACATTGACTGAAGGCCAGGATGCTGCAACCAGCAGACTTCTATAGAGTTTGACTTGTTTTGCAGCCACATGTGCTGCCATCTTCTGGTCAAAAGGAAGAATGCATGTTTAAGACACTTACATAATGACTTCACTTTTCAGGCTCAGTTTTACAGTGTACATTTCAGTCTGTTGAGATTCATTCATTTACGTTATTACCTCCGGCAAGGAGGTAGTGTAATTGGGATGGTTTTTCTGTCTGTTTGTCTGCCTATTAGCAGGATTACGCAAAAACTACTATACGGATTTTGATGACATTTTTACCAGAGGTGATCCTTGGGTCAAGGATGAACCCATTAAATTTTGGTGATGATCTTAGAGTGCATACCTCCACCAAGGGCTTTGTTTGCATTTTTGCAGCAGGATTACACAAAAACTACTGGATGGATTTGGATGACATTTTCACCAGAGGTGGTCGTTGGGCTAGAGAGGAACGCATTACATTTTGGTGATGACTGAGAATACATACCTCCACCAAGGCTCTTATCTTCTCATAATGTGTTAGCAAAAATCCTCCAATAGATTTTGATTCAATTTTCACCAGAACTGGCTCATGGCCTACACACCATTATGTCTGAAGAATGGGCGGACATGACCATGTGCTGAGATTAGCTTTATTGGGCTTAAAACAAGTGTACAGAGTACGGAGCAGCATGTAGAGGAGCACAGGAAGAGGGAAGAGACCTCGTATGACAGCGCTGTCTGTTATATACCCCTGACGTGCTGATGTCACCTGTGCGTGTCTCTGCAGTGCAGCATGTCATGTCACATTGCAAATACCACATTTAACGTTACCCTCCCACAATCACAGATTAGCCTGATAGAACACAGAACTCTGACTGGGCAACTGGGTAGACTGCCAGTGTACCCGCATGGCCTTGTGAGGTATTCTGCCACATGCCAGGCCATGCCCTAACTACAGATGTACTTAAAGTCAGTCACATAGTCCTTGAGATGAAGAGGTCTCCATCGGGCTCATGCCAGGCGGGGCTCAGGTTGAGCCAGCTCAGATGGTTCCAGCAGACACACCGCTGGTGTTGCGGGCCATGCATCAGCAAAGTCTCAGTCTGGACGGGCTGGTTGGTCGTGGTGTCTTGGTCAGAAGTGGGAGGTGGCGTTACCCTTCTCTGCTTCATGATGTGCCATTGCTTTTCCGTCCTGCTGCCAGAGAAGGGTGCCATTACTGGAGTGTCGTCTGGTGGAGGACATTAGCGGTCCATAGGAAGATGTAGAGGCAGGCCGATCTTGCCGCTGACAGGGCAGGCCATACTGTCTTCCGGGTCCTATGTGGATGCAGCTTGGAGCTCCTGCAGTGAGGCGGCAGCTCGGGGAGGCTCACACGCCCTGGGGATCAGCTCCGGTTTTACAGGGTTTTGCTTAGTGTGCGGTGCGGAGCAGGGAGTGGCTGCGTCAGTTTCCAAGTGCAGTGGACTTGTGCCGCCGGCGGTCAAACGGGACCCCATGTGGTCTATGATGGAGAAGCCCAATTCATAGAACAAGTCACACCCCAGGATATTGTTGCCATGACGTGTCACTTGGAATGTGAATGCTGGAAGAATCCTGGAGCCGTAACGTGCTCAGAAGGTGACAGTTTCTACCATGCCGATCTTAGTGTGTCCATAGCCAAACAGTTCCACCACGTCTACCCTAATTGGTTGTATGGGAAAAAGCCTCCTAACCGGTGGACTCATTCATCAGGGACCTTGAAGCAGTGGTGTCCAGCAGCAGCAGTAGAATGATGCCATCCAACTTTACTGTGCACCACTTGAATGGCGTGTTGCTGGAGCCCACAGAATGAATGGTGGTCGGGCTGGGCCGACTGGGCGAGCGAGATGGCGGGCTTGCAGGAACTGAGTGACACACTCTGGTGAAGTGGTTGAGCTTAACGCAGCATTGGTACCTTTGTGCTGTGGCTGGGCAGGGAAGTGCACGTGTGCGGTGCGAGGGAGAGCCACAGTTACTGCAGGGTCATTGTGCTGTTACCTTGCTGAGCAGCCGGTGTAATGGCTTGTGCCAGCGGAGCTGAATGTGGGGAGTGCGGTTTGGGGGCCACTAGCTGTGTTGTTAACTGGGCAGCTGCTTCTAGCTGGGATACCATTTCCACCACCTTGACTAATGGCAGGTTGTCTGGCACCATCAACAGCTTCTCCCGTAGCTTCGAAATCATGGCGTGCGCCGATAACTGGTCTTGCACCATTTCATTTTCCAAGTGTTGAAACCTACAAGTGCTAGCCAAACAGCGGAAGTCGGCGATGTATTGTTGAACCAACTCACCCATTTGCTGTCGGTGCTGGCGAAACACAATTCTTCAGACCATTACGCTTTGTGGAGCAGCGAAATGTCCGGCCAACAAAACCACACAGTCGTCATATGTGTCCGCGGGTCTGAGAGTCCAAAAGATTCACTATCCCTCGCTGCCGAGGTTATGAATTAGCATGGCCCTTAGCCTCGCCTTGCTAGCTTTGGCTAGGTTGATAGTGGTTATAACATTCTCAAAAGATTCATACCAGCGGGCCCATGGAATTGGCGGTTCACCAGGCAGGGCAAGGAATGGCTGTAGACGTGCAAGTAAAGTCTCCATCCATGATGTTATGTGGTTCATACTCATCACCAATGTTATGTCTGAAGAATGGGTGGACACGACCATGTGCTGAGGATAGCTTCACTGGGCTGAAAACAAGTGTACAGAGTACGGAGCAGCATGTAGAGGAGTGCAGGAAAAGGGAAGAGACCTTGTACCACTGTTATATATCCCTGACATCACCTGTGCGTGTGTCTGCAGTGTGGCATGTCATGACACATTGCATATACCACACACACAAACCCATTACATTTTGGAGGTGATCCATGAGGGATGGAAGGAGCCTTGGCGGAGATATGCACTCTCTGAGTGCTTTTCTAGTTGCTCATTGTATTTATATTGCTATCATGGCAACAGTATATTAGAGTATGATGTCATTACATATTCATGTTCCTGGGTCTTTTTGCCCTTACTGAGTCTGTGCAAGTCTCTAGAGGTTACTTACAGTCAAGCCGCCGAACAAAGAGGCGTTACAACTGAGTTCTGTATTCTGCTTCACGTTATGGTTCAGTAAATGTTTCTGAGGGCTAGAAGAGAGTCCAGCTTTGCTTATTCCTCTACCTGCCAGAAGGGTACCTTTGCACTGTGCCAACTCAGCCTTTAACAGGTTATGGGCCCAGAGTAAATGATAAATGTTAAATGGCGTTCATTTATATAGCGCTTTTTCTCATCTCTAGACCAAATGCTTTACAGATCCTGCTATCCACCCATTCACACACACATTCACACACTGATGGCGGCAGAGCTGCCATGCACTGGAGCTGGCCTGACCCACCAGGAGCAACTGGGGGTTCAGTGTCTTGCTCAAGGATGTTTGAGTTGGACTAGGTTGGACATATTAGGTGACTCAACAGCTCCAAAACTGAAGCCATCATGGTTGGCACACCTCACCAGATTCAGTCATCATCCATAACCTGCATCACTTTCTGTGGTCACAATATTCCCCTTTGCTCATCAGTTACCAATCTCGGTGTAAAAATGGACTCAAACCTCACCTTTGAATTCCATGTAAATCACCTCTGTCAAGGATCAAGATCTCTTTCTATCACCTCTGTAACATTGCAAAACCACTCCTCTCTCACCCTCTCAGATGCTGAAAAGCTGGTCCACGCCTTTGTCTCCTCCAGACTGGATTATTGCAATGTGCTTGTCATTGGGATCCCTGGCAAGTCTTCAAAGACTGCAGTATATCCAAAACTCTGCAGCTAGGGTCCTGATGAGAGTGCGAAAATATGAACATATCACACCCATTCTTAAATCACTTCACTGGCTTCCTGTTTTCATCAAGTTCAAATATAAGGTCTCCCTCCTCACTCACCAGTGCATCCAGGGAAATGCCACCCCCCCCACACACACACACTTCAAAGAACTGCTAATCCACTAACCACAGCACGTCCCCTCTGTTCCACTCACTTAAACCACCTTCATACGCCCAAGACAAAACTCAGCACCATGGGGATAGGGCTTTTTGTGCTGCTGCTCCACGTCTGTGGAATACCCTCCCTGACACCTTGGACGGTTTTAAAAGAGGACTTAAAACCTTTCTTTTTAGCAGGACATTTGATCATTGAGTTGCTGTTTTAACGTCTTCTCTTTTTTAAATTTTTGGTTTCATCTTCTTATACCCTTTTTTTCTTTTATGAATTTGAGTTGTATGTTTTTTACATGTAGCACTTTGAGATTTTTTTAATGTAAAGTGCATTAAAAATAAAATTTATTATTATTATTACTATCTTTCTGGACGAAGTTTTGAGCTGATATACAGTATAATGTGCAGCACTTCTAGCAGCTAAGAGCTGTGATCACTATACGCAATGTATTATGTGAGGAGCTAAGTGAACCAGCACGAAGATAAGTGAAAAGATTTGCACAGGACATGTGAACAAGTTAGCAGATTAGCAACTACAATACGTTAGCATGATGGGTATGACAGAAATGGCAGTCACAACAATGCAGCAGCTGGTATTTAACAAATGTGAAGATCAGTATGACCTGTGGGAGACAAGAATCCTAGGATACTTACACACTCTGAGGCTAAAAGAGACTACTTTGCATGAGCCAAATGATGAAGAACGATTAGCTGAAGACAGAGAGAAAAATGCTGATTGTTATGCTGAGTTTATAAGACTGACTGATGATAAATCATAAATGCCATTTAAAGTTGGAAAGCTTCAACAAGTCATTCCAGCCTGAGAGTTTGTCAAAGGGACCAGATGCAGCGGGATGGCAAAACAGCAGCAATGATACATCTGCTGGACAACACAGAATGACAGCCCAAAGCACATCTGCAAGACTACATACTGTACATGCCATTGTACCCATACAACATTTTTTCCGTGGCAAGGGAAAAGCAGGAGCAATGATCACCTTCAAGAAAGGAGACAGCCGCATAACCACCAAAGACAGTTACAAGTTTGATATTCATGAAAGTGGTCATTTGTATTATTTACCAACTGTTGAAAAAAGAAATGACCAATATAGAGATTTGCAAAAACTGTAAGGTTTTGTAAAAGGCACAGAGAAAGTCCAAAAGCATAGGTTAGTGAAATTTACAACCAAAATGGCAAAAGAGAAACAAAAACATCTGAGTCATACAAAGAATATGGTACCATCATGAACTGTTTGGACCTTTAACCAAACTCAGCTTCATGGCTTTTTTCTGTATTTATATCCATCTGTTGTATTATTGGTTCCTTTTTGAGTTGTCCCTGCCTTTTATTTGTCTGTTTACGTTTCAGTTTGTTTTGACTATGTCTTGCCTCATTTACAGTTATTCCTTAGTCTGTATTGGGTTTGTGTTTATTTGTTCTGTGGCCTGGCAGCGGCCAGGTGCATTTCCGGGTTATGCTGTGCCACCTGCTAGCTGGCAGCCGCTCCTCCCTCTCCTCTCATTACATTCAGCTGATTCCAATCATTTATTGTTACTCCCCTCTCCTACTCAGGTCGTCCCACACCTGTGAGCACTTATGTGGCCATTCATCTAGTATTTAAGCTCTGTCTGCTCATTTCGTCTGGGCCATTACATTGATTGTCAGCTTTCATCAATCATCATCAAAGTAATTCTTATATCAAAGTAATTCTTTGTAAGAATTACTTTGTAAGTAATTCTTGTCTCACTCACCAGTAGCTTGTTGGAGCGCTCTGTTTATTCTTTATTTTCTTGCTCGCCAGATTAGTTTGTTGGAGCACTTTTTGTTTATTCTTTATGTTAATAAAATGCACAACACCATCCAGCGCATGGGTTTTGTTCTCTCTGCCCCAAAGGGGCACGAAACATGACAGGTATACAGTAATATATCCCAGAGTAAATGATAATGAAAATGTTGAAAATGTGCCAGAAAAAAAATGTTTCAGAGACTTTGCCTGAACAGACTGAATATACACAGCCAGCTAAAAAGGCTGTGGCCAGGAGGAATCCAGTTCATCTGCAGGAGTTTGAGACTGAGGATACAAAAGATAAGCTGGAAATATGTGTAGAGCTTTGCTACAGAGTAGCGTGTGACATACCTCAAATCTATGAGGATCCTATGACATCAGTGAATTCAAGGCATTGGAAAGAAGCCATGAATGAGGAAATGAGGTCATTAGAGGAATAATGAGCTAAGGTTGAGTAGTAGTATTGAGATTTTACATATTTGCTCATTGTGTTTATACTGTTGTTATGGCAATAGTACATCTGAGTATGATGTCATCGAGTATTCATGTTCCCAGGTCGTTTTGTCCTTACTGAGTCCGTGCGAGTCTGTAGAGTGCACTTAAAGTCCAGACTCTGAACAGAGAGGAGCTACAACTGAGTTCTGTATTATACTCCACATGTTAGGGTCCAATAAATGTTCTTGAGGACTAGATAGATAGATAGATAGATGTACTTTATTGATCCCAAACTGGGAAATTACAGTGTAACAGCAGCATGACAGTTGACAACCAAGCAACAGAAACACACACATGACAGACAAAGGGATTACCCATGGAAAGTAAAAACTAACACGACTATAAAACCTATATACATCATAGCTTAATATATGATGACCCGTATAAACACATGAATCATCCCATTGCACAAAGAAGGACTATCAGGAGCAGAGTGAAAATGTGATGTACCAGCTAGTCTGTAAGGTGCAATGTGGCAGCATAGCTATGCCAGAATACAACATCATAGTGAGTTACAGTGAAATTGCATGTGGCAGGAAAGATTTCCTGTACCTGGGTGTTCGACAACGAAGCTGTAGTAGTGTACTGGAGAAAGTGCTTCACTGTCTATCTAGTGTGTGGTGGAGGGGGTGATCAGGATTGTCCATGATGGATCGCAGTTTATTTAGTGTTCTCCTCTCCATCACTGTCTCAAAGGTCTCCGGTCTGAGACCAATTACAGAGCCAGCCCTCTTGATAATCTTGTCAAGTCTGTTGGTATCTCTGGCCCTGATACTGCTACCCCAACAGACAGCAGTAAAGAAGATGGCGCTGGCGACAACGGTCTGATAGAAAAGCTCCAGCATCCTGCTGCACACGTTGAAGGATCTCAGCTTTCTCAGGAAGTAGAGTCTGCTCATCCCCTTCTTGTGCGCAGCATCGGTGTTGGATCTCCAGTCCAACCCGCTGCTGATCCTGACACCCAGATATTTGTAGTCCTCAACCACTCCCACATCTTCCCCCCTAATCTGCAGTGGCTGAGAAGGAGCCTTCCTCTTCCTGAAGTCAATCACCATCTCTCTGGTCTTGCTGACATTCAACCTCAGGTGATTCTGCTCCGTCCACTCCACAAATCTGTCTACCAGTGCCCTGTACTCCCCCTCCTCTCCTCCTCTTGTACACCCCACAACAGCTGAGTCATCAGAGAATTTTTACAGGTGGCATGACTCAGTGTTGTACTGAAAGTCCGTGGTGTATAAGGTAAAAAGAAAAGGAGAAAGCACAGTCCCCTGTGGAGCTCCTGTATCACTAGCCACCACTCCAGACAAGACACTGCCCAGCCGGACAAACTGTGGCCTGTCAGGTAGTCAGTAATTCAGGAGATCACAGAGCTGTCTACCCCCATCACCCGCAGCTTCTCACCCAGCAGCAGTGGCTGGATGGTGTTAAAGGCACTGGAGAAATCAAAAAAAGTGATTCTCACAGTATCTCCTCCACCATCCAGGTGCAGATGGGCTTGTTGCAGCAGGTAGATGACAGCATCTTCAACTCCTAAATGGGGCTGATATGCAAACTGCAGAGGGTCCAGCCACGTCTTCACCTGTGGCCTCAGGTGGGCTAAGACCAGTCTCTCCAGGACTTTCATCACATGAGAGGTGAGGGCAACTGGTCGGTAGTCATTCAAATCCGATGGAGATGACTTCTTGGGGACAGGAACCAGGCAGGATGTCTTCCACAGCACCGGTACTCTCTCCAGACTCAGGCTCAGGTTGTACAGGTGTTTCAGTACCGGAGCTAGTTGGTTGGCACGGGTCCTCAGGGTCCTTGCGGAGATGCCATCAGGGCCCGAAGCCTTCCGCTGACGGAGTCTGTCCAGCTGTTTCTCCACCTGATCTGTAGTCACCGTGAAGTTTGGGAGGGTCCTGGTGCCCCCTGAGGAGGAGGAGGGGGGAGATGGAGAGGGGTTCTGCACAGGAGCGTGGGTGGGGAGGGGTGCACAGATGGCTGCCCAACTCTCCCCTTGCACCCAGTTATTTGTTTCATTCCCTCCCACACATCTTTAGTGTTGTTTTGCCTGAGTTTATCTTCCAACTTCCTCCTATAATTGTCCTTGCACCTCCTCAGCATCTCTCTCAGCTCATGCTGCACTCCCCTCAGCTTCTCCTTGTCTCCAGCCCTAAAAGCTCTCTTCTTTTTGTTCAGAAGTGCTTTCAGGTCACTGGTGACCCATGGTCTGTTGTTGGAGAAGCAGTGTACAGTCTGAGCTGGCATGGTCATGTCTTCACAGAATCTAATGTATTCTGTGATGCAGTCAGTCATATTGTCTATGTCCACCCCATGTGGTTCACAGAGTACGCTCCAGTCTGTCGTCTCGAAGCAGTCATGCAGTGCATCAGCAGCCTCCTGTGTCCACCTCCTCACAGTCCGTGTATAAGCAGGCTGCCTTGGCACAAGGGGGACATACTTGGGTGTTAACATGACCATGCAGTGATCTGATTTACCAATGGGGGGTAGAGCTGTGGCACTATATGCATCTCTGGCATTGGCATACAGTAAATCCAGTGTTTTGTTCTCTCTGGTGGGACAGTCAACAAACTGGTGAAAGTTTGGTAGTGTTTTTCCCACTGAGACATGGTTAAAATCACCTGTGATGGCCATGAATGCCTCCGGGTGCTTCTCCAGTAATGTGGCCGCAGGGGAGATGATGACGTCACAGGCCACCGCTGCGTCAGCTGACGGAGGGACGTAGACGATAACAATTAAAGCACACTTCATTTCTCGCGGCATATAATAAGGTCTCATACCAACAGCCAGTAGTTCAATGTCCGGGCTGCAGCACTTTTCCTTCACATAAATGTGTCTAGGACTAGAAGAGAGTCCAGCTATTCTTATCCTTCTACATGCCAGAAGGGAGACTAACTCAGCCTTGAACACAATATTTTAAAGTTGATATTTATTTACACCACGTTCCAAAGTATTATGCAAATGATATTTGTCTCTGATTTTCCTAAATGGTCAATGCAAATGAATGAATGAATGAATCTTTATTTCGGATAGATTAAAAAAATAAAGATTAAAAGAAAGGAACAGAATAATATAACAAAGGGGAAAGAAAAAAAACATCTTACAAGGTCAAATTAAACAATAACTCCTCTGATTATACAGTTCAACATAAGTAAATGACAGTCAGTATAATTTTCAAGTCAACCATTTGAGCATTTCAAATTTTATTGAACAAACCTCCCAATGATAACAATTTTTGTGCAAAAATAAAAAAAAAACAACTCAAAATGCACTGTTCCAAATTATTATGCACAACAGAGTTTGAAAACATTTTATTGGTTGTAAAGAAGTGAAAATGATTATTTGTTGAATTTGCAGCATTAGGTCATATTTACTGAAATCAAAAGCTATTTCAATCAAAAACATCTTAACAGGCCAAGTAACATGTTAACATAGGACCCCTTCTTTGATATAACCTTCACAATTCTTGCATCCATTGAACTTGTGAGTTTTTCGAAAGTTTCTGCTTGAATTTTGCAAGATGTCAGAATAGCCTCCCACAGCTGCTGTTTTGATGTGAACTGCTTCCCACCCTCACAGATCTTTTGTCTGAGGATGCTCCAAAGGTTCTCAGTAGGGTTGAGGCCAGGGGAGGATGGGGGCCACACCATGAGGCCAGGGGAGGATGGGGGCCACACCATGAGTTTCTATCCTTGTATGCTCATAGCAGCCAATGACACAGAGATGTTCTTTACCTCATGAGATGGTGCATTGTCATACATGAAGATAATTTTGCTATGGAAGGCACGGTTCTTCTTTTTGTACCATGGAAGAAAGTGGTCAGTCAGAAACTATATACTTTGCCGAGGTAATTTTCACACCTTCAGGAACCCTAAAGAGGCCTACCAGAGCTCTCCCCATGATTCCGCCCCAAAACATGACTCCGCCATCTCCTTGCTGACGTTGCAGCCTTGTTGGGACATGGTGGCCATCCACCAGCCATCCATTACGCCATCCATCTGGACCATCCAGGGTTGCATGACACTCATCAGTAAACAAGACTGTTTGAAAATTAGTCTTAATTTATTTCTGGGCCCACTGCAACCATTTCTGCTTGTGAGCATTGGTTAGGGGTGGCCGAATAGTAGGTTTATGCACAACTGCAAGCCTCTGGAGGATCCTACACCTTGAGGTTTGTGGGACTACAGAGATACCAGCAGCTTTAAATACCTGTTTGCTGTTTTGTAATGGCATTTTAGCAGCTGCTCTCTTAATCTGATGAATTTGTCTGGCAGAAACCTTCCTGCATGAACCTCTCTGTGCTCTGAATCAGCCACAAATTTCTTCACAGTATGATGATCACACTTAAGTTTTCATGAAATACAGTGTCTAATGTTTTCATACCTTGTCCAAGGCATTGCACTTTTTTACGCTTTTCGGCAGCAGAGAGATCCTTTTTCTTTCCCATATTGCTTGAAACCTGTGGCATGCTTAATAATGTGGAACATCCTTCTTAAGTAGTTTTCCTTTAATTGGGCTCACCTGGCAAACTAATTATGACAGATGTCTGAGATTGATATCAGTGATCCAAAGAACCCTGAGACACAATACCATCCGTGAGTTTAATTGAAAAACAAAAAATTGAATGTTCATGACACTAAAATCCTATTTGCATAATAATTTGGAATGCAGTGTATTTTTCTCAAGGCTATCTAATGCTGGAATATCTTCAACAAACATGCATTGGCTGTACAGGTTAATGAAACAGCTGTTTTAGTGGTGGCAATGGTGGCGTAATAGTTATTGATGGGACCTTGTGACTGGAGGGTTGCTGGTTCTATCCCTGGACTGGCAGGATCATATCTTTGCTGGACAGATGACAAAGCAGTGTTTGCTCCACCCTCATTAACCCCGCTATGGTATCCTTTACTGCGACTGTTCAGCGGCCACAGGTGTACAGGGAGGGTGTTCTATGGTGCAGGGGTTTTTTTTTTATTATTATTACAGATGTTTTGACAGTCATATAGAACTTAAATAGTTCTCTTTGGTAAACCATAAATCAAATACATGACAAATTGAAAGATAAATGATAAACTGAAATAATCAAAATATGTCCCCCCATTCATTCTGCACTGTAAATAGTTAAGGCCTACAGCATCAGCAGCCAACTAGGCAGTGCACTGCTTTCTCCTACTTTGTTAATCACTGTCTCATTGTTGATATTGTTGATATTCTCCCTCGCTGATCAATATTTTTCAGAAATATAACTTTTATAGATGCACTTTCGTGACTATAAATCCCCTTAAAACAAATCTACATTGTCTAAAATTGTATTAAATGCCCTTTCTTCCACAAAAAAAACCTTTCATGGTCTTACAGTTGCTTGCCTTTTCCTCCTCCTTCATAGGTCAGGATCCATGAATATTCTAATTAAGCCCAACCACATCCTGCCCATGAGGACAGTGACGTGCCACCTCTCCTCCAGGACCACACACACAAGTCTGCAAGATGACAAATTTGACCAGAAAACAATAGTATTGAAGATCTAATGTTTAAAAATTACAGTACAATGCTGCCATGACTGCAGAGGGTCCAAACAACCACTTGGCACTTTTGGAGCAGACGAGTACCGCAGCAAAATGGCATGGTTGGCACTACTGTTCTCTGCTGGGATGTGATCAACATACAATCACCCAAAAACAGACCACAAGTCCCTACTGGTGCTCACGCACCTATAATAACCAAAACTTTAAGTTAACAACACTATGACTGTTTAGAGGAATGACCAGATCAATTGTATATCACAAGTAACTGTTATGATTCCCCGTGCGCCATTATGCGGCACACGAGGGAAGGAATGAAAAACCTACTCGCTGGAGATCGTCGTGTGTTTTTATTGCAACAAGTGAGATTAACAGCACAAAATAACGAATAAGTGCACAGAATGAAGTTCGCTGTTCGGTAGGCAGGTGAGGAGCTTGGGATAAACAAAGGAGTTCCCCAGGACGCTCTACAGTACAAGTGAGAGGACTGGAGGGGAAAAAATGTTCCAAACAGTCAGTACTCACGTCGGATGGAGCAGTCCGAGTAATCCAGTGGAATCACAGCAAACACAAACAACCTGGGGCCGAAGAGCACGTCACTCAGTGTGAAACGGTACTGACAGCAACGGGCAGCGCTTCCAAGCTTGAGTGGCGGCGAAAACACACTGAAAGAATTACCTGTAGAATAGCTTCGAACACTGAAGGAATCGGCGACAGTGTAGCTCCATACAAAAATCCAAACAATGATCCAGCAATCTCTCCCAATAGATCAGGGGCTGAAATAGAACTGAGCCTAACCATGAGAGAGCTTGCCATTGTGAATCATTAGGGTGTGTGCGTGGGTGAATGCCAAAGAACACAGCTGATTCTACTGACAGAGGAGGGGGGCGTGGCTGCGCTGTCAAAGAGCCGGCGGACCAAAAAGGCTCTGACAGCACCTCATGGAAAGTTGGCAACAAAACATAGGAAAAGACCAAATAGCCATGGTGTCACAGAACTGGGCTAAAACCTAAGCCCAGTACATGACATGTAACCATGCATGCACTGGGGCAGCACGGAACACAGCAGAGAGGCCGGAGTTAGAGCCCGAGCTCCTTTCAGCAGTCACCAAACAACACGACACATTCATTTCATACACAATCCTCTCTGCACGCTCTCAACACTCTTCAAAAGTATTTTACTTTGCTGCACTGCATCAGGGTAAAACTGTCAGATGACCACGTCTGATTACATCGCTTTTCTCCTCCTGTCTTTAACCTGCAGCAGCATCTCTCCAAAAAAGTGTAAACAAACAAATCAACACATGTAGCATCTAAATATATCCATGCTTATCTAGATATCGGTGGATCATTTTCTCTCGAGCACATAACTTATTTGACACAAGGCTTTGACATTTACTGTGTGTACAGACGTGGACAAAATTGTTGGTACCCCTCTGTTAATGAAAGAAAAAACCACAACGGTCACAGAAATAACTTGAATCTGACAAAAGTGGTAATAAATACCATAATTACCATAGTTAATTCTATGAAAATTAACCAATGAAAATCAGACAATGCTTTTGAATTGTGGTTCAACAGAATTATTTTAAAAAAACAAACTCATGAAACAGGCCTGGGCGAAAATGATGGTACCCCTAGAAAAGACTGAAAATAATGTGACCATAGGGACATGTTCAACCAAGATGTGTCCTCTAACTAACATCACAGGTGTCTACAAACTTGTAATCCGTCAGTCGGCCTATTTAAAGGGTGACAAGTAGTCACTGTGCTGTTTGTTGACATGGTGTGTACCACACTAAACATGGACCAGAGGAAGCAAAGGAGAGATTTGTCTCAGGAGATTAGAAAGAAAATTATAGACAAGCATGTTAAAGGTAAAGGCTATAAGACCATCTCCAAGCAGCTTGATGTTCCTGTGACTACAGTTGCACACATTATTCAGAAATTTAAGATCCACGGGACTGTAGCCAATCTCCCTGGATGTGGCCGCAGGAGGAAACTTGATAAAGAATGGTAACAAAAGAGCCCAGAACAACCTCGAGATAGAAAGATAGATAGATACATACTTTATTTCGAACAAAAACGTAAAACAAAAACAAAACAAATGACAAGTGCAATAAAGTAACAGTATACAGTGTTCGAAAGGGAGAAGGAAGAAGTGAACACTTATTAATTCCAACTCCTCTTTTCCATAAATACAACCCATGTGAAATATATACAAATTACCACATTTAAGACCCCAAGTAAACAATTAACTATATTTTGTACATATCAACATTAACACCCATCCATCCCAACATACATACAGTCCATTCATCAAAACCAGCCCCAAACAACACAAATATACCATTCCATAGTGTCCCAGAGTGAGCATAATGAATCATACATATAAATACTACCCTTCTAACATATATTCTTTCAGCAAATAATGTTTATACCTCTTTTTGAATTGATTTCTGTTTGTACATAGTTTCAGTTCCTGCTCCAGACTGATCCACAAATTCACCCCACAGACAGATATGCACATACTTTTCTTAGTTGTTTGTATCTTGGGTTTTGTAAAGTTTAAGTCTCCTCTCAAATTATAATCATTGTCTCTTTTTTTTAAAATATTGTTTACATATTAGTTGGGAGTTGATTATTAATTGCCCTGTACATGACTTGTGCTGTCTTAAATTTAACTAAATCAATGAACTTTATGACATGTGACTTTAAAAACAACGAACTGGTATGGTCTCTATATCCTACATTATTTATTATCCTTATAGCTCTTTTTTGTAATGTGCATATTGACTGTAGGTTGGTCTTGTAGGTGTTTCCCCAGACTTCTACACAGTAGTTAAGATAAGGTCGAAACAGTGAATTGTACAGTAAGAACAATGATTTATAGTCCAAGATGTGTCTTGTCTCTCATACACACTACTGCACCTATGGACATTTTGTATATTATTTGTATATTATAGTTAGTTAGTTGTTTTGGGGGGTTTTTCCCCCAAGTATGTCTCAGGGATGTGTGAATGGATGGGGGCGGGGGTGGTGGAGCTATGTGGGAGTGTGTCTTAAATCATGCTGCTTCTATTTACAGTGGGGTAAAAAAGTATTTAGTCAGCCACCAATTGTGCAAGTTCTCCCACTTAAAAGATGAGACAGGCCTCCAATTTTCATCATAGGTATACCTCAACTATGAGAGACAAAATGAGGAAAAAAAAAATCCAGAAAATCACATTGAAGGATTTTCAATGAATTAAATGGTAAATTCCTCGGTAAAATAAGTATTTAGTCAATAACAAAAGTTCATCTCAATACTTTGTTAGATACCCTTTGTTGGCAATGACAGAGGTCAAACGTTTTCTATAAGTTTTCACAAGGTTTTCACACACTGTTGCTGGTATTTAGGCCCATTCCTCCATGCAGATCTCCTCTAGAGCAGTGATGTTTTGGGGCTGTCACTGGGCGACACAGACTTTCAACTCCCTCCAAAGATTTTCTATGGGGTTGAGATCTGGAGACTGGCTAGGCCACTCCAGGACCTTGAAATGCTTCTTACGAAGCCACTCCTTCGTTGCCCAGGCGGTGTGTTTGGGATCATTGTCATGCTGAAAGACCCAGCCATGTTTCATCTTCATTGCCCTTGCTGGTGGAAGGAGGTTTTCACTCAAAATCTCACGATACATGGCCCCATTCATTCTTTCCTTTACACGGATCAGTCGTCCTGGTCCCTTTGCAGAAAAACAGCCCCAAAGTATGATGTTTCCACTCTCATGCTTCACAGTAGGTATGGTGTTCTTTCTCCTCCAAACACGACAAGTTGAGTTTTTACCAAAAAGTTCTATTTTGGTTTTATCTGACCATATGACATTCTCCCAATCCTCTTCTGAATCATCCAAATGCTCTCTAGCAAACTTCAGACGGGCCTGGACATGTACTGGCTTAAGCAGGGGGACACGTCTGGCACTGCAGGATTTGAGTCCCTGGCGGCGTAGTGTGTTTCTGATGTAGCCTTTGTTACTTTGGTCCCAGCTCTCTGCAGGTCATTCACTAGGTCCTCCCATGTGGTTCTGGGATTTTTGCTCAGCGTTCTTGTGATAATTTTGACCCCACGGGGTGAGATCTTGCGTGGAGCCCCAGATCGAGGGAGATTATCAGTGGTCTCGTATGTCTTCCATTTTCTAATAATTGCTCCCTCAGTTGATTTCTTCACACCAAGCTGCTTACCTATTGCAGATTCAGTCTTCCCAGCCTGGTGCATGACTACAATTTTGTTTCTGGTGTCGTTTGACAGCTCTTTGGTCTTGGCCATAGTGGAGTTTGGAGTCTGACTGTTTGAGGTTGTGGACAGGTGTCTTTTATACTGATAATGAGTTCAAACAGGTGCCATTAATACAGGTAACGAGTGCAGGACAGAGGAGCCTCTTAAAGAAGAAGTTACAGGTCTGTGAGAGCCAGAAATCTTGCTTGTTTGTACGTGACCAAATACTTATTTTACTGAGGAATTTATCAATTAATTCATTAAAAATCCTTCAATGTGATTTTCTGGATTTGTTTTCCCCCATTTTGTCTCTCATAGTTGAGGTATACCTATGATGAAAATTGGAGATGTCTCTCATCTTTTAAGTGGTAGAACTTGCACAATTGGTGGCTGACTAAATACTTTTTTGCCCCACTGTATATGGATGCCGAGAGAAACGCAATTTCATCTTGCCTGCACTACAGTTGTATGTACAGCAATATGACAATAAAGTTTGATTTGATTTGATTTTGATTTTGTCTTCCCCAGTATCCCTATACATTTTGCCAACTTGGCCCGGATGTGACTGATGTGAGGTTTCCAGCAGATTTTATTGTCTAGCGTCATCCCCAGAAACTTATTTTCCTGTACTGTTTCTATTCTAGTATCATCTATCGTTACCATTATTTCATGATTTATTTTATGATTTCCAAACAACATAATATTTGTACCAAAAGCCAGTTTAGAAAGCTTGGGATCAGTCCGCCAAGGTCTCCGCCTTTGACCGCCACCTAATCCACATAGCACCGGACCCCCATGATCCCTCCTGCAGGTGGTGAACCCACTGGAGGGCGGACCCATGTAACTCCTTTGGGCTGAGCCCGGCCGGGTCCCATGGGTGGAAACCCGGCCACCAGACGCTAGCCTTAGAGCCCCTCCCCCAGGCCTGGCTCCAGGGTGGGGCCCCGGTAACCCCATACCGGGCGGGGTACACTGAATCCTTGATATACAATTTATCATGAGAGTCTGTTGGATCGTTCTTAGTCTGGCCCTTCACCCAGGACCAGTTTGTCTTGGGAGACCCTATCAGAGGCAAATTGCCCCGGACAACATAGCTCCTGGGATCACTGGGGCACGCAAACCCCCCCACCACGATAAGGTGACGATCCATGAGGGAGGTGGTCGGTGCATCTCGTGGTGGCAACCCCCGAACCAAGTGGTGGACACCAGTGGTGAGGGGGGCCATTAAGCTGAAGAAGGAGTCCTATCAAGCTTGGTTGGCTTGTGGGACTCCCGAAGCAGCTGAGGTGTACCGGCAGGCCAAGCGGAGTGCAGCTCGGGTGGTTGCTGAAGCAAAAACACGGGTATGGGAGGAGTTCGGTGAGGCCATGGAACAAGACTTTCGGTCGGCTTCAAAGAGATTCTGGCAAACTGTTCGGCGGCTCAGGAGGGGAAAGCAGCTCCCCGTCCACACTGTGTATGGTGCGGATGGGACACTGTTGACTTCAACTGGGGATATCGTCGGGCGGTGGAAGGAATACTTTGAGGATCTCCTCAATCCCACTGATACGCCTTCCACAGAGGAAGCAGGGTTTGGGGACGAGGGGGATGACTCGCCTATCACAGGGGCTGAGGTCGCCAAGGTGGTTAAAAATCTCCTTGGTGGCCGGGCCCCGGGGGTGGACGAGATTCGCCCTGAGTACCTCAAGGCCCTGGATGTTGTTGGGTTGTCATGGTTGACACGCCTCTGCAACATTGCATGGAGGTCGGGGGCAGTGCCTTTGGCATGGCAAACCGGGGTGGTGGTTCCTCTCTTCAAAAAAGGGGACCGGAGGGTGTGCTCCAACTTTAGAGGGATCACACTCCTCAGCCTCCCTGGGAAGGTCTATGCCAAGGTACTGGAGAGGAGAGTCCGGCCGTTGGTCGAACCTCGGATTCAGGAGGAGCAATGTGGTTTTCGTCCTGGCCGTGGCACATCGGACCAGCTCTTTACCCTCTCGAGAATTCTTGAGGGTTCATGGGAGTTTGCCCAACCAGTTTACATGTGTTTTGTGGACTTGGAGAAGGCATTTGACCGCGTTCCTCGTGGATTTTTGTGGGGGGTGCTTTGGGAGTATGGGGTATCGGGCTTGTTGTTACGAGCTATTCGGTCTCTGTACAACCGTTGTGAGAGTTTAGTTCGTATTGCCAACACTCGGTCGGAGTCATTCCCAGTGAGAGTTGGACTCTGCCAGGGCTGCCCTTTGTCACCGATCCTGTTCATAATTTTTATGGACAGGATTTCTAGGCGCAGCCAGGGAATGGAGGGTGTCATGCTTGGTGACCACAGGATCTCATCTCTGTTGTTTGCAGATGATGTTGTCCTGTTGGCTTCATCCAGCAATGACCTACAGCTCTTGCTGGGACGGTTTGCCGCTGAGTGTGAAGCGGCTGGGATGAGAATCAGCACCTCCAAGTCCGAGTCCATGGTCCTCAGCCGGAAAAAGGTGGATTGTCCTCTCCGGGTTGGGGACAGGCTCCTGCCCCAAGTGGAGGAGTTTAAGTATCTTGGGGTTTTGTTCACGAGTGAGGGGAAAATGGAGCGAGAGATCGACAGACGGATTGGAGCAGCATCTGCAGTGATGCGGACGTTGTACCGGTCTGTTGTGGTGAAGAGGGAGCTTAGTTCTAAGGCAAAGCTGTCGATTTACCAGTCAATCTACGTTCCTACTCTCACCTATGGTCACGAGCTTTGGGTAATGACCGAAAGAACGAGATCGCGGATACAAGCGGCTGAAATGAGCTTTCTCCGTAGGATTGCTGGACTCACCCTCAGAGATAGGGTGAGGAGCTCAGTCATCTGGGAGAGGCTCAGAGTAGAACCGCTGCTCCTCCACATTGAAAGGAGTCAGTTGAGGTGGTATGGGCATCTGATTAGGATGCCTCCTGGACGCCTTCCACTTGAGGTGTTTCAGGCACGTCCCACTGGGAGGAGACCCCGGGGCAGACCCAGGACTCGGTGGAGAGACTATGTCTCCCAGCTGGTCTGGGAACGCCTTGGTATCCCCTCTGAAGAGCTGGAGCAGGTGGCTGGGGAGAGGGAAGTCTGGGCTTCTCTGCTTGAACTGCTGCCTCCGCGACCCGGACCTCCGGAAAAGCGGTAGAAGATGGATGGATGGATGGATAATATTTGTTTTTTCAGATTTAAAGATAATTTATTTTTGTTGAACCACTGCATTAACCTTTTCATTTCAGTTGTGACCACCTCTAAAACCTGCTGCAAATTCTCACCAGTGCAAAGGATATTAGTGTCATCTGCAAACAAAATAAATTTCAGAATTTTTGATACTTGGCATATGTCATTTATATACAAGATAAAGAGTTTGGGTCCCAAAACTGACCCCTGGGGCACACCACAAGTGATGTCCATGAAGGGTGATTTGTGCTCACCAATTTGTACAAATTGTTGTCTGTTACTTAAATAACTTTCCACCCAACTCAGTCCGACCCCTCTTATCCCATACCTTTCCAGTTTCCTTAGTAGAATTCTGTGGTCAATGGTGTCAAAAGCTTTCTTTAAATCTATCAATACTCTTACAGCAAACTTTTTTTTATCTATACAACTAGTAATTTCTTCAATAAGTTCGATCAGTGCCAAATATGTAGACTTATCTGCTCTAAAACCATACTGGCTGTCTGTAAGGAGGTTGTGTTTTTCAATGAAATCATCTAGTCTCTCAGTGAAGATTTTTTTCAAGTATTTTGGAGAATTGTGAGAGTAAAGAGACCGGCCTGTAATTTGTGAAATAATGACTGTCTCCTGTTTTGTATAGCGGTATTACTTTTGCTATTTTCATTTTGTTTGGAAATTTACCAGTTTGAAATGACAGGTTACAGATGTGGGTGAGTGGCTTAACAATTATTTCAATTACTTTTTTCACTATTGTCATGTCAATTTCATTCCAGTCCGTTGATTTTTTGTTCTTAAATTTACTCACAGTCTCGATAATTTCCTTTTCAGTAACTGCACCCAAAAAGATTGTGTTTGGATTTCTATCTTCTATTTCATTTACAGAACCACTGTTGTTTGTTTCTGCTGTCACTATTGATTTTGCTAATTCAGGACCAACGTTTACAAAAAATTTATTGAAACCACTGACCACATCCTCCATATTATTTATCAAATTGCCATTTTCAATAAAATATTCTGGATAATTAGCATTCTTAGGTCGATTACTGATAATCCCATTGAGTACTTGCCATATTCCTCAAGTTAATTTTATTATCCTCTGTTTTGTTGTAGTATTCTTTCTTACAAGTCCTCATTATATTAGTAAGCTTCTTTTTATATCTTTTATATTTGATCTCAGCTTCCACTGTTCTACACTTAATGAATTGTTTATATAATGTATTCTTCTTTTTACATGCATTTAGTAACCCCTTGGTGACCCAAGGAATATTTTTGTTTTGTTGTCTATCACTGTATTGTTTTATAGGACAGTTTTTATTGTACAATGACTGAAATATTTGTAAAAATTTATCATATGCTTTATTTATATCATTTTCATCATAAACTATCTTCCAGTCTTGTATTAATAATTCCTTTGCGAGTAAATACATAGGTTCTTCAGTTCTCATTCTTTTATATTTAATATTTTTGGTATACTTTTTCTTCCTATAATTGCATTGATAGACAACAAAAATCGGCAGGTGGTCACTGATATCATTCAATAAAAGCCCACTCATGATATTATTTTCCATAATATTTGTGAATATGTTATCTATTAGTGTGGCACTGTGTGACGTGATTCTGCTAGGTCCAGTAATTGTTGGATGTAAGCCCATACTGTACATTGTGTTGATAAATTCTTCTGTCAAACTATGCTGTTTTGAATTCATAAGGTCTATATTGAAATCCCCACAGATGAACATAACTTTATGAGTTAGTTATGCATACATTTTTTCCATCCAGTCCTTAAATAAGTCAATGTTTGATCCAGGTGTTCTATATACACAGCTCACTACTATATTCTTCACATTGTCCAGACAGATTTCTATTGTAATACATTCAAATAAATCATCGACAGTTACTGATTTCCAACAACCTTTTATTGCAAGCTCTTGTCAACATAAATTGCAACTCCTCCTCCTTTTTTCACTTTTCTATTTATGTAATTTAATTCATAGCCATCCATGGTAAAATCCACTCCTTTCTCTTCACTGAGCCACGTCTCTGATATTGCCACAATATTGAATGGCTCTTTAAACTGATGTAAATAATCTTTAATCTTATTAAAGTTGGCATAGAGACTTCTGCTGTTGAAGTGGATCATAGAAATACTGAAATCAGATGTGACCCTTGTGTTAAACTGTTCATCCGTGTAGTAACTACAGTCATTATTGATGGAGCTAAATAAATTATTGTCAGGGTCTATGTTACATTCTACGTCCTTTGGGTTGTGATCCGCATATTCAAAAACTTTCAGTTCCTGTTGTTCCTGTTTGTTGATCTTTTTTCATGTTGTTAAATGCCCTGTTGCAGATGAGTATAATCCTTCAGTGTTCTACAATTGTCTCTTGTTGCTGTCGACTCCAGTACATAATATTCATTGATATTTGTCCAGTTCCATAATATTTCGGATGTTAATGACCTTGGCTTCTTCAGGTGATCCATTTAATTTTATGTATATTTTACAGTTTGATGTCCAGGTGTTTTGAATCTTTTTCTGCTTTCTCAGGTATCTTGCTTTTCTGGCTATTTCTGCGTTTTCTTTTGTGAGGTGCTCGTTTATATAGATGTTCGTTCCTTTCAGTTTCCTACCTTGTTTTAGCACCGCAGTCTTGTGTTTTCTATTCACAAACCTCATGATTACAGCTGGTTTGTCGTTGTTTTTCCTGGGCAGAGGGTGGCAGGCCTCAATGGTGTTACAGTCCAGCTGGATTCCTTTGGACTGCAGGGAGGCCGCTACTTGTTGCTCCATGGATTCATCTTCCAGCGCATCGAGACTCCCTCTGCTGTCCACGGCCACCGCCCGAGCATATGATCGGGGTTTAACGTGGAGCCCAGTGATGATCACGTCTTTCATCCGGGTGTACTGCTCCAGGTCCGACACTCTGCTCTCCAGATACGCCAGCCTCTTGTCCTTCTTGGCGTTCTGGATCCGCAGCGCTTTCACCTCCTCAAGCAGGCCCAGGATGTTTTTTTGCTGCAGCTTAACAGCAGAAATCTCTTCAGCCAAGAAGTCAAGAGATCTTTTAATGTCGTCCACCTCCTCAGTCTGCTGAGCTTTCTTGGGACCCATGATCCCGGCAGATGTACGTACGTTGACTAAACAGCTAATAAACAGCTGTTTAGCTAGCTGAATGGCAGGCCGCTCTGCTCCACTCCCGTTTTCCAGTCCGAAGATGCCAGTATTGTCGTCTTAAATCAGACAGGGGTCGAAACTAAAATGTCCAGTCCGTAATCCAAATTCAGTTCTCAAAAGCCAAAAAAAAAAGTAGTCAAAAACCGAGCACCAAAACACAGAAATCCACCAACTGACCGGATCTGACAGCAGGTTGACAGCAGGTTGACACATTCATGGTGAACTCTAAGGTCAAGGTCAACATTAGTGTCAGATCGCACCGTCCGTCGTTGTTTGAGCCAAAGTGGACTTCATGGGAGATGACCAAGGAGGACACCACTGTTGACAACAAATCATAAAAAAGCCAGACTGGAATTTGCCAAACTGCATGTTGACAAGCCACAAAGCTTCTGGGAGAATGTCTCATGGACAGACAAGACAAAACTGGAACATTTTGGCAAGGCACATCAGCTCTATGTTCACAGATGCAAAAATGAAGCATACCAAGAAAAGAACACTGTCCCTACTGTGAAACATGGATGAGGTTCTGTTATGTTCTGGGGCTGCTTTGCTGCATCTGGCACAGGGTGTCTTGAATCTGTGCAGGGTACAATGAAATCTCAAGACTATCAAGGTATTCTAGAGAGAAATGTGCTGCCCAGTGTCAGACAGCTTGATCTCAGTCGCAGGTCATGGGTCTTGCAACAGGATAATGACCCAAAACACAGCTAAAAACACCCAAGAATGGCTAAGAGCGAAACATTAAATTAAATTAAAAAATTAAATTGAATTAAAATTAAATCACCCTTATTGTCATTCAACCATACAACCAATCATGTACAGCAGAACGAGATTGTGCTTTACCTATCTGCAGTGTAAATCACACACACCCCAAGTGCAGAATCAGAGGGCCGCTGCCATGTAAGGCGCCGCCACAGAGTTCCCTCCTCCATTCCATTTTATTGCTGAGCACCAAGCTGGACGGCAGGAAGTTCCACTTTTTATATGGTCTTCGGCATGACCCGGCCGGGATTTGAACCCCTGCCCCCTGGGTGTGGGGCGGATGCGCTAAACATTGGACTATTCTAAAGTGGCCTTCTATGAGCCCTGATCTAAATCCTATTGAACATCTGTGGAAGGAGCTGAAACATGCCGTCTGGAAAAGGCACCCTTCAAACCCAAGACAACTGGAGCAGTTTGCTCATGAGGAGTGGGACAAAATACCTGCTGAGAGGTGCAGAAGTCTCATTGACAGTTACAGAAATTGTTTGATTGCAGTGATTGCCTCAGAAGGTTGTGCAACAAAATATTAAGTTAAGGGTACCATCATTTTTGTCCAGGCCTGTTTCATGAGCTTGTTTTTTAAAATAATTCTGTTGAACCACAATTCAAAAGCATTGTCTGATTTTCATTGATTAATTTTCATAGAATTTTTATTTATTACCACTTTTGTCAGATTCAAGTTATTTCTGTGACCATTCTGGGTTTTTCTTTCATTAACAGAGGGGTACCAACAATTTTGTCCACGTGTGTAAAATTGTACCATTGTGGACTTGACCTCGCTGGAGTCCCTCCTGGACGAATGTATAAAGTGCTTTCTAATAATGTTGCCTGAAGACAGAAGCATATATAAACTAAAAAGAATAGGGCCTAGCACAGATCCCTGTGGAACTCCATGACTGAGCTTTGAGTTGGAAGAAAACTCATTATTGACATGAACAAACTGGAACCTATCAGACAAATAAGATCTAAACCACTGCAGCGAAGTTCCATTAAGTCCAACATAGTGTTCTAATCTATCAAGTAGAATATTATGGTCGATAGTATCAAAAGCTGCACTCGGTCTAAAAGGAAGAGTACAGAAACAAGTCCATTATCAGATGCGATAAGGAGGTCATTAGTGACCTTCACTAGAGCTGTTTCAGTACTATGATGGATTCTAAACCCAGATTGAAACTCTTCAAATAAATCATTTCCCTGCAAGTGGTCAAATAATTGTGTAGCAACAACTCTTCCTAAGATTTTTGAAATGAAAGGCAATAGTTAGAAATAATAGTTAGAAACAATAGTTAGCTAAAACTCCTGGATCGAGCGTTGGCTTTTTGAGTGAGGTTTAATTACAGCAGTTTTAAAAGCCTGCGGTACATGGCCTAATGTAAATGAAGAATTGATTATTTGAAGAATAGAGCTACCAATAAATGGGAAGACTTTTTTAAATAACCTGGTAGGAACAGGGGCTAAGTTGAGGGATGGCGGATGAAGAGGAGCTGCAGAGAGGCGTGTATTTATCAAGTTATGTTGTATTTGTCTTGGGTTATAATGTTTTGAGTAACGGGAGACAGACATAATCTCAATGGGGTTATGAATTGAAGACTGAGCTAAACAGTGATTATTATTTGGATTTTTAATATGAGAAGTGGAAGCAACAAAGGGATGGTTGGCAGACCCAGGTACTTCGGGGTGAGTTAACACACCACCTTTCAGTCACTGTACTAAAAAATGCTGAATGGAATAAAACAGATTGTCCCTTAGAACACGTGCACCGAGTCTATTTGGATGGATGCCATCTGGCCTCATAAATGATGGGCGGTTCCAAAACAGGTTGAAATTGTCTACAAAACCAATGTTAAAAGTAGGACATGTTGAACACAACCAGGTATTAAGGCTGAGAGTTCTGCTAAAATAATTGCAACCTCTTCTAAAAGGAGCACGTGGCCCAGAAATAAACATGTCTGCCACAGTTCATAAGAGTGGAGAGAAGGCTCCTGAAGTCTCTCTTTAAGATCTCTGATGTTTCATCTGGGATGTTGTTGCATCCAACATGCACAATGACAGTTTTAGTGTGGGGGTATTCATTTAATAGGTCAGGGGTAAGAGCCTCAATGTCTGACACTTTAGCCCCAGGAATAAATTTTGTAACACAGTACCTGTTTCTGACGTTCCTCATGATTGAATCACCAATTACCAGCATTGTCTGGGGGGGCTTTGTCGGTGGCTTCTGAAATGATGGATAATTTTGCCATAGTTGCTGCAGTGGCGGCGGGGTTCCGATGCGGGGGGATGCGCTCTCTTTGGAGCTGGTGTATAGTTTGGCACACCTAAGGTAGTTTTGATCCGGGGCTTGCGGGTTTGGGCCGATGCTGAAGGAGGGGGGGGGTGGCCATAGGAGGAAGATCAACGTCCAGGTGGGGAAAATCTTCCAGGGAAAGGATGTTGAATCTATTTTCCAGCAAAACTAACTAACTAACTAACTAACCTGCACTTATATAGCGCTTTTCGCGCTATATAAGTGCAGGTTATAGTGCAGGTGCAGTTATAGTTCCCAAAAGGGGAAGGGAGGAGGCGCGGCCATGTCTGGTCAATCCCCGACGTTTGCTATTTGGCCCAACCATGGTCCAGGGTGCGCATTGAGGCTGTGAAGAACCACCCGGGGCTTTGGATTTAGCTCCAAGCTGAAGCCAGTGTTTGTCGCTGGAGTCCTGGACAGCTGAGGTGACCGGAGCAGGGGTGGAAGTGGATGGCAATGTGTTAATTTCACCCAGGTAAGTAGCCGTCTCTGCTAGCTGTGAGTCCATCGCTGGGGCCGATGTCTGTCCAAAAATAATAGTGTCCAGGTGGTTTTCAGCCTCCCAAATCTTATAGAGGTTAGAGAGTCTCATTTCCAACTCAGAAACCTTCTTAGAGAGGGAAACACAGCTGACACAAGTTGAGGATGGAGCCATGGCTTTCCAGGCCAGAAGTGGCTAGCTAGCAAGCTAAAACAGGTTAGCCTAACCCGGTGAACAGCCCTGATCGGGGTCTGATTCACCTGTGTGCCAATACAGGTTGTTGTATTTACTAAGCTAACACTAAGTAAAAAGTTAATATTGTGGAGAGAGGAATGACCAGGCCAAACATTCCGTCAGAGGAAATTACTGCATCCCCCTTCCTTCCAGTCTGAGATGAATACCACAGCATGGGTCCCCCATACCCCCCCCCCCCAGAGTATCAGACTGAGTTTTAACCCTCACGTCCTCTCGGCTTCAGCCTCCGCCCATAGCTGCTGTAACGGAGGGTCTTCGGCTCCGAGGCGCTGCTGTGCCGGTGGGGGGTTCCTGGGTGTGCATCCGTCTGTGGGTGGACAATGGGGGGGGAGACATTCAGCATGCTCGTGTGACTGCTCTGATGAGTCGTTTACCTGGGGAGTTCTCGGGGGGGGGGGTCTTCCGCGCTGAGGAGCTCGAGCCAACTCCACCTGCTCGTCTGCCACCACAAAGGTGGGCTTAAGCCTGTCTATACAGATTTTCTCCCGGCAACCCCCCAAGTCTAACACAAAATGTTTGTCCCCGGGTTCCAGCACTCTAAATGGGCCATTGTAGGGTGGGCGCAATGAGGGTCGGTGGGCATCGTGCCTGACAAACACGAACGCCGCGTCTTTCAAGGTTTTCGGCACAAAAGCACGGGGAAAACGGTGGTGGGCCGGGCCAGGTAGCATCCCTGCGTCTGCGCTATGCCGTGAACGCAGGGACGGATGGGTGTTCGGCATGGGGTTATCTGGTAAAAATTCCCCGGGGAGCCGCAGCTCACTGTCGCGCAAAGCCCTGCTAAAAAAGTCAAGCAGCTGCCAAGAACCAGCGACACAATGCTCCACGACGGCCCCTATGGCCACGTCCAAGGCATCGGTAGTGAGCGCTGTCTGAGCCGCCGGGTCCGGGTGTGCCAGTAGTGCGGCGTTTGCCAGGGCTGTTTTAACCTCAGAGAATGCCTGCTCCCACTCAGGAGTCCAGTCGACTCTGTCTGCCTGTTTCCGTTTCTTGAGTGCGGCGTACAACGGCTGCATGAGCTGGGCTGTGCAGGGGAGGAAACAGTTATAAAAGTTAACCATCCCCAAAAACTCCTGCAGCGCCCTGACCGTCTGAGGCTGGGGAAAATTTGCCACTGCGCGCACCTTGTCCGGCAAGGACATCGCCCCCTCTGGTGAGATGCGGTGTCCCAAAAAATCAATCCCCGTCACGCCGAACTGGCATTTCGCCGGGTTGATTATTAACCCGTGCTCCTCTAACCTCCGGAAAATTGTTCTGAGGTGGGTTATGTGTTCGTCCTCGGATGCGCTGGCCACCAGGATGTCATCCAGGTAGACGAACACAAACGGCAGATCGCGCAACACCGCATTCATCATGCGTTGGAATGTCTGTGCCGTGCCTTTTAACCCGAAAAGTATGCGTAAAAACTCACACAGACCAAACGGGGTTATTACTGCCATTTTAGGTATGTCCTCCGCGCGCACCGGGACCTGGTGGTAACAACGGACCAGGTCTATCGTAGAAAAAATACGTGCCCCGGCGAGGTGAACGGAAAAATCCTGAATATGGGGGATTGGGTAGCGGTCGTGCGCTGTGGCGTTGTTTAATCTGCGGAAATCTCCACAAGGTCGCCACGATCCCTCGGCCTTAGGGACCATATGTAGGTGGGGATGCCCATGGGCTGTTTGATCGTCTGATGATGCTCAGCCTTTCCAAGTTGGCAAACTTCTCACGTGTTATGGCCTGTTTAGCTGTGTCCAGGAGCCGAGGTCGTGCAAAAACGGGAGGCCCCGTGGTGGTAATAAAGTGCTCCACCCCGTGTTTAGTGATGGCCGCCGAAAACGTTGGGGCCGTGAGTGCTAGGAACTGGGTGAACAGAGTGTGGAACTTACCACCTGGAGCTGTGACGTTGGCTAGCGTTGTCGGCCCAACTCCTTGAGCTGAACAGGGGAGAGAATCAAAAGACATTGCATTAATTAGGCGTTTGTTAGCAACATCGACTAGTAGTCCGTGTACACACAAAAAATCAGCGCCTAAGATTGGGAAACTGCACGCCGTTATCACAAATGTCCACCTCTCACCAAAAGTCTTAATGTCTGAGTCGTTTGTGGCTGTCAGCTCGGAGCCGCTAGCTCCCGTTAGCCGGTCAGCGTAGGACAGCAGGATGAGGGTCTTTTGGGAGCCGGAGTCCACAAGGAACCGTCTCCCCAAGCGTGAGTCTGTCACATAGAGCAGCTTGCTTTCTTCACCGGCGGTCGCAGCTGCTACCGACTGCCGGTCCTGGCATTTCCTGGATGCTTGAATTGGCACAGTGGCACGCATCGGCGTGCGTCCTCTCCAAAACGGCGGTGGTAGGAGCAGAGCATGTTTCTCTGGCGCTTCCTGGCCCCCGCTGCTGCTACCATCGTTGGATCCTTGCTTCTGCTGGCCGTCTCGCTGGGTTCCGACGCCGCTGCATTCACTGTGAAGGCTCTGGTGGTGAGGATGATCCGATCTGCCTCCTGGGCTAGCACACGGTAGTCACGTGCGGCCAGCAACGGCGAGTTGGCAAGGACCGCTTTCCGGAGGAAAAGGTGGGCAAAGAGAAAATACCCGTTGTCCGTGCCCATCAACGCCAACATCTTCTCCATCCGTTCGACCGCTGACCTGTCTCCTAACTCGGAGCACATCAGGAGCCTCTCCACTCTCTCGCAGTCCGAGAGCGTGTAGCACCGGGTCAGCGCGGCTTTGAGAGCCCCGTATTTGTTGCGGGCTGGGGGCTGTTGGAGCAGGCTTGCTACTTGCTGAGTCGTGCGAGCGTCCAGTGCTGCGACCACGTAGTAATATCTGGTGTCATCTGCCGTTATTTCTCTGAGTGCGAGGTGGGCCTCGGTGTGGAGGAACCAAGACTTCGGGTCGTGCAGCCAAAAGTCTGGTAGTTTGACCGAAATGGCGCACGTGTTGCTGGGGCTTCCCGTCAGGGTCATCTCCAGGGTGTTTGCCTCATGTTCCATTATTCGTCAAGGGTCACCAGTGTGGAGAGGGGAATGACCAGGCCAAGCATTCAGAGCAGATGAACTTTATTCCCTCTCTCACATCTCTCAGAATCAGAAAACATTGACATTCTGTAGCAGGAGCTCTCTTTTATATTACCACACTCACATGCTCCTGCTGCCTGAGGTCCTGCATCACAATTCATTCTCGCATCATAATCCCTTTTGTCCCCCAGCTACTTAATCCCCATGCTCTTCTGTCAGAGGAAACTACTGCATCTCCCTTTCTTCCAGTCTGAGATGAATACCACATCATGGGTCCCCCATAATATCAGTAAAAGAGATAAAGAGATAAAAATTTAAAATGGAGCTAATACAACAAACAAAAACAGACAAGATAACGCTTTGACAGCGTCATGACAGGACGTTGTGACAGGACTTCCACTTTCAATTTTCATTCACAAAAATACTACAACGCTCCATCAATTTTGTTCTGAATCTGTTTTTTTTTAAAAATATCTCACATCCTTTTAAATCAAAATGGCTTTGTCGTTTTCAAATCCTCTTTGGATATTGATTATTAAACATTTCATATGTGCTTTATACAATACCTGCAGAACACTGTGATCAACTAGTTCATTTAATTTTATTCACTTTAACTGAACAAATAAAGGGCTTGATGGATCTCTATATGTACTTACAGTATAATTCTTATTGCTCTTTTTTGTAAAATAAAAACTGGATTAATGTACTGTATGTTTTACATGCAGTTCCCCATATTTCAATGCAATAAGTCAGGTACATATGAAACAATCAAAGAATTGTTTAATAAATGCAGTCCTTTATTTTCCAATGAATCCTTTGTGTAGCATTGCAACTGTTTTTGCCGTTTTCATTTTTATACCATTTACTGTATATGTGACTTCCATGATAGATTTTCATCAATAATAACACCCTAAAACTTAATTTTTACTCTATTTTAATACCTTCTATATCCAATGAAATATCAACACTTTTCCCTCTATTAGTAAATACCATGAAATATGTTTTACCAAGCTTTAGAGATAATTTATTTACATTAAATCGCTGTTTCATTTTTTTCCAGTTCTTTCTGAACCACCTTTTTCACATACTCTGTATTATCTCCTACATAAAAAAGTTGTATCATCCACAAACAGAACACATTTTAACAGTTTAGATACGTTAACAATATCATTAGTATACAAAATAAACAACTTAGGTCCTAGGACTGACTCTTGAGGTACCCCATATATTATGTTGCTTAGCTCTGACTTTATATTATTTATTTGACCATACTGTTTTCTGTTTTGTAAATACGTAACTTGTAATCCTCCTGTTGAAAATGATATTTACAGATGTATGTAAAAGTCTCAATAACATATTCTATTATACTCTTTATCAGTATCATGTCCATATCGTCTCAGTCATTTGATTTTTTACTCACACAATTTTTTACAATTTGCAGTATTTCTTCCTTTTCAGCCTTATAGTGGCTTGTAAATATGGATGTCACCAACTGCAAAACAAATCTACCTACGGGTACAAATAAAGTAACCTGAACCTGAACCTTATCCACAAAGATACTGTTTACATTATCCAGTATATTTTCACCAGCATTATTATCTATTGTATCTGGAATATTCATTGCCAGGCTAGGACCTACATTTACAAAGAATTTATTGAACTCACTATTTTCTTTCACAAAATAATTTGGAAGTGTTGATGTTACTTTAGCCTTTTTTACTACACTATTTATTATTCCCATATAGCCTTTATATTGTTTCTGGTTTTATTTAGTAGGTCACTGTAAGCATTCTTTTTTATTTATTCTTAATATTGATGCTAATTTATTTTTATATGCTGTTTTATATACCTGTTTTCCACCTCTTTTGTTCTTAATTTAAAAAAAAAAAACATCTATATAAATGTTTTTTTTTTCTTACAGACATTTTGCAGTCCTTTTGTCATCCATGGTTTGTTAATAGCATCCTTTTTGGTCAACCTCCTTATTTTATATTTTTTTTCATGCAATATTATCAGTAAATTCATAAAGGAATCATAGGCTATGTTAACATAATTTACATACACTTCATCCCAATTTTGCTGTTTCAAGTCTCTCTTCAGTGCCTCCATGGCATTTTGTGATCTATCTCATACAAGTTTTTCTGTTGTGACTTGTTTTATTATAATAAAAAAAAATTTTTTATAAAGGATTAAGCAGAAGAAGATGAATGAATGAATGAATGAATGAATGAATGAATGAATAAATTGTGAAGACCGGTAAATGATCACTAATATCAGTCATCATGATCCCACTTAAAGGTAAAGCCAACTTTATTGTCATTCAGTCCATACAGCCAATCATGTACAGTAGAACGAAATTACGTTTCTCTTATCTACAATGTTAATCACATATAGAATCAGAGGGGTCACTGCCATGCAAGGCGCTGCCACAAATTTCTCTCCTCCGTTCCATTATTGCTGAGCACCAAGCTGGACAGCAGGAAGTTCCACTTTTATATGGTCTTCGGCATGACCCGGCTGGGATTTGAACCCAGGCCTCCCGGGTGTGGGGCGGATGCTCTTCCAACTAGGCTACCACTCTGGTTGCTTACGCCTATTCTCTCTGATACATTGGTAAAAAAAAATATCAATAACTGTTGCACTCTGTGCAGTGATTCTCATTGGTTTAGTTATTAGTGGAACCAAAGCCAAACTATACATTATCTACTATACATATACTATACATTATGAATTCATTTGACAATCTTAGTTCACTTACTGTATGTTACCCAGATCAATATTAAAAGTCCCCACAAAGAAGCCCACTCTTGTTATAGAGCCTATCAAACAACTCAGTAATTTTGTTACTAAATAACAGTATACAGGAACCTGTTGCTCTATAAACACAACTAATTATAACATTTTTATTTTTTCACAAATTATTTCCACTGTAATAATTTCCATAATATTGTTGACAGCAGTTGTCATATTATCAACAATCTTACATTTTAATGTTGAGCTCATATAAAGAGCTACTGCTCCACCGTTTTTGTTTTTCCTATTTAAATAATACATCTCATATCCATCTATCTGCGCTTCAGCCATTTCTCCATTTTTTAACCATGTTTCTATTACTGCAATTGCACTAAATCTTTTTTTTGATCAACTTCAGATAATCCTTTATTTTACACAAACTGCAGTTTATACTCCTACTGTTGAAATAGATGATAATGTTCCTTCCATTAATAACTTATTATTAATATGTTCCTCAGTATAATACTTGCAATAATTATTTACAGGGAAGAGTAAGTTATTGTCTACAGTGGATATAAATAGTCTACACACCCCTGTTCAAATGCCAGGTTTTGTGATGTAAAAAAATGAGACCAAGATAAATCATTTCAAAACCTTTTCCACCATTAATGTGACCTATAACCTGTACAACCCAATTGAAAAACAAAATGAAATCTTTTAAGGGAAAAAATAAAAAATAAAGAACTTCCAATAACCTGGTTGCATAAATATGCACACCCTGTTATATCGGAGGATGTGGCTGTGCTCAGAATTAACCAATCACATTCAAACTCTTGTTAAGTGGGAGTCAGCACACACCTGCCACCATTTAAAGTGCCTCTGATTAACCCAAACCACATTAATGGTGGAAAAGTTTAGAAATGATTTATCTTGGTCTCATTTTTTTACATCACAAAAACCAGGCATTTGAAAAGGGGTGTGTAGACTTTTTATATCCACTGTATGTATCATGGTCTGATGAGCGCACTCCTCCCTCGCCTGTCCGGTTCAACCTTCATCTACTCCGTGGGCAATCATCGCCACCTGCATGATGAGCCGCACCTGTTCCTCTGACTCGCCAGCACTTAAATAGATCTCCTCTTCAACGCCATGGCGCTGGCTGGTTTGGACTACCTGCTTCAGCAGTAAATGTAATTTATCCTTTAACTTGGAAAAACCCTTTAAACTTCTGCTTACCTCTTCACAGGTTGCTACCTCCTTTGTGGTGCATCTCCAGGGTTGTTGTGTGCTCACCTGCCCCATCTCCATCACCACATCAGCAACCATCACCACCCGGTCAGACACCTCACCCAGCTTCACTTCTGCCATCCTGCATCATCAGTGGGTTCGCCATAAGTGCTGGGTTCTTCTGCCGGGCTCTCTTATACTCCCACATGAGTGTTGTCCTATTTTCCCTTGTTTAAGTCTCCCTCCTAGTTCACTTGCTCTTGTCTCTCTCCACAGGCTGTGTGTTCCCCTGGTGAGTGGCTTTTTTCTCTTGTGCAAGCATTCCTTTGCATTTAATAAAATTCAAGTCAGACTTGCTTCGCTGTGTCACCGTGTGTTTCCTCTGTTGTCATTCCCTCCACGTGAGCTGTCAAATATAGCCAATCATGACAGAAGGAGCCAGCCACGGTGCAAGCTCAGTGGGAGTGACATCAGCGGAACACTCTGCTTTAGACCGTTTAGATGCCACAGAGAGGCAGGTTGCTTATTCAACAGCTGCAAACCATTACACAGCAGCTAGGCACGGTCAAAGAACATTTGGGCCATTTGTTTCAGCTGGTTCCTATCCCTCCGCCTGTCACCCCAGTTTCTTCCATTGTGTGCCGAACCACCTCCGTTCCCTCGCCTGCCCTGCACGCCGGGGAGGTGGGGAAATACAGGGGTTTTCTGTGCCATGTTCGGCTGTATTTGGGCCAGGTTGGATGGGAGTACCCGGGTGACACAACAAAAATTCGTTTTATGACCCTCCTGATGCGGGATAGGGCCCTCAGCTGGGCCCAAGCCATTCTCGACAGTCCGGAGGGCCCCACTTATTCATTTGAGAGATTTGTGGCCGAATTCACTCACGCGTTTGACCGTACAGAAAGCGAGGGAAACATGATGAGCCGCTTAATGTCACTCCGTCAGGGTAGCCGGTCTGCTGCCGACTACTCTGTGAAGTTTTGGGTTGTCGTGGCGGACTCGGGATGGAATGACATTTCGTTACAAAGCGTCTTCCTCCAGGGTTTAAACCAGGGGTTCTCAAAGTTTTGATGGGTGAGGGCCAATTTGGGAATCCAAAGTTGAACCGAGGGCCACCAAAGGGACGGAGGCAAAAAAAAAAAAAGACTGAAAATTCAATTCCATTTGTAATCCTTTTAATTATCAGATTTAATTAGTTTGGGTAAAGTCATATTAACAGTAAGAAATTGGGACTGATGAAAATACAATTTTAGTTTGTCCGTGCTTTCATCCGTCCGTGCTTTTTTTTAATATCCGTGCTTTCATCCAGTGCGATGGAAAACGCTCCCTTTTCTAGCCCCTCCACACGTATCGCCAGTTGGTCCTTCAAATCATTTGCCAGATCTTCGATTCGTCTTGTGACTGTGTCATTCGACAAACTTACGTCACGGAACTTTGTTTTTTGGTCTGGGCATACACGCTCTGCCACTTTTAGCATACAGTCTCGAACAAATTCTCCGTCACTAAACGGCTTGCCCCGTTTAGCTATTTCATGAGCTACCACATAGCTAGCCTCTGTTACTGCTTCGCTGGTTTTTGAAAATTGCGTGAAGACTGACTGTTGTGCTGTGTAGCCCCTTTTAAGTTGTTCCATCTTTGTGGTGCGATCCTTGCCACTGAATTTTTCATAATTTTTGTGTTTTGTTTCGTAATGGCGCCTGATGTTAAAGTCTTTTCGCACTGCGATTACCTGTCTGCAGATGAGGCATACAACTTTATCTGACCCGTGAGGTTTAACGAAATAGTCCAAAGTCCATTTTCCCTGAAACTGCCTTTTTTCCTCGCTGACAGTTCTCAGTTTCCTCGAGTGAGCGGTCTCCATCTCTGCCTCTTTCTCTCGCTGATCCATCTTTATTTCCACACTTCGACTTCCACAAGCACTAATATTTATTTCTTATTCTTCTTCTGACTCAAAATGGTGCTCCGAAACCGTTGCCAACCAACACTTCTGCACTGTGCGCTGAACGTTCCATCTCCCATAATACAATTGGACTAGCTGCTGCAATGAAGTGATCGCAAGGTCGACAACACATGTAATTATGGCTTGTGCCTACAGATGGCGCCAAAGACCACTAAACGTAGATGTGTATCGGAATTTTTCCAAAGCAATTAGTTCAGATCATATATTGGTTAAGACGTTAACAGATTGGCCGCGGGCCGCCAGAAATGTTTTCGCGGGCCGCCATTGGCACGGGGGCCGCACTTTGAGAAACATTGGTTTAAACGAACACCTCCGAGATGGCCTAGCGGTTCATGTAGTTCCCTCCTCCTTGGACGGTTTAATTGATCAGGCTGTCAGTCTTGACAACTGATACCATGAGCGTGCGAAGGTGCGCAAAGCCTCCTCCCACCTGCCCAGTGCGTGTACACCCTCTTTGGCTTCTGACACAGATGGAGCCGATTCCTCCTCCGGGCTGATGAAGCTCGGCCGAGTCCGTCTGACTCCGGAAGAGCGCCAGAGGCAGAGGAGAGTCGATGCCTGCATGTATTGTGGCTCCCTAAAGCACACACTGCAGGAGTGCCATCCGAAGCCTATAAGATACAGCCCGTCAGCAGCCGTGGGGGGTTTGACAGGCAGGAAATCTTTTCATTCCCCCGGTAACTTCTCTATTTCGGCCCTCATTCAGTTGCCGGGGGTCGAGAGGAGAGTTATGGCATTAATTGATTCAGGGACTGAGCAGAATTTCATCTCTGCGCACTTCGTGCGGGATGTAGGCATCCCCACGATCAAATTGCCCATGTCCCTAAATGTTACTACATTGTCGGGTGAAATAGTGGCCACCATCACCAAGAAAACAGAGCCGGTGTCAGTCCTTCTTTCCGGCAACCACCGGGAGACCATTTCGTTCTATATTTTCCCCAAATCCGGTCACCCAGTGGTCCTTGGTTACCTGTGGCTCCAGAAACATAACCCTATTATTAAATAGGCAAATAATTCCATCTCTTTCTGGAGCCCGTATTGTTTGGCATCCTGTCTCAGCTCAGCCGAGTGTTCACCTACGCTGACCATCTCTTCCCCTCCGGTAGAGCCACTCGACCTCAGCCTAGTGCCCGAGGTCTTTAGCAAATCTAGAGCGCTTTCTTTACCTCCCCATTGCTCTTATGCTTGGGCTATAGACCTTCTCCCGGGTGCACGGCTGCCATCCAGCAGGCTCTACAGTATTTCTGGGCCGGAGAGGGAGGCGATGAAGAGCTATGTTAAAGATTCTCTGAACGCTGGCCTCATTCGGCCTTCATCGGCTCCTCTTGGGGCAGGATTCTTTTTGTCGGGAAGAAGGACGGTTCCCTATGCCCGTGCATTGATTATCGTGAGCTCAATGTCATAACAGTTAAGGACAAATATCCTCTGCCCCTGATAAACTCCGCGTTTGAGCTCCTTCAGCGCGCATGAGTATTTACTAAAGTGGACTTGCGGAACGCATATCATTCTGGCTCACATTCGTGAAGAGGACGAGTGGAAGACGGTGTTTAAAACACACCTGGGGAAATTCGAGTATCTCACGATGCCATTTGGGCTCACCAATGCCCCCGCCGTCTTCCAGCGTATGATCAATAACGTCCTCTGCGATATGGTCAATCAATTTGTTTTTGTTTATCTCAACGACATTTTGATTTTTTCACGCACGCCAGAGGAACACGCAGTCCATGTCAGAGCCGTTTTGCAACGGCTTCTGGAAAATCAGCTCTACATTAAAGCCAAGAAGTGTGAGTTTTCCACCTGCTCTACTTCTTTCCTGGGTTTTATTGTGGCTGAAGGAGAGCTGAGGGCCGACCCGGCCAAGGTGGAGGCTGTGCTAAATTGGCCTACACCCCACTCCCACAAGGAGTTTCAACGCTTCTTGGGGTTTGTGAATTTTTATCGCTGTTTCATTAGAAACTATAGTGGGGTAGCACAGCCTCTGACCCAGCTGACCTCGATAAAAGTGCCCTTTAGTTGGTCTGAGGCAGCTGAACAGGCCTTTCACAAATTGAAGGGTTTGTCCTCCAACACCCCTATCTTGGTCCAGGTTAACCCCCAGCTCAAGTTTATTTTAGAGGCTGATGCTTCTGACTCGGGGGTGGGCGCTGTTCTATTGCAGCATTCAGCGTCAGATCAGAAGCTCCACCCATGTGCATATTTCTCTCGGTAGCTCACACCTGCTGAGAGAAACTATGACGTAGGAGATTGGGAGCTGTTGGCCATTAAATTGGTCCTTGAGGAATGGAGACACTGGTTGGAGGGAGCGGCCCAGCCCGTAATTGTGTGGACCAACCATAAAAATCTAGAATATCTTTGGTTGGCCCACAGGCTGAATGCCAGGCAGGCCCGCTGGGTCCTATTCTTTGCTAGATTCAATCTTAACATCATTTATAGGCCTGGCTCCCACAATGTTAAACCGGATGCTCTCACCTGCCAGTTCTGCCCTGACCCCCCTACCCCTCCCTCCCTTCCCCAATCCATTGTTCCACCCTCCTGTTTCCTTGGAGCACTCACGTGGGACATTGAACGGAGGGTCCAGCAGGCTCTATCCACAGAGCCCATACCAGAAGGGGGCCTTGACGATCGACTGTTTGTCCCGGATGCTATCCACAGCAACGTCACCAAGTGAGGCCACACCAGGTTTTTTGCCTGTCATCCTGGCATTGTCTGGACTATCAACCTCGTTCTTCGGGTGTTTTGGTGGTCCACCCTGCGGACTGACGTCCAGGAGTACGTCAATGCTTGCCAAACCTGCTGCCGCAACAAGACGGATTCCTCACCCCCTTCTGGCCTTCTTCATCCACTCCCCATTCCTCACCGACCCTGGTCCCACATTGTCCTGGACTTTGTCACTGGACTTCCTCTGTCTCAGGGTAACACTGTTATCCTCACCTGTGTGGATCGCTTCTCCAAGGCGATCCACCTGGTGCCCCTTCCAAAACTACCCTCTGCTTTTGAAATGGCGAACCTCCTCACTAACCACATCATCCAGATACATGGCATTCCCATGGTCATTGTGTCTGACCAGGGCCCACAGTTCACGTCTCAAATCTAGAAAGCCTTCTGCCGCTCCTTAGGCGCCACTGTCAGCCTCACATCTGGGTACCAACCACAGAGTAACGGGCAGGCTGAGTGCACCAACCAATCCTTGGAGGCCACCCTTAGGTGTGTGGCAGCCTCCAACCCAAGTCCATGGAGTACCCACCTGACCTGGGTGGAGTACTCCCACAACTCTGCTGTCTCAACGGCCACCGGGTTGACCCCATTTAAGGCATCCATGGGGTACACCCCTCCTTTGCTACCTATGGCGGAGAGGGATGTGGCAGTTCCATCGGTGGGGGCCCAAGCACGCCGCTGTCGCCAGCTATGGAAAGCCACTCGTGCTGCCCTCGCCCGGTCAGCCTAACTTAATCGCCAATATGCTGATTGCAGGTGAGCTCCGGCTCCAAAGTATTCCATCGGGCAGCAGGTGTGGTTATCAGCGGACCAGGTACCACTGAGGACGGAGTCCAGGAAGCTTTCTCTTCATGTCTACATCATCCCAGGTGCACAACCGAGAGGTTTCGTAGGTCCTTCCTACCAACGGCTGTCAGACTGTACAACCTAAGCAGGGCTGCTCGCAGAGATAGCAAAAAGACGTAACAAACTAATAGTTTTTTGAATGCAAAAGATGCAATAGACTTACACAATGGTCCCCTCCGGCATACAACTAGGAACTTACCGGTCGCTATGGAGGGTGAGAATATGTATGGGCACATAATCATACCATGTAGGATAACTAAGTAGACGGTTATGCTGTTTCATTCCATCTAGCAACAATGCTCTGCACTGTGTGTGTTTATATATTTACATATTTATTCCATCTAGCTACAATGTTCAGCACTGGGTGTGTTTATATATTTATATATCTACATATTATTCCATCTAGCTACATTGCTCCGCACTGTGTGTGTTTATATACTTGCATATTTATTCCACCTAGCTGCAATGCTCCGTACTGTGGGTGTTTATATATTTACATATTTATTCCATCTAGCTACAATGCTCTGCACTGTGTGTTCATATATTCATATATTTATTCCATCCAGCTACAATGCTCTGCACTGTGTGTCTGTGTGTGTGTGTATATATATATATTTTATAGTAATACGTACATATGTATATTAGCTGCTCTTGCTTGCTTGTTTTTTTTTTTTCTTGCCTTCTGATTGTTGCTCTGAGTGTTGCTATCCCTGTGCTGTTGCAATCCTGGAATTTCCCCGTTGTGGGACTAATAAAGGCTTATCTTATCTTATCTTATCTTATGTCCTGGGCCTATTTCCCATCTCCAAGATCGTCAACAACATCATGGTCCGCTTAAAGCTCCCGCCGGCAATGTGGATACACCCCACCTTCCACATCGCCAAGATCAAACCCCTCTCCGTCAGCCCTCTCTGTCCTCCCCCAAAGCCGCCTCCTCCCCCTCGGATCAACGACAGCCAGACCACCTACATGGTCCAGAGGATTCTGAAAATTCGCTGTCGGGGCCGGGGGCTCCAATATCTTGTCCACTGGAAGGGCTATGGACCAGAAGAAAAGTCATGGATTCCTGGTTCCAACTTCCACGACAAGGGGATGGTCCGGGCCTTTCATAAGGCACATCCCACCAAGCCCAGTGGACCGCCAGGAGGTGTTCCTTGTGGGGGGGGGGGGCACTGTCATGGTCTGGTGAGTGCACTTCATTCCCGCCCGTCCGGTTCAACCTTCACCTACTCCCCGGTGTCAATCATCTCCACCTGCGTGATGAGATGCAGCTATTCCTTTGACTCGCCAGCGCTTAAGTAGTTCCTCTTCAACGCCATGGCACTGGCTCATTGGGTATACTACCTGCTTCAGCAGTCAATGTAATTTATCCTTAAACTTGAAAAACCCTTTAAATTTCTGCTTACCTCTTCACAGGTTGCTACCTCCTTTGTGGTGCGTCTCCAGGGTTGTTGTGTGCTCACCTGCCCCATCTCCATCACCACATCAGTGACCATCACCACCCGGTCAGACACCTCATCCAGCTCCACTCCAGCCATCCTGCATCATCAGTGGATGAAAGTAAGTGCCGGCACTTACTTGCCGTAAGTGCTGGCACTTACGGCAAGCACTGGGTTCTTCTGTTGGGCTCTCTTATACTCCCACATGAGTGTTGTCCTGTTTTCCCTTGTTTAAGTCTCCCTCCTAATTCGCTTGAGCTCATCTCTCTCCACAGGCTGTGTGTTCCCCTGGCGAGTGGCATTTTTCTCTTGCGCAAGCGTTCCTTTGCATTTAATAAAATTCAAGTCAAACTTGCTTCTCTGTGTCACCATGTGTTTCCTCTGTTATCATTCCCTGCACGTGAGCTGTCAAATATAGCCAATCATGATGGTATGTCCTTACCAAAATTATATATTTTATATTCTATTTCATTTTGTACATTTATAAATGTGTCCATGTACTACTATATGTAACCATTTTGTTTTCACTCTTAAACCCATCATTTCATACATGTTAGCTGCTTTAACTCCATTTCATTTTCTTTTGATCAATGTACTGTATGTTTTTTAACTTTTCCAGCTATTTTTAGGTCCCTTATCATCTTATCCTGAGACCCCTCTTGTTCTTTAATCCAAACATTTCCATTTCGGGTCCATGTAGCTGTGATTTTTTTCTTCTGTTTTCTTAACATCCTGGTCTCTGTAGCAATGTCCCCATTCTTTTTTATTAAATGTTCATTTATAAACACATTAGTACCTCACTTTTTTTGTTTGCATTAATAAACTGTTCTTATAGTGATAGATGGCTTTGATTTCCCTGCTTTGCTTGGTGGTGTGTGACAAATAGATATTGCCTCACTTTGGATGTTTATTTTCTTACTGTGTTAGAAAGCCCACCATTTGTTGCAGTGTCAGCAGTTCTTCTTGTGGAGCATGTGTCCAAGTTTGCTGTAGCTCAGGCATAAGTTTTGTGTCGAGTTTCCAGGCCAGTTAACACCAGTTTATCTCTTGTGCATTGTTCTAGTTCATCCACCCTTTGTTCCAGCACAGATACTGTATCTTCCTATCCTTCTCCATCAACAGTACTTTCAATGATTTTACCTCCTCCATCAAACCAATCATTTGCTCCTGTTGTGACGTGAGCTTTGTCAGAATCTCTCCAGGTCATCTGTGGTTGACCTTTCTTTGCTCCGTGTATTAATCTTTCCATTTGGCATCCCTTCTGCGTAGGTGGACTGCTAGTCCTGAGCCTGGCTCAGCCTGGAGCTAGTCTGGACTTTCACAGCAGAAAAACAAAGACATGACACATAAGAGTGATTGAGCTCTTGATACATCTCTTAAAGATGCACTCCGGTAGATATAAATCCACTATAAAAACAAATCTATATTGTCTAAAATTGTATGTTATGCCCTTTTTTCTACAAAAACCCCCCAAACATTTCATTGTGTTACAGTTTCATGTTAAAATCATGTTAAAATCATGCAATCAGTTCTTTTAAAGAGGACTTGCTGAAGCAAGACTGGACAGAAGTCTATGTATCAGATGTAAATGAAGCCTATGACACATTTATAAACATTGTTACCATTCTTTATGAAAAAAATTGTCCATTAGTAAAGAAAAAGCTTAAACATAAATTTGCTGATAAGCCATGGTTAACCAAAGGATTACAAAAGGCGTGTAAAAAGAAAAATTTATTATATAAGGCTTTCCTAAAGAAAAGGACAAAAGAAGCAGAGCAGCGGTATAAAATATACAAAAATAAGTTAACATAAATAATAAGATGTAGTAAGAGAGACTATTACAGTAAAGAACTGGAGAAAAACAGAGACAGTATTAAAAATACATGGACAATACTTAACAGTATTCTTGGAAATAAAAACAGAAATACAAGCTACCCAACCGATTTTTCAAAAAATAATAAAACGACTCTGAGTGTGAATGCAGCTTCACCTGCAGATGAATTTAATAACTTTTTTGTTAACATTGGCCCTAATTTGGCTCAAGAAATACCCATTACGGCACCCACAGGTGATACAATAAGCAAAAACACTGCTATAAAAGACTCCATTTTCATAAAGAACACAGACGAGAGAGAGGTCATTGAAATTGTTAAATCGTTTAAAAGTAAAACATCTACGGACTGTGATGGTATTGACATGCTCTTAGTCAAAACTATTATTGAATGCTTAGTGAAACCACTGACGTATATCTGTAACCTGTCTCTCCAAACAGGTATATTTCCCAATGCAATGAAAATAGCTAAAGTAATTCTGATATACAAGACGGGTGACAGAGGGGAATTCTCAAACTATAGACCAATTTCACTATTGCCGCAATTTTCCAAGATACTTGAAAAAATATTCTATGAGAGAACTGACAACTTCATACTGAAGAATAATTTATTGTGTGTGCAGCAGATGATAAAAATAAGCAGCGTTGTTGAAGGTTTTAAGTGAAGTTTTATTAATCATACCGCCGTCACGAGCTCCGCTCCCGGTGCCGTGCATGCGCGCCGAGAGCGAGCCCACGGCTCTCAGAGAAGGAGGACACAATGTCTGTGTCCAGCAGCAGCAGTTGCAGAAGTGAGATTGAGAGGATGTGTTACAGAACCTGTGCAGTATTTATACCCAACTCAGACAATACATCAAAGCAGCTTCACAGCAGCTGGTACGATCAAAGGGACTGCAGAACAGGCATGAGACATTTGCATTTGTAAGAGACCTACATAACAATAGGCAGATTTGCTAGCCTTTGCTCCAGGTGCAGGACAAAGAGGTTACAAGGCATATCTACATATTGATCTCAGCCTCTAGGTCACAGTAAGGACAGGACGCATGAACACTATACATGAATGGTACATTACATCACAATACATGAATGGCACATTGCATCACGATACATGAATGGTACATTACATCACAATACATGAATGGCACATTGCATCACGATATATGAATGGCACATTACATCACAATACATGCATGGCACATTACATCTCAGTAGTGCAGCGGGAAAAACCAAGAGAAGAGAGCTGACTGTCTTGTGTGTTGTGGGGGGGTTGAATCAACCCGCCACACGCTCCCCCCCCCCAGAGGGCACGGCAGGGGGCCGAGACCTCGATAATCCATCTATGGGAGCGAGCTGTGGGAGAAGCTCGCTGCAGGCAGAGGGGGAAGGAGGAGGGGGGTAGTAAGTGCCAGCAGGGGCGGTGAAATCGTCCAAGCCGCGCAAAAATTGCTTGCTGCTCCGCGACGTCGAGGGGCTGTCCTGTTGCGCGTGCGGACATCACAAGAAGAAAAATTTGTCTCTGACTCCTCTCGTGGCCATGAAGAAAAGCAGGAGCGGCTGTAAGAAAAAAAAAATAAAAGCAGAGGGACTGGCGTGTTGACTTTAGGGCAGGCGTGACCCTAAAGCCTCAGGAACAGCAGACAGCTGAATTCCCCTTGTGTGCCGTGGCTAAGACCATAAAATCCAGTGAACAAGCTGCGGGCCTCAGGTGTACAAGCAAGCCTGAAGGGCCAGTGTGCAGCAGAAGGAAGGCGGTCAGTGAAGCCATTATTGTCCCGTGCGTGGTGTGCCGTCCTCGTAACTCCCCGGTGCGCGCGCGGGGGTTCCGTGCTTGGGTGGGCCGCTGGAGTGACGAGTCAGGGTGCAGAATCTTGGTGGAGATTGGCGCAGACGGCGCCGATAAAATCCAGGTTGAGCTGTGGCTGCAGATTGGCCATGGTGCGTTGGAGCGGTGAGAGGAAATAGACGATCTTTTGTCCCTCAGGCTCGTGCAGATGTGTTGGAGCGGTGAGAGGGAATAGACGATCTTTGTTCCTCAGGCTCGGGAAGATGAGTAGGATCGCTGAGAGGGAGGAGTAGAGGTGAGAGGGAGAAAACGTTCTGTGTCCCTCGGCTGGTCCAGCGTGGACGTCCCGATCTCAGGCGAGGGTCGCGCCATGACGTTTTCTGCAGTTTTCCCGGTCGTGGGTGATGTCCGGAGAATGGCTCGCCTGTGTTGGCTCCGCGTCGAGGTCTCCCTGAAGCCGAAGGGAGAGCAGCTCGTTTGCGTCAGGCTGCTGTGTTCGCTGGCAGCGTGTTTCTTTCAGCGTCGGTTCGCCAGCGTGGCCGTCCAAATCAGAAGGCTGCGTCGCACAAAGCGTGTGCGTCTTCGGGGTCACCAGTGCAGCGGATGATAAAAATAAGCAGCGATGCTGTGGTTTTATGCAGGTTTTATTAATCATACCGCCGTCACGAGCTCCGCTCCCGGCGCCGTGCATGCGCGCCGAGAGCGAGCCCACAGCTCTCAGAGAAGGAGGACACAATGTCTGTGTCCAGCAGCAGCAGTTGCAGAAGTGAGATTGAGAGGATGTGTTACAGAACCTGTGCAGTATTTATACCCAACTCAGACAATACATCAAAGCAGCTTCACAGCAGTTGGTACGATCAAAGGGACTGCAGAACAGGCATGAGACATTTGCATTTGTAAGAGACCTACATAACAATAGGCAGATTTGCTAGCCTTTGCTCCAGGTGCAGGACAAAGAGGTTACAAGGCATATCTACATATTGATCTCAGCCTCTAGGTCACAGTAAGGACAGGACGCATGAACACTATACATGAATGGCACATTACATCACAATACATGAATGGCACATTGCATCACGATACATGAATGGCACATTGCATCACGATACATGAATGGCACATTACATCTCAGTAGTGCAGCGGGAAAAACCAAGAGAAGAGAGCTGACTGTCCTGTGTGTTGTGGGGGGGTTGAATCAACCCGCCACAGTGTGAGCAGTAATATGGGTTCAGACACAAGAGGACAACTGCATTTGCTCTAATGGAATTTATAGAAAAATTATCAACTGCCATTGAAAATAAAGAGTATTCAGTTGGGGTATTCCTGGATCTTAAAAAAGCATTTGATACAGTGGATCATAATTTATAATTAAAGAAACTACAAAATTGTGGTATTAGAGGGGTAGCACTGTCCTGGTTATGTAGTTACTTAAAGAACAGATATCAGTATGTATGTGTTGGTAACAAAAACTCACAGTTACTGAAGGTTACTTGTGGAGTCCCACAGGGTTCAGTTTTGGGGCCATTGTTATTCAATATGTATATAAATGATATATGTAAAGTTTCAGAAAAAATGGACTTAATAATATTTTGTTTGCCGATGACACTAATCTATTATGCAGTGGAAGCAATTTGGAACAACTTTTGGATACACTCGGAAAGGAATTAGGAAAGCTTAAACTGTGGTTTGATTCAAACAAATTAACGCTCAATTTAAGTAAGACAAAATTCATAGTTTTTAACAACCATCACAACAACTTAGTATCTAAACTCAGTGTAAATGGTGTAGAGATTGAAAGGGTATCCGAAACTAAATTTCTTGGAGTAATAATTGATAATAAACTGTGTTGGAAGTCACATATTAATTATATTAAAGGTAAAATATCCAAATCAATTGCAATACTACACAGAGTGAAATATTTGCTGAATCAACCCACACTATATACCTTGTATCATTCATTAATACTCCCATACATAAAATATTGTACTGAAGTATGTGGAAATACATATAAAACAAACATATATCCAGTCTTTATGCTTCAGAAGAGAGCTATTAGAATAATAAACAAAGCTGCTTACAGGGAACCAACAAACCCACTTTTTCTTAAATTAAAAGCTCTCAAGTTGAAAGATCTGGTTGACTTTAAAACTGCAGTAATAATGTTTAAAGTGAAGAATCTATCACTGCCCGCAAATATCCAAAAGTTGTTCCAAATAAGGGAGAAACAATATCATTTCAGAGGAACATGTATATTTCAAAAACCTTCAGTGAGAACTACCACCAAGCAACACTGTTTCAGTGCAAGGAGTCAGATTATGGAACGATTTTGGACCTGAATTAAAATCATGTACAACGCTTGGACAATTTAAACAAAAACTAAAGGAAGAAATACTCCAAATATATATACAAGATGACATGTAAAATCACATAAGGATTGTCATATCCAGTCTGCGTTGTGTTATAGCTTAGTTTTTTGTCACATTTTGTCTTAGCTTTGTTCTGAATTGTAATCGCTCTTGTTTTGTTTTTCTTTTGAATTCTTGGATGGAATATGGGTGGGCAATATAAGCTGCGGCTTCAGCCATCACCCATTTCGGATAACTTATGTTGAACTGTATAATCAGAGGAGTTATTGTCTAATTTGACCTTGTTGGATTTTTTTCCCCCTTTGTTATATTATTCAGTTTCTTTTAATCTGTACTTTTAATCTATCCGAAAATAAAGATTCATTCATTCATTCATCTTTTCACTCCCTCCCCTCCCTTCAAATGCCAGAATTGGTGATTAATAGGCCCAACCACATACCACAAGGCTAATAGTAACTAGCATGACATTAACCTGTTGCACTCTGGGATACCGCGGGCGGTCACGTCTCTGCGTCCACGTCTCAGTGCGCACTGAAAAAAAAAAGCTGCATTTCCGTTCTTCCAGTACAGACACAGCCACCAACAGAAAGCCAAAGGAGTGTTTTGATTGGTTTAGATTTGATTGACCTCTCATTCGACTAATAAGAGCCTTGAATTGGGTTTCTGAAACCTTGAAGAACCAGTGACTGAAAACCTAGCAAGAAGGACCTGCCTACCAACGACCGCGAATACAACAAGCCAATTGAAGCAGAGAAGTTCGACGATTGAAACGCCTGCGTCCCGTGCGTAAAATCTGTTTTGTCTAAGCCGCTGGGTGACACACATTGAGACCTGTGTGTAACGGTAGCATCTTTTTTTATTACTCCTGTTCTTATTTGTTTTGAAAAATCGTTCGCCAAAACCGCAATCATGGAAGCGCAAAACCGCAATAATGGAATCATGGTTTGACTGGGTCAGGTTACCAGAACCACGAGTCCGTAATAAATAATATAAATAATAATAATAAAAATGACTTTTGACCGATTGGTAATTACAACGGTGCGTCATGGCCACATGACGGACCGTTGACGGACCGTTTTTTGTGCGCCGAGCTCCTCTGTAGCGGAGGGGGGGAGTTGTTATCCTCTACATTGCAGATATTTTAGTATAATTTTTATTACACTGTAGGTTATTTTTTCTTGTAAAAAATGTCATGCGGTGATCCTCGCGGATCACCATAAGACGCCAAGAGTCCACCGATGAGTTTGCAATGATGGTATTTATTAACAAAACAGGACGTAACACAAACTGTGAGCCGCTAGGGCAAAAACACACACACTATGAGATACAGGGGCTCGTATGGAGGGCCATTCCACTGCAGGTTTTCTACTCCACCCAGTCCCTTCAGCAGGTGTTTTCATTGATTAGCAATCCTTGAAGCTGATTAGAGTAAACACCTGCTGAAGAGAATGGGTGGAACAGAAAACCTGCAGTGGAATGGCCCTCACTGCCCACCCCTGGGCTAACCCCAGCCACTACGAGCTAGACTATGACATGACAAGGATAAAACAAACCTGACATGAAGGGCTGATGAACATACGACGACCAAACTCGACGAGGTTTGACGATACTCCTGCAATTGGACTGCCGTCAGCGCCCGCCTTATAAAGGCGAACGCTAACGAGCAGTAATGACAGCCAGCTGACGGCCCTTGACAGGCGGAAGCCCCACCTAGCGCCTTCACAATAAGAGCCCGGCGAGGCCAGAATACAACCTACAGCTGTCAAGGCCGGCAGCGAGCTATGTGTGGCCCGAGCGTGGACAGGACCGGCGCTCGGGTCGTAACAAAAAAAGGCCACACATTTTTTACGTGGCATGCTTCTTTGTGTGTGGGGGGCTTGTTTGTTCATTCATTCATTTATGAATGAACAAACAACCCCCCCACACAGACACACAGCCCTGAGTGTCACCTTTCATTACAGCCCAAGATGAAGCTTCTATGTTGAAGCATTCAAAAGTTACAGACGTTTTTCCAAACTGTGCCATTTGGCACAATTTGGCACAGTTCAAAAACGCCTGGGAACAGCCTGAGAAAAAAGCTGTGTAATATATTCATTTTTTTGTGGTATTGTTACAAAATTTTGACCTCAGTTTGATAACACTTGGTTCTACATTTCTGTTGCATTTTCCAGCCAGTATCTGACAGCTGTGTGTTATTTGCAAGCATTTGTATCTAAAAGAACACCCAGGCGAACTTTATTTTCTTCAGATTCAGTATGTTTAGATGACTGTTACTCAGTGGCAGGAGCACTTAGAGAGATTATGACTGTTTTACCAAAAAATTCAAAATCAAAATTAAGGTCAAGGTCAAAATTTCGTAACAATACCACAAAAAATGAATATATTACACAGCTTTTTTTCTCAGGTTGTTCCCAGGCGTTTTTGAACTGTGCCAAATTGTGCCAAATGGCACAGTTTGGAAAAATGTCTATAACTTTTGAATGATGCAGCACAGAAGCTTGATCTTGGGCTCTAATGAAAGGTGACACTCAGGGCTGTGTGTGTGTGTGTGTGTGGGGGGGGGGGGGGGTTGTTTATTCATTCATGAATGAATGAATGAACAAACAAGCCCCCCCCCCCCCCCCACACACACACACAAAGAAGCATGCCACATAAAAAATGTGTGGCCTTTTTTACAAGAAAAAATAACCTACAGTGCAATAAATATTATACTAAAATATCTGCGATGTAGAGGATAACAACTTCCCCCCCCCCCCCCCCGCTACAGAGGAGCGCGGCGCACAAAAAAACAGTCCGTCAACGGTCTGTCATGTGGCGACGACGCACAGTTGTAATTACCGATCGGTCAAAAGTCATTTTTATTACTATTTTCATTGATAAAAAATAATTTAGCTTATAACACTTACCTGTCCACAACAGCAGTGTCATTGGCGAACATCTGTTCCTCATTGTCAGACGAACATGACGCTGGTCCACTTGTTACGACTCGTGGTTCTGGTCACGTGACCTGGTCAAACCATGATTCCATTATTGCGATTTTGCGCTTCCATGATTGCGGTTTTGGTGAACGATTTTTCAAAACAAATAAGAACAGTAGTAATAAAAAAAGACTGGCGAACGCTACCGTTACACACAGCGGCTTACACAAAACAGATTTTACGCACGGGACGCACGCTTTCAATCGTCGAACTTCTCTGCTTCAATTGGCTCGTCGTATTCGCAGTCATTGGTAGGCGGGTTCTTCTTGCTAGGTTTTCAGTCATTGGTTCTTCAAGGTTTCAGAAACCCAATTCAAGGCTCTTATTAGTCGAATGAGAGGTCAATCAAATCTAAACCAATCAAAATACTCCTTTGGCTTTCTGTTCGCGGCTGTGTCTGTCATATCCCGAGCGCTTTTGTCCGCGCTCGGGTTATTCCTCATCCTTGTCAGGTTTTGACAGCAGGTGTCGTCACTCGGGCTTCCCGGGCTCTGATTGGCCAGACGCTCGGAGGCTCTCAGCTGTCAGAACCTGAGCAGCTGCGCCGCGTTTCCAATCATGTGCAGCTGGCTTTAAATGTCAGTGCGAGTGAATTGGACTCTGCGGCTGTCTCGTCAAGAGTCTTATGACTTTCCTCTGTCTCCTTATCACATGCTTCCTGGGTTCCCCGACGTATCCCGCTGCATGTAAGTTGTCTGCTATTTGGAATTGTTCTTCTCCCTCGCTGACGTTCCTTCCTTATTGCGGCGGACGAGAGCTCCTCGTCTCTGCCATAACTCTCTCCCTGTTCCACGTTTAATATTCCTTGCCTTTGCGGCGTAAGAGTGCCCCTCGTCCTAGCTGCTAACCTTTATTGTGAATTCATATTGTGTGGTGTAACGAAGCCTGCGTGGCAAGTTGTGTTGTACACTCAAGCCCTGTGCAATATAAATAAAAGGATTGAATTGCAACTTACTGAACTGTGGCGTCTTATGCTGGCTCGTGAGGGCCAGCCCTGACAGTAGACAGCCGCCAGAAGGAGACGCCGTTCTCAGTAAGTTGCGTTCTGGGAACTTTGCCCCTTCCTGTCCAGGTACGTGGCGTTGGAAACATGCCATCCCAGCGGAGTCATTCTCGGGGTTCCCACGGCCTGCTGACCAAGTCGCTGTAGGAGGTAGATGAAATCCTCATCATCGCCTCCGACCTCGATGGGCATCCAGACACCTCCCTCGCCCCTCCTCTCCTCGGTTATCAGCCCGATGAACAGTGGTATTTAGACCGGGCTGAGGAGGTGCTTGACCGTCTGCCTTCCCGCTACAACGGTCACCCCGAGGTCGACGTGAGGAGACTCGACATCGCTGCCCAACGCCAGATTATTCAGATGTACGAAGAGGAGGAGGCCGCAAGGTGGAGTGATCTCTGGCTCCAGCTGCCTGAGGCGCTGGAGGAGGTGGATGACTTCATCAGCGCTTCCGCCAGCCTTGACGACTCATCCGAAGCGCACTACTACCTGGACTGCACTGAGAGAACGCTCGACCGATTGTCTCCCCGCTACGCCGACCACTTGGACGTCCAAGCGAAGAGACAAGAGATCGCCGCCCACCGCGAGGCGCTCCAGGAGATCGAGGAGGAATGAGGCCAAAGGCGGAGTAATCGGAGCTCCCGCTGCCCGCTCTGGAATCCAGATCCTTTCCTCAATCCAGTCCTGGAGTTCGCACCACCCGGGGCCCGTCGTAGACGTCGGCGCCGTGGCCAGAGACGTTCTCAGCGCGACTCCCTTCCGGAACCCGCTCCGGTTCACTGGACTGACCCCATTCATCCCACTGCCATTCATCCAGCGTCTCACCAGGAGGAGATCCCTGCAGCCTATCCTCCCGGGCCTGCTTCCCCCGCTGAGCTGTCAGCGCGTCATGCCCGGCCAGACCTGGCTGTTGCCCCCTCCGCCTCGACGCCTTCTCCAGCGGCTGGGAGTTTGAGAAGTTTTGCTCCAGTGGACAGCGCGGCTACACCATCCCAAGTGGCCCCCTCTCCTCCTTCAAGAGAGTCTCCGGCCACCACCCGGTGGGAGGAGGATGGAATGACGTTCCCTACGGCAGGTTCCACCGCCCCTCCGGGAGGCAGGCAAGTACAAGTTCACTTTTTTCCATCTAATAGTGATTTGTTCTGTCTGACTCCTGGGGGTGAGGCTCGGGGTTTGCAGCCCCCCGAGCCTCAACTCCCTGCTGGTATGTTAATTAAACCTGCTGCCTCTGTGTCTCCCCCTGCTGAGCACGCTTTGACTTCTGAGGAGCGTCACCGGACGAGGAGTGAGCCTGCGGCCCTCGGGCAGAAGACCCCAGCCCCGCAGCCTTTTTCTGGGCAGAGGAGATCGGACGACTGGTTGGAGCCTGTGCCGACGACGGAGCGTCCCCGGGACTCCGCAGATGAACAGTCTGGTCCAGCGGGCTGAGAGCCCCCCACTTCCACGCCACATGAACCGCCTGCGTGGACTATGACGTCGGGGGGGCCTCGAGCTGCAGGAGCCCCTCTTCCAGGGGCGGATGACATCACGACGGAGTGGGAACCGGACGACGACCTCCTCCCGTTTGAACCCGGAGCATCGAAGTCCTGGATGGCGGCAGAACCCGAGATCAGGCGAGTGCTCTATTTTCTATCCCTCATCTTCTTTCTGGAGCATTATTGCCTGTCTCTCGGGGGGGCGAGCCGGGTGCAGCCGTCTGCTGCACTCGAGCCTGTCTCGCCGGGCCCTGCCGCTGCTGGTGATCCTGATCCCGGTTCCTTTTGTCCCTCTGAGCCTCTCCCCAGGGTCACTGGAGGCGAACCTGCTCTAGGTGCCACCTTGGAGGTTCCGGCTCTCGGCATGGGGTCCACCGGGAGTGCTCCGCCGGTTCAAGCGGAGCTCGACGTCATGGAGGTTCCGGCCCAATCGTGGTCCGACGCGGGGGCTGCCCTCGCTCGATCGGAGCTCGACGTCATGGAGGTTCCGGCCCAATCGGGGTCCGACGCGGGTGCTGCTCTCGCTCGATCGGAGCTCGACGTCAGGGAGGTTCCGGCCCAATCGGGGTCCGACGCGGGTGCTGCTCTCGCTCGGTCGGAGCTTGACGTCAGGGAGGTTCTGGCCCAATCGGGGTCCGACGCGGGTGCTGCTCTCGCTCGATCGGAGCTCGACGTCAGGGAGGTTCCAGCCCAGTCGGGATCCGACGCGGGTGCTGCTCTCGCTCAGTCGGAGCTCGGCGCCTTGGTCGTTCTGACCCAGGCGGGTCCCGGAGATTGTGCAGCTGACCCACCGCTGAGCGCTTTCCAGGCCATGCCCCGTCCTCGCCATGGCCCCTTCTTCCCCCGCTTTTGAGACTGCGGGAGTTAATTCCAGCTGACCCGGTTCGCCGACCTTCCCCCAGCCATTCTGTTGGCAGGCCGATATTGCCCGACCACCCGGTGACCGGCTCTGTCCTTTTGGCGTCCGGGCCCGGATTCCTGACAAGCAGGATGATTCTTTCGGCGCCCTGGCCCGCCCGCCGGAGACATGGTTTCCCTCGGCCCGGGGTTTGGCTGGGCCGTTAGGGCACGTTCCGCTGCTTTTGCTGGCGGCCTGGATGCTGGGTGCTGGGAGACCTCCTGAGCGGAATTATTTAACTCTATTCCCCAATGGGTTTTTTTCCTCCCCTTCTCTTGAGCCACCACTGGCTTGTGACTGGTTTTTCTTTTTCTCTCCTCCCCTCTCAGACTGAAATACCCCACTGGGGATTGATCTTCGTGTTTAAAGTGACTGTTTTTCGTTAATGGACATATGTTCTCTTGCCGTAGCTATTTTTCATGTTATTTTCTGGGATGACTGTTTGGGGTTGTTCCTTGCACTCCCGATTTGAGACTCTTTTGAGCAGAATTTCCTTTTCCTTTTGACAGAATGTTATCATGAGTATTGTATGTTTCTTTTAGGGTGTGATTGTATATTTTCGATGTTACTCCCTTACTCGGGTCTAGTTCCTTTTTGGCACCTGTGTTGTCTTTTGGTTTTGAAGATTTTCTGTACACATTAGCCTGGAGATGAAGGTATTATTTGTCCTTTTATTTCTTTGACCCTGCCTTTTAGTATTGACTGGTATTCTATGTATCCTCATCTTGGTTTTCTTTTTTGTGGCGATATGTGTGTCAAGTTACATGGGTTGGTAGTTTGTGTCTTTTGTTATATGTGAGAGATGTCCATCTAGCGTTGGTTTTTCTTTTTTATTCGTCTTTTTGTCCCCGTTTATGTACGGTTTTTGCCTTTTTTTTCTCTCCCTCCCTTCCCCGATGTTTTTGTCCCCTTGTTGTTGTGAGTTGACCCTGCTCCTCCTCCACCTGCTTCCCCCTCCACCCTCCCTGGGGTGGGGTGGGGGGGTCTGGATGTTACGCGCGACCAGGAGTTCACGTAGGGGGAGGGGTTCTGTCATATCCCGAGCGCTTTTGTCCGCGCTCGGGTTATTCCTCATCCTTGTCAGGTTTTGACAGCAGGTGTCGTCACTCGGGCTTCCCGGGCTCTGATTGGCCAGACGCTCAGAGGCTCTCAGCTGTCAGAACCTGAGCAGCTGCGCCACGTTTCCAATCATGAGCAGCTGGCTTTAAATGTCAGTGCGAGTGAATTGGACTCTGCGGCTGTCTCGTCAAGAGTCTTATGACTTTCCTCTGTCTCCTTATCACATGCTTCCTGGGTTCCCCGACGTATCCCGCTGCATATAAGTTGTCTGCTATTTGGAATTGTTCTTCTCCCTCGCTGATGTTCCTTCCTTATTGCGGCGGACGAGAGCTCCTCATCTCTGCCATAACTCTCTCCCTGTTCCACGTTTAATATTCCTTGCCTTTGCGGCGTAAGAGTGCCCCTCGTCCTAGCCGCTAACCTTTATTGTGAATTCATATTGTGTGGTGTAACGAAGCCTGCGTGGCAAGTTGTGTTGTACGCTCAAGCCCTGTGCAATATAAATAAAAGGACTGAATTGCAACTTACTGAACTGTGGCGTCTTATGCTGGCTCGTGAGGGCCAGCCGTGACAGTGTCTGTAGCGGAAGAACGGAAATGCAGCCTTTTTTTTTTTTTCAGTGTGCACTGAGACGCACAGTGCGCACTAGGACGCACGAGGACACACTAGAACACAGAGACGTGACCGCCCGCGGTATCCCGGAGTGCAAGACGTTAAATGAGACCAACCCCATGAAGATGCTGCAAAGGGTTGAAGAACAGCTTTTGATTTACTTTGGGTATGTTATTTTTAGGCGTTTTTAGGGAAATTGACCAGAGTGCAAGGGGTTAAACAGCATAAATCCTGTGATAAAAAGACTTACTGGTTGAAGGACATGCCCAGTTGTATGCACAGTGGCCCAGGACAATGTCTGAAACTGCATCAGTCCTTAAAAGCAGTTTAATGGTAAAACACATCTCAATTTTTAATTTTTCAAATTTTATTTTGTATTGTGGAGGAACAAAATAGTCCACAGAGTGGCAGAAGGGAGAGACAATCCATTCACGTCAGGTCACCAGTGTGGAGGAACAAAATAAGTTCAGGCGAGACACGGCGAGCTGAAGGTTTAAGAGTTTTATTCCTCCATCATCATGAGACACTGCAGTACTGTGTGCTGTGTGTGAGCTCTGAGTGCGTTATGAGTGCGTTAGTGAGGCATGTAAAGTCAGCTCTTTTATACAGTGATACAGACAGAGAATGCATGGCACATTAGCATATCAATTGTCATCCAATACACATCGGTCAATACACATGATTAGCATGACATTGGTTGGCACAAAAGATGCATGCATTCAGTCCCGTCTGACTGTCTCCTGTGGTTCTTTTGGTCGTATGCAAATCCCTGCTGAGCGTGAATATTATCAGTCTGCATTGTGCTGGGTGCCCACACGTGTGCTGGGTGTCCACACCGCTCCCCCCAGAATGGTCAGAAGGGGTTGTGACACCCCCCCCCCCACCCGTTGTCTGGCTCCAGCTCTGGTAGAACTGTCAGAGGGCATGTCAGTCCGTGAGGGGGACGGGGGAGGGGTGGAAAGGGCAGTGTGCTCCGCTCCGAGTTCCAGAGGTGCAGGAAAAGCTTCTGTGCAGGAGGAGGTTGAGGGGGTGGGAGCAAGTGAGTGCCGGCCTGGGACGTGGTGTCTGGGCTGTGCAAAAACTGCATGTGGATCCGCCATGGTGAAGAACTTTTCCCATTAAACGTGGTGGAGATCCACAGCGGCTGTGAAAAAAAAATCACACCTCTGACTTCTCTCGTGTTTTGGTCCAGCGAGGATGTGGGGAAGGCGAGTGGCCAAATTCTCCGAGGATGCGTAGTGGCTGTGATAAACTGAAGCTGTGTCAGAGACTCGGCAGTTTAGCTTTAGGTGCGGGAAACAGCCACAAAGTCATCAGGGAAAGCAATCGGCCAAACTCCCGATGTGTGCCGCGGCTGAGAAACTCATACAAAGTCCTGCGTGGGGGCTGCACGTCCGATCCAGGTGCGCGAGCAGCCCTGAAGGTTCCGAGGGTGGTGATCGGCCGCTTTTCTCGGGCCTGTGCAGCGGCAGAGAACGAATGTATCAGTCTGTGGAGCCGGTTTTGTCCTGTGCGTGGCGCACGCTTGGCGCAGTGACCACATAGCTGGCAGTTGCGCTGTACCCGTAATCCTGCTGTGTGTGCGCATGGCTTCTGTGCGCGGAAGGTCCGTTGTCGAGAGTTGAAGTCAGGGTCAGGGAGCTTGATGGAAATCAACGCAGTCGGCGCCGATGGTCTTCCCTGTTCAGGCTGTTTCTGTGTGTTCGCTCGTGTCACTGATCAGAAGGTTGCGTGTGTCTCGGTCCCAGCGCTGCACTCTCGGCCCTGGAGGTTGCCATCGTGAAGAGAGGACAAGGCGCGCGCGCTCCCGTGTGGGTGCGAAGGATGTAGGCGATCTCTGGTCCTCTGGGATCCACAGCGCGGTGAGAGGCAGCAGATGGTCATTTTCCCTCGTCGGGTCACCGGTATGGAGGTAAAAAAATCAGGCGAGCGACGCACAGTGACGCGTTCTGAGGCTTCCCGTCCGGGTCATCTCCGGGGTGTTCGCTTCGTGTTCCCTTCTTCGTCAAGGGTCACCAGTGTGGAGGAACAAAATAGTCCACAATGCGGCAGAAGGGAGAGACAATCCATTCACGTTAGGTCACCAGTGTGGAGGAACAAAATAAGTTCAGACGAGACACGGCGAGCTGAAGGTTTAAGAGTTTTATTACTCCATCATCATGAGACACTGCAGCACTGTGTGCTGTGTGTGAGCTCTGAGTGCGTTATGAGTGCGTTAGTGAGGCATGTAAAGTCAGCTCTTTTATACAGTGATACAGACAGAGAATGCATGGCACATTAGCATATCAATTGTCATCCAATACACATCGGTCAATACACATGATTAGCATGACATTGGTTGGCACAAAAGATGCATGCATTCAGTCCCGTCTGACTGTCTCCTGTGGTTCTTCTGGTCGTATGCAAATCCCTGCTGAGCATGAATATTATCAGTCTGCATTGTGCTGGGTGCCCACACGTGTGCTGGGTGCCCACAGTATACTTTATTAATCCCAGAGGGAAATTCAGGGCATCCACCTGGATGGATGAGGTAGCCACGGTGCAGTGCCAATCCCTTCACCATTCACACACACATTCACACCTAGGGCCACTTTAGAGTCTCCAATTAACCTAACTTGCATGTTTTTTGGCCTGTGGGAGGAAACCGGAGTACCCGGGGTAAACCCACGCAGACACGGGGAGAACATACGAACTCCACGGGTCAAGTTTTCAAAGTAGGTTGTTAAAAAATGTTAACTAGCCTGGAGGATAACTTCAGTTAGGCCAGAGAGTCCTGACTGACTCAACACTACCCACGTTCCAGCCCTATGAATAGTTACATCATCAAAAACGTTCCGTCTGCAGGGAGTGGGGCTTAAGTGAAACTTTACAGCAAACAAACAGGGATATGAGACATTTGAGTGATTTTGTTCTTGATATGTCTTGTAAGTCATGCAAAAACCATGTTACATGTTAACAAGAAAAAAAGAACTTAATTTTCACCGGTGTGTCACTTTAAAATGAACCACTTATGTGTTGTGGCAGGTTCACTAAGAACAGCCATATACTGTATTTGTAAGAACCCTGGCTTCTGACAGGCCATCCATAACCAAACTTCGAGGGGAAAGGGTGTCTTACACGCTTACATACTGTCCTTTTAATCACTTTCAGCAAAACTGTAACAAAGTTGCTGTGTGTTCCATGCTGGAAATATGACTTTCCTCAGTGAATCTGGCAAGCAAATGGGCACCACCTCTGCCTCACCACTATACCCACCTTGACAATCTGCCCTTTAGGGTGGCTAAAAGAAAATAAAGTTGGATATTGGTTTCCTTTTACATGGGCCAGCTACCCTTTGTGCAATAGATTGTTATGCTGTTTCCTCTATGTAAAAAAATATGATGATATGGCTTAATGGATGTCCTAATGGAATAAAGTGCAGAAAATATGACTGAGGTGTCCTTCCAATGGAAAATGTGCCATTATGATGTGACCTCCTTGCTGCCCCTTCTTCAAAGTCCCAAAATGGTGTCCTTTCCAGTCGAGAAAATGGAAGCTCTACTTATTATCATTAGCCTGACTTTTTCACAGATGATAAGTTCCTTTATCTTTGAGGGTCCTCTACATTATACTTATTCCAATCTTTTAACATTCCACTGCTCTCCCCCACAGTATCAAGCTTGGTGGAAAAAGCATTATGGGACCAGCTCATTCAATGACAGTGAGGAGATCGAGATCCTTCTAAATCAGCAATCTACCAGCTGTAGCGCCAGCAACACCCGACCAACTACTATCACTTCTGGACTGGCCACAACCCGCACTTAGAAGTAACCTTCAGGCCAGTTTCGTATGAAATCAAAGCAGAAGATTGTTGGCTTCTGATGGGACTATTCCACCCACACCCACTGACAAAGTTTCCTCAAAAATCTCTCTCGATGTTACAACTGCTCCTGCTGCGAAGGGGACATTCGCATCAGTATGAGGAGTGGAATCTTCAGCGAGCACTCATGTGACGGGGGATTTTATCTCAGTGGCGTTGGTTCCCTTCTTCGTGTCGTGCCCTAACTGTCAAAACAACATGCAAGGGCAGCCAAGCATGACCCCAAGGAAATATATGAACATGCTGTCCACAGTGTTAGTCTCACATACTCCCCATGTCAGTTATGTTATACTGTGTCTTCTGCTTGAAATATGAGTGTTACTTTCTGCAAAAGGAACAAAAGTATATCTTGAGATATGTACAGTGTTTTCCCCTTTTTTTGCAATACATAAATTGAACAGAGGTAGGCAGTAACAAATTACATTTACTGAAGTACACATACTCAAGTAACGTTTTAGAGAATTGTACTTTTTTGAGTATGTATGAACTTTTTTATTCTTGAAGAAAAATCTGTACTTTTACTCAAGTAAACTTGCTCATACTCTCTGAATTACATTTGATTTTACCGATTTTAACTGGTCAGAAATGTGCATCTTCATCATCACTGACATCAGAGTTGATATCATTGGTCTTCTATTCTGGCTCAGGTTTACCAGAATGAGTAAAAACTTAAAAAAAAAAATGTATGGGGAAAATTTACAAGTAAAAATTTGCATTTTTTTTATTAAAAACTCACAATTTTATCACATGAAAATCACAAATTTATAAGGTTGTTCATTTATTATTTTAAAAAACAGTGCAATATATATGAAAATGCACATCAAAATGTCTCAAAATTGTTAAAAATCCTCATAAATTTAAGTGACTTAAGTCTCCAATGGACAAGAAAAGAGTCACAAATTTACAAGTAAAACTTCATTAAATATTCTAGACAGGTTTCCAATTTATGATTGAAAAGCTAGTTTCAAAAAAGTGAATTTACAAGAAAAAAGGTAACATACTGAGAAAACATGGAAATTTATAAGAAGATAGCTACAAATTTAATAGAAAAAAACAACCTGGAAATTATTCACTACTCAAGTAACTTTTTAGCAGATAATTTCATACTTTTACTCAAGTAATGTTTTGAGGGACTACTCTGTATTTACACTGACTCAGGATGCAGTACGTTACGGCTGTGATCTGGCCTCCGCAGCAAATACTTCCCATTCTCATCAATTTTCTAATCCCCACCTGGACCGGACCACTGTGGAACAAATCCGGCTCGTCAGATTTAGTTAGCTAATAAAACACAACAAGTCTATTTTTGATGGATGTGGGATACAATCCACAAAGAAATGCCGCAGTATCTTGTGGTATTGAATAGCCGTTTGTTCATTAAAAACGATTTAAGTATCGTCTGTTATTTTCTGAGGTCTACTCCTCCACCACTGTGTCAGAGAAGGTAAAAACTTTGACATAACATATAAACACTTCATAGAATTAAAATTCATGGGTTACTTACATATTATTTAGAGTACAAACATCCAAGTAGACAGCTGCTACATCACACTTCCTTGTTATCACGTGATCGCGATCGGTTCATCTCGGTCGCTCTTGGGTCTTTCTCAAGATCTTGCATTATTTTGTATAATTCTTGCCTGATCTTGTATTTCAAACTCTGTTCTCATCCAGGCCACTGCAAAACACAAATGGAGCTGGTAGGGATGATCTCAAGGGAACATCCGCACTACATCTGCAACGGACTGCATCCGAGTCAGTGTAAATCCTGGGTTACTTGCACTTGAGTGATTAATATCATAAGATAAAGTTACCACTACTTGAGTACAATTTCTGACAACTCTATCCTCTGAAAATGAAGTATTTCATTTAATTTTGTTTGTGTGTAATTTGAATGAAACTGTTGCTATAATTTTTGTGTCATCACTCTCACATGGATTTACATTTTGTTTTAATTAAACAGGAATTTAATTAAAACATCAATCTGATTACCTACACCAAATAACTTGTTTTCAGTGCTGTATTACTCTCTGACTGTTATGAGGCAAAAACTGCTGATATGACGTTTTTAAATTTGTTGGAGGGGTGGAATTTTTGTCACAGATGAACTATTTTATATTTTGGAGCACAGCACCCATTCCTGGGCAGAAAAAAATCACCCATGACCATCTGCACATGAAGTTGTCTGCATGATGGATTCCCCGGTTGCTCACGCCTTTCCAGAAGCAGGGACAAGTCATGTGCTCCAGGCTCTTTTGGTCATGTGCCAAGAAAACCAGGAGGACTTCTTCAACAGACTAATCACGCAGGACAAAACATGGGTCCATCACTATAATCCAGAGACTAAAGTCCAGTTGAATCAATGGAAGCATTATGACTCACCACCTCTGAACAAGGTAAGTGTCCAACCCTTAACAGGTAAAATCATGCTCATGGTCTTTTGGGACCAGCATGGAGTACTGATGATGGATTTCCTGACAAAGGATATCATAATTACCGGGACTTACTCTGCTTCACTGCTGCAGAAATTGTGGAAGGCCATCAAAACTGAGAGGCATGGCATGCTGACCAAAAGTGTCTGCCACCTGCAAGACAACGCACTGGTGCACAACTCGTATGTTACCCAGACAGAAGTACGGTCCTGCAGCTATGAAATCCTTAATCACCACCCTTACTCTCCCAACCTCGCACCACCTGACTTCCACCTTTTTCCAACCATAAAGCCATTTTTGAAGGGCAAGCACTTCCAAGACGATGAAACGTTGATTTCTGAGTTCAGGTTGTGGCTTCTGACGCAACCTGCAGACTTCTACAGGTGAGGTCTCCACAGCTGCATAAAACAATGGGAGAAGTGTGTGATCCTTGGTGGTAGTACCTATGTAGAGAAAGACTAATAACTGTACCAAGTTTGGTTCCTCTCAGTCCATGGAAATGGGTCAAGGGAAATCTTTAATGAACGGCCCTCGTATCTCAATGTTTTATATCTTATCAGACCAACAACCCACTTAATCCTTTATTTTGAAAAGTTATCTGAAAGCAAAATATGACTTATTTAAAATTTTTTGAGATATTTTGTTCATTTTTGCCTCTACAGCTGAAGATGCAAATGCAACCAACCTTTTCTCTTAGACTACTTTTTCCCTCATAAACATACAATTTTTTCTTGTAATTTTGCATCATTTTTCTCATAAATTTGCATTTTTTCTTGTAAATTTGCTGCTTTTTTCTCTTAAATTTATGACTTGTAAATTGGCATTTTTTTTTCTTGTATACATATTTACAACATTTACTGTATGGATGCTGGTTAAATTTTTATTCTGTATGAAGATTTAATTTTTTTTAATGACTGAGATTATTTTCTAATGTTTTTGCTGGGAGGAGAGGGATCTTATTTTTCTCATTTTAAACAGTTTTTTCACATGACAAAAATAAGGCTTCCAAACAGTCTTGCACAGGGCTCCCAGAAAGCTAGAAATTCCATTGATTACTTTATTCTATTAAAACCTTACAAACTAAACAGTAAAAAGCTGAAAATATAAAAACACAATTTCATTACACCCAAACAAGCAACATTAACCATTAAAATTTGAGTGCTATAAGTGCATAATAACAGCACTGTGACATTATGGTGACATTAAAGCACTCACATTGTGCCTAAGGAATAAAGGCATGCAGAGTATTTACAGTAAATGTGGTGGTTGATACAACCACCTCTTGTCTTAATGTCAGCTAAGTGATTCTAGTGGTTGTTTCAAAGAGTCCTGATGATGAGTGATGAGGTGACTCACAGGCAAGTTGTGCTCCACAAATGTCTGCCTTTAAAAGAAATGTTGCAAATTTACATCTGTGGGCCTGTCACGGTTATTTAGATTAAATCACCTGAAAGTGTGTAGAGGTGTATCTTCAGATACTTGTGAGGACCCCAGTTCTGTAGCTCCTCAGCAATTAAATGCACAAACACAAACAGACAGTTTGCAGCCTTAGCAAAGGTACCACAAAAACAATGATTACTGACAGGACCATTTCCTGATTTGGGGGGGCCCTGTGCAAGATTTTGTTTGCTGATTATTGATTACACTGTTGATAATTGCCTGACTCTCCTCAGCTGCATAGACCTGCACCTAATCAGTCGCCACCCTTTATATAGGCCCTCAGTCTTTCTGCTCATTGAGGACTGTTGGACTTCCTCAGCACTGTCTCTCTCCTGAGTATGCCCACCTGCAACTTTATGCCTTCCCTCACCTTCTCCCTACATGGGAACCAAGTAAGCCTTATTTCTTCCCTGCCACAACAAATCCTCACCTCCTCATCTACTCCCAGGATAAACCAGCTGGACTTACTCCCGAAGCAGATGTAAGACTCCTGTGGGCGGACTCTATTCTTACCTTGGCGGATCACCATACCGACTTGGAACCATCTTGCCATCTGTAAGTTTGGAGCAAACTTATTATTATTTCTCACCTGAAGTCTCCGGGCCCGGAGCAGTCTCCTATCATCTACAGTTCTTCTTAAAACCTCACCTGAAGAATCCTCCACGAGAAGTTGGCTGAGACTCACTAATTCAATCTCAAGCATCGGCACCTGTAACAGTAAGATGAGATATCACTGAAATTCATTCTGGTTCCTCCAGCAAATACTCACCACTCTCCCCCTTATCTCCACAGGGTTGCTAGCACCAGCTCTCTCTCTCTCTCTCTCTCTCTCTCTCTCTCTCTCTCTCTCTCTCTCTCTCTCTCTCTCTCGCTCTCTCTGTCTCTCTCTCTCTCTCTCTCTTTCTCTCGCTCTCTCTGTCTCTCTGTCTCTCTCTCTCGCTCTCTCTGTCTCTCTGTCTCTCTCTCTCTCTCTGTGTTTCTGTTCTGTGTCCTGCATTTGGGTCCATTATTACTCAAATCATGTCAGGTCCTGCTGCATCTGAGTCTCAGCAAATGCTCGAGGGAGTAGGCCTTAGGTAGTTCTTGATCTGAAGCTGGTGTTCAGACTGTAACTTACAAAACTTTTTGACAAGTAAATGCTATTGTCTATCCTTCCCCATCATAGCTAGTTCTGGCTGGCTGGAATGTTTCAATACAGCAACCTTGACTGTGACTGAAAAGTAAGAGAAAGCTTTCCTCCCTTGAGTTCTTTTTTTTTTTTTGCAATGTAAGGAAATAGCGAATTTTATAACATCCTTTTTGATTAGCTAATTATATTTCCTTCAGGAGGAAAGCCAGTGTTTGCCTCCCTAGGAGTTCTCACAGGTACCTGATTGAATGTCACAGTGAAATAGTTATCTCTCCAAGGGAAAATGTGTCCAAATAAAAGGCGATAAGTCTCTAACAGGATAGAGACATGGTCCACCTGGACAGAGAGGCCAACAGGACCGAGGAGTTAGGAAAGATGACACGGATGACAGGGACGAACAGGAACTGTGAGCGAATGTCTGTTTGTAAACTGTCACGATGCTGTCAAACCATTATCTTATCTGTTTTTGTTTGTTGTACTAGCTCCGTTTTAAATTTTTATCTCTTTATCTCTTTTACTGATATTAACTTTTTACTTAGTGTTAGCTTAGTAAATACGAAAGCCCGATCAGGCACACAGGTGAATCAGACCCCGGGCAGGGCTGTTCACCAGGTTAGGCTAACCTGTTTTAGCTAGCTAGCTACCCACTTCTGGCCTGGAAAGCCATGGCTCCACCCCCTACTTGTGTCAGCTGTGTCTCCCTCTCTAAGAAGGTTTCTGAGTTGGAATTGAGACTCTCTAACCTTTATAAGATTCGGGAAGCTGAAAACCACCTAGACACTATTATTTTTGGACGGACATCAGCCCCAGTGATAGACCCGCAGCTAGCAGAGATGGCTACTTTACCTGGGTGAAATTAACACATTGCCATCCACTTCCACCCCTGCTCCAGTCACCTCAGCTGTCCAGGACTCCAGCAACAAACACTGGCTTCAGCTCGGAGCTAAACCCAAAGCCCCGGGTGGTTCGTCACAGCCTCAGTGCATGCCCTGGACCTTGGTTGAGCCAAATAGCAAATGTCAGGGATTGGCCAGACATGGCCACGCCTCCTCCCTTCCCCTTTTGCTGGAAAACAGATTCGACATCCTTTCCCTGGAAGATTTTCCCCACCTGGATGTCGATCATCCTTCCATGGCTGCCCCTATTCCTTCAGCAGTGGCCCAAACCCGCAAGCCCTGATCAAAACTACCTTAGGTGTGCCAAACTATACACCAGCTCCAAAAAGAAGAAAGCGCATCCTCCCACATCACCCCCACATCCTCACCCTGCAGCCACACCAGCAACTACGGCAAAATTATCCACCATTTCAGAAGCCACCGACAAAGCCCCCCCAGACAATGCTGGTAATTGGTGATTCAATAATGAGGAATGTCAGAAGCAGGTACTGTGTCACAAATTTTTTTCCTGGGGCTAAAGTGTCAGACATTGAGGCTCTTGCCCCTGACCTATTAAATGAATACCCCCTTGCTAAAACTGTCATTGTGCATGTTAGATGCAACAACATCCCAGATGAAATGTCGGAGATCTTAAAAGAGTGACTTCAGGAGCCTTCTCTCCACTCTTATAAACTGTGGCAGATGTGTGTTTATTTCTGGGCCACAATCTGTTTTATTCCATTCAGCATTTTTTAGTACAGTGACTGAAAGCTGGTATGTTAACTCTCCCCGAAGTACCAGGGTCTGCCAACCAGCCCTTTATTGCTTCCACTTCTCATATTAATCCTATTAATCCAAATAATTCTCACTGTTTAGATCAGTCTTCAGTTCATAACCCCATAGAGACTGTGTCTGCCTCCCGTTACCCAAAACATTTTTACCCAAGACAAATACAACATAACTTGTTCAATACACACCTCTCTGCAGTTCCTCTTCATCCGCCACCCCTCAACTTAGCCCCTGTCTTCCCCATCAGAGAATCATTGTGTTCTCCCTCCAAAGTTAATAAAAATAATGTATAATGTATAAGCATCCCAGAATGATTAAACAAACAGCTGGTAAAACTCAAATTAAACATCAAGTCTCTAAATTTAATGATTTGGCATCTCTTCCTCCTTATAATTCTAAAATTAAATGTGGTTTGTTAAGTATTAGGTCTCTAACCCCCAAGTCTCTGCTAGTCCATGATCTGTTAATTGATCATCAGATTGATTTAATATCCCTTACAGAGACTTGGTTAGGGCACGAGGATTATGTTGGTTTAAATGAATCAACTCCCTCTGGTTATTTAAACTATCAAAATCTCAGAAGTTCTGGTCGTGGAGGAGGAGTAGCGACAATTTACCATTCCAAATTACTAGTTAATGTAAAGCAAAAAACATGTTTTAATTCCTTTGAGGGCCTGGTCCTCTGTATTGGGCATGTTAGCAATCTTAGGTTAAACCCAGTTTCCCTTGCCGTAGTTTATCGTCCTCCCTCAGCCTACTCAGAGTTTTTATCCGAATTTGCCGAATTCTTAGCTGATTTAGTGCTGAAATTAGATAGAATAATTATAGTAGTGGATTTTAATATACATGTAGATGTAGATAGTGACTGTCTTAATAAGGTATTTATTGTAATTCAATATTAGACTTGATGGGGTTTTCTCAGAAAGTAGAAAATTCTACCCATTATCTCCACCACACATTGGACCTTGTTCTGACATATGGCATAGAAATAGAAAATCTGGTAGTGTCTCTTCATAATCCTGTACTGTCAGACCACTGTCTGTTAACTTTTGATTTCACTATTCCTGACTATTTGATTCCTAAAGAAAAATATTACTACAGCAGATGTCTTTCAGATGATGTTGTTACCAAATTTATGCAGATTTTCTCCTCAATGCCATGTGTCAACACAACGGAAATAAGCTATGGAGAGCTTGCTCCTTCTGTAATTGATAGCATGGTAGATAGTGTTACAGCTTCTCTGCATCAGACTCTAGATTTGGTGGCCCCTTTAAAAAAGAAAAAGTCCAATCAGAGATTTCTAACCCCTTGGTTTAACAGAGAAACTCGGAGCTTATAACAGAAGACTCGTCAATTAGAAAGAAAATGGCGTTCCACTAATTTAGACGAAAACTATTCAGCTTGGAGAAATCATCTTTTAATTTATAAAAAAATCTCTTAGAAAAGCTAGAACAAGTTATTACTCTGCATTAATAGAAGAGAACAATAATCCCAGGTTTCTTTTCAGCACTGTAGCCAGACTGACAAAGAGTCAGGAATCTGTCAATCCTTGCATTCCCTTAGAGATTACTAGTCAGGACTTTATGAACTTTTTCAATCATAAAATTTCATCTATTAGAGATAAAATCAGTCAGATTCTTCCCACCGTTAACTTAAATACAGCATCTACTACAACTCCTTCAACTGATATCTGTTTTGATGAGTTTACTCCAATTGACCTTTTAGAGTTAGATAAAATAATTTTCTCATCCAAGCCTTCAACTTGTCTTTTAGACCCTATTCCTACCAGGTTATTTAAAAAAGTTTTCCCATTTATTGGCAGCCATATTTTTCAAATAATCAATTCTTCTTTAACATTAGGCCATGTACCGCAGGCTTTTAAAACTGCTGTAATTAAACCCTTACTCAAAAAGCCAACGCTGGATCCAAGAGTTTTAGCTAACTATCAACCAATCTCTAATCTGCCTTTCATTTCAAAAATCTTAGAAAGCGTTGTTGCTACACAATTATTTGACCACTTGCAGGGAAATGGTTTATTTGAAGAGTTTCAATCTGGGCTTAGAATCCACCATAGTACTGAAACAGCCTTAGAGAAGGTCACTAATGACCACCTTATCGCATCTGATAATAGACTTGTTTCTGTACTTGTCCTTTGAGACCTTAGTGTAGCCTTTGACACCATTGGCCATAATATTCTGCTTGATAGATTAAAACACTATGTTGGACTTAATGGAACTTTGCTGCAGTGGTTTAGATCTTATTTGTCTGATAGGCTCCAGTTTGTTCATGTCAATAATGAGTTTTCTTCCAACTCAAAGCTCAGTCATGGAGTTCCACTGTGCTAGGCCCTACTCTTTTTAGTTTATATATGCTTCCGTTAGGCAACATCATTAGAAAGCACTGTATACATTTTCATTGTTATGCAGATGACACACAATTATACCTGTCAGTGAAGCCAGATGATAGTAATCAATTAGCTAAGTTAGACGCCTGTCTTAAGGAAATCAAAGCTTGGATGACTTGTAATTTTCTGCTATTAAACCCAGATAAGACTGAAGTCATTCTCTCTTCATTGGCTTCCCACAGAGTTCAAAATTAAGTTTAAAATTCTTCTTCTCACTTACAAAGCTCTTAACAATCAGGTCCCTTTTTATTTAAAAGATCTGATACTACCCTATCATCCTAACAGAGCATTACGCTCCCAAAATGCTGGATTACTTGTAATACCTAGGATCTCCAAAAGTACAATGGAAGGCAGCACCTTCAGTTATCAAGCTCCTTTCCAGTGGAACCAGTTACCAATCTGGATTCGGGAGTCAGACTCGATCTCTGTTTTTAAGAATAGGGTAAAAACCTTCCTTTTCGATATAGCTTACAATTAGGAGAGATCATGTGTCTCTAAACCCTCCCTTAGTTATGCTGCTAATAGATTTAGACAGCAGGGGGACCTCCAATAATGTACTAGGCTTCTCCCCTTTAATGTTTGCTCTCAACATGTCTGTTCTTCTCATCTTCTCTATCCCTTTACCCCCCAGCCAGTCGCAGCAGATGACTGCCCCTCCCTGAGCCTGGTTCTGCTGGAGGTTTCTTTCTGTTAAAAGGGAGTTTTTCCTCTCCACCATCGCCAAGCGCTTGCTCACAGGGGATCGCCTGATTGCTGGGGTCTTTCTGCAATTGTGGGGGTTTCCCCTACATTTGAAAGTGCTATGAGATGACTGTTGTTGTGAAATGGTGCTATATAAATAAAGTTGAATTGAATTGAATTAATGCTAATGCTGACAGTTATGGATCTAATCACTAAATATGGAGTTAATGGAGTAATGTTAAGCTTATTATGTCAGTGTATGGATCATTTTGTCTCTTTTCCTCTCAAATTTCTGAGGATGCTTTGTGGCCACTTCTAGATAAATGCATTTACTCAAGAACTCTGACGTAGCGCCATGTGGAATTGAACTGAAATATATTCTTATCCTTGGTTAATATGGTAATTCCCTTTTAAATAATAAAGTATGTGAGCAAACTTGAGCTGTGCCATGTCATTACGCATAACACACCTCACTCTCCACATGTCACATCCCACTCATCCTCTCTTAATTTTTCAGGCCTTTAATGCAGCAAAACTTCTCCATTGCACCCTCTGGTTAGTTGGCACTCCCTCACCTGCCTGCTATTTAAACATCCCTCCAGGTGTTTTGGCCTGCATCCTGTTTTCAGGGGAGTGATGAGCTCCAAGCTGAGATGGAGGCTGTACAAACAAATCACACGGTTGGATGGACTTATGGTGCAATCAGTGTTACAAGAGAAGATTGGCTAATAATAACAATAAATAACAAAACTTGTTGCTGGTAATTACTAGTTTATTTATTTAGCGAATGCAAAGTCCTTAAGCCAAGCAGTTGCCTCCTGGTTTGCTGTATGGAGGGTGTGTAATCCTCCTTCCAGTCTTTGGAGCGGGCAAGCCTCTATGATGTGTTCCATTGTTTGCTCCTCTCCACATGCGCACAGTGGGCTAGGGCTACTGCCCCATCTGTAAAGGCTGGCCAAGCAGGGGCCATGTCCAGTCCTGAAGCGATTGAGTGTAGACCACTGTCTCCTTGGGAGGTTGGTGCCCGGGACCTGTTGGTTGGGGTTTATCACCAGCTGTTTGTTTGGGACCTCCTTGGTCTCCCATTCCTCTTGCCAAGCTGTCTGGATGGTAAAGTCAGCTGGGGGAGGGTTTTTCCAAATCGGCCGTCTGGATGAAAGTCGGGCAGTGGGTGGAGTGTAGATATCTGCATGGATTGGTAAGTGAGGAGAATCTTTAACTTTTTGGAGCATCCTTTGAGTTAATGCTGCTCGCCGGATGTGTGGAGGGGCTATGTTTGACAGTACAGAGAGCCAGGGGAGTGGTGTTGAGCGGATTGTTCCAGTTATAGTTCTCATGGTTGTGTTGAGCTGGGTGTCTACATGGTGTGTGTAAGATGACTTGGACCAGACAGGGGCACAATATTCTGCTACAGAGTATGAAAGGGCCAGTGCTGAGGTGCGCAGGGTGGAGACTGCCGCCCCCCATTTTGCACCAGCGAGCTTGCAGAGCAGGTTGTTTCGTACCTTCACCTTAGCAGCCGTCCCCTTTAGATGTTCCTTGAAGGATAAGGTCCTATCAAGGGTCACTCCAAGATAAGTTGGATTTGGGGCATGCTTAAGCTTGAGTCCGCTCAGGTGGATGTTTAGTTCTCTGGCAGCTTTTGCATTGTGGAGATGGAATACACTGGAGACGGTTTTTGCTGGGCTTGGTTTTAGGCGCCAGATTTTGCAGAACTGGTCCAGTTTGGCAAGATCTTCCGTGAGCACCCGTTCCAGTGGTTCAAAGTCTGGTGCTTGGAATGCCAAACAGATGTCGTCTGCATAGGTGAATTTGCGGGATTTTGTAGTAGGCAGGTCGTTTATGTAGAGGTTGAACAGAGTTGGAGCTAGAACTGAGCCTTGTGGGAGTCCGTTTTTCTGCATTCTCCATGCACTTGTCTTCTGACTGAGGTGGACTCTGAACCTTCGGTTGGTCAGCAGGGTTTTTATAATTGCTGTTGCCCAAGCAGGGATCGCCTTTATAAGTTTCAGGAGGAGGCCTTTGTGCCAGACCGTATCATAGGCGGCTGTAAGGTCGAGAAACACAGCCCCTGTCTTCAGTCTGCTCTCGAAGCCATTTTCGATGAAGGTGGTTAGGGCCAGTACTTGTTCTCCTGTACTGCGGTCCTTGCGGAAACCTGCTTGATCCACACTTAGAATATCCTCTACCTCTGGGGAAATGCGTTGCAGAATTAGGCGCTCCATGATTTTGTAAGGAACGCTGAGTAGGGAGATTGGGCGGTAGCTTGCTGGTAATTTGTGGTCTTTGCCAGGTTTTGGGATGGCAATGACCTTTGCTGTCCGCCATTTCTTTGGGATCGAGTTTGTTTGTGTGATCCTTGTGTAGAATTGTGTCAACCAGGTTAGGGCTCGGGGGCCAAGATTTTTCATGAATTCTGGGAAGATGTTATCGTATCCTGCTGCCTTTCCACATTTCAGGCTCTGTAGGACTTTCTCCAGTTCAGCAGCCTCGAAGGGTTCAGGGTTCGTTTCCTCTACAGGCATTTTTTGGTGTTTTTTTAGCTCAGTTGTAACTGCTCTTTTGGTGTCTTTGTCTTGGGGTGCTTTGGCGATAGTCAGTAGGTGGGATGCAACTTGGTTGGGTGTGACGGATGCTCGGCTTTGGCTAGGGGGCTTCTGTGCAGCTCCTAGGCGACGGATGAGGCTCCAACATTTCCTGCTAGAGTGGGTAAAGCTCCGGTCAGCAACTGTCTCCTCCCATTTCTTTCGCCGAGCTGTATTTAGCGATTCAATGAGATGGTCTGCTATCTCTGGGTCCCCTGATGTTTGATAGGATTGTAGGAGGGCAGCACTTTCTCCGTCCAAACATGGGACATAGAGGGGTCGTTAGCCTCGTGGGATTGCAGTATGGGCAGCCTTGAAGATTGCGCTGCAGAAGCGGTTGTATGCTTCATCTACAGTGATGGTGTGGAGTGGGATGGTAACAACGCTCCGGTCCAGAGTTTCACTGAATTTCTTCCAGTTGGCTTTGCGGAAGTTCCAGCGCATCTTCCTTGGGCTGTATATGACTGGAAGTTGTAGGCCAATGTGTACAAGCAGGGGCCGGTGTTGGCTGTGTGGAAAATCATCAAGAATGAGGATCTGTGTAGGATATGGCTCCCCATTCAAAGAGCTGACCCAACACAGGTCAGGAGAATAGTCCTTCTTCCACCTAGCAGAGTGGAAGGTTCCTCTTTGTTTGGGGTCGTATATCAAAGCGAGGTCATTTCTGGATGCCCAGTCTGAAAGTGCCTTCCCATCACTGTCCACTGCTGGGTACCCCCAGTCAGGGTGATGGCTGTTAAAGTCCCCCACATAGATGGCAGGGTGGGGTAGGGTGGGTAAGACCTGCAGATCCCAGTTGGCATTGGGGGCTTGTACACATTGACAATATGGAAGCCACCAATGATTATGGTGTCTGAGAAATGTGTTGTTATCAGGTGATTTGCTTCAACTATGTCAGAACGCACATAGGTGGCACGTCCATGTTTAGCATGTAGAACATAGCACAGGAGGTCAAAGCCTTTGATGGTGAAGCAGCCAGCTTCCTCTGTGCCAATATGAGTCTCTTGGAGGCAGATTACATCAATCGAATGTTGGAAGGCGAGGACTTCGATAAGGCTTCGCTTGGCTGCAGATAGGCCTTCAACGTTTAGTTGTAATATGCGAAGGGCCGATCCTACCACAAAGTGCTCTTGGGGCTGTTTGCTTTCGGCTTTAGGACTGTGACTAGGATTCTTCTTTGACTTGGCACAGAGGCGTCGTCTCTTCGAATTTAGTCTGCTGGTAGGATCATTAGCTTCCCCAGGCGAGCCAGGGTACTGGAGGAGGGCGCGACGAGAACGCTGATCCATTGCCCCCATTGGGCAATGGATCAGCGTTACTAGTAATTAGTTACTAGTAATTACTAGTAATATTAGCCATATGTAGAAAAAATACTAGGATTAACTGATTTTTTTTTCTTTTTGTGGTATTATTTTGTTTTATTAAAGAGCAAAATACTGTATTAAACTTTTACTTTTTTTATATTAAGAACCACACAAAATGATAAAGAAATTCTATTTTAAATTATTTAACAAATTTAATCATCTTGCCCAAATACAAAATAAAACACTGCTACTTGGTCAATGCATTTACAGGAATATACTGTATGTTATAGCACATTAATATCAGAAGTAAGCATAACTGGTACTGACAACATATTTAGTTAGAAAATTGTTTTAATTACATAGTTTCAATGGCTGCATACAATAAATGACCTTAAAACACTCAAAACTACTGCTGCTGCTAGTAAATATGACCCTAATCATAATACTCATAACATTAGAAATGTTTTTCATATTTCTACTTACTGCATGGATACTGGATGATTTCTTCTTAAATATGCCCAGTTCTTACTTAATATTTGATATGAAAGTATAACAGTAGTAATACAGTATAATCCTATCATAGAATAATAACTTAATTTGTGTATAGTTACTATTTTATAAACACTAACTGAATATTATAATTGTAAGCAACTGGGTATAGAATTTGACCTTACTGTTGCTGGTTGTATGGGTGGCTTGTCTGATTACATTTATTCAAGTACATGTACTCAAGTAACTTTTAAAAAAAAAGTACTTTAAAGAGTAGTTTTACTGTACTTTTTCCTCTTATAATAATGAATTACAAGTCATTTTAGTGAATTATTATTATTATTATTATTATTATTATTATTATTATTTGGATTAGAGGGCGTATGGGGGAAGTTTCTTTTACTCAGACTATATTAAGAAGAAAAATTCTCAAAATGATGACGGTAAGCACAAATTTAAAAGAAAAAAAGCTGAAAATGTGCAAATGAAAAGTTGTAAGATTATGGGGGACATTACAATTCAAATATCTCATATTTATGAGGAAAATCACACAAATTTTGAGAGTAAAGCCTCAATATACAAGAGAAAAACTTGCATTTATATGGAAAAAGATTGAAATTTATATAAAATTGATATAAAATTGATGGAAAATTGATGGAAACTCAATTAATAGCGTTTCAATTGCAAATGGAGTGATAGTATACAGTATATATTTTAAATAGCCAGTAACCAGAAAAAATGTCAGACTGGCAACTCACTCCTGGAGTAACTTTTTACCCGTAAATCTTTGGTGACTCTTGCGTGAAGCTGAGTAATGAGCGTGATGAGGCGAGGCTGCAGTTCTGGCTGCTGCAGCACCTCTGGCTGCTTGACTGAAGGGTGCTATTTTTAAAAAGCTCAGCGTGCGTGTTGGTTTGTCGCCGGTGTTTTTATGGTAATTCCTACAATAAGCTCACGCATGCCACTTTATAATAATGTTAATGGTGGACTCTCAGCGCCCGTGCCACCGTTCTGTTTAACGGAGACAAATGTTTTTTTTTGTCTTTTACGTGTGTTCCAGTGCAGAAGCTCCCTGTATAGTAACTTTTGGTAAGGCTTTATCATTTCACAGAATTGTTTTTGTCTCCCTACCATCATTTTTCCGTGTGCGCGGGTGTGAGACGCTGGGTGAGTGACGGCGGCAGGGTTTTCCCGGCTGTCTTACTGGAGACGGGCCGCCGTGTGCGCGCTGATAAGTTTCACAGTAGCAGCAGCAGGTGCGTCCTCCTCTTCCTCCTCCTCCTCCTCCTCTTCCTCTTCCTCCTCTTGCCCCTCAGCATCCCCGGCCCCCGTCTCTGCCCCACCTCTCTATAGGCTGTGAGGATTTAAGCGGGCCCGCCTGAATGATGAGGGCTTTCTGTCACTGACTGATTTCAAAACTTTTGAAGGTTTCGAGTTTCGCAGGTGAGACGACGCTGCCACACGCGTCCAGGGCGCGCAGCCGAGCCGGGTTACTCGGGCGTGGGTGATCACCAGAGAGTCGATTTTTTTTTTTTTTTAAATTATTATTATTATTGACGTTTACTTAGCTTTCCTTTCAACACACACACACACACACACACACACACACACACACAAACACCGTCATCGTCAGTGGTGTGCAAACAAGAGCGCAGGACGCACGCTTGGAGAGGTTCGGTGCGCCTCTCCGGTCTGACATGAACCCAGAGGTGGACTACGGCAGCTCCGGCAGCAGTGGCAACGGCAAGCTGCGCCAGTGGCTCATTGAGCAGGTGGACTGCGGCAAGTACCCCGGGCTAGTGTGGGAGAACGACGAAAAGAGCATCTTCAGGATACCATGGAAACACGCCGGGAAGCAGGACTACAACAGGGACGAGGATGCCGCGCTTTTCAAGGTGAGAGGAGCCGCGTCCTCGGGCTGAACGTGCGCTTGTGCAGCGTCAAGTCAAAGTTATGTACAAAAGCTGTAGGGCCACGTGCTGTTTATATTATGGGTGCGTTATTGCATTTGCTATGTGTGTTAAAGTTATGAATTAGGAGGGCTTCATTTTGCAGAAAAGATCGTCTAGAATCATTGGACTCAGGCGAGGAAATGTTTTAAACTTTGAGAAGGGGTATTTTCTTAAACACGCCAAAGATGTTTAAAATTTTGTTATTTAAAAAAAATTATACTTTCTACTTACACTGACAAGCTGTCTTTTTATGCTTTTTATTCAGTCTTCATAATACTGTACATCAGAACTGTGTGCATGCCCTCTGAGTTTTTGCACACTCCATCTCTCCTGCGTTATCTCTGCCCCTTGGCCTGTTGAGGTCTTGCACTATTTTTGCACTACTATCGCCAACAAATGCTCCCTTGAGGACAGTCAAGTTTGTCTAATCTCAAACCTGTTCAAAAGTCACCATCATTCACCTTGGACACACTGGATACCTCTGGCAGGCCGTGGGGTCTGCTGATCGCCCCCCTTATCTCATCCTGGTTTGGTTTCTGAACTTTCCCCTCGCTGTTCTCTCTGCAGGCCTGGGCTCTGTTCAAAGGAAAGTTTCGGGAGGGGCTCGACAAGCCCGACCCTCCGACCTGGAAGACGCGCCTCCGCTGCGCCCTCAACAAGAGCAATGACTTCGAGGAGCTGGTGGAGAGGAGCCAGCTGGACATCTCAGACCCCTACAAGGTCTACCGCATCATCCCCGAGGGTGCCAAGAAAAGTGGGTCCCCATCACAAAACATGTCATATAGGATGACTTGTAAAGCAGGAGTTAGGTAGATTCTACTCTAAAAGATGAACTTCTCAGTGAGTGGGAAAGGCCGCTGACTTCTCCATGTAGGTCAACCCACATGTTGATGTCATGGTGCATACAGTCAGCGCATGTAGATGGACAGTAAAACCCCCCCACACCCACCCAAGGTTCATCCTGTTCCTTGCTAAAGCATTTTTCTTTTGTCTGCAGGACCCAGACAGGAGGACAGTCCTCTGAGTCCAGGGAGCTACCCCATGCACCCCTCCTACCCAGCAGTGCAGACCCAGGTGATTTTCATATGCATGGAAATGAGGGGCGGGGCTTAGCATGCTGCAGATGTTGCCGTGTTATGCAAGCATAGATGGTTTCTATATGTAAATATTGCATGTTGATGATGTACATACTAATCCACTCTAATTAAGAAGGCATGCAGAAAATACTTAGCATCTTCAAAATATTTCATGTGTTGCAGTTTTTTCGCCCAAAATGCATTTAGGCTTGAAAAAAAAATACTATTTACTATATTATCAAATGTGGAGCTTTATTAGTTTGTCTGTTGCTGCATGCCCATCCAAATTGAAGGTCCACACTGCGCATTACTGAGGGAATAATTTTACATGTTCAAATTCTCAGGGAAATATAGTTGTGCTTTTCAACAGCAAAATCTATTTTGGTGTGTTATAGCTCATTGAAAGAGCTGTCTTTAAAGTTCTGTTTATGTGAATGAGCTGTAATCTGATTGGTTAACGGATTTTCACAAGGAAGGAGGCAGTCAAGGTGCGTTTGTTTTACTGTCGTGGTTAGAAGAAGAAGAACTTTATTTGTACAGCACTGTTCACACAAAGCTCACAAAGTGCTTTAACAGTAAAAATGCAGAGTAATATAAAACAGGGAAAATAAAATAACAATTAAAAGAGCATAAAAGAAACATAAAAACATACTATTAGAATAATATAGTAATAGAATAAACTAATTAAACCAGGCCACCAGTCAACTAAAAGCTTGCCTAAATAGCAGTGGCTGTTTTTTTAGGGAGAGCTCCACAGACGAGGAGCAACAGACTGGAACGACAGGTCACCTCTGGTTTTATCACAAGTTTTCTGACCTGAAGACCTGAGTGATTGACCTGAAGAATACGGGGTTAAAAGATCACAAATGTATTTTGGGGCTTGGCCATGAATTGCTCTGAAAGTCCAACCATCCATCCATCCATCTTCTTCCGCTTAATCCTTTTTGGGTCGCGGGGGGGCTGGAGCCTATCCCAGCATCTTTGGGCGAGAGGCAGGGTACACCCTGGACAGATCGCCAGTCCATCGCAGGGCCAACACAGAGAGACAGACAACCATTCACTCTCACAGTCATAACTAAGGACAATTTAGAATCCCCAGTTTGATGCCAATTAACCTAACTTGCATGTTTTTGGCATGTGGGAGGAAACCGGAAAAATCCCGGAGTAAACCCACGCAGACACGGGGAGAACATGCAAACTCCTCACAGATCACTGTTGGTCGGGGGCTGGGATTGAACCCAGGATTCCCCGGCCAAGGGTGAGTTGCTGTGCTGCCGCAGTGCTAACCACTCCTCCACTGCGCTGCCCGCTCTGAAAGTCAAAACTAAAATTTTAAAAATCGGTATGAAATTGGACTGGTAGCCAGTGAAGAGCAGCTAAAATCGGGGTGATGTGGTCCTGTTTGCGAGCTCCCGTTTAAAACCTGGCCACAGCATTCTGGACAATCTGCAGGCAGTTTAACAAACTCTTGTTAGAACGGGTAAAAAAAGAGTTGCAGTAGTCAGTTCTGTATGAAATAAAAGTGTGAATAATCACCTCTATTCAATTCAATTCAATTCAATTCAATTCAATTCAACTGTATTTATATAGCACCATTTCACAACAACAGTCATCTCATAGCACTTTCAACTGTAGGAGAAACCCCCACAATTGCAGAAAGACCCCAGCAATCAAGCGATCCCTGTGAGCAAGCGCTTGGCAACAGTGGAGAGGAAAAACTCCCTTTTAACAGGAAGAAACCTCCAGCAGAACCAGGCACAGGGAGGGGCAGTCATCTGCTGCAACTGGCTGGGGGGTGAGGGGACAGAGAAGATGAGAAGAACAGACATGTAGAGAGCAAACATTAAAGGAGTGAAGCCCAGGACATTATTAGAGGTCCCCCGGCTGTCTAAATCTATTAGCAGCAACTAATGGAGGGTTCAGTGACACATGATTCCACCTTAATTGTAGGCTATATCGAAAAGGAAAGTTTTAACCCTATTCTTAAAAACAGAGATCGAGTCTGACTCCTGAATCCTGATTGGTGACTGGTTCCACAGGAAAGGAGCTGTAGATCTGAGCTTGATGATAGTTTTGAGTTTAAAAATGTTCCTCTCATGGAACTGAAGGCTTGCTGGTCTGTGACATCACAAGACTCGGGAAGTGCTCCTGTTTCCTAGAGTTTAACTAAATATTGATAGTGTGCATTTCTTGGTGAAATGAGCTCTTTAATATTTTAATGCAGGGGTGCCCAACCTGGGGCTCCTGGAACATTCAGGTTTCTGTGGGAAATTTTCTAATTTCACTTCTTAATTGGTCCAAAGATCTGCAAATAATTTGTCATTGTTGTGCATGTGTTCTGTAGGCACCCATGCACGCATGTGCAACAACAGCAAATTATTTGCAAATCTTTGGACCAATTAAGAAGTGAAATGAGAACATTTCCCACAGAAACATGAACGTTCCAGGAGCCCCAGGTTGGGCACCCCTGTGTTAATGGTATACATGTGACCCATGGTTGTATATAAGGTCTGCACAATATGGGACCTTTAACAACTCATTTGTACCATCTGCCATCAAACCCTTGAACCTGCATTAATCAGTTATAATTATAACTGTAAAGTGCACTTTATAATTAATAATTATAACTATAAATTATAGATTATAATTATAAAGTTATAATTACTTATAATTTATTCTGTAACTGAATGTTGCTTCATTGTTCTTTGTCTGGCCTAACCGTTTCACATGTTCACTGCAAGTTAAATGGTTTTGATCCTAACTGTACAATCCAGTGCACAAGTTTCACTGTTTTGGACAATAAAGTGAAATAAGGGGAAATGAAAAAATCCAAATAAAGTTTATGTATGGAGATGTACACTCTGCTGACTGTCTGTCATTCTGTAGATGCCACAGTACATGCCGAGTGGAGAATGGAGGGATTACTGTCAGGAACAGACCTCTCTCCCTGAGCTGTCCTTCCCTCAGTTCTCCTGTCCCCCCCGCATGCCGTGGCCAAGCCCTTCCGTGGACAATGGTAAGCTGCACAGCATTCACACACAACATACAGCGCATATAACAAGTGTTCACAGCAATGTTAAAATGCCAGGTTTTGTGAGGGTAAAAAAAATGACACTTCGCCTCCCAAACCTAGCACTTCAACAGGAGTGTGTACACTGATATCCAGTGTAAGAGGCAGCAGCAGTACTGTACATGTAATGTTTTGTGTTGGTCAGTGCATGCAGGATACCAGCTCAGAGCGTCCATATACTCATACCCTGCTGACAGCCAGCCCCCGACCTTCCCGCTGGACACCAACATAAGATCAGCTGAGGCCCTCTCAGGTGCACAAACACTTTCATTTCACTTTTTTTTCCCAGTATGTGTTACAAAATGAGAGAAGAGAAACTATGTTTGATTTTTTTGCATCAAAGTTAGGTCTTGTTTCAAAAATCCATAAATGGAGACAGAATAGTGAGTGCATGTTCAGAAAGCCTACTGTGACTGCTGAAGATGTCACAATATACTGCGTGTGGCATGCACAGTATGTGGTTATTTACAAAGCAAGAGCAAGATTAAAACACCACTGTGTAAGATTTTCACCTTTCTAAAAATTATTTTGATGGTACATGAACCTTTGACCAGGTGAATGTCACTTCCACCATAGTCTGACTGGGCCACTATGAAACTTTCCTGTTCCTGGTAGAAACCCTGACAAGACTACCACTGGCATGATTAAAGCTTAAGTACCATTAGCATCCTGTGATTGGCTACAGGACTCAGGCCATAAAATCTGCCAGACACACCTGTGGGGCAGTAGCGGGGCGCTGACAAGTAGTGTGTGAGCAGCCTTGCTGAAGAATTCATCCATCCATCTTCTACCACTTAATCCTTTTAGGGTTGCAGGGGGTGGGGGTGAGGTGGAGCCTATCCCAGCAACTTTTGGGTGAGAGGCAGGTTACACCCTGGACAGATCACCAGCCCATCTCAGGGCCAAAACAATGAGACAGACAACCTTTCACGCTCACATTCATACATAAGGACAATTTAGAATCCCCCGTTGATGCCAGTTAACCTAACCTGCATGTCTTTGGCCTGTGGGAGAAAACCAGAGTACCCGGGGTAAACCCATGCAGACACGGGAAAAATATGCAAACTCCACACAGAAGGGTCACTGATGGTCTGGGTGGGAATTATTGCTGAAGAATTATTTTTGCAAAAATAGTGATATAAACAATAGAGTTTTATATGAAACGATAGACGTTTTTAACCCGTCATCCGATATACGTCATCATATCACACAGCTGTAGTTCCAGTGCAACAAGTCAGAAAGCCCTGCAGCCATTGATAGCAATGCTCACGGAAAATAGTAATTTGCATACAAAAAGGCCTTAGTGAAATGTTAGAGAAAGAAGTCAAACGTTCAATTAGAAATGACACATAAAGCTGACCACCTTAGATCCCTTTAATTCCCTCCCCCATTCCCCCATCAGGTCCAGCATAAGTAAGACAATGTAAATAAAGTATTAAAGTTATTATACAGCAAGAGGAGTCTATAACTACTATTTATATACAACATATATCAAATATGAGCAGAGCTCCTTTTGGCAGTGTAAATGTGTTTTGGCAGAATAAGACTTGCCAAACTGCTGGACACATAATGACACATAAATCAGAAGTTCTTTTCACTACTGTTGATGTGTGTGGTGCATGGGTGCAGCCATCTTGAATTCTTATGTCGGACATGTAAAGGTTCGCAAACTTCACAGTGGGAAGTATTACAGTACACACTCCCAAAGTGACTTGTTGGGAGCAGAAGGAACAACGGGGTCAGTTAAAAATGTGACTTTGCTAACCAGTGGGTGCAGGACTGCAGACTGACAAAGTGAGCTTTGACAGCTGAACAGGTGCAGTGTTAGGTATTTTGCTTAGGAAGTTACAAGGCTACATTAGATATTTGATTCATGCAATATCACATGGATGTTTATGCATTTAATGTAATAGTTTTTCATAGACGTATAGTCACAAAGTTCTGCATAACAAAACAGAATACAAAGAACAAGCTAGAGACACAATAAAACTACATGTACTACATGTAAAATATGACAGACAAACACGTTATAAAATTATGTTAGACTGTCCAGTGGCAGGGGGGTCACTGAAGGGACCAAAGTGTTGGGCCACCATTTGGGGGGGGGGGGGGGGGGCACTGGTGGTGGTGGGGTGTCTTGATCAGCAACATCCTGCATCAGTGCAGAGGCCGGCATAGAGATGCATCTAAGAATCGAGAGATTGCCACACCTCAACAACTAACAAAGCATCCTGTGAGTTGCTATACGAACTCAGGCATGCCAGTTGTAGTGTTTTCAACATTCCAACCAGGAACAGGAAAGTTACACAGCGCTGCTTTAAAGGGGACATTTACTACCCAGTTCTTTTGTCTGTTGACCTTACTAGAGTGGGTTTGCATCAGACATGTGTAGCTGCAACAGTTAAAATATGGAGAAAATTTCATCACAACATTCTTGACACCTTTAGTGATTATCTACCTGTATTTTCTTCTCTGTGCAGACTTCCGCCTGCACATCTCCGTGTATCTGCGTGACACTTTGGTGAGGGAGGTGACCACTTCCAGTCCAGAGGGGTGCCACATCACTCCGTGCCCCCCAGAAAAGCACTTTGTGACTCCTGGAAGTTATGAGGTAGTGCCTCTGCCAGTGGACAGCCTCTCAGCCCAGAGGAGACCAGACGAGTGCCCCCCGAGTCCGCCATCCGGCCTGGAGAGGGGGGTGCTGCTGTGGATGCGCCCTGATGGACTCTACGCCCGCAGGCTGTGTCAGACCAGGGTGTACTGGCAGGGAGGGCCATCGCCCTACGGAGACAAACCCAACAAGCTGGAGAGAGAGGTGCCCTGTAAACTGCTCCACACACAGGACTACCTCACAGGTGAGAAAGCTGTGATGGGGGCTGCGACACAACACTGTGTTGACTGCCTTTAATCTAGACCAGTCTACATTTTAAAAAAGACCAATTTTAGCAATTTTTGGTCAAAAATGTGCACAGAACTGCAAGCATTTGCTGCTTATGATGTTTCTCCTATAAATTTGGGATTTTATAGTATTTTTGTTGTCCACCCCCCACACACACATATTTGCCACTTTCATCACATTGAAACTTTTTAACTCATAAAACTGTGACTTAATTTTTATAGATTATTGGGAGCTTTTTTGACACATACTCAGGAAGGCAATAATTATGGGCCAAAGAGCCAAAGGTTGAAGACCCCTGATCTAGAATATGAAAAAAGTCCTGTTACAATATTAAACACAGCGTGTTTACAGTTACATTTTACAATATAACCCCTTAGCATTCCAGACAATTTCCCTAAATTTAGCATACGCAAAGAAAACCAAATAGTTTCTACAGTGAGTAGCAGTATAAAATTTGAAATGGGCGGAACACTGGAATTTTAAGAAGTTAAATTTACAACTTTTTCCTCCTGAATTTGCAGGTTTTTTTCTTGTAAATTTGCAAATTTTTCTCCAAAAATTGATCTTTTTTCTTGTAAACTTGAAACTTTTTTCACTAAAATGTGCAACTTTTTTCTTGTTAATCTTCAACTTTTTTCTCACAAATTTATAACTTTTTTCTTGTAAATTTGAAACTTTTTTCTTAAATATTTGCAACCTTTTTCTCAAAAATTTGCAAGTTTTTCCTTGTAGATTTGAAACTTTTCTTTTAACCCCTTAGCATTCCAAACAATTTCCCTAAATTTAGCATACACAAAGAAAATCAAATTCTTTCTACACTGAGTAGCAGTAGGACATTTTAAACGTCCCGCTGGCGGAATACCAGAATTTTATGAAGTTAAACCAAGTTGTTTTTAATACTAGTTTACATTAGAATTGACACTGTGCAAAGAAAACAAAACTCATTACAAAAAAAAGTGAACATTGTGATGGCAGTGTAAAAAATAAAGTATCTGCTTCAGTCAGCAAAAATGTCCAGATGTGTTTACTGCTACAAAGCAAGAACAAAAGCATGGAACACTTTCAACATCCATTTTAATATTAGAAATTAACAGTTACTAACCATTATTCTGAAGCTATTTACTTGTTAGCAGTTCTATCTCACCATTTCTTCAGGCTGACCCTCAAGCTAGTTAACAAGACTTCTTCCTCCTGACTGTAACAGCCTGTTAGCATAGTTAGCTAATCTAGTTTATTAGCTGTTTCACAGCCTGAAAACAATGAAAAAACAAGGTGATGTACTCAAGTTATGAAGACAATTTAAAAGGAGAAAAAAAAACCACCGGTAAAGTATAAGTTCATTAACCTGAACTGATGTGGCTCATTTTCTCTGTAATTACATAATAAGCTTTATTCTTTTGGACATTTTTATGATGCCGTGTAAACATTTGGGACATTTCACTATTCATCTTTAACTCGTCACATCAAGAAATAATTTTGCATATGTTTTTTCTATATTTTGTTATATTTTTATTTTGGCACATAAAGCATACTGTACAACTGAAAAATCAAAATTGTTACTGAGATTACAAACACTACAACACAGTATTTTACTCCTGTTTCGTGTCAAAAGGGCTACAACTGAGCAGATCTGATATGAAAAACTACTTAAACAAATCTAAACCAGTGATATTAACTTGAAGTTATTTGCCTGGTGCCCAACTCTTTTCTGTTAGTTTTGACATCCAACAACAGAACTTGTCAGCAGCTGTTGCGGTTGTGAACTTCTTAAAGCATTTCATGATAAACCCAGTCACACGACTTCTACGCTGCCACATCATGCCCGCCCACATGTTAACACAGACCTAGCTATAACGAAGTCTGACAGCGAATGACATTTACATACATGGACTTTCCATTCAATTCACCCCAAATGTCAGACCACGTCAACTGAAATTCTACTGAAACTGCCACATTAGATTTTTCTTTTCTTTTCTGAGATATCAAAGCTAAATCTCTGTGTTTCCTGACAATCAGAGATCCAGAGCTATGGGCTCCACGGCAGGCCTCCATCTCGCTTCCAGGTCCTGTTGAGTTTTGGAGACGAGTGTCTGGACCCGCAGAGACAAAGATGGACCCTCACTGTCCAGGTGATTGCCGCCCCACCATCATGACATCCTTTTTACTCTCAGTTTGTTCTGGAATTCAAAAGAAGCTGACAATATTTAAAGTGGTATCCAAACTTAGATTTGAAAGGCTAAAAGTTATGGTGAAACTTTAAAACAGAGTTTGAAAGGTGAAAAAGAGGATTTGAAAGTTGAAACCTAAAAGCAGAATGTCTGTAGGAATTTCTTCATCATTAATGTTTGCAGTGCTTCAAAACTAATGTAAATACTACTTAAAGAGCTTGGTTTCATCACCCAGAACTCTGATTCAGATTTAAAGTGAAAATAAACACTTATTCCATATTCAGATTCAGCTGATGGAATTTGTGTCACAGTTTGAGCTCTAACTGTGATATCAAAGAGATCTCTCTACTGCTCATGCACTGGTTTGTAGGAAGGGTTGTGTCTTGGTTACGCTGTTCCTAAAAGTGATTTGCACATAAAAGCTCTAAAAGTCAATGAAGGATGAGTACATCAATCTCATCTGTCCTGGTTAGGTGGATTTAAGTGTTAGGTTTATTCCCAGCAGTGGGCTTTCTTAAACTAAATTTAAAATGAAATAGAACCCTAAACATCAAGAGACATCTATACAGGAAACGAGTTAGTCGCACCAGTGGTGATGAGTGTATAACAATTAGGAAAAAGTACAACCAAATAAACGTTAATTAAAGCTGCGAGCAGTGATAAATGGGCCCTCGTGTCCTCGCTAGACCGAGACCTTGCCACTCAGAGCGCATAACTCAGCGCAAGCTCCATTCCTCCCTCCCCAGCTCTCTCCCTCCCGCTCTTTGTCCATTCGTCCTTCCATAATGCCATATGCCCATCCATCTGCCATCCGTTTGTCCATCCGTCCATACCGCCATCCATTATCAGTCCGTCCATCTGTACGTTGCAAGAGAGCGCCTCGGCAGAGGTACTGTATAAACTTGTGGATTAACTCAAAAATCTAATATGTTAATCCGTAGCCTAAAGGCCACTTTGGGTGAAAATTTCGCCAGGAAATTTGTTTGAATTTAAACAAGCTATGCCATTGCAAAATATATATATATATATATATATATATATATATATATATATATATATATATTTTTTTTTTTTTTTTTTTTTTTTTTACCGAGGGGGAACTATAGCTATATGTGGTATAGTCATATAACTCTGTTCTGGGTGGTACTAGTACCATGTATATCAAGTTTGGGTCCATTTGGATGATGTACATGTGAGTTATGACAACTTCCTGTCCATTGGCGGTAGGGGGCGCTACTGCTGCGTCTCATTATATATTATAGAAATATTCACCAGTGGCTGCCTATTCAAGACTCTAAATTTGGTTGACTTCGGACAAAGTATGCCAGAGTTATTAAGCTTTGTTTTTCTGCTAGGGGGTGCTAGAGCTATGTGTAATTGTTCATCACAGAAAGGTTCAGAGTTGGTTAACCATGCACCGCACAAAATTTGGTTGAATTTGGACTAAGTATTTAAGAATTATAAGGCTTTGTTTTTTATGCTAGGGGGCGCTATAGCTATGTGTCATTTTTCATTATACAAAGGTTCAATGTAGGCTACCGATGAACCACACAAAAGTTGGTTGAATTTGGACAAATTATGCCTGAGTTATAAAGCTTTGTTTTTTTCCTAGGGGGCGCTATAGCAATGTTTTTTATCATTACAAAAATCTTTTCTGGGTCTGACTAGTATCATATATATAAAGTTTAGCAGCAATTGGACATTCTACATGTGAGTTATGGCAACTTCCTGTCCATTGGCGGTAGTGGGTGCTGTCGCTATGTGTCATTCTTTATTATAGAAATTATCAGTATAGGCTACCTATTCACCACACAAAATTTGTAGTAGTAATTGTACCAAACACTCAATAACACAGGTACACATTTATTGCAATGCCTATTGCATAGAATGTAACTTTAAACATTGCATTACACCATAAAGTTAAGTTTTGTAGCATTAGCTTCCACTCGCAACATAGCTAACATATAGCTGCTACTGCTTTTAGCGGTAGCTGCTTTATGTTCTTTGACCATGTAAGCATAATTAACATAGCTGACTACATTCTATTCATCTTAATGTAAAATCTCAGTCACGTACCTTGTCTCAGGTGCGCTGGCCATGCATGATGTGGCTGGATACCGTCTGCTGAGACACTGTAACAATGACGTCATGGGATGCTAGCTCGCTGCTCAGCTTTACAGTGTATACACTGCATGTTTTCCTTCAATTTGAGTTTGAAATGACTTGATACTTTTTGTCGTTTTCTCTGACTTTTCTTCCTTTTTGCCATCGTTCTGTCGCTCTGACATGGCGCCATTAAACAAACCCTCGTCTTGTTTACATAGCTTGACCAGAAGAAGGTCATATAGACCGGAAGTGCTACATTAAACGACGCTTCGAATCATAGATTATTGAATCGAGGAATTTTTGCAATCGAATTACTCAAATTATTTGAGTAATCGTTGCAGCCCTAGTGTGAGCAGTAAATTCTTACCTTTGTCATTTTTGTATTGTGTCAAACACTTTAATTTTTTTTAGGAAAGGTGCATTGTATAAATAAAGTTAATTTATGCAGTTAGCAGTGCGTTTGTTGCTACTGCTGCCATGTTATGTGTAGTCCCTCACTGAGGACAGTGTTTACTCTCCTTGACTGAAATTACTGAAACAATAAAAGACTTCTGATCAACAATCACAAACCTTGTGAAAAGTAGAGAAGAAATGCTATAGTGGTGCATGGAATAGGTGGTCAAGATAGTAAGAGAAATTCCACATTTACTTGATTCTTCCAATAGCTGTGCTTGTTCTGGTGCTTCTGAACCAGTATTATGCCAGGAGTAAAGAAGACTGAAGCCAGTCAAAATATTCAATATTGCTCTGTAGATTAAATACTGATTGACCAAAGACAGAAGGTTACCATGTTCCCAAAACACAATCAACCTACAAAATCAGACAAGTCAAGAATTTTCAGAGTGAGAAAAGTTCCTTTTCACAGAAATATCCATCCATCCATCCATCCATCCATCCATCCATCCATCTTCTTCCGCTTAATCCTTTTCAGGTTGCAGAAACATTTTATAAATAACAACTCATGCATCATTTCTTGTTTAAAGTCAGGCTCAAGATCAAATTTAATTACAAGCTTCTTTAAATTAAACAAACAATATTTTACTAGTTCCTATTTGTGCATGGTGTTTTGTCTGAAGATGGACCTGAAATGACGAGGCCAGGTGCATGACTGAACTTATGTTTATTAATTATCACACACCGCACTACAACCGCTAGGCAGGGGTAATGGCAAAGAGACTTGCCCTCCTGCCCGCTGTTCTTTATAGGCACGGGTGGTGGCGGGTTTCCTAAACTAAGTAAAATAAATAAAACAATCCCCAGAACTACATACAGTATGTATATACAACAAAATACTGTACCAATTCACTGTATATCCTACAAACATGCACACAAATGAACATAGAACGATACCAAACCCATTAACAGAACAGAAACAAGCTATCATAACTCTCACCACTTGAAAGTATAGCACTACACAGAGTCTACACAACCAGGAAAAGGGAGGGAACTAGCCTGTGGGCCCCCATGGACCGTCTCTTCCTAAGCCTGCCCCTGGAGGTGACCTGCCTCCTGGACCGCAGCTGGTTGTTTCGACACCGGTGCGTCCCCTCTTCTTCACCGTTGGGTGTTTCTCTCGTCCAGGCCCGCCACTCGAGGTCTTCTCCCAGGCACACCACAGCTCATTTGGGTGCCTCCATGAACCGTCCGACAGCTGAAGATAGGCATCACCCCGCTTGGCCACAATGCACAGCCACCCCTGGTGCTCTTCAGACTGTCGCTTGTCTTGTACTCACTGCGGTTGCCCCTTCTCCTGAGCCCGAACCAGGTCCACGACTCCCAGAGGGGTTCTGCTTGGCTTGCAGTGTCTGCCTGTCACACGGTCCCTCTGTGCCTAACGGTCTGGCCCTGACCTCTTTGAATTCCACTGCAGCCATTGTCATTGTAGCCCCATGTTCACCGGCCCACTTTAGCCAAGCTCTGGGAACAACTGGAGCCAGGTCCTTGGCATCGCTCATCGATGCAGGTGCCTCGCTATGATGCTCAGTACCCTCCTGCAACGACTCTGAGCGAGGCTGGTCCTGCTCACCTTCTGGGGTGCTTGGCAATTCCTCATCCCACACTGCATCGTCCTCCACTCTCAGAATCGGCTGGTCCCACAGTTCACAGCCCGACCACTCCTCCCCAGCGCCGCTCTTGATGGCGAAACCCAGACCATAAAAAAGGTCACAGCCCATGATGTTGTTACCACGGGCCGTCACGGTGAACTTGAGGTTGGACATCTCCACCGACTTGTTCCGGGCTGTCAGTCTCAGCGTTCCCACCGTGGACAGCCGTCTGCCTCCATAGCCGTAAAGCAGCGCTGGGCCACCTTCAATTCTGTAATGCAGGAAGAATTTTCTTACCGTAGCTCAATTCAGCAGGGAGCCCTCCGCCCCCATGTCAATCAGCAACGGCACCTCCACACCATCCAGCTCCACTATGCAGAACTTGTAACCGTTGGTGTTTGGGGACGCAGTATGGACAACCGTCGGGGTGGGGGGAGTCAATTTCCTCTGTGGGCTCCCCTGCTCGGACATACGGCACACCCTGGCATAGTGGTTAAAGCAGCCACACTTGCCGTAGTGTTTCCGTCTCGCCGGACAGTCCCTGGCCTTGAAGCGGTGCTTCATGGACCCGCAACCCAAACATATGAGTTTCCCCGGGGCAGACCTCATTCTCGCAGCGTTGGCCTCCTCAGCGTCATCTTCCATGCTCCCATCGCTGTCCGGGTCTCTTTCTTGCGTGGCAATGGGGAACTCCAGCTGTCGGCATGACAAGTGCTCACCCAGCTCCAGCGTTAGCCTATCCACTGCCTCCAGCTGGAGAGCTAACTCAGCAGCCCTGGCCAGTGTTAAGTCACCCGAAATGTGAGCAGCGTCATCCTGATTTCAGTGCTGTTGGTATGCTCTGCCAGCTGGTGGCGAACCATCTCCTCCTGCAATGGCCTGAACCAACACTCACTAGCCAGTAGTTTCAAGTCGGCTACGAACCGCTGAATAGGCTTGCCCACCTGTTGGCGGCACTGCCGAAACTTGATTCTCCGGATGATGACATTGTCCAGGGTGTGAAAATGGTGTGCCATCAGCTCGACCACGTCCTCATAGTTGTCTGAATCGCCGAGAGTGCTCAAAATTCACTGGCCTTCAATCCCCAAGTTGTGCACCAACAGCACACGTGCCCTCAACTTGTCCATCTTTCCCAGATTCAGCGCCACCATATATGTCTGGAAAGCAGCGTACCATCTCGGTCAGGGAACAGGTGGCTCGCCCGGGAGCTCCAGAAACAGCTGAATCAGTGACTCACATGTTTCCATACCACTTTAATCCTTGTCGACAAAATGTTGTGTCTGAAGATGGACCTGAAATGATGAGGCCAGGTGCACGACTGAACTTACGTTTATTAATTATCACACACCACACTACAACTGCTAGGCAGGGGTAATGGCGAAGAGACCGGCCCCTCCTGCCCGCTGCACTTTATAGGCACGGGTGGTGGTGGAAACGGAAGTGCCACCACACTGTGTCTCACAAATAAGAGCATAAGAATTATATAAAGAACTATATAACACATGGGTTTCAAGGATTAAGAAATAATTGCAGTTATTGTCAAACTAACCTGCTACATTTCTAATTATATCCTATAATATAAGTAATTCATAAACAAATCAGAAACAGATCCCTGCTATTATGTCCCAACTTAAGGATGTTTTCACACCTGAAAGTCCACACCAAGGTTTATATTTCTGTAACATTGTCTACATTTGGTCTGGATAGGTTTGGTTGCACACTACTCCTTATTCAAGTGAACCAAACCACTTTACCTGACGTTATGTCCTGTTGCCATGACATTTGTATAGCTAGTACAGACTACTGTAGTTAGCAAAGATGCTACCCATCTGCTGAGGTGTTTTCTGCAGCTCTGAGCACATGGGCCGTCACACTTAAAGTTGATGCTGGGGAAAGCTCAACCACCTTAAGAGATGAACTAGTTTAAGATAAGATAAGATAAAATAAAACTTTATTAGTCCCACAATGGGTAAATTACAGTATAACAGCAGCAAAGGGATAGCAGCACTCAGAGCAAGAATAAATAATAAAATATGGCCAAAACAGTATATAAAAACAGTACAACAGTAAATAAACAGTGCAAGAAGTAAAAAAGAAAGTAAAATAGTTTTTACAATTAGTAAGCTAGGTAGAGCTAGTAAGCAGTTAAATTATTCAGCAATATACATATATTAACAGCATATTTCACAGTTGAATGAGTACAGTGTTGTTGCAACCTTAAATAATAATAATATTAACAGTGGATTGGAAAGGAACATTCCTTATTTGTGCGAAGTAGTAGTAGTGTTACATACAGTCTCTATGAGCAGCAGAGATGACTCCAAAAGTTAATTGTATTTGAAGTAAATGTAATACAATTACTTTTTCAAGTAACTTGTAATTGTAATTTGTAATTGATTTCTTTCTGAAATCCTGGAAACTAATTGTTATTGTAAATGAATGCTTTTGAAAAAGTTATTGTTGGAACAATACTTCTGGTATATTTGACCAAATCCAAAGATTTGCAAATAATTTGCTGTTGTTGTGCATGGGTGCAAGGGTGCCTATAGAACACATGCACAATAATGACTGTTCTATAGTAATGGGTCACAGGGAATGCAAATGTTGATCTTTGACCTTTTGACCCCAAACCTATAGTCAGAGGTCATGATCCCATGGTAAACCTGTGTATCTAGTTTGGTGACCCTACTTTCTTTGTTGTAGAGAAACAGTTGATATGGCATTCTGACCTTGTCCTTTGACCTTGTGACCCCAAAAGTATGGCCATAGGTGCTAGTCCCAAAATCAACCTCTGTGCCAAGGTTGGTGGCCATAGCCTCATTCCCTGTCAAGTTAGAGCACAGACATAGCTGTGCTGGTTGGTTGGTTGGCCGCAGACAGCACCAACCGCTCTACCCACGCAACTCATCAGCATGGGTAACTAGCAGCAAAGAACAACAACAACAAAAAAACAACAACACAAGTTTCCTTTATATGACTAAAAGTAACCATTTTAAACACAGGACTCTATAGGGACTGACTCTTTAAAAGTGTGCACCAGAGGTGGTCACATGTTTCAACTCTCCAGGGTCCCTCCAGAAAAAACACATTTAGGACTCCTCAGCAAAAGTGCTATAAAAATCATATAACTTTTTTCACATTCAAAGTTTAAATCTTTTAATCAGCTTCAGCCTTAATCAGAACTGTATACTTTTTACTCATTTTTGAAATATCTTTTACATTTTTTGTCATAATAGCATCTAAGATGGCTGCTGAAAAAACGACTAGCTAAGCAAACTACCTGGGTTTATTCATAGTTTAGTAGATCAGACAGCTCATACCACCTTGTGACAACCGATGGATGTTTTGTTTTGGGTCTGTCTCTGGACAGTTTTAGCTCTGCTGCCAACTAGTGGTTAAATATATAGTTTCATGAAAAATATCCATTTTGTTTTCAATTTTCAACCCAGAAACTCAGATTGAAATGGTAGTCACAGGTATCATCTTATGTGATGGCTAAATTGGAGTATATCCAAAAAATGTGGTTTGAGTTGCTGTCAGCTGGGACCCGTTTGGGCCAAGGGTGCTATGTGTGCAGTGTACGTGTGACTTTTACGCTATGACGGTGCGATGAGAAATGAGGTTGCCGTTTTTAACCTTGATCCAAAGCATTGACTTTTGAAAAATATCATGCCATTAACATTAACACAGGCAAAAATATTGACTACCCAAAATTAAAAAGCGGCTAAAAGGACCCAGCTAGGTTCCTGGATGGTTAAACTGTGATTTCTTCTAATTTTAGCTACTGGTGTGCCCTGTGAAATTACTTTGCTGACTCTGTCGGTGCTTCTGTGTTGCAGGTGGAGCCCTTGTTTGCCAGGCAGCTCCTGTACTACGCCCAGCAGCCGGGGGGCCACTATTACCCACGCAGCTATGAGCACCCGGTGGCTATGGACCACATAAATACCTCCGAGGACTACCAGAGGGCCATCGCACATCACCACAGCAGCAGCCTGCAGGAGTGAACTGTGCAGGGTTCAAATGACTGTTGGAAACTTTCAGAGGTGCATTTAGCAAAGCAGGCAAGAAAACCCCAAGACAAGACCAGAGGAGAAACTTGGACTGCGATGAAATTATGGCAATTTAATGAGACTTATAGAGTAATTATGTTTGTGGTTGTGAGGGTGAAAGCAACAGTGCTTTGGTATTATTTGTTTCCGCACTGTATTTTTATGGCATTTTTCTATATTTACTATTCAAAAGAAACTGACAGCTGAGGTGATTGTACTACAAATACGTGTGAGTGAAATTTGTACATTAGTTTCACGATGAGTTTTTTTTTTTTTTCCCAAAATTCAACAAGAACATCAATACTTTATCTTATCCAGGCTGTAGCAGTTAGTTAGCTTAACTAGCATAAAACAGTAAAACGGGAAAATGCAAAGTCCACGTTAAAATGTGGACGAGCAGCAACTTCTGCAAAAAAAGAGGATTTTTTTTCTAATTGAATATATGACTTTTCTCTCATACAGCTACATTTTTATTTTTATAAATTAAATTGGATATTTATTCTAGCAATTTTTTTGTCTTGTTTTTCTTGTGACTTAATTTCTTCTTCCTAAATTGTCGTTTTACATCAGTAATCGTGGACTTTTTGAAATTATAAATTTACAACTTTTTACTTGTGAATTAGCTATATTTTATAAAAAATGTTTTGGTTTTTTTTTAAAGTAAGCAACAGGACTGCTAACTGAAACTAGCGGTGTCGCTTCACAGAGTTGCCTGAAAAGTTAAAAATTTCAAAAAAGGGTAAAATGGCACATGTAAATCTCCAGAAATCTATACTTCAACAACAGAGAAGAAACAAAAAATACACTATATAATTTCTAAAAAGAGCTTATGTTTTATGTTATGAGAACAGGCTAAATGTGCTAAGCTAACTAGCTTCTGGGTCCAGTTTTATATTTAACTTAATGATCACATGGGAGTGTTTTTTCTTTTTCTTTAAAGTAAAAATGAGTTTCTCCAAATGTAAAACAATGCCTTTAAGTAGTTTATTTTTCTCTGTACATATGTTTTTTTTTATTCTGCTAGGTGACACTATCTTCCTTTTTGTGAATTATGATTCAAGTTTTTACTGTGTATATATGAGAAACTCAGGGACTTGATTTTTTTAAATAAGTTTTTTCCAACTTAATTTTGTAAAAAATAATAAAAAAATTCAATAAAATATTGTATGCTCTGCACTGTGTGTTCATATATTCATATATTTATTCCATCCAGCTACAATGCTCTGCACTGTGTGTCTGTGTGTGTGTGTGTATATATACAGTATATTTTATAGTAATATGTACATATGTATATTAGCTGCTCTTGCTTGCTTGTTTTTTTTCTTGCCTTCTGATTGTTGCTCTGAGTGTTGCTATCCCTGTGCTGTTGCAATCCTGGAATTTCCCCGTTGTGGGACTAATAAAGGCTTATCTTATCTTATCTGTATATCATCAAATTGTAATATGTGAAAGCCAGGAAAGTGTTGAATAATTGTAAAGATTTATTTTGTTTTGCAAGCTCCTTTGCTAAAAATCAATAAACCATTAGAAGTGATGTTGGTGGCTGTGTAAGCTGCATGGGTGACATGAGTAGTATGTGTGCATGCATGAACAGGAAGTGTGATTCAGATGCAGGATGAAGTTGGTTAATCAAACATAGGGTTTATCACAAACAATATGATGACATCATGTGGAGCAATGATGGTAGAGGAAGAGGTCGGCCACGTTTTTCCACTGCTGTGCTGAGGAGAAAGTGTCTTCCTGGCTTCTGCTAACAGATTAGTCTGTTTCCCCTTTCATGGAAAGCAATCATAAGAAAACCACAAAAATATTTTCGTCACAACAGCAAAATAATTTAGTCGATGAGACAGGAAGGTGTCACCAGTGATAATGAGGCTACTTTGGGGAAAAAAAAAACAGCCCCAGACACCAACAAACAGCCACTCTGAAGTTTTTAAGGTTTAATGAGAAGAAGGAAAGAACACAATATGACAGGAGGCTATTGCAACATCTGTGTGGCATCTTCAAATTTAATTCTAACATCACTAGACATGATTAAAAATTCATCCATTAATCAACCCACTTAGCATTTCAGTATATGAGTCTCTAATAGTCTAACTTTCAAGAGTTAGTTGGAAAGGCTACTAATACAACCACTGGCAAAAAAGAATGGAATCACCATTCTGAGGATTTGCTTCAGCTGTGTCAATTTATAGAAAAAAAAATCTCAAATAAAACAAAATTGTTTTTTATGTTACAAGCTGATTTTTAAAACATACCTTAAAAATAAAATTGCTGTAATTAATGGCATTTTTCTGTCTAGCAGGGGAGAATAGGTAGACAGCATCAGATGGTAGTCTGTAGGATGACTTTGCAAAGCAAGAAGAGGAAAACAGTGAAGGTAGAGCCACAGATTAAGTGGGGAAGTTACAGAAGGAAGAAGGTTGCATGGAGTTCAGGAAGGAGTTGCTACAGGCTCTGGGTGGTAGGGAAGAATTACCAGATGACTGGGAAAGTACAGCAAAAGTATTGAGGGAAACGGGTAGAAAGTATGTGATGTATCCAGTGGACAGAGGAAGGAAGACAAGGAGACTTGGTGGTGGAATGAGGAGGTACAGGAAAGTATCCAAAGGAAGAGGATGGCAAAGAAAAAGTAGGATAGTCAGGGAGATAAAGAAAGTAGACGGGAGTATTTGGAATCTAGGCGCATGGCAAAGAGAGAGGTGGCAAAGGAAAAGGAATATAGTGAGTTGTGTGAGAGGCTGGACACTAAGGAAGGAGAAAAGGAGTTGCATTGATTGGCTAGACAGAGAAATCGAGCTGCAAAGGACTCACAGCAGATTAGGTTGATTAAGGACAGAGATTAATTAGTTAATTGATTAAGGACTTAAAAGGACAGAAGAAGTACAGCATTTTTGCCAGAACAAGTGAAGCTGGCTGCATGTCTGATTTTAGTGTAACCACTTTCTCCATGTCTATTCTTCTTCTTTCGTCTGCTCCCTTCAGGGGTCGCCACAGTGGATCTTCTGTCTCCAGCTCATCCTATCCCTTGCATTTTCCTCTGTAACATCAACCCTCTCCATGTCCTCCTTCACTACATCCATGGATCTTCTCTGTTGTCTTCCTCTTTTCCTCCTGCCTGTCAGCTCCATCTTCACCATCCTTTGTCCAATATATTTATTATTCCTCCTCTGCACATGTCAAAACCATCTCAGCCTTGCCTCTCTTACTTTGTCTCCAAACTGCTCAACCTGAGCTGTCCCTCTCCTATACTCATATCTAATCCTGTCCCTCCTAGTTGTGCATTTTTCATTGTTTTGGATGGTTGACCCTAGGTATTTAAACTCATCTACCTTCACTATCTCTACACCTTGCATCTTTGCAGTTATACCTGCCTCCCTGTCATTCACACTCATGTACTCTGTCTTGCTTCAACTGATTTTTATTCCTTTTCTCTCCAGAGCATACCTCCATCTCACCAGGTTCTCCTCCACCTGCTCACTACTCTCACTACAGATCACAGTGTTGTCTGCAAACATCATGGTCCACAGAGACTCCTGCCTGACCTTGTCAGCCTGTCCATCACTATGGTGGATCCTTTAAATTTTGCCAGTCCTCTGATTCCGCTGCTGACGCTTCTTAAATAAATTATATATTTTTTGGATCTTGAATAGGAGAACTTCAGTTTTGCTTGAGAAGTTTTTTTTTTCATAGACTTTGATGCCATTTTTATGAATAAAACTTCTGTCATACCTACAGAAGGTAAAAGTTAGTTTTTTGGGCATCAATTATGTACATTTTTAATGTTCATAAGCGTGTGCTCACTTACACATGGGTGTAATTCACCACTCTTAGACAGACTGTTTACACATTTGTAGGACATATGAGTATTTGTTTAATCTGGAGTAGCTTGTTTGTACTAATGTGGCTGACTAACAAAGGGTCTCATTCAAGAAACATTTGTAAATCTGTGAGTAGATATTTGCAAGTAAATGACCTCTGTATTAAAAATTTACTCCGGGTTCATAAATGCTGCGTAAAACCCAGATTTGTTTGTAGGTCCATGTAAGTTCATCCCATTCATTGGTAAATTGGGCACATGCTCCTGATGATCAGTAATTTGCATAAATCATCGCCAGAGAAAAAACAAATAAGAAGTGCAGCGATACTGTATATCCTATTGACCTGACAGTGTAGCACAAGTAAAGAACAGAAAGAAAACTCAGAGGCTGCAACTGAAGTAATCTTGAGCTAAGTAGAGATGAAAGAAAAAAATTCCTTTAGTTGGTAATGATGTAACTATACAGGAAAAGCAAAGGCCTGGAGGGACGTGACAGATGCTGCCAGGAAAACAACAGCACTCTGAGGCGAGTGCAATATCCTCGCCTCTGTTTTCTTTGAAGATCCCAACATTTACTGATAGAGAGCAGTTTTCAACTTTTCGATATAATTACTGTGGCAGAACCAAATTATGATGAGTCTATCATCGATGAATATACAATTCAGTTCAATTCAACTTTATTTATATAGTGCCATTTCACAACAACAGTCATCTCATAGCACTTTCAACTGTAGGGGGAACCCCCACAGTTGCAGAAAGACCCCAGCAATCAGGCAACCCCCTGTGAGCAAGCGCTTGGCAACAGTGGAGAGGAAAAACTCCCTTTTAACAGGAAGAAACCTCCAGCAGAACCAGGCTCAGGGAGGGGCAGTCATCTGCTGCGACTGGCTGGGGGGTGAAGGGATAGAGAAGATGAAAAGAACAGACATGTACAGAGCAAACAGCACAATGGGGACTCAATCTATGGGAGAGAACAAACAGATGTTAATGACCAGCAAAAAAAAAATATTTCATTGAGAGTGAAGAAAGGAGTGAAGCCCAGTGCATTATTGGAGGTCCCCTGGCTGTCTAAATCTATTAGCAGCATAGCTAAGAGAGGGTTCAGAAACACATGATCCCTCCCTAATTGTAGGCTATATCAAAAAGGAAGGTTTTAACCCTATTCTTAAAAACAGAGATCGAGTCTGACTCCCGAATCCAGATTGGCAGCTGGTTCCACAGGAGAGGAGCTTGATAACTGAAGGCTCTGCCTTCCATTGTACTTTTGGAGATTCTAGGTATTACAAGTAATTCTGCATTTTGGGAGTGTAGTGCTCTGTTAGGATAATACTGTAGTATCAGATCTTTTAAATAAAAAGGGGCCTGATTGTTTAGAGCTTTGTAAGTAAAAAGAAGGATTTTAAACTTAATTCTCAACTCTATGGGAAGCCATTGAAGGGAGGCCAGAACCGGAGAGATATGATCTCTCTTTCTAGTACCTGTTAAAACTCATGCTGCAGCATTTTGGATCAGCTGAAGACTTTTTAAAGATGTTTTAGGACAACCAGATAATAAAGAATTACAATAATCTAATCTAGAGCCAACAAAAGCATGGATCAGTTTCTCAGCATCACTCTGAGACAAGATGCTCCTAATCTTGGCAATATTACGCAAATGATAGAAGGCAGTATTAGAAACAAATTTAATATGTGAACTGAAAGACAGATCTTGATCAAAATAATTCCAAGGTTCCTCACAGAGCTATTAACAGAAAGAATAACCGCATCCAAACTGAAAGTTTGATTTGGAAAGGTATTTCTAAGATTTTTTGGACCAACAAGAATGACTTCAGTCTTATCTGAATTTAATAGCAGGAAATTACAAGTCATCCAAGCTTTGATTTCCTTAAGACAGGCTTCCAACTTGGCTAATTGATTACTATCATTTGGCTTCATTGACAGGTATAATTGTGTGTCATCTGCATAACAATGAAAATGTATACAGTGCTTTCTAATAATGTTGCCTAACGGAAGCATATATAAACTAAAAAGAGTAGGGGCTAGCACAGATCCCTGTGGAACTCCATGACTGAGCTTTCAGTTGGAAGAAAACTCATTATTGACATGAACAAACTGGAACCTATCAGATAAATAAGATCTAACATGTCCTACAACGATCTAACAAGACCTACAACCCATAGTTGTAGGTCAGGATCCCGAGGTGAACCTGTGTAGCAAGTTTGGTGATCCTAGAGAGCTTTACACGTTCTATAGTAAGAGAGCATAAGGAGTGCAAACCTTGACCTTTGTACCAGGTTTGGTGATCCTATCTTTCTTTGTTGTTGAGATATAGTTTCTAAGCCATTTTGGCATTGACCTTTGACCTTACAATCCCAAAACCATAGTCACACTTCAGGGTCACAGGGTGAACCTGTGTACCAAGTTTGGTAACCCTAACTTTACTCATTGTGCAATAATAAGGAATAGGGAATGTTAACCTTGACCTCTGACCCCAAACCCATAGTTAGAGTTCAGGATCCCAAGGTGGACCAGTACACCAGGTTTGGTAGCCCTAGCTTTACTTGTTTTATAGTAATAGTAAATGTAGCATTTACCATTTACCATAGTGCAACTGGAATGTTAACTTTGACTCCTTGACCCCAAACCCATCGTCAGGTCAGGGTGTAAGTCGTCCAAGATGTGTATTCGATACAACTACTCTATTGATCTGAAAGGCCTACATCATTTCTTTCAGTTGTTACTGTGTTTAGAAGATTTAGGGAAAATCTGACCTCTGACATCAAGGTCATCCGATAAGAGTCAAACTGCAATATGTGCATCATCACAGTATATCAAACCATGGTACCAAGTTTCAAAATATTTGGAACAAAACTGTAGGAGGAGTTGATTTCACAAGACGGGCAGATTTACGAAGGCAGGGCAAATTAGCGAGTGTACAATTTAGACAGAGCGCCTAAGGGAGTGGCCAATTTTGCCAGTGATCTACTATCAACACGCCAAATTATGAACAGAGACACAGTCACTTTATTTCAATAATGACCACCCATCCACCAAGAGCACTGCAAAATTGCACACAGGCACACCTGAGGGAGCGGGTTCAGTTCAGCATAACACCGATCTCTGTGCAACTGTTAATATTCATATAACGTTGCAACTATGTGCGGTGGCACACATAGTTGCAGCGGCTCAATGGTTTACCAGTCGGAGCGGTATTTGGATGTGTTTTTTTTTGTTTTACGTGTTTGTTTTGTGCACATTTTGCCGAGCGAATATCACCTATAGCCGGCATGATATTCTGAAGATCGGAATATGCTACGAGGGGAAAGTAACAAGTGAGTTTCTCCGCTTACACAAGATCCCGGTGGAAGTAGCGAGGAGTCCCGGCTCTCCGTGGATTACCATCCCAGTGGAGAGGAGGAGCAGGCGGCGGAGGGAGAGGAAGCAGAAGCGGGGCTGTAGAGCCAGCGCGCTAGTAAGGCTACGGAAGCAGCCATTCAAACCTCCGCTTCCCAGCCTTTTCCTCTCAAATGCCAGATCTCTTGTGAACAAGATGGAGGAGCTAAGGTTACAGATTAAGGTAAACAACTGTGCCAGGGATGCATGCACTCTTCTTATCACCGAGACCTGGCTTCAACCATCTATCCCGGACTCGGCTATCGAGCTAGCGGGGTACTCTACACAGCGCTATGAACGAACAGCGGTTTCCGGTAAGAGCAGAGGAGGAGGGCTCTGTGTGTACGTAAATAACAGCTGGTGTACTAACTCAGTGATCATGGAAAGTCACTGCTCACCGGACATAGAGTATCTGACTGTTAAGTGCAGACCTATTTATCTCCAGAGGGAGTTTACTGTAGTTTTGGCAACAGCTGTTTACATTCCACCTGATGCTAATGCTAACTTAGCTATCGGATTGCTACATGCTAGCATTAGCCATACACAGAGTATTTACCCTGACGCCGTGCAAGTTATAGCGGGGGATTTCAATCATGCAGACTTAAAGGCAGCACTCCCTAAATTCCATCAGCATGTCAAGTGTGCTACTAGGGGAGTGAACGCTCTGGACAAGGTCTATTCAAACATCAAACTGGGCTATAGTGCTAGACCATTACCACATCTGGGCCAGTCTGACCATTTGTCCATGCTATTAATTCCTGCATAGATGGATATGTATGGATACATACATTAAGGAATCCTTGGCCTCTGGTATCATCCGCCCGTCATCTTCGGCCGTGGGGGCCGGTTTTTTCTTTGTTGGTAAGAAGGACGGTTCACTACGCCCCTGTATTGACTTCCGGGGGCTGAATGAAATAACGGTCAAGGATAAATATACACTGCCCTTGATGAACACTGCGTTTGACTCCCTCCAGGGGGCATCATGGTTTACTAAATTGGACCTCAGAAATGCCTACCATCTAGTACGCATTAGAGAAGGAGATGAGTGGAAGACGGCTTTTCGGACCCCCAGCGGTCATTTTGAGTACCTGGTAATGCCGTTTGGGTTGACTAACGCCCCAGCCGTTTTCCAGCATTTGATTAACGATGTACTACGGGATTTTTTGAACTCATTTGTTTTCGTTTATCTTGATGATATCCTCATCTTCTCCCGCTCACTAGAGGAACATCGAGTGCATGTCCGTAGGGTATTACAGCGCCTCCTGGAGAACCAGTTGTTCGTCAAGGCCGAAAAATGTGAGTTTCACACTGATCAGACCTCCTTCTTAGGATTTATTATTGCTCGTAACCAGGTGCTTCCTGACCCTGCCAAGGTCAAGGCAGTAGTGGAATGGCCTGCACCCACCTCCAGAAAGCAGCTTCAGGGGTTCCTGGGGTTTGCTAATTTTTATAGGAGGTTCATGCCTAACTTTGGTAATATTGCTCGTCCTTTGACTGCTCTCACCTCCCCTAAGATTTCATTCTGCTGGAGTAAGGAAGCAGCCGATGCTTTTGAGAAGCTCAAGAGGGAGTTCGCCTCGGCCCGAGTCTTTACCCAGGTGGACCCGAAGCTTCAGTGCTTGGTGGAGGTGGACGCGTCTGATGCGGGAGTTGGAGCAGTACTCTCCCAATGATCTCCTGTGGATGGTAAGATTCGCCCTTGTGCTTTTTTCTCTCATCGTCTCTCCCCTGCAGAGAGGAATTACAGCATCGGGGACAGGGAGTTACTGGCTGTGAAATTGGCCTTGGAGGAATGGAGACATTGGCTGGAGGGGGCTGCTCAGCCGTTCGTGGTTTGGACTGATCACCGTAATCTGGAGTACCTCAGGACGGCTAAGCGCCTGAATGCACGCCAGGCTCGCTGGTCCCTCTTCTTCGGCCAGTTTAATTTTACCATCAGGTACCGGCCGGGAAGCAAGAACGGTAAGCCGGACGCTCTCTCCCGGCAGTTTGACCCCCCCATCCTCCGAGGACCAGGAGACCCCTATCCTGCCGCCTTCCTGCGTTGTGGGCGCCCTGTCCTGGGGAATCTGCAAGACGGTTCGCCAGGCCCAGAAGACTGAGCCAGACCCTGGGGGGGGGACCCCCGGGCCGCTTGTTTGTTAGTAGTAGTAGTAGTAGATTAGTTTATTTGACAGGGACAGTGCAATAAACATAGACAATTAATCAAAGACAATCAATCTGATGTGTTGCACATAGAGTGTATAGCTATTAGCTAATTTGCAACTCTTGTCCCTGGATGGGCTTTAGAAAAAAGAATCAAGATAAAAAATATACACAATAACCACATACATCAATGCAGAAAAATTATAAATACACAATTATAAATATTATAAATATTATAAATACACAAATATAACAGCCTGACTCACATTTAACATAAATATTATAAATATTATAAATACACAAATATAACAGCCTGACTCACATTTAACACATATAACATAACTCACATTTGCCTATTTCAGGCCTTCCTCCCTCCGTCACTCTCTATAAACAAACACATTTATTCCTTCCCTTCATTCACTCTCACTTTGCAGACAATTAATTCATACATGAGTACATTCTTGTTTATTTTTCAGCCAGTTTTTAACATTTTTAGTGAATGTTTTAAAGTCCGTTATTATTTTAATTTCATTTGGCATTGTGTTCCAGATGTGACTGTCCTTTATAGAGAAAGCTGTTTGTCCAAATGTAGTTCTGCGGTGGAATATTTTACAGTTATTGTTAACAGAACTCCTGGTGGCTCTGCTGCTGTCCTGTCTTTGGACGAAACCAGCAAGTGGCTCGGGTGCTGATTTATGGAAACATTTGAACGTTAATTTCAGAAGACAGAGGTCAATGAAGCTCTCAAAACTCAATAGGTTGTATTTTTTTTAAAACATTACAGTGATGCCACCTAATGGGCTTTTTGTCCAAGATTTTTAGGGTTTGATTATATAATGAACCTATATGTCTTATTGTGGAAGGGGCTGCTTGAGCCCAGACTGTCAAACAGTATGATATATGAGAAAAAACCATAGAATGCATATACAGTGCAGCTGCTTCGTAAGGTATGTAATATCTAATTAATTTAAAGCAGTTCAGATTTTTTTTTACTGTTTTTGAAATTTTCTTTATATGAAGATTAAATTTGAGTTGAGGATCTAGTACAATGCCAAGGTATTTGAATTCTGTAGCTAAACTGATGTCATGATCATGTATATTAACTTTAAAATGTTGCAGGTTACATTTTTTGATTGAAAAGCACATTGAGACTGTTTTCTGAAGGTTCAGCAATAGATGGTTCTTGAGGAGCCACTCTTGGACATCAACCATACTTGTAGACAGTACATCTGCAGCCTGTGCTGGAGTCTTGGCAGCTGTGTAAATAACTGCATCATCTGCATAAAGTTGGCATGTTGCAGCTGAGCAGTGTAACGGCAGGTCATTAATAAAAATGCTGAAAAGTAAAGGACCAAGAATGGACCCTTGTGGGATACCCATGCGGTTGTTTAAAAATGAGGATTTATCCTGGTGAACTTTTACACACTGTTCTCTATTCTGGAGATAAGATGCAAACCATTCTAATGTATTTGGGGAGAAGTTAAAAGATACCATTTTGGATAAAAGCAAACTGTGGTTTACAGTATCGAAAGCCTTTTTGAGATCTAGAAAAACAGCTCCTACCACATTACCCCTGTCCAAGGACTGTTTGACGTTTTCAATAAGGCAACAATTTGCTGTTTCTGTTGAGTATCCTGGTCTAAAACCAAATTGATGTGGATGAAGAAGTTGACTGTCTTGTAAGTAGTCTATCAGCTGTGTAGCTACAACTTTTTCAAGAACCTTAGATAGGACTGGTAAGATAGAGATTGGGCGGTAATTGCATATATCGTCTTTACTGCCTGATTTATGAACTGGTATGACGACAGCTTTCCACGCGCTGTCCGAGGCAAGGTGATTGAGTGGGGTCACGCTTACAAGTTGGCTTGTCATCCTGGAGTGGGTCGGACTGTGGATCTCCTCCAAAGGACCTTCTGGTGGCCAGGGTTGCGGAAGGACGTTGTTGACTATATCCGGGCCTGCCCTCAGTGCGCCACCAGGAAGACGACGTCATCTCCCCCGGCGGGCTTACTTCATCCGTTACCTGTTCCTTCACGCCCCTGGTCTCATGTAGCTATGGATTTTGTGACTGGGTTACCCACTTCAGATGACTACACCACAGTGTTAACCATTGTTGACCGGTTCTCGAAGGCAGCCCATTTTGTGCCACTTCGGGGTCTGCCTTCGGCCCAGGAGACTGCGGACCTCCTGGTGCAACATGTGGTACGTCTTCATGGCATCCCTGCGGATATTGTGTCTGATCGAGGACCCCAGTTTGTATCTCAAGTTTGGAAGGCCTTCTGTACGGCACTTGGAGCCACTGCCAGCCTCTCCTCTGGCTATCATCCCCAAAGTAATGGTCAGTGTGAGAGGGCTAATCAGGAGCTGGAGGCCGCCCTCCGTTGTGTCATCTCCTCCTGCTCATCCTCCTGGAGCAAGTTCCTGCCCTGGATTGAGTACGCTCACAACGCCACGATCTCCACGGCCACGGGCGTCTCCCCGTTTAAAGCCTCGTGTGGGTTTGATCCTCCGTTGTTTCCTGAGGAGGAGAAGGAGGTAGCGGTTCCTTCAGTCCAGGCACATATAAAGCGCTGCCGGCGAGTGTGGCTCCTCGCTCGCCAAGCTTTGTTGAAGACCACTGAACGTAATATCCAGGTGGCCAACCGGCATAGGAGACCCGCCCCGGACTATAAGGTGGGTCAGAAGGTTTGGTTATCTACTCGGAATATTGGTGTGCCGGCTGAAAAGCGTAAGCTAACTAAACGCTTTATTGGTCCCTACACCATTAATCGGATTGTTAACCCTGTGTCTGTGCGCTTGTCTCTCCCCTCTTCGATGCGTATCTGCCCCACTTTCCATGTCTCCCAGGTCAAGCCGTACGTCTCTGACCCCCTGTGCCCTACTCCAGCGGCACCCCCACCCCCAAGGATGATCGATGGCCATCCGGCCTGGGGGGTGACTGCCATCTTGGATGTTCGTAGGCGGGGTCGGGACCTTCAGTACTTGGTGGACTGGGAGGGTTTTGGACCGGAGGATTGGTCTTGGATTCGCCCAGCGTTGATCTTGGATAAGCAGCTGATTCGCGACTTTCACCGGGCGAATCCAAGCTTTTCCAAATCTCTTAGAAAAGCTAGAACGAGTTATTACTCTGCATTAATAGAAGAGAACAAGAATAATCCCAGGTTTCTTTTCAGTACTGTAGCCAGGTTGACAAAGAGTCAGGACTCTGTCAATCCTAGCATCCCCTTAGAGCTTACTAGTCAGGACTTTATGAACTTTTTCAATAATAAAATTTCATCCATCAGAGATAAAATCAATCAGATTCTTCCCACAGTTAACTTAAATACTGTAACTACTACAACTCCTTCTATTGATGTCTGTCTTGATGAGTTTACTCCAATCGACCTTTGTGAGCTAGACAAAATAGTTTCCTCATCCAAACCTTCAACTTGTCTTTTAGACCCTATTCCTACCAGGTTATTTAAAGAAGTCTTCCCACTTATTGGTAGCTTTATTCTTCATATAATCAATTCTTCATTAACTTTAGGCCATGTACCGCAGGCTTTTAAAACGGCTGTAATTAAACCCTTACTCAAAAAGCCAACGCTAGATCCAGGAGCTTTAGCTAACTATAGACCAATCTCTAATCTCCCTTTCATTTCAAAAATCTTAGAAAGAGTTGTTGCTACACAATTATTTGACCACCTGCAGGGAAATGGTTTACTTGAGGAGTTTCAATCTGGGTTTAGAATCCATCATAGTACTGAAACAGCCTTAGCGAAGGTCACTAACGACCTCCTCATTGCATCTGATAATGGACTAGTTTCTGTACTTGTCCTTTTAGATCTTAGTGCAGCTTTTGATACTATTGATCATAATATTCTACTTGATAGATTAGAACACTATGCTGGACTTAATGGAACTTCGTTGCAGTGGTTTAGATCTTATTTATCTGATAGGTTCCAGTTTGTTCATGTAAATGATGAGTTTTCTCTCAGCTCAAAGCTTAGTCATGGAGTTCCACAGGGATCTGTGCTTGGCCCTACTCTTTTTAGTTTATATATGCTTCCGTTAGGCAACATTATTAGAAAGCACTGTATACATTTTCACTGTTATGCAGATGACACACAATTATACCTGTCAATGAAGCCAGATGATACTAATCAATTAGCCAAGTTAGAAGCCTGTCTTAAGGAAATCAAAGCTTGGATGACTTGTAATTTCCTGCTATTAAATTCAGATAAGACTGAAGTCATTCTTGTTGGTCCAAAAAACCTTAGAAATTCCTTTCCAAATCAAACTTTCAGTTTGGATGCAGTTACTCTTTCTCTTAATAGCTCTGTGAGGAACCTTGGAGTTATTTTTGATCAGGATTTGTCCTTCAATTCACATATTAAATTTGTTTCTAAGACTGCCTTCTACCATTTGCGTAATATTGCCAAGATTAGGAGCATCTTGTCTCAGAGTGATGCTGAGAAGCTGATCCACGCTTTTGTTAGCTCGAGATTAGATTATTGTAATTCTTTATTATCAGGCTGTCCTAAAACATCTTTAAAAAGTCTTCAGCTGATCCAAAATGCTGCAGCAAGAGTTTTAACAGGTACTAGAAAGAGAGATCATATCTCTCCGGTTCTGGCCTCCCTTCATTGGCTTCCCATAGAGTTTAGAATTAAGTTTAAAATCCTTCTTCTTACTTACAAAGCTCTAAACAATCAGGCTCCTTTTTATTTAAAAGATCTGATACTACCGTATCATCCTAACAGAGCACTACGCTCCCAAAATGCAGGTTTACTTGTAATACCTAGAATCTCCAAAAGTACAATGGGAGGCAGAGCCTTCAGTTATCAAGCTCCTCTCCTGTGGAATCAGCTGCCAATCTGGATTCGGGAGTCAGACTCGATCTCTGTTTTTAAGAATAGGGCTAAAACCTACCTTTTTGATATAGCCTACAATTAGGGAGGGATCATGTGTTTCTGAACCCTCCCTTAGTTATGCTGCTAATAGGTTTAGTCAGCCGGGGGACCTCCAGTAATGCACTGGGCCTCACTCCTTTCCTCACTCTCTATGAAATATTTTTTTTTTTTTTTTGCTGGTCATTAACATTTGTTTGTTCTCTCCCATAGATTGAGTCCCCATCGTGCTGTTTGCTCTCTACATGTCTGTTCTTTTCTTCTTCTCTGTCCCCTCACCCCCCAGCCAGTCGCAGCAGATGACTGCCCCTCCCTGAGCCTGGTTCTGCTGGAGGTTTCTTCCTGTTAAAAGGGAGTTTTTCCTCTCCACCGTCGCCAAGTGCTTGCTCACAGGGGATCGCCTGATTGCTGGGGTCTTTCTGCAACTGTGGGGGTCCTCCCTACAGTTGATAGTGCTATGAGATGACTGTTGTTGTGAAATGGCGCTATATAAATAAAGTTGAATTGAATTGAATTGAAGTAGGATTGGGCAGGTGCCTGGAGGCACTGCTAGAGGGGGGAGTACTGTCATGGCGGCCTCTGGGCCGTCATTGGCATCATTATCTCCAGCTGCGCACAGATCCACAGGTGTTAATCAGCAGCTGTTAAAAGCCAGCGTTGCTGACAGCTCAGTACGGAGTCGTCTGTCCTCCTCGTCAGAGAAAGAACCAGAACTCCGCTCTCTGGCCTCGTCAAGGTATTCTCTTGTCTCGTCAGAAACTGTCTCGTCAAGAACTGTCTTGTCTAACTCTGACTCGTCAAGAATTGTCTTGTCTAACACTGACTCGTCAGAGTCTACCTCGTCAAGAACTGTCTTGTCAAAAACTGTCTCGTCAGAGTCTGTCTCGTCAGAAGCTGTCTCGTCAGGATCTGTCTCGTCAGGAACCTCTCTGGCCTCGTCAAGAACCTCTCTTGCCTCGCCTAGGACTTCTGTTCAAAGTCAAGCACGTAAGAGAGCTGTTTGTTACTCTACACCTAACCTCTACCCCTGTGCACAGGTGGACCCCCCTGGCGGCGGACCTGCGTCCCCAGCTGACGGGGTAACGCCAACACGCACACGTAGCGGTTCGCTACCGCCACGACTACCGGTACGTCTTGCTCCACAAATTCCTGAATTGTTACTGTATCAGTTACAGGAGTACTGGCCACCGTTACCGGTGGAGTTTGTGTCATCGTCATCTGTCGTGTCATTGTCTCCACGTTCTGTGGAATCACTCACCTCGTCATCATCTGGATTGTCATGGTCACCACGCTCAGTGGAGTCACTCGTCTTGTCATCAGCTGGACTATCATCGTCACCACATTCTGTGGAATCACTGGTCTTGTCATCAGCTGGTTTGTCATCGTCCCGGTCTGTGGTGTCACAGCCGGAGTCTCTGGAAGACCTGTCCTCGCCACAGTCACAGGTGGAAGCCTCAGCACGTTCACAGACGCCTTCACCTCCACGTTGCACGGCCGCTGGTTCTCAGCAGGACGTAACCTCTGCTTCTCCCAAGTAAGCCTCACTACTGATAGCTTGTCATTAGCGTGGGACAAAAGTAATTGTCTGTGCTTATATGTTCCAGGGTCGCCGGGTCTCCGTCCAGAGTGCTCAGTTCCAGTGACCAGGATACTATCCACGCTCTCACATTTGCACTACACACCCTTTCACTATAATAAAGATTATTGTTCACTAATTTACCCATGTCAGTGTCTGTCTCCTGGGTCCCGAAACATGTCATGGTAACTAGTAAAACTGTGAGAGACTGCTGTGTGCTGTTGTTAACGAAAAGCTGGCTGCATCCGCTGATCACCGATGCTGCAGTGCAGCTACCAGAACGCACACTTCACCGTATGGACCGAACAGCAGAATCCGGGAAACAGAGAGGGGGTGGTCTCTCCATTTTTCTTCACAACTCTTGGACCAATCAGTCGTATTATTAACACTTACTGTTCTCCTGACCTAGAGACAATGTCAGTTTTATGTCGGCTTTTTTATCTTCCAAGAAAGTTGACAGTGGTTATTATTACAGTGGGCTATATTTTGTCACAGTGGCCCTCGCGAGCCACCATAAGACGCCACAAGTCACCGGTGAGTTTGCAATGATGTTTTATTAAAGGACAAAGGAACAGAGGATAACACAAAGTAATGGAAAGGAATGAGCCTCTATGGGCTAAAACACACTATGACGAAAACAGGATCACAATAGAGTAACTTACAATAGTAAATGATGAGAAGACCACATCTGAGCCGGGGGATGCCCGATGAGTCAGACCATGAGGAATCTTGATGGGAGTTTAACAGAGACTGCTGCATCGGGCTGCATTCAGCGTCCCCCTTTTATGCCGGACGCTAATGAACCCTGAATGCAGCACAGCTGTTCGGCTTTGACAGCAGGAAGCTTCCCCGAGCACTGTCACAATAAGAGCCCGGGGAGCCAGAGGGAAAACACTGCTGTCAAAGCCTGAAGGGGATGATGTATGACCCGAGCGCGTACGAGATCGGCGCTCGGATCATAACATATTTCTCCTGATGCAAATACTAAAGCGGCCCTTAGTCATCTGTACAGTGTTATAAATAAACAGCAGCAGGCCTATCCCGAGGGTGTTCACATTATAGCTGGTGAATTTAATCAAGCATGCTTGAAAACTGTGCTGCCTAATTTCATACAGTATGTGAAATGTGCCACTAGGGGAAAGAATCGTCTTGATCGGGTGTATTCGAACCTGAAGCATGCTTACAGAGCTGTGCCGTGTCCACATCTTGGCCTGTCAGACCATCTATCATTGCTCTTCATCCCAGCATACACCCCCCTCAGGAGAACTACTAGACCTACTATAAAGAACATCACAACATGGCCTGAGGGAGCTCTTTCTCAGCTGCAGAACTGTTTTTCAAACACTTTATGTGATTTATTCAAGAATCAGGATCTGGAAATGTACACGCAGACTGTATTATGTTACATCACCTACTGTAGCAACCAGGTGACTGTGGAAAAACGCATTAGGGTTTTTCCTAACCAGAAGCCTTGGATGACAAAAGAAGTCCAGGCACTCCTCAGAGCCCGGGATACAGCCTTCAGGTCAGCAGATACAGATCTGTATAGCACCGCCCGGGCTAATCTGAAGAAAGGCATTAAGGAGGCCAAACAGGCCTATAAGAGGAAAGTTGAGGACCATTTTTCTGATAATGATTCGAGACGAGTATGGCAAGGCTTTCACCATATCACAAACTATAAGGGCAGCAGCATCATTTCTAGTGACATCAACACCTCACTGGCAGAAGAATTGAACTGCTTTTTCACACGGTTTGAGGCAAATACACCTCGCCCAGACCCACTGACGTTATTGAATGCCAGCTCTGATGTGCTCACCCTGCAGGGTCATGAGGTGAGACATACACTTAGAGCAGTTTACCCGAGAAAGGCTAATGGTCCCGATGGAGTGCCAGGAAAGGTGCTCAGAGCATGTGCAGATCAGCTATGCTCTTTTGACTGACATTTTTAATTTGTCTTTTAAGGCGGCCTTTGTTCCACAGTGTTTAAAATCTGCAGTCATTATTCCTGTGCCTAAAAAACATATTATCAGCAGTCTGAATGACTATCGACCGGTAGCATTAACACCCATTGTTATGAAGTGCTTTGAGAAAATGGTATTGAAACATCTTTTGTCTAGTCTCCCCCCAGCCTTTGATCGGTACCAGTTTGCCGACAGGTGGAGCAGATCCACTGAAGATGCTATTGCTATAGCTCTCCACTCAGCATTCAGCCATTTAGAAGACAAGGGGAGCTATGTAAGAATGTTGTTTGTGGACTATAGCTCGGCATTTAATACAATTATTCCCAATATTCTCATCACTAAATTGCTTCAGCTTGGTCTGCCTACTCACACCTGCAGTTGGATTAAGGACTTTCTAACAAATCGAACAAAGACTGTTAGACTCAGACCCTATTCCTCCTCTACAGTCATGCTTAACACAGGCTCGCCACAGGGCTGTGTGTTGAGCCCCACTTTGTATTCATTGTACACATATGACTGCATACCTGTTCATCCCACAAACATTATAGTGAAGTTTGCGGATGATACAACAGTAGTGGGGCTCATATCAGGAGGAGATGAGTCTGCATACAGAGATGAGGTCCAGAAACTGGTGAGATGGTGCTCAGATAATAATCTGCTATTGAATACAAAAAAACCCCAAAAGAACTCATTATTGATTTTAGGAAGCATAGTAGTGAGCCGCCTCCTCTATATATAGGCAAGGAGTGTGTGGAGAGGGTGGAGGCTTTTAAGTTTCTGGGTGTTCATATTTCTCACAACCTTATCTGGGCAGTTAACATCATAGCTACAATAAAGAAAGCTCAACAACACCTACACTTTTTGAGGCTCCTCAAGAGGAATGGCCTGAATGCACAGTTGCTGGTTTTATTTTATCGCTCTGCTATTGAGAGCATTTTGTCATATGGCATTATGGTTTGGTATGGGGGCTGTTCAGCCGCAGACCGCAAAGCCTTCCAGAGAGTGATCGAGATTGCGCAAAAAATCACTGGCTGTTCTCTCCCTTCTCTGGAAGAGATTTCCAGATCTCGGTACCTCAGCACAGCTACTGCCATTATTAAGGACTGCACTCATCCAGGTCATGATTTCTTTCACTTGCTCCCCTCAGGAAAGCGGTACAGATCCCATAAAACCCGGACTACCAGGTTTAATCATAGTTTTTTCCCCAACAGCAGTACGTATTTTGAATGGACTTATGTAACACATACAGACTGCTGATGTTATTTTAGTTTATTTTGTGGCAATAACCTTGTGTATAAGTTGGTCTTATTTATTTATTGCTCAGTATGTTTTTATTATTGTTATGTACATATTGTATTTAACTTCTTTAGGTATCATTGTTTTAGTCATTATTGTTGTAATTATGAGAATGTTAAATTCATGAATATGATAGTTTGTTTTAGGGAGCAGCATCTCAGTTTTGTTGTATTGTTTTTTAACAATGGAATGACAGTAAAGGCACTTTGACTTTTGACTTTGACTGATGGTCGGGGGGGGGGGATTGAACCCACAACATTCTTGCTGTGCTGTCACTGTGCTAACCACTGTTCCACCGTGCTGCCCATCTATATAGTGCTTTGGCACTCATCTGAACAAACTATGCAAAGGGATAACATTTAGAGTGCCTTATTTTCCTTACTGAAAAGTCTTTTAAACAGGAGCACTCTGAGGCGAGTGCAATATCCCCCACCTCTGTTTTCTTTGAGGATCCCAATACTTACTGACGGAGAGCGGTTTTCAGGGTAAACCTGAGTACAAAATTTGGTGCCCCTAATTGTACTTGTTGTACAGTATTAAGGCATAGGGTATGTTAACATTGACCTTTGACCTTTTGACCCCAAACCCATAGTCAGAAGTCATGATCCCAAGATGAAACTGTGTAGCAGGTTTGGTGACCCTAGCTTTCTTTGTTGTTGAGATATATGTTATAAGCCATTTTGATGTTGACCTTTGACCTTGTGATCCCAAAACCATAGTTCCGCAAAAGTCATCCGATCACAACCAAACTGCAATATGTGCATCATCAGTGTATATGAAAACCTGGTACCAAGTTTCAAAACAATTGGACCAAAACTGTAGGAGCTGATTTCACAAAAGTGGGACAGACGGACAGCCGGATGGATGGACTGACCCATAACATAACCTCCCTTTGGGTTTCAACCAGTGGGGGCTAAACATTTAGGCCATAGAGACGTTCATATTTAATACTCATATTTTTTGCGCATGTGTGGCCATTTAACAATAGGTAGACGATATGAAAATTATCATCCATCCATCTTCTTCTGCTTAATCCTATCATGATGATTAAATAATTTTTTCACAATGATAATGGATCTTACCACAGTGCTTCAAAACTTTTCCTTGGGACAGATTTATCAACTCAAAAACATGGCCAACAAAAAGACCGGATCACAGATTGACTGAAAAGCTATGGTGGAAATTGGAGCAAATGGTGTGCTTAAATATTTACTGAAACTGCAGTAAATTTGGGACTTGCACTAAAGCTCAAATTACATTTGCACTTCTTCTGGATCAGTGTTGCCAGGGGTGATTTAAGTGGAAAGACCCTGAAAACCAAATGGCTGCCATTGGTTCTGCTCATTCCAACACTTCAGCAGAATATTAGTCTTAGGTTGTGCATAGTTATATAATTAGCTTATTGTACATTTTTTATTTTACACATTTTCTGTCTAAAAGATGTTTTTCTATTGAAGTGTACAGGTTACACATCATATTAAAGGTGGATGAAGCTTGGGAAGGACTTATGGTCTCATTTGTTCACATCATCAAACCCAAGTATTTTAACAGGGGTATGTACACTTTTATAACCGCTGTACATACAGTAAATACTGGCAAATAATTCCATAAATCAAAGGTTTTTGTGTAGTATTCAGTTGTTTTTGTATGTTTTTATCAGCCGAAATTTCAAGCAAGCATTTTGTGTGTTACTCCATAGAAATCCTTTTGCCAGCATTTTTGTGAAGATTAAAACAACAGAAGGGTTATGACATCATTAAACAGCCCACTTCACAAGTAGACATCAAGACCACCCCTGAGAACAACTTATTAGGACAACTGTGTTCACACTGAACAACAGATTTTCAGGGTAAGTGCACTCAGGTCTCCACCAGGGTCCTTAATGTGAAACAAGCCTGAGTTAGGGCATCAGTATACAGGGGCGTCTCGAAAAGTTATTTCAGAAATTCACTTCAAAATGTGAAACTCACATATTATATAGATTCATTACACACAGATTTACTGAGATGCACCTGTATGTGCACCTCTGGGGACTGGTAAGATGAATATAGACTTGATACCCTATTTCTACATAGCATGAATATCTTTCGTGCGATTTCTGTTTGTGACTAATGCTGGGAAAGTTTTTCTAAAACCAGCTGGAAAACATCTGTCTGAAAAACAGGTGAGCTCTACGGTCTTACAACAAAGGTGAGCAAGAACACATTTTCTAGTGTCAAGTTTCTCCACTGTTTCAATCACCCACACAGAGCATAGAAAAATACCTATCAAAGGCTATTCTTTAAATCAGCTCTTATCATCTTGTCTCACAAATGGAACAGGGTATCGCTGAATAAAAACAAAATAAAAGAAAACTTCCCCCGTATCACCTCTGTTACTGTAAACAGAGAACCAGCGGAGAGCGGATAAGGTTTTAGGCTTTGAACCCATTTTGTGAATGAATCCGTGGGAGGACGAGTGCTAAGATTAGAACACAGAGAATGAAAACAACTCTTGCATGGCTTTCCCCTACATGTCAATGGGGGAAACCAAATGAGACAAAAAAGGCAGTCTGAGGTGTGTGAATGTAGTCGGCAAGAGAAAGCAGCAGACAGTTACTGACACATACAAGTGTGGTTTGTACATTAAAAACTAATGGGTAGGCTCCTCTTAAACACAACAGCACGTCTACACTCTGTCCTCACTCAACCTCTCATGTAAGCTATGGGTGTGCCGGCCTCTGTGACGAGATCTGTGAGTCTCTACACACCCACAACGAGAATAACGCTTTCTGTTGTCAAGTCTTCCTCTTGGATCCATCTCGTCTGTGCGCTGCCCTAACGGCCCACACCGTCCCCACCCTGCACACGTTGACACGCCAGACACGACGGGTGAGAAAGTGAGCTGTTGCTCCAGGGATGAATTGCCAAGTCTGCTGATTTGAACTGTTGTGCACACAAGCCAAGTGTCCGCAAACAGGCTTTGATTCAGATTCCCAAAATTCAAGTGCATTTGCAACAATAGTTCTCCAAAGAATGCAGCGTTTATGATGGTTTTATTATTCTTTGTTTGGTGGGTATGAGCATATTTGGCAGGTTCTTATGAAGTGTGAAAGTGGTACAGTTTCACTTGAAGTTCATGACCAAAGTGTAGACTCAACTTTGGTACACACAGGTTTCAAAACATTTCTCCACTACTCAGTACACTTCTGTTTGGCTGCAGGTTAACCTACAGACTCATTTTAGAATGCTGGTTTCTAGCGCTGTGGGGCTCGCCAGGGAAGCCAGCCTGCCTGCCTACAACAACCATTCACTCGGTGAGTCCCAACACCAATGGGTATTCTTACTGCATGGTGGAATTGGACGGTGTTGCTTTGCCACTATTACTCAACACGGTGGCGGTGCAGTCGATGCTGAATTGGGCCACGGTAAAAAAGCTTTTCCCACATCACAGTATCAAGAGTAACCCAGCGCCGTTATACAACTATGGCGGTAATAGACTGTGCAATGTCGGGACTGTGGAGTAAACTGTTCGCTACAAGACTGAAGAGGTGCACGACTTCACGTTACAGGTAGCAGAGCATGGCGATAACATCATGGGGTGTGACCTGTTCTACGAACTGGGTTTCACCATCAGAGACAGTGCTGGGTCCGAATGGTCTGGGTGTGGACATTGGCGCTCGCCAGCCCTGGTGGACGACGACGTCATGGTTTGGGATGAGGTGCTTGCAGACAGTACTGGCACCAAAGTGCCCACTTCAATCTCAGTGGAGGAACTGGATGGCTTCACTACCCGTGCTCGGCTGGAGGTAGTGGTGGTGGCCGAGTTGGCGGGTGGAGGGTCCATTCCGACGAGCAACACCAGGGAGGCACCAGACACCTTCAGTGCCCATGTTGGGTTTTGGCTGAAGATGGATGAGGGGTCCTCTGCAACGTCGGTGACTGCTGCATCGCTGCAGTGTAACGATGGGGCCAGATGGAAAGAGAGCGTGGAGCTGCCACAGACACAGCAGCACATCAAACTGAGTAAGATCCTACTCCAGGTCATAGACTGGGTTAGGGTTCGGACCGATGAAAGACCAGGGCGACAATCGGCCAGACCACAGCTGGCAAAACATTGGGCGCCACTGAGGATTGTGGCGAAGTTGGGAGCGGAGTGTTTCCGACTGACGGATGGCTCGATTTGTCATGCGAACTAGCTGCGGTGTGTCCAGGTGGATGCTCCGGGTGGCAAGGCTACGCAGAAGCTGGTGAAGGTGGTGTGGAATCAGAGCTCCAGTGTCATGAAGATTGGTCCTTGTCCCGGGGGCCTGCCGCCTCCAGGGATGCGTCCGCTGTGGGGCTGCCACAGGGCCTCCCCGGCCAACCCACCCTTGCCGTGGGAGATTGTTAAGAAAAAGTTTAGTAGTTTCTAGTTAGGAGCACAGCCGAACCATTTAAAAGTGGCAGAATATTCCACTTGGCCGTGCCGGGCTCCGTGGAAGCCTGTCCACGGGCCCTAGTTTAGGTTGTTGTGTGTTGTTCTTATTATTATTTTAGTTTGTGTGTTTTGGGGGTTCTGTTTTACCAAATTGGAGAGGGTTTTAATTGGATGTGTTTTGTAAAGGACGGGGGGGGGGGGGGAGAATGTTATGACGGGGTTTTATTAGATTAGATTACATTAGATTCAACTTAGGTTAATTGGCATCAAAACTGGGGATTCTAAATTGTCCTTAGGTATGGATGTGAGAGTGAATGGTTGTCTGTCTCTCTGTGTTGGCCCTGTGATGGACTGGCGATCTGTCCAGGGTGTACCCTGCCTCTCGCCCAAAGATGCTGGGATAGGCTCCAGCCCCCCCGCGACCCGAAAGGATTAAGCAGTAGAAGATGGATGGATGGATAGATTCAACTTTATTGTCATTACACATGTATGAATACAAGGTAATGAAACACAGTTTAGCATCCAATCAGAAGTGCAAAGGACAGCAGTGCAGTATATACAGTAATTGACAGTATGATACAGTAATTGACAGTATTATGGTATGCAGTGTGATGATGTCACCTTCCGGCTGCGCCATCACACCGGCATATACTGTATAAGGGAGGAGTCTGCCATTTGGAGCTCTTTTTGTCCAGGATAACTCCACACACTGTTGTGTTCTGTATTGCAATCATATATTCATTAAAGCTCAGTTCCAGTGTAACCTCCTTGCCCGTCTCCTCTGTGCCGGGTTTGTGGACATAACAATTACCAAAATGGCTTAACCATAAAACCCAACCCCTATTCTGAGTAGTTGTATACAGCCATGTGAAAAAGTTATGACCATTCTTAAATATTTATATCTCTAAGAAATATGAACTTTTGCTCTTATAGTTGAAACCATTCAAGAAGAAGCCAATAATCCAAAAACAACATAAAAAAGCCAGATTACAGTTTGCAAATGCACACAGGGACAAAGACCTTAATTTTTGGAGACATGTCCTGTGGTCTGACAAAACTAAAATTGAACTGTTTGGCCATTATGACCATTGTTACATTTGGAGGGAAAAAAGGGGGAAGCTGGCAAGCCTGTGAACACCTTCCCAACTGTGAAGCATGGGGGTGGCAGCATCATGTTGTGGGGGTGTTTTAACTGAAGGAGGGACTGGTGCACTTCACAAAATAAACTGCGTCATGAGGAAAGAACATTATGTAGAAATATTCAAGCAGCAACAAAACAGCCAGAATGTGTCATAATCTGGGCTGATCACAGGATCAAGCCCATGCCTTATGTTCATATAATTATGCTTTCTATGATTTCTTATGGTTATCATTTGCACCACTTGCCCTCTGTGTTCCCCTGAGCCCCTTGTCATTGTCTTTTGTGTCATCCCGTTTGGTCTCGGGTCTGTGTGTATCTGTTTACATATTGTTGCAGCTCCTCATGTTTTCTGTACCCATAGCCACCGCCCGCTCTGTATTACTCCTGCGTTGTTGTCCTGCAGGTTCATTGTCATGTTTCATGTGCCTCCTCTGTTTGTTTGTCTGTGCAGCCCTGCCCATCCTGTGTTCCTCACCTGCAGCCATTTCCCTGCTGCCCTTGATAGTACCACCTGTTCTGCATTGTGTCAATTATCCCTCCTGTCTATATATTGTATGTGTTTCAGTCTGTGTACTGTGCAGCGTCCTTTACTTAAGTGTATGTCAGCGTCTCACCCACGCTTCTGTTCTGCTTGTGAGTAACCCTGCCTGTACTCCCGTGCTGTGAGTTTGCATTTATTTCAGCCCAAGTGCTGCGTTGTCTTCTGTTCAGTATTAAAATATGGTTTATCAAATCTGCCTCGCATGTCAGTCCTCCCCTTCTCCTTTGTCCTGGAGGGGCAATCCTGACAGAAGGACACTGTCAGTCCAGGACCCAGTGGGTGAAAAAAGGAGGAGAAAAAAGTGGGAGTTGGGATGAGCTGGAGGTGGTGGCTATGATTTAAGACATGGCTGCCGGTGTTATGCCTACAATTGCATCCCATCCACCAAAACTATAAAATATAACACTACAGCCAGGCTTGTAACCATTTGTGCATTTTCAGAAGTACCCATTATACATTTTTAGAAGCAAAAATTATTACCTCTTGTAAATTATTTTTAAATTATGTTTATTCACCAGATGTTTTAGTATCTCAAAGAGGGTTAGAAATCATAGTGATCCAACTCCATGTTTTGCAATCTTTAACATCGAGATTTTGCATTTATGCATTGTCGGTAAAAAGGGTAATCACTTTTTCAAAGTATTTTCAAAGTACTGTATATAGTTGTATTGACTTTGACTTACACTAAACACCTGCTTGCGACGATGGGATGCAATTCTCGGCACGCGAGCAATTCTTGGCATAGTTGCATTGACTTTTGACAGTATGGGATGCAATTCATGGCAAGTGACCAGGGCTCGGAGCAGCTCGTCCCAGAAGGATGAGAAGCTCTGCTGGGGTGGAGTCGCCAACTTGTCATAGCCAGACCAAGTGTGCGCTCTCACCCCCAGGTACAGAACCTCACTCTTCCTCCACTACCACCGTTTCCCACCGTCTCCTCCTCGCCGGAGCTAGAAGCCCTCCCGCCACTGTTATCCCCTGCAAATTCTGCTGCCGAGGAAGAGGATTATGAATTTCGGTTGGCGTTCGGCAGGTCCGGGTGGAAGAAAGGCAGCAGGAGGCGGCACTCCTCTTGACGTCATGTACAGTGGTGTGAAAAAGTGTTTGCCACCTTCCTGATTTCTCATTTTTCGCATGTTTGTCACACTTAAATGTTTTAGATCATCAAACAAATTTAAATATTATACAAAGATGACACAAGTAACACAAAAGGCAGTTTTTAAATGAAGGTGTTTATTATTAAGGGGAAAAAAATACAAACCTACATGGCCTTGTGTGAAAGTGATTGCCCCCTAAACCTGGTAACTAGTTGGGCCACCCTTAGCAGCATCAACAGCAGTCAAGCGTTGGTGATAACTGGCAATGAGTCTTCTACAGCGCTGTGGAGGAATTTTGGCCCACTCACCTTTGCAGAATTGTTGTAATTCAGCAACACTGGAGGGTTTTTGAGTATGAATCGCCTTTGGAGACTGGGCAAAAATGGCCTGCATAGCAGAGTTCCACAACGAAAACCACTGCTGACCAATAAGAGCATAAAGGCTCGTCTCAAGTTTTGCCAGAAAACATCTTTAATCCCCAAAACTTTTGGGAAAATACTCTGTGGACTGATGAGACCCAAGTTGAACTTTTTGGAAGGTGTGTGTCCCATTACATCCGGCGTAAAAGTAACAGCACTTCAGAAAGGGAACATCATACCAACAGTAAAATATGGTGGTGGTAGTGTGACGGTCTGGAGCTGTTTTGCTGCCTTAGAACCTGGAAGACTTACTGTGGTAAATGGAACCACGAATTCTGCTGTCTACCAAAAAAATCCTGAAGGAGAATGTCTGGCCATCTGTTCAAAACACACCAGGAAGTCCACCTCCGAATGGCTTAAGAAAAACAAAATTAAGACTTTGGAGTGGTCTAGTCAAAGTCCCGACCTAAATCCGATTGAGATGCTGTGGCATGACCTTAAAAAGGCAGTTCATGCTCGAAAACCCTCCAGTGTGGCTTAATTACAATTCTGCAAAGATGAGTGGGCCAAAATTCCTCCACAGTGCTGTAAAAAGACTCATTGCCAGTTATCGCAAATGCTTGACTGCAGTTGTTGCTGCTAAGAGTGGCCCAACCAGTTATTAGGTTTAGGGGGCAATCACTTTTTCACACAGGGCCATGTAGGTTTGGATTTTTTTCCCTTAATGATAAACACTTTCATTTAAAAACTGCATTTTGTGTTTATTTGTGTTGTCTTTGTCTAATATTTAATTTGTTTGATGATCTGAAACATTTAAGTGTGACAAACAAAAGACCGAGAAATCAGGAAGGGGGCAAACACTTTTTCACATCACTGTATGCATGTAAACACCTGGTTTCAACTGTATTTCACAGGATATATAGATAGAGGTGATGAAACTGCATCACCAACAGAAAAACAACAAAATCACTTATAACACATGGACCAAACTCCTACTGAAAAATAATGATGCCCCCACAAAGATTATTACTTACAATGTCCAGAATGAGATTCAGGTGCATGACATCAGGTGCAAATGAGGAGTCTGGAAAGGGTTATGGAAAGATCTCAAAATAATTTGAAATCAGCCATTCTACTGTCCAGGAAAGACTTTACAAGTGGAGAGAATTTAAAACAAGTGCCAACATGGCTAGGATGGTCTAAGAGCAGTCTCCAATAATTTTACAATGCCATCATGCAACCCACAGGACACTCTTGGCTTGTCAAAGTGCATGCATCTACCATCTGAAGAAGACAGCACAAGTTTGATTTCCATGGGAGGGAAGCCAGCAGGAAAACTCTGTTGTCAAAAAAATAACACCAGGATATTGCCAGAGAACACCTACACAAAGACTGGAACAATGTGCTTTGCACAGATGAATCTAAAATTGAATAATGTAGACCCAGTAAAAGAGGACACATCTCACAAACCAATGGCACCTCATACCAACTATGAAGCATGGGGTGGAAATGGTGGTACAATGGCACAGTGGTTAGCACTGTTGCCTCAGCAGAAGGTTCCAAGTTCAAATCCCCAGGCTGGCAGGGGAGGGAACCTTTCTGTGTGGAGTTTGAATGTTCTACCTGTGCTGTGTGGGTTTACTTGATGGGTTCCACTTTCTTCCCACAATCCAAAGACATGCATGTCAGGTTAAGCGGTGACTTTAAATTGTCCCTAGGTATATGATAGACTCTTAGAAGAGAGGGTTAGTGTAGCAGCTAGTTAAGTAGTTGTGACTAGAAAAAGTGGTACATAAGTACAGGTCTTATTCCTTAAACTGGGTTGCTTTGCTGCTGTATGGCCTGGCCAACTCACCACCATGGAATCCACTATGGGTGCTTGAGGAAAATGTCAGATTAACTGTCCAAAGTTAAAGCTAAAATAAAAGTGGACCACACAACAAGACAATGACCCAAAGTATTCCAGTAAATCCACCAAATAATTGTACAAAAGAAACAGTTCTGGGAGGCTCAGATCTTAATCCGACTGCAACACTGTGGTGTGATTTCAAACTGGCTGTGTGTGCAAGAAATAAGGTGTCCTAACTTTTCCCCTGAAATTTGCATCTTTCTCAGATTCTTATAAATACAGGACATTGTTTTCTGCACATTCTGCAGGTGTTTATATGGTGTGATTACATCACCTTTATCTATACAAGGTGTCATTTGAAATACAGACGTGGACAAAATTGTTGGTACCCCTCTGTTAATAAGATAAGCCTATATTAGTCCCACAATGGGGAAATTCCAGGATTGCAACAGCACAGGGATAGCAACACTCAGAGCAACAATCAGAAGGCAAGAAAAAAACAAGAACAGCTAGTATACATATGTACATATTACTATAAATATATATATATATAGACACACAGTGCATTGTGGTTGGTGAATGTGCAGCAGAAAGAAAAACCCACAATGGTCACAGAAATAACTTGAATCTGACAAAAGTGGTAATAAATAAAAATTCTATGAAAATTAACCAATGAAAATCAGACAATGCTTTTGAATTGTGGTTCAACAGAATTATTTTAAAAAACAAACTCATGAAACAGGCCTGGACAAAAATGATGGTACCCTTAACTTAATATTTTGTTGTACAACCTTTTGAGGCAATCACTGCAATCAAATGATTTCTGTAACTGTCAATGAGACTTCTGCACCTCTCAGCAGGTATTTTGGCCCACTCCTGAGCAAACTGCTCCAGTTGTCTCAGGTTTGAAGGGTGCCTTCTCCAGACGGCATGTTTCAGCTCCTTCCACAGATGTTCAATAGGATTTAGATCAGGGCTCATAGAAGGCCACTTTAGAATAGTCCAATGTTTCGCTCTTAGCCATTCTTGGGTGTTTTTAGCTGTGTGTTTTGAGTCATTATCCTGTTGCAAGACCCATGACCTGTGACTGAGACCAAGCTGTCTGACACTGGGCAGCACATTTCTCTCTAGAATACCTTGATAGTCTTGAGATTTCATTGTACCCTGCACACATTCAAGACACCCTGTGCCAGATGCAGCAAAGCAGCCCCAGAACATAACACAACCTCCTCCATGTTTCACAGTAGGAACAGTGTTCTTTTCTTGGTATGCTTCATTTTTGCGTCTGTGAACATAGAGCTGATGTGCCTTGCCAAAAAGTTCCAGATTTGTCTCGTCTGTCCATAGAACATTCTCCCAGAAGCTTTGTGGCTTGTCAACATGCAGTTTGGCAAATTCCAGTCTGGCTTTTTTATTATTTGTTTTCAACAGTGGTGTCCTCCTTGGTCGTCTCCCATGAAGTCCACTTTGGCTCAAACAATGACGGATGGTGTGATCTGACACTGATGTACCTTGACCTTGGAGTTCACCATGAATGTGTTTAGCGGTTGTTCTGGGCTTTTTTGTTACCATTCGTATTATCCGTCACCTCCTGCAGCCACGTCCAGGGAGGTTGGCTACAGTCCCGTGGATCTTAAATTTCTGAATAATATGTGCAACTGTAGTCACAGGAACATCAAGCTGCTTGGAGATGGTCTTATAGCCTTTACCTTTAACATGCTTGTCTATAATTTTCTTTCTAATCTCCTGAGACAACTCTCTCCTTTGCTTCCTCTGGTCCATGTTCAGTGTGGTACACACCATGTCACCAAACAGCACAGTGACTACTTGTCACCCTTTAAATAGGCCGACTGACTGATTACAAGTTTGTAGACACCTGTGATGTTAATTAGAGGACACATCTTGGTTCAACATGTCCCTATGGTCACATTATTTTCAATCTTTTCTAGGGTACCATCATTTTTGTCCAGGCCTGTTTCATGAGTTTTTTTTTTTTTAATAATTCTGTTCAACCACAATTCAAAAACATTGTGTGATTTTCATTGGTTAATTTTCATAGAATTTTTATTTATTACCACTTTTGTCAGATTCAAGTTATTTCTGTGACCATTGTGGGTTTTTCTTTCATTAATAGAGGGGTACCAACAATTTTGTCCACGTCTGTAGTTATAATCCTTAAATGCAATATGCAAAAAGAGCAATTTTAACTTGAGCAAGAAAATATAAGAGAATTCAGCACTTACATTTCCTTCAAACAGGGTACCAACAGGTATTAAGTAAATTCTTAAAGCTACTTGATCAGCTTTACCAACTGCCAATTCACAAAAAAGTACAAATAGTTTTATCTTAAAAATTTTAAGAAATTACTGCAAGTTTGGTGTTAAAGCAGCTCAAATGGTTACACTTCCCCTGGATCAATGTTGGTAGAAGCAAATTGCAAATGGGTTAAATAAGTTTTTCAGTACACACACAGTATTTCTAATGAGGCTACACACACAAAATTTTCACCAGACTTTAGTATTAACACAAAAACATCCACGCATATACAGAAATCAACAATTAAGTTCATCAATTAAGTTTTGTGAGATAAAGTGGGATGAAACAATGAAAAAACTATTCAAAACGGTGACTAAAATTTATTTCTTAATACATGCAGTAGTGAGAAAGCATTTGTTTGGAGTGACAGCTTCAAGATGCTTCCAGTGTGAAGAACTTATCTCCTGTAGTTTGGAAGTGTAAGATCTCCCAAGAACAAATAGGCTGCTGCTGGTCATATCTGACATTTTTAAGACTCTTGAAAGAAAGATTAAGGGACTGCCATTTTTAAGGATAATACAGGTGTTAGCTTTGAACTGACAAATTGAAGACTTTTAACATTTAAGGATCTGTGGACATGTGGCTGACAGCTGAAAAAGGCCATGTGACCAGCTTGTTAGTGTACATTAATCTGATCTGGTACAACAAAAACCCTTTCATACTAAGGTGTTAACTTTATTGGGTAATAGAGGTAACAGTGACAAGCACAAACAGCTCAACTCTCCACCTAATGAGGAAACACATTTCAGTTGGTGCGGACACTGGCTGGTCCAGAACTTTCCAGAAATGAGCACATTCGCACCTAGCAGCTTGCCTTGTCAGCTATATGAGTGGCTGTCCATGATTAGCATAACCAGTGCAATTGGGACTGTCCTGCACAGTAAGAATGAAATCAACTCATATAGTGTCTTCAAGATTAGATGAGCAGACATTTGTGTTTAGTCTGGCAAAGCAGAAATTGAATGTGACAATCATAAAGATGAGTAAACAAAAAAAGATAACTGACTACATATAGTTCATGTTCATTAGCTGATTGCACATAGATAAAGACAGTAGAGTTTGAGGTTGGACAAGCCGGTTTAGATTAGCGCTTCACAGGCTGGACGGAGGACGGCTGGAAGCAGGTGAGCTGAAGCTGCATGCTGCTCTTAAACTTGTTCAGCAGCTCTTCCAGCAACCTGGAGGGAAATCAGGTGAAATTCATTTTTACATCACAAAGGAAAGTCGATGTTGCTGTATTTAGAACCATACTGCAAAATCACACTCACTTCTTATCAGCTCCAGTGTGCAGCTGGGGCAAGGCGTCCAATGCCAGTTTGAAGCTGGTACTAAAAAAAAAAAAAAAAAAAAAAACCTACATTTTATTCAAAAACTAAAGAAAAATCAATTTATTAACCTCGAGGGAGTGAAAATACAGTTCAGGACGAGTCTATGCGTGTTTCCTGCCATGCATATGGACACATACACATGCACACACCACAGCGCATGAACACAACAGAACCAGATTACTTTCATTTCCTTTCCACAACCCACCGACTAACATAAATAAGGATTGTAGTGAGGGATGTGCAACTGCTAAGATTTATGCCTGTGACACTCACAGCCATAAATCACAGGGCACATGCACGAGTTCGCCCCTCTGCCACAACGTGCATGAGTGTGAGTGTGTGCGACCCACACTTACTTGCTTTCAGCGTTAAGGTAAGTGGCGACAGCGTCTCTCAGAGCACAGAGTTCAAGTCGAGCCTGAGGGGGGGATGTGGGGGTTGCAAAAAAAAAAAAAGAAGCAGAAAACAATAGACATAAAAATCAAGAGCTCCTAACTAGGAGAGCTGGCACATTGAAGTGAATACGGCTTTAACAGAAACAATGGGTGAATCCCCCTGCACTAGTGTGAGGGTCGACTTATGAGTCAGGGTCCTACTATGAGTGGCACTCTGAACTATGACTGCATATTTTTTTTTTTTTTTTTTTTTCTCTCGGCGCCACACGAGTAGGCTGCCTTTTGCAACAGCGGCTCGATTCCGAGTCTTTTTCCCTTCCTCTCTCTTTTGATTCGTCTTTTTTTTTCACCCCACTTATATCACGGACACACAGATCGTCCCAAATGTCTCCTGAGCCGGTGGACGGAGCCACTGTTTATAGCAGGATACAATACAGCAGGGAAGAGCTGCTAGCATTCAACCGCCACCCGGTCCCATTGGAAAAACTCGACATACCGAGAGAACTGAGGCGAAAACACCGCGGCTGCCGGGCTGGAGTAAGGCGGAGGACAAAAAATATAAGGTACAGACCCTCCCTTCCATCTGTTGTCATGGGAAATGTACGGTCGATACTGGGAAAGTTAGATGAGCTAGCGGCTATCTCCCGTTATGATAGCACATACCGGGAGTGCTCTCTCCTTTTGTTTACTGAGACGTGGCTAACTGAACTAGCAGCAGATGCTAACATTGAGCTGGAGGGTTTTCACATGATACGAGCTGACCGAACACCAGAGAGTGGCAAAACTAGGGGCGGTGGAGTGATAATGTATGTTAACAACAACTGGTGCAGACCGGGACATATCACTGTTAAACAACGACACTGCAGCAAAGACATTGAGTTGCTAGCTGTTAGCATGAGGCCTACATATCTCCCGAGAGAACACTCACACGTGATCTGCATTGTTGTTTATGCAAATCCGACGGCGAACGCTGGGACAGCGCGTGACGTCATCCATTCAGTAACCAGCAGGCTGCAGACAGAACACCCAGATGCTCTTCTCCTCATCTCAGGCGATTTCAACCATGTTTCACTATCTCCCATTCTACCCACGTTCACCCAGTATGTCACATGCCACACTAGAGACAATAAAACACTGGATTTATTCTACGCAAACACTAAGGAGGCGTACACCTCATCACAACTCCCCCCACTCGGGAGATCGGATCACAACTTGGTTCATCTCCGGCCGGTGTACAAACCCCTAGTGCACAGACAACCTCCGGCCATGCACACTGTGGAGTTATGGTCTGAGGAGACAATGGACACTCTAAAGGACTGTTTTGAAGCCACCGCCTGGAAGCAGCTCTGCGATCCACATGGTGAGGACATCGATGGCCTCATTCACACCTTCACGGGCTATCTCAGCTTCTGTGTGGACAAATCCGTTCCCACCAAGACCATACGGCGTCACTCAAACAACAAACCCTGGATCAACCCTGAGATAAAAACACTTCTGAGAGAGAAGAAGAGGATCTTCAGGTCGGGGAACAGGGAGATGCTGAAGTCCGTACAGAGGGAGCTGAGGAGAAAGATCAGAGAAGGCAAGGACAGCTTCAGGAAGAAGATGGAGGACAAGCTGCAACAGAGCGACATCAGCGGGGTCTGGAGAAACCTCAAAACCATCTCGGGGCTCCAGAATACCTCCCCCCAGGCCACGGGGGGCAGGGAGTGGGCGAACAACCTGAATCTGTTTTTCAATAGATTTGACCAACCGCCCTCCCCCCTGTCTGCACAACAACCACTGCTGCCTCTAAAGAAATCAAGTCCTGCTACCCACTCCCCACTCCACCAACACCCCCCCCACTCCCAACACACAGCCCCCCATCCTGACCCTGACCGAGACCCAGGTGAGGACGGAGCTGAGGAAGATCAAGGCGAGGAAGGCGTCGGGACCGGACGGCATCAGCGCAAAGCTCCTCAAGTCCTGTGCAGACCAGCTGTGTGGGATTGTGACGTATATCTTCAACATGAGCCTGAAACTGGGGAGGGTACCACAGCTGTGGAAAACATCTTGTGTGGTACCTGTACCAAAAACTTCCCACCCCAAAGACCTGAACAGCTACAGACCGGTGGCCTTGACGTCCCACTTGATGAAGACCCTGGAGAGACTGCTCCTTGCTCACCTCCGCCCCCTGGTGGAACCAGCGATGGATCCACTCCAGTTCGCCTACCAGCATGGCATTGGGGTGGAGGATGCGGTGATCTTCCTCCTTCACCGTTCTCTGTCCCACCTGGAGAAGCCCGAGAATATGGTGAGGATCATGTTCTTTGACTTCTCCAGTGCTTTCAACACCATCCAACCGATGATCCTGAAGGACAAGCTGCTGCGAGCAGGGGTGGACCAGCACCTGTCATCATGGATCCTGGACTACCTCACGAACCGGCCTCAGTTTGTAAGAACCCGGGACTGTGTGTCCGACACGATCATCAGTAGCACGGGGGCCCCCCAGGGAACGGTGCTGGCTCCCTTCCTGTTCACTCTTTATACTGCAGACTTCTCACACAACACAACACACTGCCATCTACAGAAGTTCTCTGATGACTCTGCGATCGTTGGCCTCATCTCCAATGGAGATGAAGCTGAGTACAGAGGGCTTATCCAGGACTTCGTGGACTGGTGCCATCAGAACTGCCTCCAGATCAACGCGAGGAAAACTAAGGAGCTGGTGGTGGACTGCCGCAGGCATGGGCAGCCCCTCACAGCACCAGTAAATATACAGGGAACAGACATCGAGATGGTGACATCCTATAAGTACCTGGGTGTTCATCTGAACAATAAACTAGACTGGTCACGCAATACTGACGCACTCTACAAGAAGGGACAGCGCAGGCTGTTCCTGCTGAGGAGACTCAGGTCTTTTGGTGTACAAGGGGCGCTGCTGAAGTCATTCTATGACACGGTGGTGGCATCAGCCATCACTTTTGGAGTGGTCTGCTGGGGCAGTGGCATTACTGCAGCCGATAGGAAGAGACTGAACAAACTGATTAAGAAAGCTAGCTCTGTCCTGGGGCAGCGCCTTGATCCGATGGAGGAGATAGGAGAGAGAAGGACGGTGGCTAAACTGTCATCTCTGCTGGAGTCCGAGTTCCACCCTATGCAGGACATACTGGATGCACTGAGGAGCTCATTTAGCAGCAGACTACATCATCCCAGGTGCACAACCGAGAGGTTTCGTAGGTCCTTCCTACCAACGGCTGTCAGACTGTACAACCTAAGCAGGGCTGCTCGCAGAGATAGCAAAAAGACGTAACAAACTAATAGTTTTTTGAATGCAAAAGATGCAATAGACTTACACAATGGTCCCCTCCGGCATACAACTAGGAACATACCGGTCGCTATGGAGGGTGAGAATATGTATGGGCACATAATCATACCATGTAGGATAACTAAGTAGACGGTTATGCTGTTTCATCCCATCTAGCAACAATGCTCTGCACTGTGTGTGTTTATATATTTACATATTTATTCCATCTAGCTACAATGCTCCGCACTGTGTTTTTATATATCTACATATTATTCCATCTAGCTACATTGCTCCGCACTGTGTGTGTTTATATACTTGCATATTTATTCCACCTAGCTGCAATGCTCCGTACTGTGGGTGTTTATATATTTACATATTTATTCCATCTAGCTACAATGCTCTGCACTGTGTGTTCATATACTCATATATTTATTCCATCCAGCTACAATGCTCTGCACTGTGTGTCTGTGTGTGTGTGTGTATATATTTATTTTATAGTAATATGTACATATGTATATTAGCCGCTCTTGCTTGCTTGTTTTTTTCTTGCCTTCTGATTGTTGCTCTGAGTGTTGCTATCCCTGTGCTGTTGCAATCCTGGAATTTCCCCGTTGTGGGACTAATAGAGGCTTATCTTATCTTATCTTATATGCGTGCCAGTGAGTACCTGCAGGCCCCCATTCTTGCTGAAGGAGGACACACATTGCATAAGACGACACATCTCATCCGCAACAGACTCAATGATTTTGGACAAAACCCGAGGAACTAGATCCTTAGAGACAGTGAAGACCTGGCAGAGAAAAAAGTTAATATAGAAGAGGATTAGGCAACAACAGCTCTATGTAAAAGTGGGTTTTGCAGGGAAAAAAAATCATGTTTAAAGGGGACATATGAAAATTCCACCATTTTAGTGTTTTGTAAATGAATTTAGGTAGCTGGAGTGGTTAGCAGCAGAAAAACCTTGGCCATACATGGTGAGTCAGTTTGATTTGCCTTGAAGTGGAGCTCACTGTTGTGATCATCTTCTTTAGCTCCACCAGTTTTATTGGTGATGGGGGTAGTTACTGTCCTGTGACTATCCTAAGTAAGACATGAATACGCTAACTTAGCTGAGTGGCCACACTATATATCTGGGTTAAAAGCTGGTTCACAGATCCACATTCTGTTACGTATACATGTTGCTCTCAGGCATTATTCTGACTTGTTACATTTTCACTGCCATACCCTTGTAATCAAGCCCTTAGCCTATCTTAGCAACCATTTAATGGCTATTTTCTACTTGCCACACGAGACATCTGGATGCATTAATTATCACGCTTGCAGGCATTATTTTGGCTTGCTCTATTTTCGTAGGGATGGCACTGCGATCACTGGCAGACGCACTAGCCGAGTTACCTGGCATAGATAGAACTTGCGACGCCCCTTGACCTAACTCACCCAAGCCATCCAATATCTGTAATCCCACCAATATCATCTACGTACCAACAACTGACCACATATCTCATTCCTAGATGCTATCTTGTCTAATTTTGCTGTAGTTTTAGCTGGGATGGCTCCTCCAACAACTTTCACTAGTTACAGATAGTGAAGCCGGAATATACTTATTCAGGGTTGCTTCCATGATTATCATATCCCAGGGACTGGCCCTGTCCTATAAACCACTCAAAATATACACATCTGTCCCCCATGACTATCTGGGGTTTTACCATGTCATAGTCAGTCAATTTTAAGTAAGTTAGCTCATGCTGTGTCCAACAACAGGAGCTAGCCACCTGACATCAGACTCAGGGCCCATTCACACTATAAAGTCTGGCCCAAGCCCTAGCCAAAGTCTGCATCTTTTGACCAGTATGATCACTGAATGCTGCACTAAAGAACGGCCATGGCCCTCAGCTTTTGGCCATCAGGAGAGGTTGGCTTCTGCCCTGGCTCGGTTTCTTATGTTTCAGCACATGACGCATATGTTATGTATCTACGAGAGGCAGTGGCACTTAGCTTGGCCGCACTAAAAACAATGTGAGTGCCAGACAGCTGGGGACATGGGAGGAGGGAGAATGGCCTTCGGCAAGTCGCGGACAAGCTGGCCCCAGTTTGAGTGTTTCCCTCAAACACAGACCTGAGAAGTGCTGAAATAGGGAGGGTGGGGTGAACTGGGGATACAAGCATTCACTTAACCCCAGTCAAGAGTGTTTTGACCATAGCACGTCACAGACATTTCATTACCACCTCTGACAATGGTCATATGTCCCATCATATGTCCCCTAAAAAGCATCAATATAGATGAGTGTTGAAGGTGTGCAATGTGGACGTAGAGACTTTTGTACCTCAGCATGAACTGTGATGATGTTGACTAGAGCTTCCTTTAGATAGTTCCGTACTCCTGTGGAAAAAGGGCACAATGTGAAACACAAATGTGACCCGTGCTGGCAAAATGAGTCACAATGAGGAAATGTTCAAAACTGAGGTAAGGTTATTTTCATATTCTGTATTGAAAGACCTTCAAAATGATATTTTAACATACAGTTGCAATAAAAATCTTTAAACTTGCATTGCATTTTAGGTTTATTGGCAAAATAAAAATAACTCAGGTGTTTGCAATAAACAAATTACACAAGAACAGTTTAAATAGTTAAAAAAATCTAACATTACAAGGATTGTATCCAAATTCAACACTAAATCCTACTTTCAATGACTACTACAGTATCAAAATTATTCAACCCCCTGAATAGAATTCATCACAAGAGCACACATTTGCAAATCAGGTGTGGTCTCAAGCACACCTGATACAACCAGTCAAGAGCTTCATTAGTTGCATCAGGTGTGCCTGAGATAGAATACCTCAACTACCTGGACTGTTGACAGTGACCTTTGACTGAATGTTAGAAATATGGCTAAGTCAAGAGAATTGTCCAAAACATTCAGAGAAGAGGTTCTTGCCTTGCACAAACAAGGAAGAGGCTACAAAAAGATAGCAAAGACACTGAATGTTCCTAGAGATACAGTTGGAATCATAGTTCACAAGTTTAAAGTTAAAGGAACAGAGGCTACACTACCTGGACGTGGTAGAAAGAGGAAACTATCAACAGCTGCCGCCACAGTCCTGAGGATGCAGGTGCTTAAAAACCCTCGACTGACAGCAAAAGACCTGCAGCAAGACTTGGTGGCAGCAGGCACTGAGGTTTCAGTTTCCACAGTAAGGCGCATACTAAACGGTGAAGGGCTCCATGCCTGAAATCCAAGACCTACACCACTACTGACTCAAAAGTACAAGAAAAGTTACTCCAATTTAATCAGAACTATATAAATAAGCCAAAGAGGTTTTGGGATTCTGTTCTGTGCTGCGATGAAACAAAACAAACTTTTCAGGCCTACGAAGCAGTGGTGTGTCTGGAGGAGGAAGAATGAAGCATACACTGAAAAGAACACCCGGCCTACAGTAAAGCATGGCAGTGGCTCAGTGTTGCTCTGGGGCTGCTTTGCTTCCTCTGGCACTGGAAACCTGCAGCATGTGGAGGGCAAGATGGATTTAATCAAGTATCAGGAAATCCTGGGAGAAGATGTAATGACGTCTTTGAGTAAGCTGAAGCTTGGGTGTCATTGGACCTTCCAACAGGACAATGATCCCAAGCATACCTTAAAGTTCACCAAGGCCTGGTTTCAGAAGAAGTCCTGGAAAACACAAGAGTGGCCATCACAGTCGCCTGACTTGAACCCCATAGAAATCTCTGGTGGGATTTGAAAAAAAGTGGTTGCAGCACGCAAGCCCAAGAATATGAGTGAACTGGAGGCCCTTGCGCATGAGGAATGGGCTAAGATTCCTCAGGAATGCTGCCAGAAGCTGTTGTCTGGCTATGCATCACGTTTGCAGCAGGTCATAACAGCAAAAGGATGCTCTGTTAAGTACTAAAGATGCTTATCATGAAAGGATTAAATAATTTTGAGACTGCAGCAGTCATTTTGTGTTGAATATGGAGAAACCTGTAACATTAGTTGTGTTGAGCTATTTAAATTGTTGTTTGATTTGTTTATTGCAAACAGCTTCTAGTTTGTACTATTTTGCCAATAAACCTAATTTGCAATGGGGGTTGAATGATTTTGATTGCAGCTGTACAGTGGTGTGAACAAGTGTTTGTCCCCTTCCTGATTTCTCATTTTTTTTGTATCTTTGTCACACTTAAATGTTTCAGATCATTAAACAAATTTAAATATTAGACAAAGATAACACAAGTAAACACAAAAACAAAAAAACACAAAATGCAGTTTTTAAATGAAGGTGTTTATTATTAAGGGGGAAAAAAAAGCCCAAACCTACATGGCCCTGTGTGAAAAAGTGATTGCTCCCTAAACCAAATAACTGGTTGGGCCACCCTTAGCAGCAACAACAGCAATCAAGCATCTGCGATAACTGGCAATGAGTCTTTTACAGCACTGTGGAGGAATTTTGGCCCACTCATCTTTGCAGAATTGTTGTAATTAAGCCACATTGGAGGGTTTTCGAGCATGAACCGCTTTTTTAAGGTCATGCCACAGCATCTCAATCGGATTCAGGTCAGGACTTTGACTAGGCCACTCCAAAGTCTTAATTTTGTTTTTCTTAAGCCATTCAGAGGAGGACTTGCTGGTGTGTTCTGGATCATTGTCCTGCTGCAGAACCCAAGTGTGCTTCAGCTTAAGGTCACGAACAGATGGCCAGACAGGATTTTTTGGTAGACAGCAGAATTCATGGTTCCATTTACCACGGCAAGTCTTCCAGGTCCTGAAGAAAGCAAAACAGTCCCAGACCATCACACTACCACCACCATATTTTACTCTTGGTATGATGTTCCTTTTCTGAAATGTTGTGTTACTTTTATGCTGGATGTAATGGGACACACACCTTCCAAAAAGTTCAACTTTTGTCTTGTCAGTCCAGAGTATTTTCCCAAAGGTCTTGGGGATCATCAAGATATTTTCTGGCAAAACTGAAACGAGCCTTTATGTTCTTGCTCAGCAGTGATTTTCGTCTTGGAACTCTGCCATGCAGGCCATTTTTGTCAAGTCTCTTTCTTATGGTGGAGTCATGAACACTGACCTTAACTGAGGCAAGTGAGGCCTGCAGTTCTTTGGATGTTGCTGTGGGGTCTTTTGTGACCTCTTGGATGAGTCGTTGCTGCACTCTCGGGGTAATTTTGGTCGGCCGGCCACTCCTGAGAAGGTTCACCACTGTTCCATGTTTTCACCATTTGTGCATAATGGCTCTCACTGTGGTTCGCTGGAGTCCCAAAGCTTTAGAAATGGCTTTACAACCTTTTCCAGACTGATAGATCTCAATTACTTTGTTTCTCATTTGTTCCTGAATTTCTTTGGATAGCAGCATGATGTCTAGCTTTTGAGGATCTTCTGGTCTACTTCAATTTGTCAAGCAGGTCCTATTTAAGTGATTTCTTGATTGAGAACAGGTGTGGCAGTAATCAGACCTGGGTGTGGCTGGAGAAATTGAACCCAGCTTTTCAAAGATGTGATAAACCACAGTTAATTTATGTTTTAACGGGGGGCAATCACTTTTTCACACAGGGCCATATGGGTTTGGATTTTTTTTTACCCTTACTAATAAACACCTTCATTTAAAAACTGCATTTTGTGTTTACTTGTGTTATCTTTGTGTAATATTTAAATTTTTTTGATGATCTGAAACATTTGTAAGTGTGACATACAAAAACTAGAAAAGCACTCGGAGAGCGCAGACCTCCGCCAAGCGCCACAATTCCCCCCATACAGTGTTTGTGTGTACGTTTTCAGATTCCTTGAGCATGTAAACATATGACTAGCAATTGGATTCACAATGATTCTTTGTTTATTTGACAGGGACAGTGCAATAAACACACAATTAATCAATGACAATCAATCTGATAGTGATAGGATTAGTGGTTCAGTAGTAAAAGCATTGCCTCCTTGGCGGAGGTAATAAACTGAAGTGTTGCTGTTGTGTCCATCTCCTCCACTGACGGATGCAAATTGGGTAGACAGGTTGCCGTGGGTTTTATATTATATTATTTTGGGGTTGCGCTCCGCGGCAAACGAGAATTTAGAAGCTTCGCCGGCAGAGAGCTCGTTTTTGCGCAGCACCTATGGCTGGCCGGTGAATTGCTGCCAAATGCGCAGCTCCTATGGCTGGCCGGGGAATTTCTGCCAAAGAATCCGTCGGCGGACAGCTGCCCGTGTGAGGTTTTGCAGTTGCGCGCAAACACAGGCACGCTGGCGGGCCCAGGCCAGCAGTGTTTTCCGCGTGCTTTTGTGCCTAAAATGTTGAAGAACGCAGAGTTTGTGTTGCAGACACGACGACCAGCGCCCTCCATTGCGCCTGCACACATGTTGAAAATGGCTGTATGTCACAGTGTTGAAAAATGCTTTAAAAAATTCCTGTATCCAGACGGTGAACCGGATCACCCCCAAAGTTTAATCAGTTCTTCCTTGTACCATTTCCAACAACACCTGAAAGTTTCATGGAAATCCGTCCAAGACTTTTTGAGTTATCTTGCTAACCAACAGACAAACAGACAGACAGACAGACAAACAAACACACAGACAAACCCCGGCAAAAACATAACCTCCTCCTGGCCTTTTCGGCCTGGCGGAGGTAAAAATGAGAAATCAGGAAGGAGGCAAACACTTTTTCCAAACCACTGTATATAGCTTTCAAAAACTGAGAACATGAACTGAAAACATAATGAGATAACTTTAATCATCCTAATTTATCTCAGCTCTTGACATTTATGTGGGCGTTGCTTTGACACATATGACCTACTTAAAAAGTTAAAGGTCAAGCATACAGTATGTTTGCTCGGGAATGACACTCTCTGATGATGGCAGTTTCCCCATACAGGACACTGAGTTCCATAACACCACAATAACTGCCTCAGAGCAGCTGAGATGCAGACAAGAGGTTGTTGACCAGTCTACAATTTTTTTTCCAGGACTGATACTAAGACACAGACTAGATAATCAATGACTCCTAACCAAAGTTTGCAGGAAATCACAAACGTACAATCTATTTCTTACTTCAAATGTTTTCATCTTAATGTCCATGTTCACTTTAAGTTCCCCTAACACCCTGAGAACCAAGTGACACGGCAGTGGCACTGTTTTAATTTACTTTATCAGCAATTGGTGAAGAAACTGACACTAATACTATTCTGATAATGGTGGAACAGAGACTCAGATAATGGTCCAGGGTGATATTTATATGGACCACATCCCCACACACCCCAGCTGACTTGACTGAGCTTTGATACAGTATACATGTGCATCTCAATAAATGAGAATGTCACCAAAAAGTTGATTTATTTCAGTAATTCAATTCAAAAAATGAAACTCATATAAACAGATTCATTACACACAGAGTGATATTTCAAGTCTTTATTTCTTTTGATTTTCGTGGTTATGGCTTCTTGCTCATGAAAATCCCAAATTCAGTTTCTCAAAAAATTAAAATATTGTGAAAAAGTTCAATATTGTACACTCATGGTGTCACGTTCTAATCAGCTAATTAGTGTTAAACACCTGCAACTGTTTCCTGAGCCTTTAAATGGTCTCTCAGTCTAGTTCAGTAGTCTACACAATAATGGAGAAGACAGTTGTCCAGAAGACCATCGCTGACACCTTCCACAAGGAGGGTAAGCTAGAAAAGGTTAGTACTAAAGAAGCTGGCTGTTCACAGGGTGTTGTATCCAAGCATATTAATGGAAAGTTAAGTGGAAGGATTGGCATCAAACTGGGGATTCTAAATTGTCCTTAGGTATGTCTGTGAGGGTGAATGGTTGTCTGTCTCTCTGTGTTGGCCCTGCGATGGACTGGCGATCTGTCCAGGGTGTACCCTGCCTCTCGCCCAAAGATGCTGGGATAGGCTCCAGTCCCCTCGCGACCCGAAAAAGATTAAGCGGAAGAAGATGAATGAATGAATAAGTGGAAGGAAAAAGTGTGGCAGAAAAAGGTGCACAAGCAACAGGGAGAATTGCAGCCTTGAGAGGACTGTGAAGCAAAGGCCATTCAAGAATTTGAGGGAGATTCATAAGGAGTGGACTGCAGCTGGAGCCAGTGCTTCAAGAGCCCCCACACCCAGACGTGTCCAGGACATGGGCTACAACTGACACAACTGACACATGTCAAGTCACTCCTGAACCAGTGACAGCATCAGAATCATCTTACCTGGGCTAAAGAGATAACAGATTGGACTGTTGCTCAGTGGTCCAAAGTCCTCTTTTCAGATGAGAGTAAATTCTGCATTTCATTTGGAAATCAAGGTCCTAGAGTCTAGAGGAAGAGTGGAGAGGCACAGAATCCAAGTTGCTTGAGGTCCAGTGTGAAGTTTCCACATTCAGTGATGATTTGGGGAGCCATGTCATCTGCTGGTGTTGGTCCACTGTGTTTTATCAAGTTCAAGGTCAGTGTAGCCATCTACCAGGAAATTTTAAAGCACTTCATGCTTCCCTCTGCTGACAAGCTTTATGAAGATACTGATTTCATTTTCCAGCAGGACCTGGCCCCTGTCCACACTGCCAAAAGTACCAAAACCTAGTTTAATAGTGATGGGAGGGCAGGCTCCGGAGCTTCGAGGGTGCTCTGAGCTTGTCCAGGAAATATTTGGCAAAGCGCGTTTTGAGGCGTGTATTGCTGACGTATGTATTGACGTCATTAGCCTCACCGGCAGGATGTACCACATGACTGGGTCCGGAAGCCATTCATGATTTTGCATGCAACATGAAAAAAAGTGAGCAATGATACACAATGGAAATCCCCGTCCCTCACGTTTTGTGTTGTCGATGTTTTACTGTGTAAGGGATTTGTCACAGACAATTTTCAGATGGAGCCAGCAGCAAAAGCATGGACTTCTCCCGTTTGGGAACATTTTGAGCACATTTCTCCCATTGATGCATTTTTCACAAATAGTGGACATTTATTGTAACTGAAGTGATGGCCTAGACGTAAAGCATCTGCTCTACAACTGGGAGGCTGGGGTTCAAGTCCCAGCTGGGCCATTCTTGTAATTTTATTTTTATTTGCAAGGTGAAGTGTCTGTTGTGTTTCAAAGAGCTTGGCTCATTATTGCGCATCATTATGCTGGGGCACTATCATGCCCTACATGAGAATAAGGACAGAGGTGAATATACTGGGAAAGACAGAAATGTGTCTATCCTACACTGAACAAACTTGCAGTAGCTTTCTTTGCACACCTGCATCCTCTGTGCTCTGAGAGTGTATTCTCCAAAGCTGGAGAAATAATCTAAAAAAAAAAATTGCCTTAGTCCAGAGACTGTTGAAAAATTATTATTTCTTCATAAAAATGGATAAGTAGTACAAGCACACCAAGTAACACAAGTACATTCACTGTAGTCACCTGTTTTATTATTTCTTTTTTCTCTTATTATCATTGATATTTCTTAAGACAGCACATTTATTGAAATTGAAAAAATACACATTAAACCAATAACGCCCTTGTAAAAATCTGCATGCTGTATAATTTTTGTCAACTACATGGCCTAGTAGAGCAAATGAAGTTTCACATGAGGCTTTGTCTATATGAACCATTTTGATGAAGCCTCATCTGGCCACCACTAAGTGGTAGCCTAGAGGTAAAACATCTGTGCTGCATCTGGGGAGTTGGGGTTCAAGTCCCAGCTGGGTTATTCTAACAATTTATTTTTACTTGCAAGGTGAGGTGTCTGTTGTGTTTCAAAAAGCTTGGATACAACAATAACACATCATTATGCTGAGGCACTATAGTGCCCTGCATGAGAATAAGGACAGAGGTGAATGTACTGGGAGAGACAAAAACTTGTCTACCCTACACTGTACAAACTTGCAGTAGTCTTCCTTTGCATACCTGCATCCTCTGTGCTCTGAGAGAGTATTCTCCAAAGCTGGAGAAATAATCTAAAAAAAAAAATCACCTTAGTCCAAAGACTGTTGAAAAGTTATTATTTCTTAAAAAAATGGATAAGTAACACAAGCACATTCACTGTAGTCACCCAAATTTTATTATTTCTTTTTTCCTTTATGATCACTGATATTTCTTAAAAGACAGTGCATTTATTGAAATGGAAAAATACACATTTTAAACCAATAATACCCTTGCAAAAATCTCCATGTTGTATATGTTTTGTCCTCTAGATGGCCTGGTAGAGAAAATAAAGTGTCACATGAGGCCTCGTCTATATGAACCATTTTGATGAAAGGCCTCAAGTCCTCCAGAAATCCTTATCTAGCCATCACTATGGTTTAATGACCATGGTATCACTGTGCTTGACTAGCCAGTAAACTCTCCTGACCTAAACCCCAAAAAGCAGGAGTGTGAAACTGATTCCATGGAGGGCCAAGCATGTTTTACTTTCACCCAGTGTCTTCAGCAGGTGTTCTTGCTGATCAGCAATCAGTGGGAAGAAATTCAGTGAAATCACCTGATGAAGACACTGGGTGGAGGTAAAACCTACAGGGTCTTGGCCCTCCATGGAATGAGTCTTGACACCCGTGCCATAGAGAATCTATGAAGCATTGTCAAGAGGAAGATGAAAGACACCAGACCCAACAATGCAGACGAGCTGAAGGTCACTATCAAAGCAGACTGGGCCTCCATAACACCTCAGCAGCACCACAGGCTGATCACCTTCATGCCATGTCGCACTGATGCAGTAATTTATGCAAAAGGAGCCCCAACCAAGTATTGAGTGTGTACATGGACATCCTTTTCAGTCAGCTAACATCTCTATTAAAAATCAATGTTTTTAAAATTTATTTCATGTAATATTCTTTTTTTTTTTGAGAAACTGAATTTGGGGTTTTCATGAGCTGTAAGCCTTTATCAAAATTAAGAGAAATAAACACTTGAAATATATCACTGTGTGTGTAATAAATCTACAAAATACAGGAGTTTCAGTTTCTGAATTGCATTACTGAAATAAATCAACTTTTCGACGATATTCTAATTTATTGAGATGCACCTGTACTTCCCCACCTGGATGACTGAGATTTATAATAATAAAAAAATATAATAGCCTTGGCAATATATTACTTTTAATAATTGTATCAATTTGAGAGGTGAAACCCAAATTAACTACTGACCAGAATCTGGTGTCCATTTTAATATTATCATTAAAATTGTTATAGTTAATTTCAAATGACTTCGTAAGGTTTCTTGTTAATACCACTCCCACATATTTAATTTCTTTAGTCTTCCATATTATTCTATACTGTTCACAGATTTTTTGAGAGGGGGAGTAATTTATAGTGAGAATTTATCATTTTGTTATTTTTATTTTATACCCAGAATATTTACCAATACCCTCTAATAATCTCATTATCCCAGGAAAAGTTAAGGAAACTAATTTTGTGTAACTCAGAAATGCAGAACTGTACCAGCAGGACAGTTTATGGAAGCACACAAAACAAAGACACATGAAGCCCAATTCATGGCCCAAACTCCTCATTTTATGTAATTATGGGAGTTCGAATCAGTTTGCTACACTATTGCTGTCCTACTATGTGGACATATGGACCGCAGATTACATATAATGCACATAAGTGAACTGCAGCTGTGTGGCAGACAGCTTTATTGCCTGAAAGAGATGCGACCGCAGTCCACAGCCTGCATCCATATCATTTGTAGAACCACCATGAATCCAGCCTGACGGTGAAGTGGACACCCGACATGCACAGTCGCGGCTCAGCCAAAACAAAGAAACACTGAAGACAGCGGGTAGGAACTCTTCTATTTTTCATTAGAAGTCTAATATTTATATGTTAGAAATTCTGCATACTTTTGACTGAAGGACTATATTACCATGGCAGGAACAACATCCTGAATAGAAAACAACAAAAAAGATGCATCATGATGCATCGACAATCCATTCAGGATTGAATCGGAGCCTCCTGAACTGGTTCTGACTCGAATTGTGAGGTGTCTAAAGAGTCCCACCCCTACATTATAAGATATTACTGACACTTAAAAGAGATACTGGAGCTGATAATGTTGCTGTAAAGGTCTAATCTAATGTGATTCCTAAAAGTCCAATAGTTTATTTTTCTGTTCAAAGTTAAACATAACAGAAAGGAGATAGCGAAAGTGAATTCTTAATGCCTTACAGCACCCCACACACCAAAGTGCACCAAGTGAAAGTATCATATCCTACAAGTGTGGTTTGGTGTCCATGGGCTTCCTCTTTCACATTAAAACAAAAAACAAACTGGCAGACGCCTCCACAAAGGAGAACAGCTTTTAAAAACAATGCTTTTAATTCTGATGACCTCATTATTCACATGGCCCTCTAACACACTCTGGGGCTGCAATGACTATTTTTGTTAATGATTAATCTGTCAATCATTTTTTCAATTAGTTGATTAATCATCTGGACATTTATGGTTTTCTTTTCCTCGGATATCTACGATTTTTTTTTCCCCACAAATTCCTCTGATAAGTGTGTGACTTTTTTCATGCGAGTCTGTATTGTTTTTGTCAAAAATTTCAACTTGCTGTTGGGAAATTTGTTTTTTTTTTTTTATTTAAGTTTTTGTAAAGGGTATACAGGTCGTTACAGCAATGCATTGTTTACATTTTCATCACATGTTCCCTTATTTTCTGATATCTGACAACATTGGAAGATTAATTCTTACAACACCCCCTTTTTTTTTTTTTAAAGTGAAAGAAAAAGTGAAATTAAAGAGAAAAAAAAAACAAACAAAAAACAAACAAACAAACAAACCAGTAAAAAACAAACAAAAAGAAAAAGTAAGTAAATAAAGATAAAAGAGCATCTGAGTAGCGTTGGAACAAAGAGCGGAACCATTATTGAAATGGTATTTGTCAAAGATTAGATCTAATGGAAGACACATATGCGGTCCAGGGTTGCCAAAAGTTCATGAACCCATCCATGTCCTGTCTCAGTGCGAATGTCAACTTTTCCATCGAGTAAATGTCTTGGATCACGTTAGTCCAATCTTTAGGTGTAGGACAGTCCTTCAACATCCATTTTTTAGTTAGAGCTTTTTTGCTTGCCAATATTAAAACATTGAATAAGTATTTTTCTCCTCGTCTTTCTAGTGAGTCCGGTAGTAAACCCAAATACAAAGTTACAAAAGAAAAGGGAACTGTAATTTTGAATATTTTCCCCAATATTGTCTGTACCTTGGTCCAATATTGGTGGATAACTGGGCATGACCAAAACACATGAAAATGATTTGCAGTCTTTTCACCACACAAGCGCCAACAGTTCAATCCCTTATGGGTAAATTTGTTTTGTGCAGGTGTTCTGAAAAATCTTGCCAAGTTTTTCCATCCAAATTCTCTCCACTGCAGGGATGAGGTACTTTTCCATTGCTGTTTATTTAGCTTTTCCCATATTTCCAGTTGTAAAGTGAAATTCCCCTCTTTTTCCCATCTCTCTTTTATATAAGATGTGTTGTCTCCTTTTAAGTCTTGAAGACCTTGGTATATTTTAGAAATGTATCTGATCCCTGGGATCCCTTTATATGCCATTAAGAAGACCTTCAGAACACCTGACTGGGCCCTTTCCAAAACCTCCTTTTTAAGTATATTGTTTATGTGGTGTCTAAGCTGGAAGAACCTGTAAAGGTCTTGATTTATTAGGCCTTGTTTTTTCAAATCTTCAAAACTTCTTAAGATTTGCCCTTTAAAAAAATCGTAATATTTTATCAGCCCTTTCTCCTTCCACTTTTTAAATCTGGTGTCTGTTTTATTAGGAGTAAAGTCCTGATCATAGGCGATCCATTGCAGAAGTCGATAGGGCTCTTTAGTTTGATTCTCTCTGACTATCTTAAACCAAATTTTTCGCGGGGTCTCTATCCACGGGTTAGTGTTATTCAAAAGCTTAGGTAAGGCATTGTTCCCTATTATCGCCTGTAGGGGGATGTCACTTGTTATTTGGCATTCGATCTCCTTCCATTGTGCAGTGTAGACTGGGTTACATATCTCTACTAAAGTTTTAATTTGTGCGGCTTTAAAGTAGTCCCTGATATTTGGCAGCGCGAGCCCACCTTTGTCTTTGTTTAGCTGTAGGGTTCTATATCTGATTCTAGGTCTCTTGCCCTGCCATATGAATCTTGAGATCCTTCTGTCCAGCTCCTGCCATGTTTTTTTGGGAGGTTCTACCGGTATTGTTTGGAAAAGGTATAGAAGACGTGGAAGTATATTCATTTTGACTGCTTCAATTCTTTGTGCAGTACCCAAGAATGGTATCATATTCCATCTTGCTAGGTCAGATTTTATTTTTGTCACCAGTGGATCATAGTTTAGTGATATAATTTTGTTGAGTTGTTTCGGGATATTGACCCCCAGATATTTCATAGATTCCGACTCCCAGTTAGTTTTGAGTTTGCTTAGAGAATAATGATTTGGGTCATAGTTGAATGTTAAAACTTGGGTTTTATGCATGTTTAATTTGTACCCCGATAAATCTCCATACTCTGAAAAAACTGAGGTTAGTTCTGGTAAAGAAGTGTCCGGCTGCCCTAGGTATATTAAAATGTCATCAGCAAAGAGTGCTATTTTATGTTCCTTCTGACCAAGTGTAATACCTTGAATTTTTTGGTTTTGTCTTATCCATTGGCTCAGAGGTTCTATGAAGATTGCAAAGAGCAGTGGAGACAGGGGGCAGCCCTGACGACATCCTCTTTCCAGTTCAAAAGATGATGATAAATTACCGTTAATCCTTATTTTAGCTGTTGTTTTTTTATATAATGCCTGTATAGTTCTAATGAAGTTGTTATGAAAATTGAAACTGGATAAGATTCTATATAGAAAAGATCAGTCAACCGAATCGAATGCTTTTTCAGCATCTAATCCCAATATGACTGCATTTAAGTTATATTTTTTTATATGATGAATTATGTGTAAAGTGCGTCGAATGTTGTCTTGTGTCTGTCTTTGTCTTATAAAACCTGTTTGGTCTAAATGAATTAGGTCTGTCAGTATATTTTCTAACCTTTTGGCAAGGATAATGGTAAAAAGCTTATAGTCCTGATTTAGTACACTGATTGGTCTGTAGTTGGAGCACTCTAGTTTATCCTTTTCAGGTTTAGGTATAACTGCAATGACCCCTTCTCTCCAGGAGGGGGGATTTCCCCTGTGTGGAGGACATAATTAAATGTTTTCAGGAGGAGAGGAGATAGTTGCTGTTTAAAGGTTTTGTACCACTCTGCTGTATAGCCATCAGCTCCTGGGGATTTGTTAGCTTTAAGTTTCATAATTGCTTTTTCCAATTCTTTAGGATGTATTTCTGACAGTAGTGTATTATTTTGTGACTCCGTAAGTTGGGGAAGGTTTAATGTGTTTAGGAATGCCTCGGATGCGTTTTTATGTTTTTTGTGGGAGTATAAGTTCTTATAGTAATTCTCGAAGTTTTTAAGAATATCCTGAATTCTGAATTTTATTTCCTTTGATACTGGGTCTCTGATTTTGTAGATTGCTCTTTCTGTTTGATGTTTCCTCAATTTATAGGCTAGCAATTTTGCCGATTTACTGCCTGCTTCATAGTATTTTTGTTTCAGAAATTTAAGTTTCTTCTGGATTTCTATTGTGTAGATCTCATTTATTTGGTTTTTAATTTCCTTAATCTTGAGCGAGTCAGTAGAATGAGTGTTGCCTTTGTGTTCTTTTTCTAGGTTCCTAAGTTCTGACTCTAATGTGGATAGTTTTTCTTGTCTTAGTTTCTTTTGGGTTGCCAGTTTTGCAATAATCTTTCCTCTTATTACAGCTTTGCATGCATCCCACAGTATTAAAGGGGATACTTCTCCATTATCGTTATCTTCCAAATATCTGAGAATATCTGATTCCAATTCATCTTTCAATGGTCCTTTCAGGACATTTGAATTTAACCTCCAAGAAAATGTATTATTTGTGTATTTTTGGATATTTAAGTCCATGTAGATCGGACTGTGGTCGGAGAGATCCATCAGTCCTATTTTACATGTTTTTACTCTTCCAATGTCTCTATTAAACATAAAAAAATAGTCAATCCTTGAGTAAGATGAATGTGGAGTTGAGTAAAATGTATAGTCTTTTACACTGGGGTTGAGTTCCCTCCACACGTCACAGATTCCCAATTCTTTTAGTAGCATCCGAGTCTTCCTGTTTTGGGTGTTATTTTGATGTGGGGAATTACCAGAAGCATCCCAGTATGGATTCAGTCTAAGATTGAAGTCCCCACCACATATCACTAAACCTTGAGCTTTAGTTATCATTAGGTCGAATACATTTTTATAAAATTTCCAGTTAGCCCCTGGGGGAGCATACACATTCAGCAGGGTGATACCTTCTCCCTCTAGCCGCCCAGTTACCAAACTGTATCTCCCTTCTTTATCTTTGTGTTCTGATTTTTTTTCAAATGTAATTTTGGTTGATATCAATGTCGCTACTCCCCTCCTCCTCCCTGATTTATATGAAGATGAAGAGATCATTTTAAACCCTTGTCTACTGAGTTTATTGTGTTCCACGTCTGTTAGGTGGGTTTTTTGTAAAAATATTATTCCTGCTTTGTCTTTTTTCATTTTGCCTAGAATCTTGGATCTTTGAACTGGATTCAGGATTCCTTTTACATTATATGAAATTATTTTGGTTACACCCTGTTTCTCCATTGTGTTGTTTTGTTTAGTATAACTGTGTGGTGGCCCTCTTTTGTGCTACTCAGAAACTGAAAGAACATTAAAAACAAGAAAAACATTAAGAACATAGTGTAAAAAACTTTAAAACAAAAAGCTGTCATAAGAACTTCCTGAGCTGAGGTCTTTTTAAAGACCCTGTAAGAGCCTTGATGGAGTGAAGGCCCTGAGGGAAATTCCTCAAACTCTGTTACGTGTTGAGGGCCCTCTCTTACCACTGAAAGTAGTCCCATGCTTTTAACGTGAGTTTCAAAACCCAATCCAAACTTGTAATGATTTTTTTTTTTTCCTTTTATGCCTAAACCCTGTGAAATTGTGTGCACCCTCCCACCCCCATCACATCAAACATTCACGCAAAAACAGTATTTGTTAGTATGAGGAGAACATGTGGATTATTGTCACATTTCTATTTTAACAAGTTTTTTTTTTTTTTTTTTTATTACAAAGACTTATTTGTTTCAAATAATATGATTGTTCCATGAAATGTTTTACCACATGCTGAATATGCATCTCCTTTAAAGTTTGTTACCTTGTATGAGGGGGGTTGGATGTGCGGATTGATTCAAGAGAAATCCTGATTTTTGATCAGGATTTGTCCTTCAATTCACATATTAAATTTGTTTCTAAGACTGCCTTCTATCATTTGCGTAATATTGCCAAGATTAGGAGCATCTTGTCTCAGAGTGATGCTGAGAAGCTGATCCACGCTTTTGTTAGCTCGAGATTAGATTATTGTAATTCTTTATTATCAGGTTGTCCTAAAACATCTTTAAAAAGTCTTCAGCTGATCCAAAATGCTGCAGCAAGAGTTTTAACAGGTACTAGAAAGAGAGATCATATCTCTCCGGTTCTGGCCTCCCTTCATTGGCTTCCCATAGAGTTTAGAATTAAGTTTAAAATCCTTCTTCTTACTTACAAAGCTCTAAACAATCAGGCTCCTTTTTATTTAAAAGTTCTGATACTACCGTATCATCCTAACAGAGCACTACGCTCCCAAAATGCAGGTTTACTTGTAATACCTAGAATCTCCAAAAGTACAATGGGAGGCAGAGCCTTCAGTTATCAAGCTCCTCTCCTGTGGAATCAGCTGCCAATCTGGATTCGGGAGTCAGACTCGATCTCTGTTTTTAAGAATAGGGCTAAAACCTACCTTTTTGATATAGCCTACAATTAGGGAGGGATCATGTGTTTTCTGAACCCTCCCTTAGTTATGCTGCTAATAGGTTTAGTCAGCCGGGGGACCTCCAGTAATGCACTGGGCCTCACTCCTTTCCTCACTCTCTATGAAATATTTTTTTTTTGCTGGTCATTAACATTTGTTTGTTCTCTCCCATAGATTGAGTCCCCATCGTGCTGTTTGCTCTCTACATGTCTGTTCTTTTCTTCTTCTCTATCCCCTCACCCCCCAGCCAGTCGCAGCAGATGACTGCCCCTCCCTGAGCCTGGTTCTGCTGGAGGTTTCTTCCTGTTAAAAGGGAGTTTTTCCTCTCCACCGTCGCCAAGTGCTTGCTCACAGGGGATCGCCTGATTGCTGGGGTCTTTCTGCAACTGTGGGGGTCCTCCCTACAGTTGATAGTGCTATGAGATGACTGTTGTTGTGAAATGGCGCTATATAAATAAAGTTGAATTGAATTGAATTGAATTGAATTGAAAAGAGAAAAAAAAAAAAAAGGTCGCTATTCCAACCTGAAAACGGATAGTTTATCCGCGACGCACTGGTGCTGGGTTTCCCGCTGCTGGTCCGTGGATTTTGAGGGTCTTTGTGTTGTCCATGTTTGCGCTTTGATCTTCTCACTCGGGTCTGCTGCGGGTTTAAATACCGTTACCGGGAGCCCTCTTTTCGCCATGTCAGCTGTTGCTTCTTCCGCCGAATTATAGAGACACGTTTCATCGCCGTAGAAGACCCTTAACTTCGCAGGAAATGGTGTCTGAAAGCGCAATTTCTTCTCTCTTAACACCTTTTTCGCGTCATTGTATTCCCTGCGCTTTTTAAGGACCTCCGGGGCGTAATCGTGTTCCACGTAGACTTTTCTCTCCTGGTGCATAAATCCTTTTTTCTGCCAGGCCAGTCTTACAACCTCTTGTTTTATTTTGAAATTGGAAAATCTTACCAACACCGAACGTGGGGGCGCTTCCGCCGCCGGCCTAGCGGCTAATGAACGATGTGCCTTTTCTATCTTCAAGTCGGTGGTTTGTGGAATATCCAATTTCTCTCTTAGTAAGGATTCCACGCATTCTGCCATTGAGTTAAAACCATTTTCGGTTCCTTCTATCAGACCATGAATTCTTATGTTGTCTCTTCTTTGTTTTCCTTCTTGGTCGGTTAGCTTAGCCTCTATAGCTGCTTGTCTTTTGCGTAGGTCTAGCACAGAATCTTCGAGCACTTTTATTCGATCCTCTGTTTCCAAGATTCGGTTCTTGGCCTGGTCCACTCTGCTGTTTGTCCTTTTCAATTCTTCTCTGAATTCCCGAAATTCGGCCGTAACTTCTCGGCGAAATCGTCGTAGCTCCTCAAATAGTGATTTCAGGCTAACCCTTTTGTTAGCTATCACCAGTTCCTCGTCTTCTGAACGGAGATCTTCCAGTTCAGATTCTCCGGCCGATATGTGTCCTGGCCTGGAGAATTTCAGTTTCTTCTGTTTTCCTTTAGACATGATGATTTTGTCTTTTGATTTTCACTCCTCCAAAAATCCGTTTAGTTTGATTTTCAAGGTGTTATCCTGGATTGGGTCTGAGAGCTTCAGTGTTAAGCTGCAGTCGCCATGGCGTCCAGACCGGAAGTCGCTGTTGGGAAATTTGTGATGTTTTTTCTTCCAAGTTTGTAACATTTTTATCAAATTTGTGACCATTTTGAAAGGAATTTGTTTTTCTGCTCCTAAAGGTGCAATTTTTTTTGTGTGAATAAGATACCTTTTCTTGTGTCAAAAATATGCAACTAGGTCCTTGAGGCACTTGTATTTTTCCCCACAGAAATAAGTACTTTTTATTGCACTAAGAAGTTTGAAACATTTTTCATGTACTGTAAGTTTTGAAGTTTTTCAAATCTGTGCATCTTCGGAAATGTGATTATTTTTCTTGTATGATTTTTTTTTGCTTATATATATATACGTATATACTGTATATATATATATATATATATATATATATATGTGTGTGTGTGTGTGTGTGTGTGTGTGTGTGTGTGTGTGTCCCTTTTCTCAGAAATTTGTGATGTTTTTTTTAATTTTAATTTTTGTATTTATTTTTTTCCTCATATGGTGGAAGCAGGGCTGCGAAATAAATCGATTCTAAATCAAAATTTAATTAATTAGTTCAGACAATGAAAAAAAAATTGTGAAAATCAATGTTCCTGTTTACTAGAGTAAATAGTGAGAAAATTCAGCTCTAAGCCCCTCCTCCATCATGGGGACAGACCAACATGCAGGTAAACATGGCTGTGGACATCAGTGAGTGACTTCTGTTTACTGCACAAAAACTAACAAGATTGGTTTGACTTTGTTAATTCAGCTTTAAGATAATAGAGGAACCCTTGATTTTTTTAATAGTTAAATTTATTAAACTTCCATCCATCCATCTTCTTCCACTTAATCCTTTTTGGGTCGCGGGGGGGCTGGAGCCTATCCCAGCATCTTTGGGCGAGAGGCAGGGTACACCCTGGACAGATCGCCAGTCCATCGCAGGGCCAACACAGAGAGACAGACAACTATTCACTCTCACAGTCACACCTAAGGACAATTTAGAATCCCCAGTTTGACTTATATTGGCAATTTATAAGTCAGAAATCTGTGGATTTACCTTTGTTTGATCAAACATTTATTTTAAAAAAAGGTTTGGTTTCAAATCAGGTTTGCAATTTATTCCCAATAGGGAAAAAAGGGAATTAGAAAAATATCACAATATAACTTTGCTGAGTTGGAAATGGGTGAAAAAGGGTGCATAGATGATTAGTCAATTGTGAAATTAGTTGTCCATTCACATCCAGTGCTAAGGTAAACAGCATGTTCACATTTTAACCTCAACAGATTTTTACAGGGGATATCTGCTTTTTGACAAAAAGTCACAGTCAACCCATCACTTCACTCCCACAGTTAAACACAAAGGCCATGAGTGAGTGAGGGGAAAGCGACTGAATGAGCTCAGCAGTGTTTACAGTAAGCCATCAAAAGAGCCGTACTTTACATGAGACATGTGTGAACCACTGTGTTACAGACCACAGAGAAGAGACGCTGAGCTCTCTTCCTACAGGAACCATCTATGATATTATCAGGTTTAAGCAGTGGTTGCAGCGGGTTATCCCCCCACAATCATCTCTGACATGAATCCCAGGTTTTATCAGCACCGTGCACCCACCTGTAGGTATTTGGCAGTCCCTCCAGTCAAAATACCCAGCGTAGATGCCAGGCTCCAGGGAGCCGGCAATCGGGTCAGCTCGTCTCTCAACATAGGCCTCGAAAAGTCTTCTGTCCAGCTGGCGAACGGCGTCCACACTCACCTGGTAGGACAGAAACACATCATGGAGGAACAAAGACAAAAGTAAGGATTATTTGTATCTTAAGCAGAGCTGTTTCTCCCTAGGGCAGCACGGTGGTGGACTGGTTAGCACTGCGGCAGCAGAGCAACTCACCCTTGGCCGGGGGATCTTGGGTCCAATCCCAGCCCCCGACCAACAGTGATCTGTGTGGCGTTTGCATGTTCTCCCCGTGTCTGTGTGGGTTTACTCCGGGATTTTTCCGGTTTCCTCCCACATGCCAAAAACATGCAAGTTAATTGGCATCAAACTGGGGATTCTAAATTGTCCTTAGGTATGACTGTGAGAGTGAATGGTTGTCTGTCTCTCTGTGTTGGCCCTGCGATGGACTGGCGATCTGTCCAGGGTGTACCCTGCCTCTCGCCCAAAGATGCTGGGATAGGCTCCAGCACCCCCTGCGACCCGAAAAGGATTAAATGGAAGAAGATGGATGGATGGATGTTTCTCTCTATAAAGTCTTCTTCTTCTGGCTGCTCCCTTCAGGTGCTGCCACAAACGATCATCTGCCTCCATCTCACCCTATCCCTTAATATCCTTATTATCCCTCGTCTCTCTGTAACACCAACCCTCTCCATAGCTTCCTTCACTATGTCCATGAATCTTCTCTCAGTACAGTCTTGTAAATCTTCCCTTTCACTCTTGCTGCTATCCTTCTGTCACAAATCACCCCTGACACTCGTCTCCACCCACTCCACCCTGCCTGCACTCTCTTCTTCACCATCGCTATGGATGGGTGACCCCAGGTATTTAAACTCATCTACCTTCACTTCCTCTACTCCTTCCATCTTCACCATTGCACCTGCCTTCCTCTCATTCACACTCATGTATTCTGTCTTGCTTCTACTGACTTTCATTCCTCTTCTCTACAGAGCATACCTCAACCTCTCCTTGTTCTCTTCCACCTGCTTCCTACACTCAATACAGATCACAATGTCATCTGCAAACATCATGGCCCATGGAGACTCCTCCCTGACCTCATCTGTCAGCCTGTCCATCACCATGACAAACAAGAAGGGGCTCACAGCCAATCCCTGATGTAATCCCACCCCACCTTGAATCCATCAGTCACTCCTACAGCACACCTCTCCACCGTCTTGCTGTCCTCATACATGTCCCTGCACCACCCTCACATACTTCTCTGCTCCTCCTGACTTTCTCATACAGTACCACATTTCCTTTCTTGGCACCCTATCATCTGCTTTCTCTAGATCCACAAAGACCATGCAACTCCTTCTGACCTTCTCTATACTTCTCCATCAAAACTCTTAAAGCAAACATTGCATCTGTAGTACTCTTTCTTGGCATGAAACTGTACTGCTGCTCAATGACTGTCACCTCTCCTCTTAACCTGGCTTCAACAACTCTTTCTCATATCTTCATAGTGTGGCTGACCAACTTTATGCCTCTGTAGTTACTACAGCTCTGAGCATCACCCTTCTTCTTGAAAACTGGCACCAAAACACTTCTCCACTCCTGAGGTATTCCCTCACCCGCTTTTTCTTTATGCCAACCTCTTCCTTTAAATACTTTCCTGTACCTCCTCATTCCACCACCAAGTCTCCTTGTCTCCTTTTCTCTGTCCAGAGGATGCACCACACCCATTTCTACCTGTTTACCTCAATACATCTGCTGTAGTTTCCAAGTTCTGTGGTAATTCTTCCCTACTACACAGAGCCTTTATCAACTCATTCCTGAACTCTGTGCGACCTTCTACCTTCTATAACTTCCCCCATTTAATCTTAGGCTCTGCCTTCACTCTCTTCCTCTTCTTGCTTTCCAAGGTCATCCTACAGACTACCATCCAATGCTGTCTAGCTACATTCTCCCCTGACACCACCTTGCAGTCTCCTATCTCTTTCAGATTTCTCCTTCTGCATAAGATGTAGTCCACCTGTGTGCACCTTCCTCCACTCTTGTAAGTCACCCTATGTTTCTCTCTCTTCTTCAAGTATGTGTTCATCACAGCCATTTCAATCCTTTTAGCAAAATCCACAACCATGTGTCCTTCCACATTTCTTAAGACCAGACCTACCCAGGACCTCCTCATCACCTCTGTTCCCTTCACCTACATGCCCATTAAAGTCCACTCCAATCACCATCCTCTCCCCCCTGGGAACAATCTCTCCCACTCCATCCAATTTACTCCAGAATTTGTCTCTCTCTTCTACCTGATCCAACTTGTGGGGCATATGCACTGACAACATTCAACATCACACCTTCGATTTCTAGCTTCAAACTCATGATTCTGTCTGACTCCCTCTTTACCTCCTGAACACTCTTCACATACTCTTCCTTCAAGATTACTCCTACTCCATTTCTCTTCCTATCTGCACCACGGTAGAACAGTTTAAATCCACCTCCAATACTCCTAGCCTTGTTTCCCTTCCATCTGACTTCTTGAACACACAGTATATCTACCTTCCTTCACTCAATCATATCACCCAACTCTCTGCCTTTACCAGTCATAGTCCCTACATTTAAATGTCCCTACTCTCACCTCCACCTCTACCTTTCCTATTCTCTCTCTGCCTCTAAACACTCTTCCCCCCTCTCCTCCTCCTTGATCTTTGACCAACAATAGCCCAATTGCCACAGGCACCCTGTCAGTTAACAGCATTATGGCGGTCGTTGTTAACCCGGGTCTCAACTGATCCAGTATGGAAGTCTCATTCATCTTGATCCGCATGCTTGATTTGGCCAAGGTTTTATGGCAGACGTCCTTCCTGACACAACCCTCCCAATTTACACAGGTTTGGGACCGGCACTAGGAGTACACTGGCTTGTGTGCCCTCCTGTGGCTGGGTTGTTTCTGCCTATAAAGTACACAAATGCTAAGGGCCCCCTCAGCCACTGGGGGGACCCAAACTTACAAAATCATTCACAATATTCATGGAGGAGAATTAAAATTACCATCAATTTCTTCTCTCGTAACTTTGCAACTTTTTTCTTCTAAAGCTGCAACTTTTTTCTCATAAATTTGTGACTTTTTTCTTGTAAATTTGGAACTTTTATCAAAGTTTTGAATGATTTCTTGTTTTTTTTACTGTTTTTTTTTCATCAGTTCCTACTTATTGACAAAAAGTAATTTTTCAAAGAAAATTATAGTTTTTTTCTTTTACTGGAAAACCAACCAAACACTTTGCTTTGTGATTCAGCCATTAGTCATTGTGTGCATCATGTGTGAAGGAGAGAGTGCTGTAAATATGGAACCGAGCTTCCAAGACAGTGACCTTTACATGTTTTTAGAGTCATATCTCTGCTCAGAAGAAGCCTGCACCTCTGATCAGCCTTGCTAATACACCACAATAAAGAAAAGACAAGCGCACTCTGAGGCCAGTGCAATACCCCCCGCCTCCATTTTCTCTGAAGATCCCAATACTTACTGATGGAGAGCAGTTTTCAACTTTTCAATATAATTACTGTGGCAGAACCAAATTATGATAAACCCATCCTCCATAAATATACATACAACAAAGTATACAACCCATAGATGTACGGCAGAATCCCAAGGTGAACCTGTGTAGCAAGTTTGGTGACCCTAAAGAGCTTTACACGTTCTTTACAGTCCCTCCAGGATTTCGCGGGATTTTTTTTTAAATTGTTGCGGTAAGTTGTGGGGCTCTCCTTGGGGATTTCCTGAATTGCGCATTGGCCCATGTCCAGACCGGAGATTTACAGCTTTAAAATTCATTGACAAGATGTAGTAGTGACTTTTACCTCTAAAGATGTATAAACTGTTACAACACTAGCTGTAGTATTAGATTTGCTTGGGGTTTTTTTGTGGTTTTACGACGTCTCCTCTCCTCATGTGCGCTCCTGAGACGGGGGTGCTTTCAGGCAGACAGATGTTTTTCAACACAAATCCTGCACTTCATACATGCAGTCATTATGGAGACTCGAGGAGACGTTCACCGGCGGAGACAGAGGAAGGAACAATGTGGGAAAACTCGCAGGTGATTGTTTTTTTTTTAAATCACACACTGTTTTTTGCTGATGTCTTCTGTATATACTCACTGTAAACATGGAAGTAAGCGCAGTGCAGCACTGCATTTGATTGGTCAGACTGATGACATACATGTTTGCACGCTACTCAGGGACAAACCTGATTAGCGAAATTGGTGGAAGTTGACGACAACTGGCCAAAACAGCGGTAAAGTTGTGGTGACTGGACAAAATTCAAATTATGCAGGACCTGCTGAAGTTGCAGGAATTGGTAGAATTGCAACATCACAAAATCCAGGAGGGACTGTCAATAGTAAGAGACCATAGGGAGTGCCAACCTTGACCTTTGACTCCCAAACCTGTAGTTGGAGATTACGGTCTCAGAGTGACCCTATGTACCAGGTTTGGTGACTCTAGCTTTCTTTGTTGTTGAGATATACTTTATAAGGCATTTTGATGTTGACCTTTGACCTTGCAATACCAAAACCATGCTTCAGGGTCACAGGGTGAACCTGTGTACCAAGTTTGGTGGCCTTAGCTTTACTTGTTGTACAGTAATAAGGCATAAGGAATGTTAACCTTGACCTTTAACCTTTTGACCCCAAACCCACAGTCAGAGGTCAGGATCCCAAGGTGAACCTGTGTAGCAAGTCTGATGACCCTAACTTTACTTGTTGTGCAGTAATAAGGAATAAGAAATGCCAACCTTGACCTTTGATCTTTTGACTCCAAACCCATATTCAGAGGTGAGGATCCCAAGGTGAACCTGTGTAGCAAGTTTGGTGACCCTAGCTATCTTTGTTGTTGAGATATAGTTTATAAGCCATTTTGATGTTGACTTTTGACCTTGCAATCCCAAAACCATAGTCACAATTTAGGGTCACAGGGTGAACCTGTGTACCAGGTTTGGTGACCCTAACTTTATTTGTTGTACAGTAATAAGGCACAGGGAATGTTAACCTTGACTTTTTGATCCCAAACCCATAGTCTGAGGTCAAAATCTCAAAGTGAACCTATGGATCAGGTTTGGTGGCCCTAGCTTTACTCGTTTTATAGTAATAGTGCAAATGGAATGCTAACCTTGACCTTTTGACCCCAAACCCTTAGTCAGAGGTCAGGATTCCAAGGTGAACCTGTCTAGGAAGTCTGGTGGCCCTAACTTTATGTGTTGTATACTAGTAAGGCATAAGGAATGTTAACCTTGACCTTTGACCCCAAACCCATTGTCAGAGGTCAGGATCCCAAGGTGAACCTGTCTACCAGGTTTGGTGGCCCTAGCTTTACTTGTTTTATAGCAGCAGTAAATGTAGCACTTACCATTGTGTAACTGCAATGTTAACTTTGAACTTTGACCCCTTGACCCCAAACCCATAGGTAGGTGAGGGTATAAGTCATCCAAGATGTGTATTAGATACAACTACTGTATCTTTTTGAAAAGCCTACATCATTTCTTTCAGTAGTTAGTTTAGAAGATTTAGGGAAAAAAATCTGACCTCTGACCTCAAGGTCATCTGATGATAGTGAAATTGCAATATGCGCATCATCAGAGTATATCAAACCATTTTTTTTTTTTTTTTTTTTGTTACTTATTTGTACCTGTAGGTAGATTTGGTTTGCAGTCTGGTGACAAGCCACCGGCTGCCGGTCGCTGCGTGCGCGAGCGCCCTAAACCTACATGTTTTTGGTATGCAGGAGGAAACCGGAGAAATCCCGGAGTAAACCCACGCAACACGGGGAGAACATGCAAACTTCACACAGCTCACTGTTGGTCGGGGGCTGGGATCGAACCCACGATCTCATGATCCCCGCGGTCCCCCGGCCGAGGGTAAACTGTGCTGCCACAGTGCTAAACCACTGCGCCACCATGCAGCCCATGATACCAAACCATGGTACCAAGTTTCAAAATAATCGGAACAAAACTGTAGGGGGAGTTGATTTCACAAGACAGTTACTGTCTATGAAGTGAGGTGAAACAGGAGGTTATAGAGCAGGGGCTACAATTCCCGCCAAAAGCATCCGATCAGAACCAAATTGCAATATGCGCATCCTCAGTGTATATCAAACCATGGTACCAAGTTTTAAAACAATTGGACCAAAACTGTAGGGAGGAGTTGATTCCACAAAAATGGGACAGACGGAGGGAATGACCCATAACATAATCCCCCTTCGGTCAAAGCCCAAAGAGGTCAAAGAGCCCTTTGGGCTTTGACCAGCGGGGGATAAAAAAGCTATGAGGCAAAGCTGAGTGTTCCCTCCTACTACTGCACACTTCATACATGTTCAAAAGTGACAGACGAAGACTTGTAGTGTAGTTTTTAATACTGACCCGTGTGATCTTCTCTGTCCCTGTGAAGCCGTGTTTCTCAAAGTGATCAGCCAGGTTCAGGAAAGTGTGCCGCTCCAAATACTGACAGTTACTGAGGATGATCAGCAGACGCTGCTCCTGCACATACGTATACAAAACATCCTGCTTACTGTTGTTATTCACAGTTATCTAAAAAAAAATAATACATCTCTAGTGTAATGTTTTAAGATATTCATCAGCAGAGGTGGGTAGTAACTAGTTACATTTACTCAAGAACATGAACTTAAGAAACCTTTTTCCACACAATTGTACTTTTGTGAGTAGCTTCATTGCAGGACACTTTTTACTCTGATTTGAGTACATGTTTGAAGAAAAATCTGTACTTCTACTTAAGTATATTTGGTTGCACTCTTTGGGTAACTTTTAATTTCACTGTTTTGGAAACTGGTCAGAAATGTGCTTGTTAATGAAGTGAAAATCACTTTGTCAGTCTGCCTTAATATAATGTAGCCTATTATAAAAAGTTCCATCCATCCATCCATCCATCTTCTACCGCTTTTCCGGAGGTCCGGGTCGCGGAGGCAGCAGTTCAAGCAGAGAAGCCCAGACTTCCCTCTCCCCAGTCACCTGCTCCAGCTCTTCAGAGGGGATACCAAGGCGTTCCCAGACCAGCTGGGAGACATAGTCTCTCCACCGAGTCCTGGGTCTGCCCCGGGGTCTCCTCCCAGTGGGACGTACCTGAAACGCCTCAAGTGGGAGGCGTCCAGGAGGCATCCTAATCAGATATTATAAAAAGTTCCCATAGCTAAATAAAATAATGACCCATCAAACATGAGATGTAAACTTGAACTTTACAGCTTAATCAGAAGTGTTTGTAGCAACACAATTAAATAATAGCTGCTAAAGTGTAAAAATTCAAATAGCAGCTCTGCTGCTCCATAAAGGCTGTTGTAACTGTGTGTTAAAAACAAACTGGAGTAATATTCAACTCCATTAAAGTAAAAAAAAAAAAAAAGAAAATACCAAGCTAGTCCATCCTGTCTGAAACCTTGCTGGGTCTAGAAGTTTAATTAGACTTCAGATGAAAATTAAAAGAACTTCTTCCATGGTGAACTTATATGGCCCCAATATTGATAATCAAAACTTCTTTGTTAATTTATTCCTTACTTTATCATCACTTACAGGGCAACATATAATAGCAGGGGATTTTAATTGTACATTGAATCCCAGTATAGATAGATCAACAGGACTGGACTGTACGCACAATGGATGTAGGATGACTATTAATCATTTTATGAAAGAATTGAGATTGCTAGATATATGGAGAGAAATGAAACCACAAGTCAAAGCCTATTCTTGTTATTCTAATACCTATAAGACATTCTCACGTATTGACTATTTTGTGATCTCTACAGAATTAAGGTCCAAGATTCAAAATTGTTTCAATGATAACATTGTGATCTCTGATCATGCACCCTGCTGTCTAATATATGTAGATAAGAAATTGACAAAGGATCCAGGTAGGTGGCATTTTCAGCATAAATGGCTTCAGGATGAGGAATTTGTTAAGTACATAGAAAAACAGATAGATGAGTTCTTTGATATTAATACTACACAAACAACGGCATGTACAAAGTGGGAGGCTTTCAAAGCTTTTATTAGGGGGCATATTATTAGTTATACAGGTTCAAAATCTAAGAAGACTCAAGAGGAGAGAGTCTAATTGGAACGTAAAATAAAAATTCTTCAAGAAAAGGTGTATGGAGGAAGTAACCCACAGTTAGAGAACGAATTACTGATTCTGAGAGCTGAATATGATAAAAAAAAATAATCAGCGAATAGAGCTGCCTTGAGTCTTCTAAGATTGAAGCAAACTTTTTATGAACAAGGTGAAAAATCAGTAAAATTATTGGCATGGCAGATTAAACAATTAGAATTTAAAACACCAATTACCAGTATTATAAGTAACGGACAGGTAGTTATAGATCCTTTAGAAATTAATAGTGCCTTTAGAGATTATTATGAAAAACTATATGATACAAAAAAATGAAACTGACTTAACAAAACTAAATTGGTTTTTGGGTGGATTATCTATACCAGGGGTCGGCAACCCACGGCTCCGGAGCCGCATGCGGCTCTTTCATCCCTCTGCTGCGGCTCCCTGTGGCTTTGGAAAATAAATAATGAGTATTTTATTTTAGTTCATTAGTTTTTAAAATGTAATTCTAAATTTGAAGATTATGGTGATCTTGTAAAATCTAAAAAAAAAAAAACGTGTTAAAGTTTAATCACCATCAGCGAAAAATCAACACGAAGTCGGAAGTCGTCTCCCGCGATAACCCGGATGTGTTGTGTTCAAGCTACTGCTGTATTGTAAACAGCCCTGCGATTGGATAGTTGCAAACGATTGGACCAATCAAATGGCTCGTTGTATGCTTTTTCAAAGATTCATGGCGGCATGTTCTCAAGGATGTGATTTTCTGTTAATTCGCCGAATTCCGCTTTATTTTATCTTCCAGGAAGATAAAGTACGTTAAGTACGTTAGCGGCTTGTGGTCCACGAACGCAGTGAAGCTGCGCCCTTTCAGGCAGGACTGGAAGTGGCGTATGGCCACCGGTAATCGGTATAGCCAGGTGGAGAGTCATTAACTCTACAACGGCTGTATGAGCTGGGCTGGCGCGAGGGATGAAACGGTAATAAAAGTTAACCATCCCCTTTTATGATTCCAAACAGTTTGAAATTGACAGTGCACAGTGGACATTGACTCATAACTTTTGAATATTTCTAAGACTTGGCTGCATCAGTTATTGTACAAAATGAACTGCTCAAGACTCAATGGAGATTGAAACTGGTGATCTGAAATGAATGCTGAAATTATAAAAAGTAATGGTATGTTGGAATTTTATTTCTATTATGGAATAGATAAAAAATTAACTGATTTTGATTTGATCAAGTGTTAAAGCATGTGATGGATAATGCTTGTTGGAATATTTTAGGAATGCTATCTTCTTGGAATATAAGTCAATATTATACAGTAATAAGTGGCATTCAGCTGTTTGTTTTATGTCATTTAAGCACAGTTCTAGTACTTAAAAATCATAAAAACCCAGGAGCTTCGGGGGGCTTTGCCCCCCTTGCCCCCCATCCCACCCCGGACCCCGCTGGGGGACTATGTCCCCCAGACCCCCTGCTGAATTTTCAGATAATTTCCCCAACCCCAAATCACATTGCTGGTTCGTGTTGGAATTCTGAGCTTTCGGTATTGTTTTCAGCGGAATTATGAGATTTTTATCAAAGGATCAGGAGTCATCAGTGCTAGAAATAGCACTCTCCTTTCAACCCAATGTCAACCTTCAACCCAATGTCTTTTTTTTTTCGGAGTTCAAAATGTTTTTGTTGCATGCAGAAATGTAATTTTGTTTTCTCTGCAGGAGTTCCCTGATTTCATAAATGCAACACATTATAGTTTGTTTATACATAGCATAAAGGGGAAAAAAAGTTATATGCAGTGTTATTTCATTTTAAGTGTCAAAAGGGTTTTTGTGGCTCCCAGTGTTTTCTTTTCTGTGGGAAACGGGTCCAAATGGCTCTGAGCGGTAAAGGTTGCTGACCCCTGCCCTGGACAGATCGCCAGTCCATCGCAGGGCCAACACAGAGAGACAGACAACCATTCACTCTCACAGTCATACCTAAGGACAATTTTTTTTTTTTCCACAATATCTTTATTGAACCTTTTTTTTTTTTTTTAACAAACATGATACAAACAATCAAACACTAACACTAAAGTACTACAAAAAAAAAAAAAATGCACTAAAAACACCAACAACCACCAACAAAATCAAATCTTCAACAATGCTCCTCTGTTTAGTCTAGACAATCCAATACATAAGTATACATATTATGTTCACCAGTTTGGAATTTACAAGGTCCACACACATCATTCACCTTCTTCTTCAAGAGTTATGTTTAAATTTTTTACATAATCAATAAAAGGTCTCCATATATTCTCAAACACAATTTCCTTTGATTTCAGTATATATGTTATTCTTTCTAATGGAAGGTTTGTTAACATCTGTCTTAACCACTGAGTCACATCTGGTCTATGAGTCTTTTTCCATAATAGTGCAATACATTTTTTGGCATTAAGCAAACTGAGGTCTATGAATGTTCTTTCACTTTTATTGAAATTATGCTTTTCTGGGTACAGACCCAACAAAACCAGTTTAGGATTCAATATGATTTGTTTTGAGATTATTTTTTCAATTGTTACCCTCACCTCTTCCCAAAACATTCTTATTAATCTACATTCCCATAAACAATGAAATAGGGTTCCTTTACTTTCCATGCATTTTGTGCATGTATCTGGTATATTTTTGTTATATCTATTTAACTCCTCCGGTGTAACATACATCCGCATTAACCATTTGAAATGTATCAATTTAAGGCGTGCATTTATTGATTTGGTTTGAGCTTCTGTACAAGCCAATTCCCATTGTTCCTCTGAAATTTCAATTTGCAGATCTTCTTTCCAGTAGTTTAATCTTTTCAGTGAATTTTCACTTGAAGATAGTGTCAATGAGTTATAAAACTCTGAAATAATACCCTTTCTTTTACTATCTTTCATCATCATTTTTTCCAAGGATGAATAAATAGGTCGAGTGAGAGCTTTATTTTGATTTGATCGAATAAAGTTTCTAAGTTGAAGATATTTAAAAAAATGTGTTCTATTGAGATTAAATTTGATCCTCAGCTCTTCAAAAGACATTATGTTGTCTGCACATGGCAAATATAAATCCTGAATCTTTTGTATCCCTTTTAAATTCCATACTTTAAATACAGCGTCCGCTCTCCCTGGTTTAAAATATTGATTACCCCATATTGGACTAAATTGTGACAATAACTGTGGTTCTTTTAAATAGTTTTTAGCTTCACACCATATTTTGATCATATGCTTTACAAATGGATTTTTAACTTGTTTTTGTAATTTTTTTGCCGAATCTGAGTATATGAATATGGGAAGAGGTAAAGGTAAATTGTATGATTCCATTTCAGTCCAGTGAGGGAGATCATTTGATGAAAAATAATATGTCATAGACCTCAGTTGTGCCGACCAATAATACAACATAAAATTTGGACATTTCAGACCTCCACGATCAAATGGTAAATATAATAAAGACAGACGTAATCTAGCCCTCCTGTTGTTCCATATAAATTCCACTAACTTTTTTTTTATTCTTGAGAATAGATCTAAAGGTGGTGATAAGGGAATGTATTGAAATAAATAAAGTATTTTAGGTAAAATATTACTTTTAAGTATATTGATTCTCCCGATCATCGACATTGGTAGTGACATCCATCTCTGAGTTAACTCACTGATATCTGACATTAAGGCTTCATAGTTGACACTGGCGACTGATTCTAGCTTAGGCATAATTTGGATTCCTAAATATTTAAACTGATTTACAACATTGAATTGATTTACCTCAGGGGCTGGGTAATTTCTCTGGGTCTCATTTAGCATTAATATTGAAGATTTAGTTTTATTTATTTTATATCCTGATATTTCCCCAAAATTCTTTATTAAATTCAACAAGGTTGGAATTGATTTTTTTAGATTCGACATAAACAAAATTATATCATCGGCGTACAGGGAGATTTTATGTTCTGTTGGTCCAACTTTAATTCCATATATTTGTGAATGTAAACGTATCGCTATCGCTAAAGGTTCAATTGCCATAGTAAACAGTAAAGGTGAGAGTGGACAGCCTTGTCGACATCCTCTATTGATTTTTATTGGTTTTGAAATATTGTTATTTGTTAGGATTTCTGCTGTAGCATTATTGTATATTATTTGAACCCATTTTATGAAATTATTTCCAAGTCCAAACCTTTGTAGGACTTCAAAAAGAAAGGGCCATTCAACTCTATCAAAGGCCTTTTCGGCGTCCAATGATAGGAGAGCTGTATCCGGTGCTTCTTTATTAAAATAGATAATATTAAATAGTCTTCTTACATTATGGAAGCCTTGTCTACCCTTTATAAAGCCATTCTGATCTCGATTAATAATATTTGGTAAAATTTCTTGTATTCGTCTTGCTAAAATTTTACAGATTATCTTAAGGTCGGCGTTTAATAGGCTTATTGGTCTCATATTTTCACATTTATTAGAGGGCTTACCTGGTTTTGGCAGCAGTATAATTAAGGCATTATTTATGTATGATGGTAAATTATTATTTTGAAATGCTTCTAAAACCATTTCCAAAAAAGGTTTTATTAATTTATTCTTAAATTTTTTATAAAGGTCAACTGGAAGACCATCTGGTCCTGCACTTTTTCCTGATTTCATATTATCAATGGCTAGCCCAACTTCTTCTTGACTAATTTTAGACTCCAATATCTCCCTGTTTTCATTTGGAATACACGGTATAGATAGTTCGTTCAAAAACCCATTTAGTTTTGTTAAATCAGGTTCATTTTTGGTATCATATAATTTTTCATAGTAATCTCTAAAGGCTCTATTAATTTCTAAAGGATCTATAACTACCTGTCCGTTACTTATAATACTGGTAATTGGTGTTTTAATTTCCAATTGTTTAATCTGCCATGCTAATAATTTTCCTGATTTTTCACCTTGTTCATAAAAAGATTGTTTCAATCTTAGAAGACTCGAGGCAGCTCTATTCGCTGATTTTTTGTCGTATTCAGCTCTCAAAATCAGTAATTCATTCTCCAACCTTGGGTCACTTCCTGCATACACTTTTTCCTGAAGATTTTTTATTTTATGTTCCAATTTAGCTCTCTCCTCTCGAGTCTTCTTAGATTTTGATCCTGTATAACTAATAATATGCCCCCTAATAAAAGCTTTGAAAGCCTCCCACTTTACACATGCTGATGTTTGTGTAGTATTGATGTCAAAGAACTCGTCTATCTGTTTTTCTATATACTTGACAAATTCCTCATCCTGAAGCCATTTATGCTGAAATTGCCATCTACCTGATTCCTTTGTCAATTTTTTATCTACATATATTAGACAACAGGGTGCATGATCAGAGATCACGATGTTATCATAAAAGCAGTTTTGAATCTTGGACCTTAATTCTGTGGAAATCAAAAAATAATCAATACGTGAGAATGTCTTGTAGGTACTGGAATAACAAGAATAGGCTTTAACTTGTGGTTTCATTTCTCTCCATATATCTAACAATCTCAATTCTTTCATAAAATGATTAATAGTCATCCTACATCCAATGTGCGTACAATCCAGTCCTGTTGATCTATCCACACCTGGATTCAATGTACAATTAAAATCCCCTGCTATTATATGTTGCCCTGTAAGTGATGATAAGATGAGAAATAAATTAGCAAAGAACTTCTGATCATCTATATTGGGACCATATAAGTTCACAAGATTTATATTTTCTAATAGCAAAGAACCTTGAATGATTACATATCTTCCAAATTTGTCTCCAATTACATTTTTCACTTGAAAAGGAACTGATTTATGTATGAGAGTCATAACTCCCCTGGCTCGGGATGAAAATGAAGAGGTGAATACACTTCCCTGCCATCTACTCCTAATTCTTTTAACATCCTCCTCTATCAGATGAGTTTCTTGTAAAAACACAATTCTTGAACCCATGTCCTTTATTTTATTCATAACTTGTTTAAGTTTTTTTAAATTTTGTAGACCTCTGCAATTCCATGAAGTTAAATTAAGATTAACACTTTGGTCCATGATCAATAGAGAGTTTGGGATTACCTTGCAGTGTAAACATGCTCATACAGAGAAGCAAAAACATGAGTGGTTGAACATTCATCCTACAAACTACACACAAACAAATTTCCCCTTCCCACACTTGTGGCAAACCCCCCAAAATCAAAAGAAAAATTCTGTCTCCCGATATAGCCATCGACCGTTCCACACCCACGGGGAACAGCCTAAGCCACTCCTTCTTCATCCTCCCAATCACCCTAACTCTACTGCTTTTAATGACGTAACATTAACTCTCCTCTGTAGTTTTCCAACTTAACTCCAAAATTTTTAACAACTTTGTACATCATAGTTTTTTGTTTGTTTGTTTTGTTTTTGTTTTGTTTTTTTTAATATATAATACAATCTATATTTTGTAAACTTACTATTTACTTCAAGTCAGTCAGATGCCTGTGCAAATGCTTAATTATTCTACCTTATATTTTGTTCATGCTTAGCTCCCACCAGTCTCTTCTTCTTCTTTGATCTTCTTGATGAACTCCTGCGCCTCCTCTGGGGTCTTGAAGATGTGGGTTCTGCCCTCATACGTGGTCAGCAGTCTCGCAGGATAGATTACACCATGACGAATCCCAAGGTTGCGCAGCTCCTTACGTACGGGATCAAACTGCTTCCTCAATTGCTGGATTCCTGTGGCCAAATCTGGGTAGAACCGCACCTGCTGGTCCTGGTGTTTAATCTCTCCTTTTTTAGCTCGTGCAGCGTTGAAGATCTTCATCCTGTCTCTGTTGTTAAGAAACTTCATAATTAAGGTCCTCGGCGGTCCCTTATCTCTCCGTGGGCCAATGCGATGTGCTTTTTCCAGAACCACTGCTGATTGCAACTCCTCGCTGCCCAGCACCTCCGGAATCCACTTTTCCAGAAAGGAACATACGTCCCGACCTTCTGATTCCTCTGGAAGACCCACCAGCCTCAAATTATTCTGTCTCGACCGAGATTCCAAATCCAAAATATTATCTTCCAGAGATTTATTTTTTTTTTCCAAAGTGCGCACCTTTAATTGAAGACGGGTGACGTCATCTTCAGCACTAGCGAGACGGAGCTCCATCTGCGCCGTTCGTTCTACACAGTCACCCAATTCCTTTCTTATTCCTTCCAACGCTGTCATAATCCCATCAAATCTAGAGGAAAAGTCCGCTCTCATTGAACTCATGGCAGCCATCAGCGCATCTGCGCCATTCCCCGCAGAAATCGCAGCGTTGCCAGCCTCCTCCGCCATATATGGAGCCCTGTTTGCTGCGTCACAGACCTGAAAGTCCGTTAATTTGGACTGTTTCGGCGGCTCGCTTTTTCCTTTTCCTGGTTTTCCAGCCTTAGGCTTCGCCGACATATCCTCGCCCAAACGCTGGGATACGTTCTGTCCCAAATGAGAGAGTTATTTGCCGATTTTTTTTCTCCAGGAGCAGAGCAGAGCGAGACACGTCCGTCCTACGTGGCAGCCATAACCGGAAGTCCACCTAAGGACAATTTAGAATCCCCAGTTGATGCCAATTAACCTAACTTGCATGTTTTTGGCATGTGGGAGGAAACCGGAGAAATCCCGGAGTAAACCCCTGCAGACACGGGGAGAACATGCAAACTCCACACAGATCACTGTTGGTTGGGGGCTGGGATCGAACCCAGGATCCCCCGGCCAAGGGTGAGTTGCTGTGCTGCCACAGTGCTAACCACTTCTCCACCGCGCCGCCCACAACCAATCCACTAGTTGACAAATTGAGAGTCTGGAGAACAAGTGAAGGATACAGATTTATATTATATTAATACATTTGAACAAGGAGCATTATGAGGAAACAGGATGAAAAGTAGCTTCTTCTAAATAAAACTTTCATCTCTAATTTATGAAAATATCAGGAACTAAAGCTGTGTGATCACTGTTGAAAGTAGGAGATGGGTGATATTTTTCAGATTTAAACAATTTATGAATGTGCTGATAATTAAAACTATGCAAAAATTATGGTCAGATATTCAGAAATTTATTTTTCAGCACAAAACAATTTATAATATATATCTAACATTTATTTCATGAATGAAGCTATATAAATGAAGCTATAAGCAGTTTTTTCCCACTGCTGTAGTAGGAATTCATTAATGCCACATAATATTCAGAGCTATGTACAGTATATAAAAAACTTTATAAGCAGCATAATCTTTATTTTAAAGGTCAAATTGCCGTTGCGGCTCTCAGCCACGTCTGTTTTAGTCGGAGACGGGCAAAACGGCTCTTCGGCTGGCAAAGGTTGCAGACCCCTGATCTATATCGTGTATTCCAAATGAAAACAGGGAGATACTGGAGTCTAAAATTAGTCAAGAAGAAGATGGGCTAGCCATTGATAATATGAAATCAGGAAAAACAGCAGGACCAGATGGTCTTCCAGTTGACCTCTATAAAAAATTTAAGAATAAAATAATAAAACCACTTTTGGAAATGGTTTTAGAAGCATTTCAAAATGGTAATTTACCACCATACATGAATAATGCCTTAATTATACTGTTGCCAAAACCAGGTAAACCCCCTAATAAATGTGAAAACATGAGACCAATAAGCCTATTAAATGCTGATCTTAAAATAATCTGTAAAATTTTAGCAAAACGACTACAAGAAATATTACCAAATATTATTAACAGAGATCAGAATGGCTTTATAATGGGAAGACAAGGCTTCCATAATGTAAGAAGACTATTTAATATTATTTATTCCAATAAAGAAGCACCGGATACAGCTCTCCTATCATTGGACGCCGAAAAGGCCTTTGATAGGGTCGAATGGCCCCATCTTTTTGAAGTCCTACAAAGGTTTGGACTTGGAAATAATTTCATAAAATGGGTCCAGATAATATACAATAATGCTACAGCAGAAATCCTAACAAACAGCAATATCTCAAAATCAATAAAAATCAATAGAGGATGTCGACAAGGCTGTCCATTTTCACCTTTACTGTTTACTATGGCAATTGAACCTTTAGCGACGGCAGTACATTTACATCCACAAATATATGGAATTAAAGTAGGACCAACAGAACATAAAATCTCCCTGTATGCCAATGACATAATTTTGTTTATGTCGAATTTTAAAAAATCAATTCCGACCTTGTTGAATTTAATAAAGAACTTTGGGGAAATATCAGGATATAAAATAAATAAAACAAAATCTTCAATATTAATGCTAAATGAGACCCAGAGAAATCACCCAGCTCCTGAGGTAAATCAATTCAATGTTGTAAATCAGTTTAAATATTTAGGAATTCAAATTTTGCCTAAGCTAGAATCAGTCGCCAATGCCAACTATGAAGCCTTAATGACAGATATTAATGAGTTACTTCAGAGATGGATGTCACTACCAATGTCGATGATTGGGAGAATTAGTATACTTAAAAGTAATATCTTACCAAAAATACTTTATTTCAAAACATTCCTTTACCACCACCTTCAGATCTATTCTCAAAAATTAAAAAAAAGTTAGTGGAATTTATATGGAACAATAGGAAGCCTAGATTACGTTTGTCCTTACTATATTTACCATTTGATCGTGGAGGTCTGAAATGTCCAAACTTTATGTTGTATTACTGGTCAGCACAACTGAGGTCTATGACATATTATTTTTCATCAAATGATCCTCCTCACTGGACTGAAATGGAATCATACAATTTACCTTTACCTCTTCCCTTATTCATATACTCAGACTTGGCTAAAAATTACAGAAACAAGTTAAAAATCCAATTGTAAAGCACATGATCAAAATATGGTGTGAAACCAAAAAATATTTAAAAGAACCACACTTACTGTCACAATTTAGCCCAATATGGGGTAATCAATATTTTACACCAGGGAGAGCGGATGCTGTATTTAAAGTATGGAATTTAAAAGGGATTCAAAAGATTCAAGACTTATATTTGTCACGTTCAGATAACATAATGTCTTTTGAAGAACTGAGGATTAAATTCAATCTTAATAGAACACATTTTTTTAAATATCTTCAGCTTAGAAATTTTATTCGATCAAATCAAAATAATGCTCTCACCCGACCTACTTATTCATCCTTGGAAAAAATTTTGACGAAAGATAGTAAGAGAAAGGGTATTATTTCAGAGTTTTATAACTCATTGACACTATTCTCAAGTGAAAACTCACAGAAAAGACTGAATTATTGGAAAGAAGACCTGCAAATTGAAATTTCAGAGGAACAATGGGAAATGGCTTGTGCAGAAGCTCAAACCAAATCAATAAATGTACGTCTTAAACTGATACATTTTAAATGGTTAATGTGGATGTATGTTACACCAGTGGAGTTAAATAGATATAACAAAAACATACCAGATACATGCACAAAATGTATGGAAAGTAAAGGAACCCTATTTCACTGTTTATGGGAATGTAGAAAAATCAGAATGTTTTGGGAAGAGGTGAGGGTAACAATTGAAAAAATAATTTCAAAACAATTCACATTGAACCCTAAACTGTTTTTGTTGGGTCTGTATCCAGAAAAACATAACTTTAATAAGAGTGAAAGAGCATTCATAGACCTCGGTTTGCTTAATGCCAAAAAATATACTGCACTACTGTGGAAAAAGACTCATAGACCAGATGTGACTCAGTGGTTAAGACAGATGTTAACAAACCTTCCACTAGAAAGAATAACATATATACTGAAATTATAGGAAGGTGTGTTTGAGAATATATGGAGACCTTTCATTGATTATGTAAAGAAATTAAACATAACTTCTGAAGAAGAAGGTGAATGATATGTGTGGACCTTGCAAATTCCAAACTGGTGAATGTATATTATGTATTCTTATGTAATAGATTACCTAGACTAAACAGAGGAGCATTGTTGCTGATTTGCTTTTGTTAATGGTTGTTGTTGTTTTTAGTACATTTTTTTGTTGTTGTTGTTAGTGGGTTTTTTTTTTAATTTTTTAAATTACTTTAGTGTTAGTGTTTGACTGTTTGTGCCATGCTTGTAAAAAAAAAAAGGTTCAATAAAAAATATTGTGGAAAAAAAAAGAACTTCTTCCAGTATAAAGAAAACCCCACTTTAAATATCAGTGCAGGAATGTGAGCCTCCACTATACATACAGTAAAATATTTAAGCAGTTTTAATTTATTTGTGATGATTATGGCTATCTTTTTAAATTAAATTACAAATCATGATATTCTAATTTACCGAGATGCACTAATATTCAGAATGAAGGCTGATATTACAGTGACAGTAAGACAGAATACAAAAACAGCAAGTTGCTCATGTACAGGTACATCTCAAAAAAATAGAATATCATGAAAAAGTTCAATATTTTTTGTCACTCATTTCAGAAAGTGAAACCCATATATTATATAGATTCATTACAGAGAGACTGATATATTTCAAATGTTTATTTATTTTAATTTTGATGATTATGGCTTACAGCCCATGAAAACTCCAAATTCAGTTTCTCAAAAAATTAGAATATCACATAAAATTAATTTTAAAAAATAGTTTTTTAATACAAATGTGGACTGACTTAAAAGTATGTCCATGTACACACTCAATACTTGGTCGGGGCTCCTTTTGGATTAATTACTGTATCAGTGTGGCGTGGCATGGAGGTGATCAGCCTGTGGCACTGCTGAGGTGTTATGAAGGTCCAGGTTGCTTTGATAGTGACCTTCAGCTCGTCTGCATTGTTGGGTCTGGTGTCTCTCATCTTCCTCTTGACAATCCTCCATAGATTCTCTATGGGGTTGAGGTCAGGAGAGTTTGCTGGCCAATCAAACACAGTGACGCCATGGTCATTATCAGCAGGTTTTGACACTTTTGGCAGTGTGTGTGTGTGGGGGGGGTGCCAAGTCCTGCTGGAAAATGAAATCAGCTTCTCTATAAAGCTTGTCAGCACAGGGAAGCATGATGTGCTCTAAAATTTCCTGGTAGACGACTGCGCTGACTTTGGTCTTGATAAAAGACAGTGGACAAACACCAGCAGATGACCTCTGTTCAGATAAAAGTAAATTTTGCATTTCATTTGGAAATCAAACTTACAGTCTGTAGAAAGAGTGGAGACACACAGAATCTAAGTTGCTTGAGGTTTAGTGTGAAGTTTCCACAGTCAGTGATGATTTGAGGAACCATGTCATCTGCTGGTGTTGGTCCACTGTGTTTTATCAAGATCAAAGATGAGAGACACCAGACCCAACAATGCAGACAAGCTGAAGGTCACTATCAAAGCAACCTGGGCCTTCATAACACCTCAGCAGTGCCACAGGCTGATCACCTCCATGCCACATTGATACAGTAATTAATCCAAAAGGAGCCCCGACCAAGTATTGAGTGTGTACATGGACATACTTTTCAGTCGGTCCACATATGTATTAAAAAACAATTTTTTAAAATTAATTTTATGTAATATTCTAATTTTTTGAGAAACTGAATTTGGGGTTTTCATGGGCTGTAAGACATAATCATCAAAATTAAAATAAATAAACACTTGAAATATATCACACTCTGTGTAATGAATCTATATAATATATGGGTTTCACTTTCTGAAATGAGTGACAAAAAATATTGAACTTTTTCATGATATTGTAATTTTTTGAGATGTACCTGTAATTAACCCATTTACTGCAGTTAACATACACAGTGGTGTGAAAAAGTGTTTGCCCCCTTCCTGATTTCTCATTTTTTTGTATCTTTGTCATACTTAAATGTTTCAGATCATCAAACAAATTTAAATATTAGACAAAGATAACACAAGTAAAGACAAAATACAGTTTCTAAATGAAGGTGTTTATTATTAAGGGGAAAAAAAAATTCAAACCTACATGGCCCTGTGTGAAAAAGTGATTGTCCCCTAAACCTAATAACTGGTTGGGCCACCCTTAGCAGCAACAACTGCTATCAAGCGTTTGCGATAACTGGCAATGAGTCTTTTACAGCGCTGTGGAGGAATTCTGGCCTACTCATCTTTGCAGAATTGTTGTAATTCAGCAACATTGGAGGGTTTTCAAGCATGAACCTCCTTTTTAAGGTCATGCCACAGCATCTCAATTGGATTCAGGTCAGGACTTTGATGAGGCCACTCCAAAGTCTTCATTTTGTTTTTCTTAAGCCATTTAGAGGTGGACTTGCTGGTGTGGTTTGGATCATTGTCTTGCTACAGAATGCAAGTGCCCTTCAGCTTGAGGTCACGAACAGATAGCCGGACATTCTCCTTCAAGAATTTTTTTGGTAGACAGCAGAATTCATGGTTCCATTTACCACAGCAAGTCTTCCAGGTCCTGAAGCAGCAAAACAGCCCCAGACCATCACACTACCACCACCATATTTTACTCTTGGTATGATATTGCTTTTCTGAAATGCTGTGTTACTTTTATGCCGGATGTAATGGGACATACACCTTCCAGAAAGTTCAAATTTTGTCTCATCAGTCCAGAGAGTATTTTCCCAAAAGTCTTGGGGATCATCAAGATGTTTTCTGGCAAATCTGAAAAGAGTCTTTATGTTCTTTTTGCTCAGCAGTGGTTTTCGTCTTGGAACTCTGCCATGCAGGCCATTTTTGCCCAGTCTCTTTCTTATGGTGGAGTAATGAACACTGACCTTAACTGAGGCAAGTGAGGCCTGCAGTGCTTTGGATGTTGTTGTGGGGTCTTTTGTGACCTCTTGGATTAGTCACCGCTTCGCTCTTTGAGTAATTTTGGTCGGTTGGTCACTCCTGGGAAGGTTCACCGCTGTTCCATGTTTTCACCATTTAAGGATAACGGCTCTCACTGTGGTTCACTGGAGTCCTAAAGCTTTAGAAATGGCTTTATAACCTTTTCCAGACTGATAGATCTCAATTACTTGTTTCTCATTTGTTCCTGAATTTCTTTGGATCGCAGCATGATGTCTAGCTTTTGAGGATCTTCTGGTCTACTTCACTTTGTCAGGCAGGCCCTATTTAAGTGATTTCTTGATTGAGAACAGGTGTAGCAGTAATCAGGCCTGGGTGTGGCTAGAGAAACTTAACTTGGCTTTCCAAAGATGTGATAAACCACAGTTAATTTATGTTTTAACGGGGGGGGGGGGATCACTTTTTCACACAGGGCAATGAAAGTTTGGATTTTTTTTTTACCCTTAATAATAAACACCTTCATTTAAAAACTACATTTTGTGTTTACTTGTGTTATCTTTGACTAATATTTAAATGTGTTTGATGATTTGAAACATTTAACCTTGAAGCTGTGTGATTTCTTTTACCCCTAGTGGCACAGCGCGGCATGGCGCCTGTCAACTGATATGACATGCAGAAACACTGCCCAGCTGTACTGAGGATTTGTACTGATCATGCCAGTTCACAAGGTGGCAGGCATGCACTGGAGGACTCATGGATGACACGTAATACATCAAAGAGGAAGAAATCCTTCTCCTTCTTCTTCGTCTTTGAGATTACAAAACAAAATGGACAACACCCATTGTTGTGGACATATGCAATCACAGATGGAGGAGCACATTTGGAGGATTTGGTCCCGAATTTGCCAACTATGATTCTAAAAAGAGATTATTTAGCTTATGAAGGTAGATGTTTACATGTTCTTATAACACAGGGAGCATGAAGCACGTTGATTTCAAATGCAGGCACCCGGAGCGCCATGTGACTGTAGAGCAATCCCTGGTTGCATGTCATCATATAAGATAAATTGCTGTGGAATAAAAGCAAAATGATGGTGGAATAGTCAATAACAGTTTCTGGATGTAGGAGAGAATGCTAAAATGACCGGGAGAGGACAAAATTATGACCAGAATGCCGCAAAAGAATGCTGCCTTGCCAGCAGTAAGTGACGAATATCTTTGTTTGTTTGTATGCAAATTAGATACGTAAATTTACTCCTACCTGAAACTTTGGATCATATTCTACATCTAATTAACAGTAAGCCATTATCTCTTATCACTTTCAAGTTATAGCCTTGGAAAGTTCTGACATCTGATCTGAATATTTTCTTGAAAAAAGTCTTTACCACTGTTGACCACTAGGGGTTATGTCACAGTTTGGTGACATACACAGTTAAGAGGTTAAGTGTGACAAACATGCAAAAAAAAAAATTGCATCACTGTAGCTAGCATAATGGAAGCAGCTCAGCTGTCAGCAACCATCATCAAAGAGAGATTACTGTCCAACAACAGGTAAACTAAACAGCACACACTAATAGTGCGGTCAGTTTTCTAAAGCTGAGAGAGTCGCTCATAGAAAATAAGAAGCGTGAACGTTACTTGCTAACCTTACTGGTGCAGTCTGCTGACAGGTGGCCAGAGACGGAGGAATGGAGAGGAAGAGGGAATGGATGCATCGCTGTAGTGCAGCTGTGATTTGACAACACTGCTTTCCAGTCTATATTTAACTTGTTTCATTTATTAATTTTTGGTAAAATCCTCCCATACTTTGGAAACTTTTGGCCTTCTCCGTGATTTCCGCTCTGTGTCGCCATGATGCATTCCTCTTCTTCACTGGAACAGTTAAACTGAATATTTCCGCGGCATGCATATAAACTTTAAAAGTAAATGATTTGTTGACAATAAAAATCTGTGTCAACAAATTTTTATGATCAACGTTGACAACGTCGACTAATCGTTTCAGCCCTAATCATCAGTGTACAGTGGGGAAAATAAGTATTGAACACGTCAATATTTTTCTCATTAAACATATTTCTGATGGATCCATTGACCTGAGATCTTCACCAGATACCAGTAACAACCCAAGTAATCCATACATACAAAGAAATCAAGGCAACCGTGTTCACAAAACAAGTGAAATTTAATAAAGTGGAATGACACAGGGAATAAGTACTGAACACACTTGGTGAAATTCACTTAATATTTAGTAGAAAAGCCTTTGTTGGTAATAACAGCTTCGAGATGCCTCCTGTATGGACAAACTAGGCACAGGCATTGCTCAAAATGCCTGTGTCTAAGTGATTTTAGTCCATTCTTCCACACAAACTGTCAAATATTGAAGGTTCCATGGGTGTCTCCTATGAACTCTGAGCTTCAGTTCGTTTCATAGATTTTCAATTGGATTCAGGTCAGGTGACTGACTGGGCCATTCTAGCAGCTTTATTTTCCTTCTCTGAAGCCAGTTGAGAGTTTCCTTGGCTGTGTGTTTGGGATCATTGTCTTGCTGAAATGTCCACCCTTGTTTCATCATCAGCATCTTGGCAGATGGCAACAGGTTCTTATCAAGGATGTCTCTGTACATTTGTCCATTCATCTTTCCTTCAATTATATGAAGTCTGCCTGTACCATGTGCTGAAAAACACCCCCACACTATGATGGGATGTGCAGTGTCATTTCTCATCCAAACAAGCTGTGTGTTGTGGCATCCAAAAAGTTCAATTTTGGTCTCATCTGACCAGACTATATTCTCCCAGTATTTTACTGGCTTGCCCAAATGTTGTGCAGCAAACTTTAAACGAACTTCAACAGGCTTTTTCTTCAGCAATGGAGTTTTTGCGTGGTGAGCAGGCATAGAGCCCATGTCGGTTGAGTGCATTACTTATTGCTTTCTTTGAAACAGCAGTCCCTGCTAACTCCAGGGTCTGGCTCTTATGATAATTCTTGTAACTCCTGTGTCAGAAATCTTGTGAGGAGCTCCTGGTTGTGGCTGGTTTATGGTAAAATAATGTTCTTTCCACTTCTGAATGATGGCTCCAACAGTGCTCACTGGAACATTCAGCATATTAGAAATGCGCCTGTAACCAATGCCATCATTATGTTTTGCAACAATAAGGTTGCAAAGGTCTAGAGAGAGCTCTTTGCTTCTACCCATCATTAGTTCTTTGTGGTGTGACAATCTGATATTCACAGACCTTTTTAAAGGCTATCAGTCAGGACTTAACTAGCTGAAATTAATTTGCACTGATGTTGGATGGGATGGCTTCCTAAATTCTGATGGATTTCAGCTGATTTCTTGGCTTGCTATACTTTTTTTGCACCTCTTTTTCTTCATGTGTTCAATACGTATTCCCTGTGTGAACACATTTGCTTTGATATCTTTGTATGTATGGATTACTTGGGTTCTTACTGATATCTGGTGAAAATCTCAGGTCAATGGTTCCATCAGAAATGTTTAATGAGAAAAATGATGGCATGTTCAACATTTATTTTCCCTGCTGCATATCAAACCATGGTACCATGTTTCGAAACATTTGGAACAAAACTGTAGGAGGAGCTGATTTCACAAGACAGTTACTGTCTATGAAGTGAGGTGAAATAGGAGGTCAAAAGTCAGGGACTACAACTCCTACATAAATCATCCAATCAGAACCAAATTGCAATATGCGCATCATCAGTGTATATCAAACCCTTCGACTGGCGGGGGATAAAAAAAACTGTTTGAATCACTAATGTTGATAATGCCGTACAACAGCTTGTTTTCTGTGACTATGCCTCTCAATTGCACTCCTAATTAAAACTTAACCACCTTCACCTGAAGATGTCCATTGCATCCAGATTTTTTTTTAAAAAAAATCATGTTTTTAGAAGTCTGTTGCTCTTTAAAGAGGACATTTTTTTTTTACCTTCTGTCACACACATACACTACCGTTCAAAAGTTTGGGGTCACTTAGAAATTTCCTTATTTTTGAAAGAAAAGCACTTTTTTTCAATGAAGATAACTTTAAACTAATCAGAAATACACTCTATACATTGCTAATGTGGTAAATGACTATTATAGCTGCAAATGTCTGGTTTTTGGTGCAATATCTACATAGGTGTATAGAGGCCCATTTCCAGCAACTATCATTCCAGTGTTCTAATGGTACAATGTGTTTGCTCATTGCGTCAGAAGGCTAATGGATGATTAGAAAACCCTTGTGCAATCATGTTAGGTCTGCAATGCTGTAATTGCTGCAAATGGAGGATTCTTTGACGAAAGCAAAGTTTGAAGGAAAAAATTATTATTTCAAATACAAATCATTATTTCTAACATTGTCAATGTCTTGACTATATTTTCTATTCATTTTACAACTCATGGTGGTAAATAAGTGTGACTTTTCATGGAAAACACAAAATAATTGTCTGGGTGACCCCAAACTTTTGAACGGTAGTGTATATGTGTGACAGAAACATAGCATAAAAGTACTGAGATGACTGCTGTTGTGAGATGGCACTATATAAATAAGGTTGAATTGAACTGAATAATATAGCAGGGTGACCATATGTCAGAAGATTTTAATGACCTGCTCAAGTCCATGAATTTGCGGTGGGGGAGTGGTTAGCACTGCGGCAGCACAGCAACTAACCCTTGGCCGTGGAATCCTGGGTTCGATCCCAGCCCCCGACCAACAGTGATCTGTGTGGAGTTTGCATGTTCTTCCTGTGTGTGCGTGGGTTTACTCCGGGATTTCTCCGGTTTCCTCCCACATGCCAAAAACATGCAAGTTAGGTTTACTGGCATCAAACTGGGGGATTCTAAATTGTCCATAGGTATGACTGTGAGAGTGAATGGCTGTCTGTCTCTCTGTGTTGGCCCTGCGATGGACTGGTGATCTGTCCAGGGTGTACCCTGCCTCTTGCCCAAAGATGCTGGGATAGGCTCCAGCCCCCCCCCCCCCCCAACGACCCGAAAAGGATTAAGTGGAAGAAGATGGATGGATGGATGAATGTCATGCAGCCGACTCTCAACAGGGGACACACTCTGGATCTTGTCGTTAGCCATGGCCTGCCCACGAGTGTGTCCTCTGTTGTTGACTTGGCTGTATCTGACCATTACTGTGTGTTTTTTAACATCACTGGTTTTATGCAATGGGAGGCCTCGGTACAAACTGTGAGGAAGTGCCATCTAACACCTGAAATGGCTGCTAATTTTATCAAACTTTTACGCAACACTCCCCCAGTTATTTTATTGTTGATAATTTTAACAGTAAATTAAAATCAACCATTGACAGAGTTGCCCCAATAATCTCAAGGACAGTTAGGAATAAACCAAAGCCTCCATGGAGAAATAACCAAATCCAACAACTGAAAAGAGAGTGCAGGATGGCTGAGAGGAAATGGAGGAAAAACAAATTAACTATCAATTACCAAATACTACAGAACAAATTAAAAATAGACAATAATGCAGTCAAAACATTGAGAACAGAGTATTTTGCCAATATAATCTCAACACATAACAATAACCCTAACGTCCATTTTTGCAACCATTGATCACTTAACCCAGATTTTAATAAACACACAAACCTGCCATCCGACTCTCTATGTGAGAGTTTTGCAGACCACTTTAGGTGCAAGGTTGATTCAATTAGATCCAACATTTTATCTGACCAGAAGACTGCTTTTAATGGAATCTTGGGCACACCTTTAGGTGAGGAAACACTGGACTGTTTTGCCCTGGTTGATGCTAAGATGCTTGGTAGAGTTTTCTCCCAGGTAAACTTGACCTCCTGCCTTTTAGATCCGATTCCCACATCACTTTTTAAAACATTTTATGGATTCTTCGAACATGATATTTTAAACATTGTAAATTACTCTCTTCCGACTGGTGTCTTCCCCACTGCCTTTAACACAGCTGTGGTGAAGCCCCTTTTGAAGAAGAGTAATTTAGATCCTGATATTCTCAGTAACTACCAACCCATATTCAACTTACCGTTTTTAAGTAAAGTTTAAGAAAAAAATCGTTTTTATCCAGTTAAACAATTTTCTTATTGATCACAACATTTTTGAAAAAAAAATCAATCTGGTTTTAGGACAAACCACAGTACCAAGACAGCCTTTTTAAAAATCATTAGTGATATCAGGTGTAACATGGACTCCCACAAACTGTCAGTCCTGGTGCTGCTGGATCTCAGCACTGCCTTTGGTACAGTAGATCACCACATTTTATTAAGCAGACTCAAACACCTGGTGGACCTCTCAGGTACTGTTCTTGAATGGTTTAATTCCTATCTCACAGATCATTGCTATTTTGTAAGTATGGATACATGTTCTTCGACAATTCACAAAATCAAGTGTGGAGTACCCCATGGTTCAATTTTAGGGCCAATACTTTTTAATCTTTATATGTTACCACTTGGGGATGTTATTAGGAGACACAATATCAATTTTCATACGTAGCTATGCTGATGATACACAGCTGTACATTGCCACGTCTCCTGATGACACAAAACCAATTAATGCCCTTTTGAACTGTATTTTAGCAATAAAGTCATGGACAGCAGAGAACTTCCTACAGCTCAACCAGGGCAAAACAGAAGTTTTAATCACTGGTCCTGAAGACAAGAGAGAGAAACTTTTATCCAGATTGCTAGGTCTAAAACCTACAAATTGTGTCAAGAACCTGGGCGATCTTCTGGGCTCTGACTTTAATTTTATTTCACACATTGAAAATAAAACAAAAACAGGATTTTACCATCTTAGAAATATAGCCAGAGACTGCCCTTTTCTCTCTCTTGCCAGCACAGAGGTCTTGATGCATGCTTTTATTACTACTCGTATTGACTATTGTAATGCCCTGTTCTCTGGTCTTCCCCAAAAAAGGTTATTACATTTCCAACTGCTCCAGAATTCAGCTGCACGAGTGCAGACGAGGATCAGGGGACAGAAGCATATTACACCAGTTTTAAAATCGCTGTATTGGCTCCCTGTGTGTTTTAGGATCGATTTTAAGATTCTTTTAGTAGTTTTTAAATGCCTCAATGATCTTGGGTCCTCTTATCTATCTGAGCTGCTTTTATCTTATGAGCCCTTGCGGACCGTGAGGTCCTGTGGTACTGGCCTTTTAATGGTTCCCAAAGTCAGGACCAAGACCTTGACTTTGGGACTTTGGTGAAGCTTCCTTTCATTATTATGGTCCTCGTCTGTGGAATAGCCTGCCAGAGAGCATCACGGCTGCAGAGTCAATAGATGTTTTTAAGAGCAGGCTAAAGCCCCACCTTTTTAATTTGGCTTTTAACAAACCTGTTTAACTATTACTGAAGTAGTCATTTATGTTCCATTGTTTTATGTTCTTCTTGGTGCCATTTGTTTCTTTCTGTACCTTTTTAAATTTGGCTTTTAACAAACCTGTTCAACTATTATTGAAGTAGTCATTTATATTCCATTGTTTTGCATTCTTAGCTTCATTTGCTTTTAGATTGTCTTATTTTGATGTTTTTAGCTCAATTTCTAAGTGTGGGTTTTTAGTTCCCTTTGTTTTATGTGTTCTTAGTTTTATCTTGTATTTTATGTGTTTTAGCTCCAGTGTTTCCTCAGTGGAGATCCTCATGCCGGATGCCGCTTGGCCCATCTGCAGGGGTGTCAGTCTCATGGGTCGCTCTAGCTTGGGTGGGTGGGGGCTTTATGCCACTGCCTACAGCTGTGATGTGGGCCCCAGCCTGTCCTGGTTGGGGTGGCCTCTGTGGCACACCCTGTGGTTATGGGCTGTGTGATCTCTCAGCGTGGGGGGCTCCACAGGATGGTTGCTCCTTTCACATGGTGCCTCAGTGCCAATCAATGTCTCTTTTTATTTTATATGTGTATAAGAGGAGTAGGGAGTGGTGTATGTGCCTTTGTGTGTGTGTGTGTGTGTGTGTGTTTTGTGGGTATGTTTATGGGAGGGCTGGAAGGGGTGGGGATGTATTGTGTAAATATACAGTATGTAACTAAATGTGTCTGTTTTTATCTATGTAAAGCACTTTGCGCAGCATCTAATGTTTGAAAAAGGCTATACAAATAAAAGTTTGATTGACTGATTGACTAAGAGTGCTGACGGAGAAGGTCAGAAAGAGTTGCACTGTGTCTTTGTGGATCTAAAGATAGCATATGATAGGGTACCAAGAGAGGAAGTGTGGTACTGTATGAGAAAGTCAGGAGTGGCAGAGAAGTATGTGAGGGTGGTGCAGGACATATTTGAGGACAGTGAGATGGCGGTGAGGTGCGCTGTAGGAGTGACAGATGGATTCGAGGTGGGGTGGGGCAACATCAGGGATCAGCTCTGAGCCCCTTCTTGCTTGCCATGGTGGTGGACAGGCTGACAGATGAGGTCAGGCAGGAGTCTCCGTGGACCATGATGTTTGCAGACAACATTGTGATCTATAGTTAGAATAGGGAGCAGGTGGAAGAGAATCTGGAGAGGTGAAGGTATGCTCTGGAGAGAAGAGGAATGAAAGTCAGTAGAAGCAAGACAAAATACATGAGTGTGAATGAGAGGGAGGCAGGTGCAACGGTGTAGATGGAAGAAGTAGAGGCAGTGAAAGTAGATGAGTTTTAACACCTGGGGTCACCCATCCAAAGCAATGGAAAATGAAAAAGAGAGGTGAAGAAGAGAGTGCAGGCAGGGTGGAGTGGGTGGAGACGAGTTTCAGGGGTGATTTCTGACAGAAGGGTACCAGCAAGAGTGAAAAGGAAGATTTACAAGACCGTAGTGAATCCTGCTATGGTGTATGGTTTGGAGATGGTGGTGCTGACAAAAAGACAGAAGGTGGAGCTGGAGGTGAAAGAGTTGAAGATACTAAGATTTTCACTGGGAGTGACTAGGAGGGACAGGATTAGAAAGGAATATATCAAAGGGACAGCTCAGGTTGAGCAGTTTGGAGACAAAGTAAGAGAGGCAAGGCTGGGATGGTTTGGACATGTGCAGAGGAGGGATAGTGGATATATTGGACAAAGGATGCTGAAGATGGAGCTGCCAGGTAGGAGGAAAAGAGGAAGACCACAGAGAAGATTCATGGATGTAGTGAAGGAGGACATGGAGAGGGTTGGTGTTACAGAGGAAGATGCAAAGGATAGGGTGAGATGGAGGCAGATAATCCACTGTGGAGACCCCTAAAGGGAGCAGCCGAAAGAAGAAGATCGGGCTGGGGTGAAACTGCAGGTGACGCTTGGCCTCGCAGATGAAATAAATGAAGCATATGTATACTCATCATTATCATTATACTGTAGCAGTCTGTCGGGGGCGACAATGACTGTTTCATTTAGGTCTGCTCAGATTCCTCCACGCAGCTCTGTAATTCACCTTCCGCTGCCAGGAACTCCTGACCTTGTACTGGCCTTGTCCAAAAGGTACATGCATCGTAGACACACAGAGCAGAGGTGGAGCATAAACAAGGCTTTAGAGTCTCTCCCCTCTCAGCTGCTGAAGATTTTGGTGTTTTGCCACCCTCCCTAGTCAACTTCTTGCACAGTCTCAGTTTGTAAGGAGGGCCTACTCTATGCAGAGCTACACATTTACCAGTCCATCACTTTCTTAACAATGGATTTACAGTGGGACAAAAAAGTATTTAGTCAGCCACCAATTGTGCAAGTTCTCCCACTTAAAAGATGAGAGGTCTCCAATTTTCATCATAGGTATACCTCAATTATGAGAGACAAAATGAGAAAAAAAAATCCAGAAAATTACATTGTCTGATGTTTAAAGAATTTATTTGCAAATTATGGTGGAAAATAAGTATTTGGTCAATAACAAAAGTTCATCTCAATACTTTGTTATATACCCTTTGTTGGCAATGACAGAGGTCAAATGTTCTCTGTAAGTCTTCACAAGGTTTTCACACACTGTTGCTGGTATTTTGGCCCATTCCTCCATGCAGATCTCCTCTAGAGCAGCGATGTTTTGGGGCTGTCGCTGGGCAACACGGACTTTCAACTCCCTCCAAAGATTTTCTATGGGGTTGAGATCTGGAGACTGGCTAGGCCACTCCAGGACCTTGAAATGCTTCTTATGAAGCCACTCCTTCGTTGCCCGGGCGGTGTGTTTGGGATCATTGTCATGCTGAAAGACTCAGCCACGTTTCATCTTCAATGCCCTTGCTGATGGAAGGAGGTTTTCACTCAAAATCTCACGATACATGGCCCCATTCATTCTTTCCTTTACATGGATCAGTCGTCCTGGTCCCTTTGCAGAAAAACAGCCCCAAAGCATGATGTTTCCACCCCCATGCTTCAGAGTAGGTATGGTGTTCTTTGGATGCAACTCAGCATTCTTTCTCCTCCAAACACGACAAGTTGAGTTTTTACCAAAAAGTTCTATTTTGGTTTCATCTGACCATATGACATTCTCCCAATCCTCTTCTGGATCATCCAAATGCTCTCTAGCAAACTTCAGACGGGCATGGACATGTACTGGCTTAAGCAGGGGGACACGTCTGGCACTGCAGGATTTGAGTCCCTGGTGGCGTAGTGTGTTACTGATGGTAGCCTTTGTTACTTTGGTCCCAGCTCTCTGCAGGTCATTCACTAGGTCCTCCCGTGTGGTTCTGGGATTTCTGCTCACCGTTCTTGTGATCATTTTGACCCCACGGGGTGAGATCTTGCGTGGAGCCCCAGATCGAGGGAGATTATCAGTGGTCTTGTATGTCTTCCATTTTCTAATAATTGCTCCCACAGTTATTTCTTCACACCAAGCTGCTTACCTATTGCAGATTCAGTCTTCCCAGCCTGGTGCAGGTCTACAATTTTGTTTCTGGTGTCCTTTGACAGCTCTTCGGTCTTGGCCATAGTGGAGTTTGGAGTCTAGACTGTTTGAGGTTGTGGACAGGTGTCTTTTATACTGATAACGAGTTCAAACAGGTGCCATTAATACAGGTAACGAGTGGAGGACAGAGGAGCCTCTTAAAGAAAAGTTACAGGTCTGTGAGAGCCAGAAATCTTGCTTGTTTGTAGGTGACCAAATACTTATTTTCCACCATAATTTGCAAATAAATTCTTTAAACATCAGACAATGTGATTTTCTGGATTTTTTTTTTTCTCATTTTGTCTCTCATAGTTGAGGTATACCTATGATGAAAATTGGAGACCTCTCTCATCTTTTAAGTGGGAGAACTTGCACAATTGGTGGCTGACTAAATACTTTTTTGCCCCACTGTAACTTCACTCCACTGGATGCTCAGTGACTTGGAAATGTTTTTGATCCATTCCATGACTTATACTTTTCAATACCATTTTGTCTGAGTTGCTTGGAGTGTTCTTTTACTGACTACACCTCATTCATTTTCACATTACATACTTCCGGTAAAGCGTTTGTTGTATTAGTCCATTTCTGCTAAAATGGGGAAAGGCGGTAGTGTCCTGGAATTTACAAATTCACTGAACAATTTACCAAAATTTTCATCCGCAGATGTGGTCTGGTTAGTTGAACAACATTTCCCTACAGCGCACTCCAAACTAGATCAAGGATATGTTTTTCTCTGAAAATTTTATCTACAACTAGAAAAGCACTCGGAGAGCGCAGACCTCCGCCAAGCGCCACAGTTCCCCCCATACAGTGTTTGTGTGTACGTTTTCAGATTCCTTGACCATGAAAACATATGACTAGCAACTGGATTCACAATGATGGGATTAGTGGTTCAGTAGTCAAGATAAGATAAGATAAGATAAGACAAGATAAGATAAGCCTTTATTAGTCCCACAATGGGGAAATTCCAGGATTGCAACAGCACAGGGATAGCAACACTCAGAGCAACAATCAGAAGGCAAGAAAAAAAACAAGAACAGCTAGTATACATATGTACATATTACTATAAATATATATATATAGTATATATATATATATATATATATATATTTATATATACAGTATATATATATATAGACACACAGTGCGGAGCATTGTGGTTGGTGAATGTGCAGCAGAAAGTCTAAGCTCTCTCTCCGCGGATGCGGCGGGCCAGCTGGATGTCTTTGGGCATGATGTTGACCCTCTTGGCATGGATGGCGCACAGGTTGGTGTCCACGAAGAGACTCACCAGGTAGGCCTCGCTGGCCTCCTGCAGAGTCATGACGGCGGAGCACTGGAAGCGCAGGTCGGTCTTGAAGTCCTGAGCGATCTCTCTCACCAGGCTCTGGAAGGGCAGCCTACGGCTCCGTGGATTTCTGGTAGCGACGGATCTCTCTCAGAGCCACGGTACCGGGCCTGTAACGGTGAGGCTTCTTCACTCCACCGGTGGCCGGAACGCTTTTTTTCGAGCAGCCTTGGTGGCTAGCTGCTTCCTGGGGGGCTTTATCCTCCAGTAGATTTACGGGCGGTCTGCTTGGTTCTTGCCATTGCTCTTTATTATTCTGTCTTATATTTCTTGCACGCCGCCTAAACTCCAGCCCGGCACCTGCGTCGTTTTCGCCACAGTTGCTCAGCATGTCGAGCTTCTCCGTTAGCACCGGGTGGCGGTTGGAGCTAGCTAGCCAGCTAGCTAGCTCTTCCCTGCTGTATCGTCCCCCGCTGCAGACAGTGGCTCCGTCCGCCGACTCGGGAGACCCTTGGGGCGATCTGTGTGTCCGTGATATATATATACAGTGGGGCAAAAAAGTATTTAGTCAGCCACCAATTGTGCAAGTTCTCCCACTTAAAAGATGAGAGAGGTCTCCAATTTTCATCATAGGTATATCTCAACTATGAGAGACAAAATGAGAAAAAAAAATCCAGAAAATCACATTGAAGGATTTTTAATGAATTAATTGGTAAATTCCTCAGTAAAATAAGTATTTGGTCACCTACAAACAAGCAAGATTTCTGGCTCTCACAGACCTGTAACTTCTTCTTTAAGAGGCTCCTCTGTCCTCCACTCATTACCTGTATTAATGGCACCTGTTTGAACTCGTTATCAGTATAAAAGACACCTGTCCACAACCTCAAACAGTCAGACTCCAAACTCCACTATGGCCAAGACCGAAGAGCTGTCAAAGGACACCAGAAACAAAATTGTAGACCTGCACCAGGCTGGGAAGACTGAATCTGCAATAGGTAAGCAGCTTGGTGCGAAGAAATCAACTGTGGGAGCAATTATTAGAGAATGGAAGACATACAAGACCACTGATAATCTCCCTCGATCTGGGGCTCCACGCAAGATCTCACCCCGTGGGGTCAAAATTATCACAAGAATGGTGAGAAAAAATCCCAGAACCACATGGGGGGACCTAGTGAATGACCTGCAGAAAGCTGGGACCAAAGTAACAAAGGCTACATCAGAAACACACTACGCCGCCAGGGACTCAAATCCTGCAGTGCCAGACGTGTTCCCCTGCTTAAGCCAGTACATGTCCAGGCCCGTCTGAAGTTTGCTAGAGAGCATTTGGATGATCCAGAAGAGGATTGGGAGAATGTCATATGGTCAGATGAAACCAAAATAGAACTTTTTGGTAAAAACTCAACTTGTCGTGTTTGGAGGAGAAAGAACACTATACCTACTGTGAAGCATGGGGGTGGAAACATCATACTTTGGGGCTGTTTTTCTGCAAAGGGACCAGGATGACTGATCCGTGTAAAGGAAAGAATGAATGGGGCCATGTATCGTGAGATTTTGAGTGAAAATCTCCTTCCACCAGCAAGGGCATTGAAGATGAAACGTGGCTAGGTCTTTCAGCATGACAATGATCCCAAACACACCGTCCGGGCAACAAAGGAGTGGCTTCGTAAGAAACATTTCAAGGTCCTGGAGTGGCCTAGCCAGTCTCCAGATCTCAACCCCATAGAAAATCTTTGGAGGGAGTTGAAAGTACGTGTTGCCCAGCGACAGCCCCAAAGCATCACTGCTCTAGAGGAGATCTGCATGGAGGAATGGGCCAAAATACCAGCAACAGTGTGTGAAAACCTTGTGAAAACTTACAGAAAATGTTTGACCTCTGTCATTGCTAACAAAGGGTATATAACAAAGTATTGGGATGAACTTTTGTTATTGACCAAATACTTATTTTACTGAGGAATTTACCAATTAATTCATTAAAAATCATTCAATGTGACTTTCTGGATTTTTTTTTTCTTATTTTGTCTCTCATAGTTGAGGTATACCTATGACGAAAATTGGAGACCTCTCTCATCTTTTAAGTGGGAGAACTTGCACAACTGGTGGCTGACTAAATACTTTTTTACCCCACTGTAGAGTGAAAGGTGTAGAAAGAAGAAGGAAGATAAGAAAAAGGCAGTTGCAAAAAGCAGCCAACTTGTGTGGCGCCGCCGGTCCAGCGGAACCGGAACCGAGGAAAAAAAAAAAAATGCGAAAATGGCATTTTCCGTAATGGCGGTTTAGCCCCACAGTTCCCCCCATACAGTGTTTGTGTGTACGTTTTCAGATTCCTTGACCATGAAAACATATGACTAGCAATTGGATTCACAATGATACGATTAGTGGTTCAGTAGTTATTGACGAAAATGGCATTTTCTGTAATGGCGGTTTAAGCGCCACAGTTCTCCCCATACAGTGTTTGTGTGTACGTTTTCAGATTCCTTGACCATGAAAACATATGACTAGCAATTGGATTCACAATGATAGGATTAGTGGTTCAGTAGTTATTGACGAAAATGGCATTTTGCGTAATGGCGGTTTTCTTGTGGACGGTGAACTGGATCACCACCAAAATCTAATCATCTGTAGGATACCCCATTTCTGACAATCTGTGAAAATTTCATGAAAATCCATCCATAACTTTTTGAGTTATCTTGCTAACAAACAAACAGACAGACAGACAAACCAACACCGATGAAAACATAACCTCCTTGGTGGAGGTAACTATGAGTGTAAGTGGTTGATTTACACTAATGTTATACTGGTTTAGTGCTAGCTAGTATCTACTCATCTAAACTCACTGTCTGACATTTTTTTGAAGTGACTGTATTTGACAAAATATACATTCAGTCCTTTTAAAAAGTCCATCCATCCATCCATCTTCTACCGCCTAATTGTTTTTGGGTCGTGGGGGGGTGGGGGGGGGGGGTGGCGCTGGAGCCTTTCTCTGCATCTTTGGGTGAGAGGCAGGGTACACCCTGGATAGATCACCAGTCCATCGCAGCGTCAACACAGAGAGACAGACAACCTTTCACTCTCACATTTATACCTAAGGACAATTTAGAACCAGATTGATGCCAATTAACCTAACCTGCATGTCTTTGGCCTGTGGGAGGAAACCAGTGTAAACCCACGCAGAAACGGGGAGAACATGCTAACTCCACACAGAAGAGTCACCGATGATCAGGGGGTGGGATCGAACCCATGATGGTCAGGGGTGGAATCGATCCTGTGACCTTCTTGCTGTGCTGCCACAGTGGTAACCACTGCACCACCAAGTTGCCCTCTTTTAAAAAGTCACACAGTCTTATTTATGGCAACTGTAATTTTCTGTCAGCTTCTAATGTTGTAAACAGGTGCAGGTGTCACCGGTCAATCATAAGTCTTCTGGTTTTATAGCTTAATCAGTAATCACACAAAATATGTTAATAATGGATGCTTATAAAACAACTGACAATATTAACTGATGAAGAGGCAAAACAACCTGCCTGGAGCGGGAGCAGCAGCATAGCCATGATCAGCTCCGGTTGTAGTCCCAGGGAAGATGTCCTCCTCATGATGGCACTCAAGCTGTGGATGGACTTTGTGACCTTATCGAGTTGCTGCTCTGTCATAAACGGACTCACATCTTTGATGATCCCCAGTTACGAGTATTCCACTCAAAACGACTTGGGATTGTCCCGATTTTAAGCCATTTGTAAACAGTCGCATCCGTGAAGGATACAAACGAAAGTACTTGCCCCATATATTGTAAAATAAGAGCCTTCATCTTGACGAATTGCCAGAATCCACTTCTTCTTTGCTATTATGTCACTGGAAAAAGCATGAATACTTAAATAAGGGTGTCATTGTTTGTTTGCTTTACAAAAAGGAACACTGCAATGACATCTAGAGGTGGCCTGAGCCATTATTGTGTTCTGGGCTATGCTAGTTAGAAGTTGCTAAACACAACAATGACTGCTTCCAGTGTCATGAACCTGCAACTGTGAAAGAGGGGTATTAGGTTAGTCACTTTGAGAGGGGTGTATATTTATGATGTCACTTATTTTACATTATATATATTTAATGCAGAAAACAGTTTTGACTTTTAGAGTTTTCTTTGTAAACTCTTGTCAAAAACCCCCAAAACAAAAGCAAACAAACAAACAAAACACTGTATACTAACAATAGTTTTCTAAAAGAGGAAAACACGCAAGTGAGGAATACGTTTTATAAATGCTGCATATGCTTAAATATAGCAGTGTGAGTTTGGATACGATTCCTTTGAACTAATAGTTCAGCTTTTTTCAATCTTGGCTCTCAACAATTTAAAAAAGGAATTTATTTCATGCACTCATCTATGACACACAGCAGCCACACCCAGCTGCTGGTGAAACCTGGTGACTGTGAGGGGCGTCCAATCAGGAACCAGCTGGCATAACTAGAAGGTGACCTTGTTTCAGACAGTGGATGAACTAATGGATGAACTAAGGCTTAGGATAAGATAAGTTGTTTTTTCCAAACTGGATCATGCTGGGTTACATATGCAAAATTAGGCTAGAAAACAGAAAAACAAAAATGAAAAAAAAAAAAAAAGACAAACAAAAAGACACAATAATGCACATTGTGGGACAGGAGTGCTGACAGAATTGTAAGCCTATATTTTGTCACCAGCAAAAGTCGTCACCGGCAGCAGTTGGTTCCTCAGACTCAATCTAACCAACACAGCCAGTTAAGCTCTGTGGGCTGAAAAGTCAACGTCTACCTAGTAATAGCTGCGGGACACTGGCCTACTTAGAAAGCAGTGGCTTCTCATTTGCCAACTCACTTACCACCACATATTTGTATCATGAGTGACACCAGTCTTAACTCTGGTCATCTCATGTGGCTGCTTAACCACCGCTACACATATTTGGGCTGGGGAAACCCCGTCTACACCTTGCTCCATTTTCCTTTACCAGAAGAACTCAAAACCCTGCTCTTCCTCCTCCTCCTCAGCGTCTTCCTCCCTCCCCTGCGCATTACCCCTTCACTAACATCTCATACAAGTTACAGGAAATGAGGACATATCTGTCTCTTGTCCACAACCAGAAAAATACACTGATAATTTGTGGTTTTGAAAAGTGAGACACGTGTTTGTCCTATTGTGTAAAGGAGAGAGCGGGCCCACGCTATGGTGACGCTGGCAGCCGCCATACGTGGGATTTCTGGTGTACTAACCCTGAATTGTTTAAAGGAAATACTAAAGAAAGTTAAAAAAAAAAAGTGATATGCTTACAGATGTTGGGCTGAAGCCCTCCTGAATGCCAGCAAATCGATCTGGAGAGGACAGGTCCAATGTAATGTTGCTGTGCACACAGGAAACATGCTAGTCAAACACAGGACAGAAACATATACAGTACATGTTTTTTAAAGGGTACCCAAATACTTACAGAGATGTGCTAATATCTCCATCTGTCTTGGTGCTCATCTGATCCAAACTGGTTATGAAAACCTATGATGAACACACAAAGACTATTAAATAAAATCTCACACACAATACAGAGCTGGATGTGACTGATAGATGTGAAAGCTGCTTGGTTTACTGCAGATTCTTACAATTTATTAGAGATTCAGACCTTATGCTGCTTTCAAAGTACCATGTTAAAGGTGCAGTGTGTAATATTCAGTGCAATCTCATCATCATGATCATAGCAGTCTGTCAGGGGTGACAATGACTGTTTCATTTAGGTCTGATCAGATTCCTCCACGCAGCTCTGTCCTTCACCCTCCGCTGCCAGGAATTCCTGACCTTGTTAACCCGGGCGACGTCCAAGCTGGTGTGAGTTGTCTTCTGACTGACCATTTCATGAAACTGCAAAGTATTTGAGTACCGCTAGCTTTTGCTGGACTAGCGGCACATTCTTGGCAGACAGAGGGAACAACCAGATTTTTAAATAAAACCAATTTGCATGAAAAGCATATAGGAGAATCTGTAGAGCACATTTGTGTAATTAAAAGTTTACATACACTACCGTTCAAAAGTTTGGGGTCACCCAGACAATTATTTTGTGTTTTCCATGAAAAGTCACACTTATTTACCACCATGACTTGTAAAATGAATAGAAAATATAGTCAAGACATTGACAAGGTTAGAAATAATGATTTGTATTTGAAATAATAATTTTTTCCTTAAACTTTGCTTTTGTCAAAGAATCCTCCATTTGCAGCAATTACAGCATTGCAGACCTAACATGATTGCACTAGGGTTTTCTAATCATCCATTAGCCTTCTGACGCAATGAGCAAACACGTTGTACCATTAGAACACTGGAGTGATAGTTGCTGGAAATGGGCCTCTATACACCTATGCAGATATTGCACCAAAAACCAGACATTTGCAGCTATAATGGTCATTTACCACATTAGCAATGTATAGAGTGTATTTCTGATTAGTTTAAAGTTATCTTCATTGAAAAAAAGTGCTTTTCTTTCAAAAATAAGGAAATTTCTAAGTGACCCCAAACTTTTGAACGGTAGTGTAAAAAAACAGGAACGACAGTACGGTGGTCTAAGATGACCACCTTTATGGAGAAGGACCCTTATCCTGTGTATAAATAAAAACAACTTATCTTAAGGTACAGGAAATACAACCACTTTTACTTGACAATGAAAACAATGATTTTATTTTGCATTATATTTCAGGATTCAGGATCAGTTAAGACATTTGTTCAATTGCTCAGCTCCCTCTTCACCATGACAGACCGGTACAACATCGCATCAATGCAGATGCTGCTCTGATCCGTCTGTCAATCTCCCGCTCCACTCTCCCCTCACTCTTGAATAAGACCCCGAGATCCTTAAACTCCTCCACTTGTGGCAGGTGATTGTCCCCAACTCAGAGAGGACAATCCACCCTTTTCCAGCTGAGGACCATGGACTTGGACTTGGAGATGCTGATTCTCATCCCAGCCACTTCACACTCAATAGCAAAAAGCTCCAGTAAGATCTGTAGGTCACTGTTCAATGAAACCAACAGGACAACATCATCTGCAAACAGCAGAGATGAGATCCTGTGGTCACCAAACATGGCATCCTCCATTCTTTGGATGCACCTAGAAATCCTGTACATAAAAATTATGAACAGGATCGGTGACAAAGGGCAGCCCTGGCGGTTTGAAATGAGTTTGATTAAGTGCTGGCAATACAAACCAAACTCTTGCAATGGTTGTATCGGGACCCGGAAAGTCATAGCAACAAGTCCAATGTACTGCCCAATGTCCAGTGCACTCCACTTGGCCTGCTGGTATACCTCAGCAGGGAGTCTCACAAGCCAACCAAGCTTGATAGGACTTCTTCAGCTTGATGGTCCCCTTTCAACACTGGTGTCCACCACTTGGTTCGGAGGTTGCAACCACAAGATGCCCCAATGACCTTGCGGCCGCAGCTCTGGGCAACCGCTTCAACAATGGAGGTGGAGAACATGACCTATTCAGACTCCATGTCTCCAGACTCCCTCGGAATGTGGTTGAAGCTCTTCCAGAGGTGGGAGTTAAGATAAGATAAGATAAGATAAGATAAGATAAGCCTTATTAGTCCCACAATGGGGAAATTCCAGGATTGCAACAGCACAGGGATAGCAACACTCAGAGCAATAATTAAGAAGATACGAAAGATATAAATAAGAGCAGTGGATATACATACATACACATCAATATATAAATATATATACAAAGTGCGGAGCATTGTAGCGAGATGGAATAAACAGCATAACCGTCTACTTAGTTATCCTACATAGTATGAATATGTACCCATACATATTGTCACCCTCCGTAGCGACCGATACTGTCCTAGTTGTATATACTGGAGGGGACCATTGTGTAAATCTATTGCGTCTTTTGCATTCAGTACTATTAGGTCATCACGTTTTTTTGCTATCTCTGCGAGCAGCTCTGCTTAGGTTATACAGGCTGACTGCCGTAGGTAGGAAGGACCTGCGAAACCTCTCGGTTGTGCACCTAGGATGATGTAGTCTGCTGCTAAATGAACTCCTCAGTGCATTCAGTATGTCCTGCATAGGGTGGGACTCGGACTCCAGCAGAGATGACAGTTTAGCCACCATCCTTCTCTCTCCTATCTCCTCCACTGGGTCAGGGCGCTGCCCCAGGACAGAGCTAGCTTTCTTGATCAGTTTGTTCAGTCTCTTCTTATCAGCTGCTGTAATGCCACTGCCCCAGCAGACCACTCCAAAAGTGATGGCTGACGCTACCACCGTGTGGTAGAATGTCTTCAGCAGCGCCCCTTGTACACCAAAAGACCTGAGTCTCCTCAGTAGGAACAGCCTGCGCTGTCCCTTCTTGTAGAGTGCGTCGGTATTGTGTGACCAGTCTAATTTATTGTTCAGATGAACACCCAGGTACTTGTAGGATGTCACCATCTCGATGTCTGTTCCCTGTATGTTTACTGGTGCTGTGAGGGGTTGTCCTTGCCTGCGGCAGTCCACCACCAGCTCCTTAGTTTTCCTCGTGTTGATCTGGAGGCAGTTCCTATGGCACCAGTCCACGAAGTCCTGGATAAGTCCTCTGTACTCAGCTTCATCTCCGTTGGAGATGAGGCCGACGATTGCAGAGTCGTCAGAGAACTTCTGTAGATGGCAGTGTGTTGTGTTGTGTGAGAAGTCCGCAGTATAAAGGGTGAACAGGAAGGGAGCCAAAACCGTTCCCTCGGGAGCCCCGGTGCTAACGATGATCGTGCCGGACACACAGTCCCGGGTTCTCACAAACTATGGCCGGTTAGTGAGGTAGTCCAGGATCCATGATGACAGGTGCTGGTCCACCCCTGCGCACAGCAGCTTGTCCTTCAGGATCATCGGTTGGATGGTGTTGAAAGCACTGGAGAAGTCAAAGAACATGATCCTCACCGCATTCCCGGGCTTCTCCAGGTGGGACAGAGAACAGTGAAGGAGGAAGATCACTGCATCCTCCACCCCAATGCCATGCTGGTAGGTGAACTGGAGTGGATCCATCGCTGGTCCCACCAGAGGGCGGAGGTGAGCAAGGAGCAGTCTTTCCAGGGTCTTCATCATGTGGGACGTCAGGGCCACTGGTCTGTAGCTGTTCAGGTCTTTGGGGCGGGAGGTCTTTGGTACAGGTACCACACAAGATGTTTTCCACAACTGTGGTACCCTCCCCAGCTTCAGGCTCAGGTTGAAGATGAGCTCCACAATCCCACACAGCTGATCTGCACAGGACTTGAGGAGCTTTGCGCTGATGCCGTCCGGTCCCGACACCTTCCTCGCCTTGATCTTCCTCAGCTCCGTCCTCACCTGGGTCTTAGTGAGGATCATGTTGGGGGCTGTGTGTTGGGAGTGGGGGGGTGTTGGTGGAGTGGGGTGTGGACAGCAGGACTCGATGGCTTTAGAGGCAGCAGTGGTTGAAGACCTCTCAGACAGGGGCCTCAGCCAGACGTTCCCAGCACATCCTCACTATATGTTTGGGTCTACCAGGTCTGAATGGCATTCTCCTCCCCCACCAGATCCAACTCACCACCAGGTGGTGATCAGTTGACAGCTCTGCACCCCTCTCTCCCCGAGTGTCCAAGACATACAGTTGCAGGTCTGATAACACAATGACAAAAACGATCTTCGACCTGTGACCTAAGGTGTCCTGGTGGCAAGTGCACATATGGATACCCTTATGCTTGAACATGGTGTTCATTATGGACAAATTGTGGTTAGCACAGAAATCCAACAATTGAACACCACTTGGGTTCAGATGAGACAGGCCGTTCCTCCAAATCACACACCTCCACGTTTCACTATTGTTGCTCATGTGTGCATTGAAGTCCCCCAGTAGGACAATGGAGTCTCCAAGAGGAGCACTCTCCAGCACCCCAGTAACAAGAGATGGTAGGACAAATATCAAAGCCCTGTGGGTCTATAAGAATTCAGAGCTTAACATTTCCCACAGTGCCAACAACTACTGTTATGGCATTGAGGGACAAACATAAGCTCATCTCTGGGCCTTGACCTGAACAGGCTAAAAATTAAACAAGGGTAAACCGGGTCAGCAATACTGATGTTGAAGTACTCTTGAATTATTCTTGGATTGTTGAAACCAGCTTAACTTTGATGTGTTGTCTATGAAAGTGAAAAAAGAAAGAAAAATAAAACAAAAATCAGATAACTTATAGCTTTATATCACAGGCTTTCATTTAAAATTTGAAAAATCTCCCCATGACTTTAGCATCTGCACATTGATGTACTTTATTACTTTACTGGCAATTTCTACACAATATCAGACCAGTGTGACACATCACATGTCAATTGTTGATGGTCTTCTTTTTTGAAGATTAAAAAGGGTTTGGCCATAGCAGCCACTCTTAAAAATAAAAAGGACAGTGTACAATTGTGGGGAAATTTTATGGCTAATTTTGATTGGGTCGGAGACAAAACTGAAGTGTAAAAGGGACTTTTAACAAATGATTAATAGTAAAAATGTGGTGGAGATAAAATCACACACGTTATCACACACATAACATACCATAGAAAGATGAACAAAATTCAACAAATGTTTGATATGGTGGCTGCCAGTTGTACCCCTCAACCTCTTTCTTTGTTGCTGAAATATAGCTGATCTGACATTTTGACCTTTGACTTTGCAATCCCAAAACAGTCACAGTTCAGGGTCACAGGATAAAACTGTGCACAAAGTTTGGTGACCCTAGCTTTACTCCTTCTATACTAATAGGGCATAGGGAATGCAAACCTTGACCTTTAAGTTTTTGGCCCCATTTGAAAAACCTCCATTTTTTTCTCTAGTTATTGCGTTCACAAGATTTTGGGAACAAGAGCACTCTGAGGTGAGTGCAATATCTCCTGCCTCCATTTTCTTTCAAGATCCCAATATGTTACTGAAGGACAGCAGTTTTCAACTTCTTCCATGTAATTATTTGGGCAGAACCAAATTATGATAAGCCTATCATCCATGAATATATAACAAAAATGATCTTATACAACCCATAGTGGTAGGTTAGGATCCCAAGGTGAACTTGTATAGCAAGATTGGTGATCCTAAGAGCTTTACTGGTTCTACTGTTAGAGGGCATATTCAATACTAACCTTGAGCTTTAACCTTTTGAACCCAAACCCATAGTCACAGTTCAGGGTCACAGCATGAACCTTTGTACCAGGTTTGGTGACCCTAGCTTTACTTGCTCTAAATAAATAAGACAAATGGAATATTACCTTGACCTTCTGACTCCAAACCCATAGTCAGGTCAGGGTGTAAGCCATCCAAGATTTGTCTTAGATGCAACTATGGTATCGATTTGAAAGCCTACATCATTTCTTTCAGTAGTTATTGTGATTACAAGATTTAGGGAACAAGAGCACTCTGAGGCCAGTGCAATATCCCCCCAACCTCCGTTTTCGCTGAAGATCCCAATACTTACTGACAGAGAGCAGTTTTCAACTTTTCAATATAATTACTGTGGCAGAACCAAATTATGATAAACCCATCATCCACGAATATACAACAAAGTATACAACCCATAGTTGTAGGGCAGGATCCCGAGGTGAAACTACGTAGCAGGTTTGGTGGCCCTAGAGAGCTTTACACGTTCTATAGAGGGGTTGCACTGACTTCATGCGGGTCACGTGCCTTTTGTTTACTGTGCCATTTTGGACGGCAAAGAACAGTCAAATCATCAACAGCAAGCGTGAGTGAGTGTAATCAATGAGATAAATGGCAACACAAATCAACACCGTGGTCCACCGACGAGGTGCAGACTTTTCGGTGCTTGGTAGCTGATTAAAGAAATCCAGAGAGAGCTGGACGGAGCGACCTGAAACGAATTCACGGCCACAGCGGAGGCAGAAGGGAGGCAGAGTAGCGTCGACCCAACCACGGCATCATCACTGTTGAAAACAGTGATAGAGAATGGTGAATGATGTGATATTATGCATCTTTGCCGTTATTTATGGTGTAAAGCTCACTTTGAACAGACAACACCGTTGTCTCCTGTATGCAGACAATGAGCTAACTAACACACACAGCATACATATTTTAGTACCTAATAGCGATAATTTGCCGTGATTACAATGTAGTACGGAGGACTTATTAGTGCTAACTAGTATTAGCAATCATTAGCTTACCTTCATATGTAATCTAGTTCGTATCCTCACATTTTCCGCTGCTCCATGGCTTCCTGAACTCTCCAGTACTTTTCCAGTGTTTCGTCTCACCGCATGTAGCCTTCTCTGGCTCTCCTTTTTTGCCTTTACTCTGACAAAAAGCCAGCAAACAGCAGGCTCGCCTCCATATCCATCTTGTGTTTTTCTTGTCACAAACGATGTTATGGGAGTGTCAGACTGCCTTGCTGCAAAGATCTCATTCACTTAAGGTGGTACTCAGTCGTAATGGAAAATGAACAACACTGTGGCGAGTCGGACTGAGTAGGTGCTAGTGGAATTATTAATATTCTCAACACAGGGTCCATGCTATTTACCATCCAAAATGGCAGAAAAACAATGTAACACGTGACCACTGGCGTCATGTGCAACCCTTCTATAGTATGAGGGGATAGGGAGTGCTAACCTTGAACTTTGACCTTTTGACCCCAAACCTGTAGTCAGAGGTCTTGGTCTCAGAGTGAACTTGTGTACCAGGTTTGGTGACCCTAACGTTACTCATTCTACAGTAATCAGGCATACGGAATGTTAACTTTGACCTCTGACCCCAAACCAATAGTCTGTCAGGATCCCAATGTGAACCTGTGTTCCGGGTTTGGTGGCCCTAGTTTTACTTATTATACAGTAATAAGGGATAAGGAATGTTGACCTTGACCTTTTGACCCCAAACCTATAGTCTGAGGTCAGGATCACAAGGTGAACCTGTGTAGCAAGTTTGGTGACCCTAGCTTTCTTTGTTGTTGAGATATGGTTTATAAGCCATTTTGACGTTTACCTTTGACCTTGCAATCCCAAAATCACAGTCACACTTCAGAGTCATAGGGTGAACCTATGTACCAAGTTTGGTGACCCTAACTTTACTCGTAATAAGACCTAGGGAATGTTAACATTGACCTTTTGACACCAAACCTATAGTCAGAGTTCAGGATCCCAAGGTGAACCTGTGTACCAGGTTTGGTGGCCCTAGCTTTACTCATTTTATAGTAATAGTAAATGTACCACTTACCATAGTGCAACTGCAATGTTAACTTTGAACTTAGACCCCTTGACCCCAAACCCATAGTTAGGTGAGTTTGTAAGTCATCCAAGATGTGTATTAGATACAACTACTGTATCTTTTTGAAAAGCCTACATCATTTCTTTCAGCAGTTATTGTGTTTACAAGATTTAGGGAAAAACTGACCTTTGACCTCAAGGTCATCTAATGAGACTGAAATTGCAATATGTGCATCATCAGAGTATATTAAATCATGGTACTAAGTTTCAAAATGGAACAAAATTGTATTAGGAGTTGATTTCACAAGACAGTTACTGTCTATGAAATGAGGTGAAACAGAAAGTCATAGATCAGGGGCTACAATTCTTGCAAAAATCATCAAATCAGAACCAAATTACAATATGCGCATCATCCGCGTATATCAAACCCTGGTACCAAGTTTCAAAAACAATCAGAACAAAACTGTAAGAGGAGTTGATTTCATAAAAGTGGGACAGACAGATTGACAGATGGACCCAGAACATAATCCCCCTTCGGTCTTCGCCTAAAGTGCTCTTCGACTGCTTTGGGCTTTGACCAGCGGAGGATAAAAACTGACCTCTGATCTTGACCTCAAGGTCTATAATTCCAGCAAAATTATCCAGTCAAATAGCAATATGCACATCATCAGTGTATATCAAACCCTGGCACCAAGCTTTAAAACAATCAGAATAAAACTGTAAGAGTTGACTTCACAAAAGTGGGACAGACAGTGCTCCTCCACATCGAAAGAAGCCAGCTGAGGTGGTTTGGGCAGCTTATCAGGATGCCTCCTGGAGGCCTCCCGCTTGAAGTGTTTCAGGTACATCCTACTGGGAGAAGACCCCGGGGAAGACCCAGAACACGCTGGAGAGACTATGACTATGTTTCGATCCACAGTGTACTTCAACAGTATTCCCTACTCCCTGCTCCGTTTTCTGAGAATATCAGTTGTCTTTCACAAAATTTCTCTATCTGAAACACCCTGTAACCATTGTCCCCTCCCCCTTCGTGTGTTACCATGGTAACCATGTACACGTACTGATACTATGATGGATAATTTATATTTCTTAAATAAAATATTAATACAATATATTTTTATTACTATCAGATGACAAACAATAACCAACATCAATTTAGCTTGTTAATAATGTTAGCAACAATAGTTTGTTTTACTTGTATTTGAGGCGCAATGGCTTATGGGTAATCTTCTTGTCAACTTCTGGTGCAGTGATGCACAGTTGTTCACTTCTTCCCTGCTCAGTTCTCAGTTCCCTTTGAACTGAAGACTGTTCGCTCCCTTCGGTTTGGAATCTCACTTAATATGGTGGAATACCCTGTGCAGTCCACTTCGGAATACACTACTGGGGGATTGGAATGCACCTTATGTCACCCAGCTGGCCTGGAAACATCTTGGTATCCTCTCTGAAGAGCAGGAGCAGGTGGCTGGGGAGAGGGAAGTCTGGGCTTCTCTGCTTGAACTGCTGCCTCCACAGCCAGGACCTCCAGAAAAGTGGTAGAAAATGGGTGGATGGATGGATAGATGAGACAGACGGATAGAAAGCCCCATACCATAATCCCCTTCCGGTCTTCACCCAAAGGGGTCTTCAACTGGTGGGGGATAAAAACTGACCTCTGACCTTGATCTGAACATCAGAGGTCATCCAAATTTGAACTCATCCAAGATTTTTCTTAGATACAACTATGGTACTGATTTGAAAAGCCTACATCATTTCTTTCTCCAGTTATTACATTCACAAGGTAAGGGTTAATACAGACACCCATCTGCCCAGCGGGATGACAATACCCTTTCAGTCTTTTAGAGGCTGAGGGGTAAAAAGAACTGCTTCTTTGACAAGATAATCCATCCATCTGACAGGTGTTACATATTCAGATGCTGATTAAACAGCATGGCTGTTTGTTAGATAGGTGTGCCTTGCAGAGTAAAGCCTATATAAAAAACCTCTCCAAATGTAATAAGATTTGACTTTTTCCGTAATGCTAAAAGACAGAGACTTCAACTGATCCACCAGAAAGATGCAGGCCGCTGTAGCATTATTATATAGGATGGTGTGATTTTTGCTGTTGTACAGGGTTTTTGTGTGCCATTCAAAAACCAACACAATCCAAGTGCATTTGTCCATTTAGGTCTGGATACTCCACCTTCATGATGCCCACACTGAGCTCTGCAGCCTGGTCCTGGACCTGGTCCAACTGTAACACCTGAAGGAAAGACCATAAAAAGAACATCATCACAAATGTCCTATTAAATAAGTTTCAAGATTTTTTTTTTTGAGGAAAAACACAGAAGGTATTCTTTATAGCTTCTCTGTCAGTTACAGGGCTTAAAATATTATCTATTTACTGTTTTGTTGTGGCATTTTTTCACAATTTTTATATTTATTCATTCATAAAACAACAGTGAGCAGAAGCTGTGGAGTCTGGTCACACTTGCATTTTTACTAAATAAAGTTTTTCCTTTTCTGTACTGTTGTTAAATTGGGATTTTGCTGTCCTGATCTGGGATTCTTGTTCTCACCCAATTTACTGCAGCTGTCAAACAAGTGGCTTGTGACTGTATTTGTATTTATTGTTAAGCCAAACTTGGTGCATCTGTACTGACACCTACATTTCCATTTCTTTATACATTATAGGGAAACTTAGGCTAAACATGTTTTGGCATGTAGTTTTATTGTGCACATCTTCCCCTGTGTAAATAGATGAATAAATGAGGTGGCTGTTCTTCATAACCGTACATTGATTTCTCCTGGCTTGATTTCCAGGGGCTCCTTGAGGGACTGCAGCATCTGGATCATGCACTGCTCAAACTGTGAAGGCTACAAAAGCACCAGAGAGAACACATGAGCAGAATACAGGAGGGGTTGCAAAGATGGCATGTGCAAAAAATAACAGTGGCATAGTCAATAGAAAGATGGACAGATGACTTATAAAGACCAGGATGGCAACAACTATTTCTTACACAATAGTAATCATACTTTGGTGTGAAGTTGGTAAGCATTTCCATAAGACAAAATGGTGAGCTGTCTGGTGCAGCAAAAGAGCCTTACCAAGCTGGTGATTCCCTCATTATCCACGACCCAGTCCTCCTTCTCCGCAAGCCTCTTCACATCTTAAGGGTAAAGCACACATAGGAATAGATAAGGAAGTGATTTATAACCGCTGTTTCTTGCATGCAAATCCATTGTACACAAAGAATAATGTGGTGACTTTCACAAATGAAAACACAATAAAAAGGTTTCAGAAGGGAAAAAAGTCATAGAATCAAACCCTTTGTTGTGAGACCACAGTCTGTTTTGTGTGTGTGAATGTGAGTAGGGGGACTTGAAGGAGAGGCTTAAGTGAAAACCAGCTGCTCATTTCAAAATGACCATACCCAACCTCAAGTGAAACTGGCTGCAAGTTTGGTTTTAGTGATATAAAACTAAAACCAGACATGGGGTCGTCACAGCGGATCATCTGTCCCCACCTCACCCCATCCCTTCATCTTTCTCTGTAACATCAACCCTCTACATATCCTCCTTCACTACATCCATGAATCTTCTCTGTGGTCTTCTCTCTTTTCCTCCTGCCTGGCAGATCCATCTTCAACATCCTTTGCCCAGTATATCCACTATCCCTCCTCTGCACATGTCCAAACCCTCTCAGCCTTGCCCCTCTTACTTTGTCTCCAAACCGCTCAACCTGAGCTGTCCCTCTGATAGACTCATTTCTATTCCTGTCCCTCCTATTCACTCCCAATGAGAATCTTAGCATCTTCAACACTGCCACCTCCAGCTCTACCTCCTGTCTTTTTGTCAGCGCCACCTTCTCCAAGCCATACAGGTTCATCTCAATACGTTAGAAGACAGACAGACAGATAGATAGACTTTATTGATCCCAAACTGGGAAATTACAGTGCTTTTTTTAGATAAATAGATATAAAAAAGTTGATTTATTACAGTAATTCAATTCAAAAAGTGAAACTCAATATATTATATAGATTCAATACCCATAGTGATATATTTCAAGCATTTATTTCTTTTAACTTTGATGATTATGGCTTACAGCTAAATGCAGTTCCTCCAAACCAGATGAAGCTAAACAAACAATGATGCAGAATGAAAGCACCAAGGTGATGTGCCTCGGTGCCTGTGGCATGGTAGCATGGGTGGCTGTAAAATAGTGGCACTCCGGCCTCTAGTGGCCCGGGATAGTTATTACAATACCTTTTTTTTTCCACAGCGGCATTGGCAGAAATGGTGAGTTAAATTTGTGTTTATTTCAAAAACAGTGTTATTTTGAAATTCTGGCAAATTAAAAGTCGAGAAAATATGGTGATACAATGATACAAGCCTTTACTTCCACTTGATTTTGACCGAGTGAGATGAAACAGAGAGACAGACGGACAGATAGAAAGACAGACAGACAGACATACACAGCCACAAACAGACGCACTAAGCGATTACTTTACGTCTCCGTTTCACCGAGGCATAATGACACAACAAAGTAAACCTTATGGGGGAAAAGGTCATGTGTTCAACTCTTAGCAGGATGTTCCAGGTTCTATACCCAGAGGGAGGACCAAGTCTAAAGTCAAAACACTGATGAGTGCCACATCAAGTCCAAATCCTAAACTTTTAGTTTTGAATCACAAACTAGTCATGTTCTTTGCATCAAATGAAAGGCCATTAAGGAGTATTACCATAACAAGTGTACATAAATCAGGAATGCTTCTTTAATTTGTACATAATTCACAGAACTACTAAAACTTCTATGATACTTTTCTGTACTATGGCTAAATGGAACCTGAGTTCTGTAGAAAAACTACAGGGCTCTGTTTGTCTCAGGTGATTACTGTGTTTAAAACAGAGATGCTGCTCACTAGCTGAACCTCATCTAAGCATTAGCTTGCCAACTATGCAAGTTTAACTTACTGTTCTGCTTCAGATGACTAAGTTGGATGTTACCGTTAACACTTTTGTTGTTTATAGGCAACAAAATCATCTTTGGTATCATTATGACAGAATTTTTACAACCCTCTCTGTCAAAATGACAACCCTTCCCCCCCCCACGTCATAATTATGAATCTTACTATTACTCTAACTACTATGTGTACTGCTGCACTGCTGGTTCATGTGCTTGGTTTTCGGGCAATACATCACTAAGACTCAGCTATGCTATGCATACTGCATGTCTGCTTGCAGTGCTAACTGTAAGACTTGCTAGCTAATCTGAAAAGCCTAACAAAAAATACTGTAATCCCAGCCTAATCAAAGTTTTTGGCTCAATATCACACATGTTGTATCTGTATAACTGTTATCTGAACAGTATGTCTCTGCTTTCTTTTCTAATCTCTCCCCTCACCTCCCAACAAGTTGTGGCAGATGACTGCCCCTCCCTGAGCCTGGTTCTGTCGGAGGTTTCTTGCTATAATGGGGTTTTTCTTTCCCACTGTCACCTAGTGCTTGCTCATATTATTGGGATTTTTATCTGAATTACTTGTGATTTCTGCCTTATGTACTATGTAGAGCCTTGAGATGACTGTGTTGTGATTAGACGCTATATAAATAATTGAACTGAATTTTTTCTCCACTGCTGCTAAGTAATGTGACATTACCTCTTGACTGTTTCCTACTATGTGATTGGATGCTGAGGAGTGAATTGTTGGCAACTGGGTGAAGACAAACAGCACTGAATTTTAGTCCAGGAAACAAAAAATGTAGCACATTTCTTTTTTTAATAAGTGGTACATTTTGAAATTTGGTAAATATATTAAGTACTGTTAAGTTCAGGCTCAAGTCCAAGCAAAGTTATGAGTCATTAGTATTAAAGTCTAAATCAAGTGGTATGTCTAGTCTTAAATCCTCAAATTTGTGATTCCAGTGAGACTTGAGTCCTCGTCATGTGAGTCCACACTTTTACTTTACTCCAGTCAGTGAGTAATGCATTTATTTCTACAGAAGGACAAGAAATGGCAAGAACAAACTTACACTGAACATAAAGAACGCTTCATCTTTCATCAGATTGTTACTTTATGATCATTAAATTTACCAGCAAGTATGGTGATTTTTGATTAGTCTTTCTGAATGTGATTTTTTAAAAATGACCATCAGTGTCAAACATTAAAGCTGCAGTAGACAGAACAATTTTATTTAAATTAGAAACATAATAAATGACCATACTACAGTAATATGAAGTGAAAATTCTGGCAGGACAATTACACCACACAGCTTCTCCTCCTGGCTCTGTTCAACCTGAAGACCATTTGGCATCTGTGAGCATATCTTTGCCCAAACAAAGGTCTAGTCAGTTGCTGGTTTTGCTATTATCTCAAACAGGTTCATTTTGTCTTGTTAGTGATAAGACTGGTTTTGGCTCTTCTAATCAGACAAAGATGTTTCATATCTTATTTGAAATGTTTTGACAGTCAGCTGCAGTTTTCTGTAAGGAGATGTAAGTCCAGTGGCTTAGGATAGGAAAGAGAGGAGGAACTGAAGGCAGCAACCCTCCCCCCCCAAACTTCAGGCAGTTTTTTCCAAATATTTCAGATTTCTACCTACAGCAGCTTTGTCAGCAGCATCATTTATGATGATGAAACTGTGCAAATACACAGAAAACTATCTTGGTTTCACAGGGTAAAAACCATAGCATTACTAATCTGAATAAAGTGCATACTGTAGGTGACATTTTTTAAAAGTCTTCATAATGCCATAATGTCACGACCAGGCTGTGTTTGAGGAAGGGCTGACAAGATGCAAAAATGGCTTTAAAAGTCGTTCTAAGGCTGAGACAACCATATTTTTTGAAGTGTCCATTTATTGAAGGATTTCTCAGCACATTAACTGGTGTGATGAACCTGGGAATTGCTCTTCAAGGTAGCTGATATGTGAACTTGTGTCACCCTTGGTCTCCAATCTAAACATTCTTTACTGGGACAATTGATGAGCAAAGAAAAGCAAGCTCCTCCAGCCACTACTAGTTTCTTAGCCTCACTGAACTCTTTCTCACCTTCTGTTGTATGCAGCAGTGTTATCATGAGGCAGTGAACCCTCAAATCCAGCAGCAGGTCCTGGATCGCTTGCAGCAAATCATTCGGGATCTCCAGTGCAGACAGAGCCTCATGACAAGCCCTGGGTGACATACACAGACATCTCACTAAAGGTATGAATGGTCAGCGTGCGGTACCAAAATTCCTGTGTTTATAATCGCCACAAAGCCATTGTGACATGTGTGTAAGGACTCATCGTGAGAACCTGACGGTGTGAATGATTTGGGTCAGCCAGGTTCCGGTCAGCTCCGTTTTGCTCCCCCAGCCCCCGTAAAGACTGCACTCCCCTTGTGGTAGTGTGGAGGGGAGCAGGGCCCCTCGAATAAGCTTCACAAGTCGACTGGTCAGCTCCTCAATCATTTTCTATGAAACATACAGTATATACATTGGGAAATGAAATACTTGCTGTTATAGATGCCAAAAACACATAGAGCATTAAAGAGTTGTACTTTAAAGTCGTTTTGTCTCTGCCTGGCATTCTTCTTGGATTTTTCAACCTGCCCTGATTTCTCTCCAGTCTGTGGGAGACAGAGAAAGAGAGAGTTAAAAGCTTAACATTTGAAAACATGTGCACCCTCAGGAAATTTTACTAATGACATTGTCTACATCGAATTCTTTTCTATGTTTGCATCAAGTACCAGGAGGACAGTTTTAAATCACAAATTTAACTCTGTGAATCAGAAAATCCAAATAGTAAGGTGGCCTACAGTGGAAGGTGCTGTATCCTCTCCAAATGAAAACCTTGTGCATCTTCACTCTAGTCAAGAGGAGGCTGATACTACGATCATTCTCCATGCATTAGATGCTGTGCAGAAAGGTTATCTAGGATTATGATTAACAGTCGGGATACATATGTTTTGGTGCTTGCTTTGCTTCATGACCTTGGTCCCAACATATGGATGAAAAAAAAACATAATTTCTCCCAGATAGACATCATGTAGACATCACAGGCAATCCTATGATCTTTTAGTGAGTCCTATGGTTGTGACAGACAGACAGAGATTTCTTGAATTATATATAGAGTGATAATGTGCGGCGTTATGATGAGCTGCTTCATCCAAATGCCCTTAGGATAAATAAAGTTGCACTGAAACTGAAATATTGCAAGCGGTTGAGACAAGTCCATTCTTTCCAGTTTATGCTGATAATACAAGCAATAGCTCTGACTCACCACTTTCACACATAGGTAAGATGGTTTCATATGCTAATGAGTTTCTTTGTACTGAATGACTGAATGTGAGGAAAAATGAGACATTTATTTCCTATAATTGTTAAAAAAAATTTTTTATTTTTTTTAAAATCTGTCTTTTTAAATACAAACTCAGACCCTTAAGAATGGGGGCAGAAACTCGACTGTTGTCTTATGTGGAAACCTTCAAAAGATAAATAAAATTCAATGCAGAACACAGACAGTGAAGAATAATCTCTTCATAAACCTCTTCTTACTGCAACCACTTTCTTAACAAAATGTGACTTTTGAAGAGTACCAGGACCACCTTTTCCTAAAATACAATACAAATCCAGCGGATCTGCCTGTTACTGAGGGGAAGTTAGAGGAAAATGTTCTAAAGTTAGACACCACAAGAAGCACAAGAGTGCAAATACTTTTATGATTTCCACATGTTAATTCTTCCAGCCTGTAAATGGAACATTTCCTAATTGGTGTGAAGACCTCTCAAGTATTCACCTCACTAAAAAGGCTTCCATTAACATAAGAAATCCACAGCTTCCAGAAGTTGGGCAGCTGGCTGATCACCACATCCGACAGCTTCTCCACAAACTGCACCTGCTGCGGGGTTTCAAATCGCCAGTCTGGAAGAGAGAACCACACATTTATTTACACATTCGTTTCATACATGGCTGAAAAGTGAACTGAACTCACTACGCCCCTGCAGCACAAAGAGTCTGATAACACAGTGTGTCATTTCCTAGCACATAGTTGTTTTTGTTGTTTGTTTGTGCTGTTACCGTACTGCCTTATGTGAGGAGATTCCCCTAAGTGCTACACATGAAAAAAAGTAGCACACACACACACAAATGAATGCACAGTCAGTCTTGCGACGACAGGGAAGCCCCCACTTCAGCACCTAGTGTGTGGGTGAATGTGTGATTTGATGAAGCACTCACTGCTGGATTGTGGCGTTGGAAGGCTGCCCCCCCTCTTTAGAGACGCGGTGTGGCCGAGCCTGCCGAGAGCCGACGGACGGGTATCCCCTTCCATCTCCACGGCTCCGGCGCCCACTGACAGACAAGGGGGGGGGGGGGGGCATGAGAGATGAAGTCGTGAGGGGAAAAAGAAGATAAGATAAGCCTTTATTAGTCCCACAACGGGGAAATTCCAGGATTGCAACAGCACAGGGATAGCAACACTCAGAGCAACAATCAGAAGGCAAGAAAAAAAACAAGCAAGCAAGAGCAGCTAAGAAACGCATACTTCAGTTATCAAATAATCAAATAAAAGTCATTTTCATAATTTTGCATTCCATCGATAAGCTGGGTGCGCTTTCACGCCAAACAATCCTCACTGGGCCCTCTCACAGACTCTTTATTTGTCTTCTGATCCATTTCTACCCCGGCCCACAGCTGAGAGAATGTCTCATTGTTTTCAGAGTGGGGAAGCAGAGCAGTGGGCTTTGTGAGTTCTGGGGAGAAGTGCGTTTAAGCTGACCACACTATGCTCCATCTGCCGGACCCTCAGGTACTCCTCTAGATGGCAACAGTAAGCTACGCAACGGCAAGAACCAAGAGAGTGCTGCAACCTCATACACCGACCTCAGCGTGTGGGATAATTTAGAGTATTTTACATGTCTGTGTGATGAGACAGGGACAACAGAAGAAGGGGTGAAAGTTGACAAATGGGAATGAAAGTGAAACACTGTAGTGGCAATAGTGGATCTAAATCGCTGCAATGAAATTGAAACTTGCAAGACTGGCTTGTGCAACGCTTCATGAAACGCCTACATGTACGTTTGTTTAGACCGAAGGAGATGGATGGCCACATTTCCAAAACATGTGTCTGACACACACACAGAGAAAAGAGTGCTGGTGACTCACAGGGCTGACTGCAGCGTATATGCAAGAATTGAGAAATCCCCAAGCTGAGGAGACAATGTGGCTGAAGTGGTCGTGCACACAAAACACCAATCCAGACTAGAAAATGTAAGGAAATTCTCAATTGAATCAGACTGGCTGTAAACAGACGCACTTTCTCACAAGCATGCACGGAGGCGCCCGTATGGAACAGTCTAGAGTCCGTCTCTGTGACTTTCTCTTGACTTTTAAAATGGATGAGAGCTTCTGCTGACCAGGTGTCCGTCAATCCCAACATCCCCAAACCACACAAACCTGTGTGTTAAATATCCTTTTGACACTGAATACTGTTAAACATTTACAGTGTTGTTCTTTATTAACTTCTGTATGTTTTTTTATTTTTGTTTTTGGTTACTAACTATGTCTGCATACTTTATGCTACAAAACATTTTGGTATAAAAACATTTAGCTTTTTAAGAAAATTTATCCTTCTACTTTCTTGTTTTGTTTTTTTTAAACTCATACTTTTTATAATATTTTAGTGTCTGACTAAAAACATGTCATGGATTTCAATGGAGCTCTTCACATTCATTCTGAGTTCCTTTAACTTTTAAGAATAAAAACAGCATACTTTTTGCTATAGAAAGTTTTTTTGTTCTCCCACAAGTTTCTGCTAATCAACTTCTATTCTGTGATTTGATAACTTTTACAGATTTTAACTTTTACCATTTCAAGTTGGGCAGGATTTTCAGCAAATTACACTTTATTGAGTTGCTATGGATCTTTTATTTAGCATTTTAAGTTAACTTTCTTCAACTTTAAGCCCTTTTGGAATTCAAACAAAAAACACTTCTTTTTTAAAAAAATTTTTGTATTTCCACAAAGAATTTTCAGCATACAGCATTCACATCGCACATTCTTCAGGAAAAGTCAACTTTCTACTTTTATTATTAATTTGCTCAAAATTTAAAAAGCAGTAAACGTAAACTGGAAAACTACATAGTTCAGTGCAGTGGAGGAAAAGAAACTCCAAAGGGCTTGACTGACTGCACATTAAAGAGCAGATGTCCTGGTGACTGGGTAAATCACTACCGATGGCTCTCACTGTTGTCAGTGCTGAGAGGTGATGCAGACGTCTCCCAGTGATTGTGCAATATGATGCATTTTGGAAAAAAAGTTGCTGTTTTGGGAGCAGAGTGGAAGACTGAGCTAAATCTAAACCAAAACTTAACCTGTTAGTCCGGGAGCCAGACAGGGTCCCCTTGCACCCCAACACACTAAAACAACACCTATACAGTATTTTCTGAAGCTTTGGGATGTCCTCTATGTGAAATGAGCAGGTAATACTGTATAAACTCATTTGCACTATACTTTTTTAGTCCATTTTTAGCACCACCTTCAGATATTGATTTTGGCACTGATTTAAGTACTAATAGTTCGCTATGTTGGTTCCTTCAGTTCTTCAAATTACCGTCGAATTTCAGTTTCAGAATGCTACTCTATTTTGATGGGGGGAAAGTGTATTATAATTGAAAATTTTCAGGAATATCAAGTTATAGTATTATTCTACAGAAATTTATCTCTAATTTGATATATCATTTGTATGAGGGACCCTATCCTCGGACTTTGCACTAACATTTAAAAGGTATACCTCTAAGACACATTATGAACAATTTAAAAAAAAATAACCTGCAATATACATTCTAAAAAGCAGCGAGACATACTTTGAAAGCTTATTCATTAATTCATAATGTGTGCAAGTGTTTATGTGTTGGAGAGTGTTTTAAATTGTTCATTACTCTGCTGCAATGTTGCGTGGAAACAGGAACCGCTGTGAGTGCTGGAGACACCAAGACAATGCGTGCCACCTACAGCAAGCACACTTCCTCCTCAGGTCTGAGGCTTCTCTGCAGGTCCAATGAGTTCCTGTTCCCCTAAGGGGGCACTGACCTTGAACACACAAATACGCACGGCTGCTTTCTGTCAGAAAGCAGCACACACGTGCACACAATTCCCATGGAACAGAATTCAGCATGTTTCAATTTAGAAAACTATTTTTTACATTAATTTTTTTTTGTTTAATAATCTGGGGATCTACAGCAATACAGAATTTAAATTTAAGACTTGAGACTTTTTTTTAGATTCAACTTGATCAAATTTAAGATCTCACATTTGAGAAATGGCAAAATGTCTGACCACATTACAGTTAGCTTTATCTGATTATTCACTAGAACTAAAATTACTGCAACTTTGGGGTTGTCAAAATTTCCCAGGACTGATATTGCCACTAGATAATCAAGGTTATTCAAGTTAAAAAACAACAGTGAAACTAGATGGCACTAGACTCAGCAGATGAAGGCCAAGAAGAAAAAAATGGGGGATAATATCACAACAGTACATATTACCAATATAAAACAGCTTTAAAAGGGGACTGCTGGCTAAACATGACTTCTAACCTTCGCCAAAAGGATGGAACAAGATGATGATGATGATGATGAACAGGAAAATTTCACAGATCGATTTGAACAAGAGCACTCAGAAGTGAGCGCAATATCCCCCCCTCCGTTTTCTCTGAAGATCCCAGTACTTACTGATGGAGAGCAGTTTTCAACTTTTCAATATAATTACTGTGGCGGAACCAAATTATGATAAACCCACCAACCATGAATATACAACAACGTATACAACCCACAGTTGTAGGGCAGGATCCCAAGGTGAATCCGTGCAGCAAGTTTGGTGACAACAGAGAGCTTTACGCGTTCTATAGTAAGAGCATAGGGAGTGCCAGCCTTGACCTTTGGTCCCCAAACCTGCAGTCAGAGGTCATGGTCTCAGAGTGAACCTGTGTACCAGGTTTGGTGACCCTAGCTTTACTTGTTTTATAGTAATAGTGTAATTGGAATGCTAACCTTGACCGTTGACCTTTTGATCCCAAACCCATAGTCAGGGTGTAAGCTGTCCAAGATTTGTCTTAGATACAACTAATGTATCAATTTGAAAACCCTTCATTATTTCTTTCAGTAGTTACTATGTTTACAAGATTTAGGGAAAAACTGACGTCTGACCTTTGAGCTCAAAGTCATCTGATCAGAGTCAAATTGCAATATGCAAATCATCAGTGTATATCAAACCCTAGCACCACGTTTCAAAACATTTGGAAGGAGGAGTTGATTTTACCTGACAGTTACTGTCTATGAAGTGAGGTTAAATAGGAGATCACAAGTTAGGGGCTAGAACTCCTGCAAAAACTATCCAATCTGAATCAAACTGCAATATGTGTATCATCAGTGTATAACAAACCCTGGTACCAAGTTTCAAAACAGGCGGAACAAAAGTGTAGGAGGAGTTGATTTCACAAAAGTGGGACAGACAGACGGACTAAGTGCCCCATAACATAATTCCCCTTTGGTCTTTGACTGGCAGGGAATAAAAATAATATATATTTACATGAACAAGACTCATTGATGAGGGGAAAAAATGTCTAAATTTTACAAGTTAAAAAGCTGCAAGTCTATGGGAAAATGTAATAAGTGAAAACTAGTAAATCTACAAAAAAAAGTCACAAAAGATGTAAGTAATGACAATTTAATTAATGATGATAACAGTTATGTATTCATCATGTTTGTGCTATTTTTAAGATCTCTGAAATGCAGATTCAAAGACTCAAGATTCAACCTTAATTTTGGATTTAAAAAAAAAAAATTAGGGATTTTTAATACTTTAAGGATCGACAGACACCCCGACAAAATGTAAAGTTTTCCAAGGGTGCAACAATCAGATTAATATTAATGCAAATCAGTGAAGTAAAGCTGTATACAATAAAATAATTGGAAATGATTCAACACCTTTTCATATTAGTATTTACTCTGCTGTTAATTCCATAATTTCTTAAATGCCTGCCTTGCTTTTTACTATTCTAAACAATTCCTCTGTTCCACAGACAGCATACCTTTTTAAGATAAGATAAGATAAGATAAGCCTTTATTAGTCCCACAATGGGGAAATTCCAGGATTGCAACAGCACAGGGATAGCAACACTCAGAGCAATAATCAGGAGGCAAGAAAAAACATCTACTAAACATATGTCCATATTACTATAAATATATATATATAGACACACAGTGCAGAGCATTATGGTTGGTTGGTGAATGTGCAGCAGAAAGTCTAAGCTCTCTCTCCGCGGATGCAGCGGGCCAGCTGGAAGTCTTTGGGCATGATGGTGACCCCCTTAGCGAAGAAGAGACCACCAGGTGGGCCTCGCTGGTCTCCTGCAGAGCCATGACGGCGAAGCTCAGGAAACGCGGGACGGTCTTGAAGTCCTGAGCGATCTCCCTCACCAGGCGCTGGACGGGCAGCTTACGGATGAGCAGCTCCGTGGATTTCTGGCAGCGACGGATCTCTCTCAGAGCCACGGGCCTGTGACGGTGGCTAGCTGCATCCTGGGGGGCTTCTTCCTCCAGTAGATTTTACGGGCGGTCTGCTTGGTTCTTGCCATCGCTCTTTATTATTCTGTCTTATATTTCTTGCACGCCGCCTAAACTCCAGCCCGGCACCCGTGTCGTTTTCGCTACAGCTCCCGGTATGTCGAGTTTCCCATTAGCACCGGGCGGCGGCCAAGTGCTAGCTAGCACTAGCTCCTCCCCGCTGTAGCGTCTCCCGCTGCAAACCGTGGCTCCGTCCGCCGACCCGGGAGACCCCCGGGGCGATCCGTGCGTCCATGATATATATACAGAGTGAAAGGTGTAGAAAGAAGAAGGAAGATAAAAAAAAAAAAAAAAAAAGGCTGTTGCAACAGGCAGCCTACTCGTGTGGCGCCGGCGGAACCGGAACCGGAAGATTTTAAGAGGGTTTCTAAGAGTGCAGTGACAGATTTGAGGTAATTTAGGAGAAAAGTTTTCATAGTTTGGCTTAAAGTTGTTTCATGGTGCTTTCATAACTACACATTGCTTTTGTGTGAGGTATTAATGTAGTAAAACAAATTATCAACAACAGGCTCCAAAACAAACTCTCTACTACACTATTAAACATTTTAAGGGAAATTTTGGCCAAAAATATCTGCACTGATCCAAGATCAGACTGGTGCCTTCATGCAGATTTAAAAGTGTCCTATTGACATTTGTAATAAGCATGTTTTTTTTTCTTGTAAATATGCAACCTTTTATTAGGGATGCACTGATTGTGAAATTGTGGGTGAATTTGGCTGATGACTCACAGCAGGTACTGATTGTTTCTTTTGTTTTTGTTGTCATTTATTCTATCTTCAAAGCCAAGGAAGCAAAGAATGATGCCTTATAAAAATACCTGAACTGAAGTACTTTAGTTCCAGATGTTTTCTGAGTTTGACGTTGCAGTCTAGTGTTGTCGGTTTTAGGGCAAAGTCAATTCCACACAGCTAGGACAAACCAGATAACTATCAACCACTGAAAATGGTGAATCTTAATGGCAGACAGGTTGATATCTGTCAACAAGGTGAGAACAATCTGATACCGATGGTAAGGTAATTTACTGGTGTATCCTCACCTTCTACTCATAAATTTGTGACTTTTATGTACATTTACATACATTTCTCAAGTTTTTTTTTTAAATAGATGTGCTATGTTTTTTCTCATAATTTTGCTGTTTCTTCTCAGAAACTTATGACTTCTTGTAAATTTGTTGCTTAGTTCTTGCCAATTTGTAAAACTTTTTGAGGCAAAACTGCAACTTTTTATGGTAAATTTGTGACTTTTCCCCCCATTGTTTTACTTCCTGTTTCTTCTATGAGGATCTGGGTTGCCTTTGTTTTGGTTCAGATTCTTTTATTTTCTCTGCTGTTGGATGGATTGTGGGTCAACCTTCTCGCGTATACAGCAGAACATATAGCAGGCAACACGAAGACAATACTTTTCAAGCTGATGCTAACTTTTTTTTTTTTTTTTTTTTTTGTTACTTATTTGTACCCGTAGGTAGATTTGGTTTGCAGTCTGGTGACAAGCCACCGGCTGCCGGTCGCTGCGTGCGCGAGCGCCCTAAACCTACATGTTTAGGCATGAAACTTGTCAGTTTCATGCCTAAAAATGTTACTGACAGACAGGGGAGAAGTTGAATAGAAATGAGTTGCCTTTTAGCTTCTCAGATGTGCCGGTATTTGTAAAGTTGCATAAAGCTTTGACGAAAATAGGACGGGTTTTTGGTTTAGTAAAAATATTGCCAAACTGCTCTTTCACCCATGCTATGGTAGCTCAACTTTCATGAACAGTTGCCCTGTTAACTTTAACTTTTCAGACTAACGTAACAGAAATACTGTACATTGGATGGTGGATTTCTGTAATTTCCCAGTTTGGGATCAATAAATAAAGTACATCTAATTGATTATAATGCATTATACTCTCCACACTGTATATTTAATAGCTAAAATTTGTATGGCACGCACATACTGTATAAAGGTAGTTCAAGTTTGCAAGTGTGATGAACAGAGTAGCAGAAACCAATACACATGTACCAGCTCAAAATGTGCCATTTTTTAAAAACCTTTTTTATTTTAATATAGTTTCATAATTTTCAGAGAGAAAACAAAGGCAAACATATGAACACTGATATTCTTCCAATTGTTCACTGACATAGCTGTTTTGCTAGTAAAAAATTGTACTAATTGTATTGACATTGGCAGAAGAAGGGTTGTTCAGGAAATAAAAGCACTGCAGTATATAATTGAATGGAGCAGACTGCAACACTGAGGCACGACGTTAGTGTTTTGACATACGGAAGCAACTTGCACCACTATGCTTTCTCACCAGCAAAAACTCAGTCTTCAGGTTTTTTGTTCCAGCAAAGATGGATGGTTCTAGTTCACATTTAAGGCAATTTGTAGGGTAATTAATAGAAGTATAACTGTTCCAGAACGGCCTTTGGCCTCATATTCTTGACTATGAAACACACAAAAAAGGAGGGGGGGGGGTGAAGGAAATCAGTTACTGCACCGTAGGAGACTAATCCCTTCCACGTGTGATGCTGACAGAGGCATAAAAAATTCTAATGAATACATCTGGTAAATGTGATAGAAGAAGGAGGGGCAGACTGCCTTTGGAGTGGATTACTGTGAGGTACCAGTAAGGGGATCCTGGCTGTGAAAGAGGAGGAAAGAAAAGGAAGAGTGAGGTTGCGGAGAAGAAGTGGATGAGGTTTTCAGATGGAGGCAGGGCGGAGGGATGTTTCAACAAGCGAAGGTTCCATACTTGGGCCAGAGGTGAGTAGAACAGATCAGGGGATAGAGAACAGCTAAAAGGAGAGTGTGTGCATAAGTGTGTGTGGAAGAGATGGAGAGTATGACAACAGAAAAGACAGGAGACAGCTGTGGCAAAAAAAGAAGACAAAAACAGGAAGATAGATGGTGTGCCTGGCTTCAGTACAAGAATGACAAGCCATTTTTCCTCTTGTAGTTGAAGAGCAGTCCATTTGTTTGCATGCCGTGTTTCATTGGCACCTAAATCCAACCCGCATAAACATCACTCAAGGGTGCTTTCTGGCTGACAATCAAAATTACAGGTTTCATGATAGCTACAGTCAAAGAACTGTACACACATATACAGTGGTGTGAAAAAGTGTTTGCCCCCTTCCTGATTTCTCATTTTTTTTGTATGTTTGTCACGCTTAAATGTTTCAGATCATCAAACAAATTTAAATATTAAGTGATTGCCCCCTAAACCTAATAACTGGTCGGGCCACCCTTAGCAGCAGCAACTGCAATCAAGCCTTTCTGATCACTGGCAATGAGTCTTATAGTGCTGTGGAGGAATTTTGGCCCACTCATCTTTGCAGAATTGTTGTAATTAAGCCACATTGGAGGGTTTTTAAGCATGAACCGCCTTTTTAAGGTCCTGCCACAGCATCTCAATCGGATTCAGGTCAGGACTTTGACTAGGCCACTCCAAAGTCTTCATTTTGTTTTTCTTAAGCCATTCAGAAGTGGACTTGCTGGTGCGTTTTAGATCATTGTCCTGCTGCAGAACCCAAATGCACTTCAGCTTGAGGTCATGAACAGATGGCATTCTCCTTCAGGATTTTTTTGTTAGACAGCAGAATTCATGGTTCCATTTACCACAGCCAGTCTTCCAGGTCCTGAAGCAGCAAAACAGCCCCAGACCATCACACTACCACCATCATATTTTACACTTGGTATGATGTTCCTTTTCTGAAATGCTATATTACTTTTATGCCAGACATAATGGGACACACACCTTCCAAAAAGTTCAACTTTTGTCTTGTCAGTCCACAGAGTATTTTCCCAAAAGTCTTGGGGATCATCAAGACGTTTTCTGGCAAAACTGAAACGAGCCTTTATGTTCTTTTTATTCAGCAGTGGTTTTTGTCTGGGAACTCTGCCATGTAGGCCATTTTTGCCCAGTCACTTTCTTATGGTGGAGTCACGAATGCTGACCTTAACTGAGGCAAGTGAGGCCTGCAGTTCTTTGGATGCTCTTGTGGGGTCTTTTGTGACCTCTTGGATGAGTCGTTGCTGCGCTATTGGGGTAATCTTGGTCGGCCGGCCACTCCTGGGAAGATTTACCACTGTTCCATGTTTTCACGATTTGTGGATAATGGCTCTCACTGTGGTTCGCTGGAGTCCCAAAGCTTTACAAATGGCTATATAACCTTTTCCAGACTGACAGATCTCAATTACTTTGTTTCTCATTTGTTCCTGAATTTCTTTGGATTGCTGCATGATGTCTAGCTTTTGAGGATCTTTTGGTCTCCTTCACTTTGTCAGGCAGGTCCTATTTAAGTGATTTCCTGATTGAGAACAGGTGTGGCAGTAATCAGGCCTGGGTGTGGCTAGAAAAATTGATCTCAGCTTTCCAAAGATGTGATAAACCACAGTAAATTTATGTTTTAACAGTGGGGGGGGGGACTTTTTCACACTGGGCCATGTACTGTAGGTTTGAATTTTTTTTACCCTTAACAATAAACACCTTCATTTAAAAACTGCATTTTATGTTTACTTGTGTTATCTTTGTCTAATATTTAAATTTGTCTGATGATCTGAAACATTTAAGTGTGACAAACATACAAAAAAATGAGAAATCAGGAAGGGGGCAAACACTTTTTCACACCACTGTATGTTTTTAATGCATATTCAGGTTAGTTGTATACACAGTTTTCACTACAAGTGTTTACAAATATAGTTGACATACTGGCTCGTTTATATTACTGGACTTGCTTTGCTCATTCAGTTTCAATCGGAAAAGCTCCCCCAACAGAGTGGTATAATTCGGTTTTTCATTTATTCTTCCCAACTTTCTGGAATTGTGCAGCTGTCAGGAAACTTAGCCATTATAGGTCCAGCGCTCACGTTGTTTTTAGCACAGCCAGGGTGAAGGGCGACACCTGTTTACATGTTGCCATGGACGACCGACACTTATGGCTTTACGTCACTGGTAAACTCTGTTTACGAGAAGGGCAGACTAAGAGATGGCACTATAGAAAACAACAAAACACACTTAAACTTTATGGACCTTATGGTTTATTTAGATTTTTTTTTTTCAGGTATTGTTCGCTCATACAGCCGCTGTGTTGCAAGGTGACTGACAGCATTAACAGTCGCACTGAGCATACAGTACGTCAAACGCACATAGGGTAAATGCTTCACAGCACAATGCTTTCAGGCTATTAAAAAGAAGCAGAGTTCATGCCCAGACTCCAAAACGTACACTATTACTGGCCCAAAAGCACATGAAAAGACGGCTCCAGTTTGTTCAAAATTACTGTATATAAATAAGCCACAGAGGTTCTGAGATTCTGTTCTATGGAGCAATGAAATCAAACTGGAATTTTTGGGACCTATGGATCAGTGGTATGTCTGGAGGAGCATACACTGAAAAGAACACCCTGTGTACAATGAAGTACGGCAGTGGCTCAGTGATGCTCTGGGGCTGGTTCACTTCCTCTGGCAATGGAAACCTGCAGCATGAAGAGGGCAAAATGGATTCAATCAAGTATCAGGAAATCCTGGGAGAAAATGTCATGACATTTGAAGCCTGAAGCCTGGGGGCCATTGAACCTTCTAACAGGACAATGATCCCAAGCATACCTCCAAGTCCACTAAGGCTTGGTTTCAGAAAAAGTCCTTGATGATACTAGAGTGGCCTGGATTGAACTCTATGGAAAATCTCTGGTGGGATTTGAAAAAGATGTTCGCAACATGCAAATCCAAGAATATTAGTGAACTGGAGGCCTTCCTCAGGAATGCTGCCAGAAGCTGGTGTCTAGCTATGCATAACATTTGCAGCAGGTCGTAACAGCAAAAGGGTGCTCTACTAAGTACTAAAGATGCTCGTCATGAAAGGGTTGAATAATTCTGACACTGCAGCAATCATTAAAAGAGGAATTTTGTGTAGAATTTGGAGAAATCATTCGTAATATCACTTGTGTTGAGCTAGTTAAATTGTTCTTGTTTGATTTGTTTATTGCAAACAGCTGCTAGTTTATACATTTTGCCAATAAACCTAATTTGCAGTGGGGGTTGAAGGATTTTGATTGTGACTGTGTATATAATATACTGTACACTATAGCACCTTTCCTTTGCAAAATAAAAGAAAGGATATGATCATAGTACAAACTGTTTTGTGTTAGAAAATAAAGGCTATATCTGACTATAAATTTTCTGCATAGTTTTTAATTATCAGTACATTCCAGATTTTTTTTTAATCTGAAAAATATCATCCATCTCTTGCTTTCAACAGTGATCAAACAGCTTTAGTTCCTGATATTTTAATAAATTAGAGACTACAGTTTAGATTCATTTGGAAGAAGCTACTTTTCATACTTATTTTGTGTTTCTTCAGAAAACTCCTTATTCATAATCATTAACAACATTCTGTGGGTTTTAAAATATTTAATTTGATAACTAGTGGGTTGGTTGTCTTAACTTTTCTACATAGTATTCATTTTTATTTATTTTGGAATAAGACAAAAACAATACAAAGCAACTTTCTGATTAATATAATTTCAAACAATCATTTTAAGTGCAAATGAAGCTAATTAGAAATTATTCCAGCAGAGTGAAAAAACATTTAAAAAAGCTAAATGTTATGTCTTCACGATAAATTAAAATCAAGAAAAAATATATATGTCACTGTGACAGACAGTCTGCTGCACATATCTTAACTTTCTATTTGCCCAATGCCCCATTAATAATGGGTAAATGAAAAAAAACAACGACTTTATACTAAAGCCACTTTCAAACAACAATTGGCAAGCCACAGGCATGGGTTCCATTAGCACAATTTAACTCCTCAACAACTCTCCATGCCTTTTTCAAATTTAAAGGAGATGCAGGACTGATTTCCCACAGATAACAGTCCATTTCTCTTGAGCATCAACTTCCATGTTCTGCGGGCTGAGTGTGTGCAGCCCAAATTTTGTGACTGCGTTGCCTGGGTGCGTTGACTATGCATGCGCAAGACTGAACCTCCCATTCAAGAGGTGGCGCTACCAACACAGCATACAAAGTCAAACTAGACAAAGAAGATGAAGAAGAAGGTGAGAATAAACATATATGAATCCTTTTGCAGCAACAGCTTGAATGGAGAAGAGCATTGAAAAACGGTAATTTGAGCAGCAAAAAAGAAAATGGAATCAATATTTGAGGAGAAACTGTGTGAAGAAGTCTGCCATTATCTGCAATTGTACAATTCATCCTTAAAACAATACAAGAGCACGTCAGCACATTAGCACTACCTATAGGGCTGGGGTGAAACTACAAATGACAGTTATGTGCATGCGTCAAACGCTTGGCCTAGTAGACGAAAAAATGAAGTATATACACAACCGCATGTGCACCAGTCTCATCAAAAGTGGGGACGCATCTCAGCACACCAGAGCAGAGGTGCAGCATAACCAATGCTTTAGTCAGAGGTACTGTAGATCTGACAGTTTGAATAAAATGGCTTCCATCAGACAGGAAGAACATAGGAGTTGCACTAAAACTTAATACAAAACCAACACTGACCATTTTGAATTAGAATAATGCAATGCCACACTACTAGAGATAACAGTGTTTCCCCTAGGTTTACAGCCTTTGGGGAAGAGGGGGGGCAATGTGAAGGTTGACAACGCCAAACTCTTAAAGGAATCATGGTGTTCTGATGCTATACAGAAAAATAATACAGAAAAAATTACAGAATACCTAATTATTGAAAATGAATGGGACATCCAATATTGGCGACTGTTTCAGAACCCTTGTTTATTTGTCAGATCACTTATTCGTGTGACATTTCATGACTTATATTCATAATAGTGTATCTTGCACTTTGGGGAATGTCTCCTAACATTTTTAGCATTTTTCCTGATGAGGACCAGGCCAAATGTCCTCATACAAATGGTGGTTTGTCAAGGGGTGGTCCACACAGGAATAGAAAGACAGGAGCGAGCACACAGACACACACACACATACGCATACTGGTTTTCATGTTTTATGGGGAGCAATTTTCTGAGCATCATTGTAGGGACTACCCTTTCTACACAGAGATTCCTTACATTTAGATAGACAGAAGATTAACTTGACACTCTAAAGGGGGAGGGGGGCTCCACTGAGGGGGTGCCCCATCCCTGAATAAAATGGTAGGGGAAACACTGGATAAGAACTGCAATTAATGATTAATGACTGCTTTTGTTACAGATTAGCCATTACAGAACAGCTGATTTATTTGGTGCACATTTGTGATTTTTTTAGTCTCTTAATAATTTTGTTAGAAAATTTGGGATTTTTTTTTCTTCTAAGCTTGGTCAAATTATGTCTGTTTTTCTCTTTAATTTGCAACATTTTTTCTGTGTAAACTTGCTACTTTTTTTTCTTGGTTATGAGCTGCTGTTTCCTCATCACTTAAATCCCCCCCACCCCCCCAATCTCGATAAGTTTGGGACTTTGCTCATCTAAGTTTGTGATTTTTTTCCTCAAAATTTTGAATTTTTTTCTTTTCTAGTCAATTTTTCTTTTCCAGTCAATTGACTAGTCAATTAATAGAGTAATCATTAATAGATTAATCGTTGCAGCACTACAGGTGCATTAAAGATAAAAACATGGGTCTGAAACTCAAATCAAGCGCATCGGCTTGTTCAGCCACAGGCGGTGCTGTTCCAGCAGAGTAGACGTTTAGGATTCTCTTCCATGGTCATCATAGACCGACGGAGGCCGACGACGAGTATCAGTTCTGGTGTGGGGGATCAAAGGGCTGGGGGGTAAGGGGAATTGTCTTGGGGGAGTGAATGGTGAAAGCAGGACCTCAGGTAGCAGGGAGGTGTGAGTTTTGGGATATAAAAGAGAAGAGTCCCTGCTACAAATGTTTAATGTTCAGTGTTCTGATGCTGGAAGATGTGAGAGTGAAATAAAGTTTGTCTGCTCGCAAAGTCGGTCTGGTTATTTCATCTCCACACTGGAACCATACAAAGAGGGACAGAGACCCTGCATTATGCTCAACAGAGTCAGGACCCTCAACAATAACAGTGATGCACTTCAATTCCAGTCACTATTTGTACTGAACCTTTATTTTGGAGATGTTAACCTGTCTGTGTACTCACTTTGATTAATATTACAGCCTGTGTTTGTGCCAGGAAAAGGTGTGACAAATGGGGAAACCTTGGGGATCACCAGGATGCCAGTCCCTACTGTTGTTTATTGTGCTAGATGTGTTAGTTTGTTCTGTATGTTAAAATGAAAAGTTCAACAAAAACTTTAATAACAAAAATAAATAAATAAATAAATAAAATAAAATAAAATCAAGCTTAATACAACAGATCAATCCAATCCACCACAGGCAGCAAATGAGTGGTTATGGGAGAAAATGGCATGCACAGAATAATGGGATGGAGGACTTCATGTGCAAGATGTTTATTTATATAGTGTCAGAACTGTATTGTATATTGTTAACTATTTGGATCTAATGTTTCACCTGAATCACTTAAAACTGTGAATTATGCTTTATACATCCACGTTAAAGTAAACAAAGTCCGCATAAATATTCTTTGTGTGTGTGTGTGTGTGTGTGTGTGAAAGCAACAATTTTCAGAATAGCTGGGTTGCACGTCATCTTGGGCTCACTTAGTCCCACATGTTGCTCTGATGTGAATTGCACGTGCAAAGAGGAAAAAGCGGCCATCCCCTGATGTGAGTATGGAGACGATATTTAAGAGCAGGGAGGATGGGAGCAAACCGATCCCCCAGATCCATCAATCCCGAGCCCCGGAAACCGCTGTTACCCTTAGCATTAGACATGTTTACGTTCCAGCTGCTCTGCGTGAAGTAGCCACCCACTCACAATCTATTTGTGTGGGTGCCTTTGTGTGAGCGCCATGTATGCGCCTGAGAGTATTTGGCAAAACTTGCCGGTCTTCTTTCTGCGTGGAACTGCTTCAGGTACACATTTTTCTGCTGGCTGATTTAACAGAGGAACAGCTTAATTGGGGTTAATTGTTCCAATCCATCTGTGAAGCTCTGTGTGTGAACGAGGAGACTTTTGTGCGTGCAGTAACATGTCAGGCCCTGAAACCCAAATCCAAAGCCAGAGCGCCATCACTTTCATCTTATTCATACATTCATGAAAAAATAAACACGTGGGCCTGGAGCAGAACAGATTTTTTTTTTTATTTTGGGGGGGTGGGGGCACTAGTACGACAACAGAAGCAGCTGGCGTTCTCTTCCCTTCAACTGCCTCCTGGATCACATGATATCCACTGGCCGCCTGATAGGTACACATTTTCTGTGGCTATAAGGAAGTTAACTTTAACACTTGATCACATTTAAGACCTCACAGTTGCAAAAAGGGAAAAAGTACACAACCACATTACAATGAGACTAAGCTAATTATTCACTGGAACTGAAAATGTTGTAAAATTTAGGTCATCCATGTAACTTACGTTAAATTTGAAGCTCTCTAGGATAGAATTTGTCATGGGATAATCAAGCTATTTATGAAAATTTATGAGAAAAAAAGTCAAATTTAGGAGGAAAAAATAATTTGCAAGAAAAAAGTTCTACATTTATGAGAAAAAAGTTTAAAATTCATGAGAAAAAAGCCACTCATCCACAAAAAAAGTAGAAATTTATGGGAAAAATGAGTTCTAAAGTTGCAAACTTTAGAAGAATAAAGTTTCAAATTTACAAGAAAAAGTTGCAAATTTATGAGTGGAGAAACAGTCAACCATCCTAGTTACAGACCCATCTAGGATGTGCTTAAGGTTAAAGTCAGTGGCCTAGGAGGAGCAACGGTTTTTGTCAAATCATAAATGCCCAGATCTCCTGACCTTTGATGAGGACTTTGACACCAACCTGGTTGCAGACCTACATGAGGATTCTTGTGAGTTTGATGAGAATCGAGATAATTGCCAAGGAGGAGGAGTGATTTTTCTAAAATCACGTAAGTGCCCAGATCTCCTGACCGCTGACCATGACACTGATCTTGAGTACAACCTGGCTGCAGAGGAAGAGTGAGTTTGGTGACCACTGGGATAATTGCCTAGGAGAAGTAGCAGTTTTCATGAAATCAACAGTAAGTGCCCAGATCACCAGACCTTTGACCTTGCGCACAACTTGGATGCAGACCCACCTGAGGTATCCACCTAAGCAGCAATCCCCATGAAATATGGACAGACAGATGGACACCACGCCATCTCATTAGCTCCTTTCAGCTTTGCCAGAATGAGCTAAAAATGAACCCCACAGTGCACAAAAAAGGCTGTTACGGTATTTATCATACCCATGGTGTTTTTAAAACCTTTGAAAGACAGATGCATGGACTGACTGACATTCATTCATCTTCTTCCGCTTAATCCTTTTCGGGTTGCGGGGGCGCTGGAGCCTATCCCAGCATCTTTGGGCGAGAGGCAGGGTCCACCCTGGACAGATCACCAGTCCATCGCAGGGCCAACACAGAGAGACACACAACCATTCACTCTCACAGTCATACCTAAGGACAATTTAGAATCCCCAGTTTTGATGCCAATTAACCTAACTTTTAAAACATAATTAAGGCATTTGATGGATCCACGACACCACCATTCAGCCTGTAAATTAGCATCTCGTTTCTTGTAAATTTGAACCCTTTTCTCATCTCAATAATTTTGCTACCTTTTTCATCATACATTTTCAATTTTCCTCAGAAATTTGCTATTTTTTCTTGCAAATTTGCCATTTTTTCCTCAAATTTAGTTTCTTTTTAAAACGTGCAACTTTTTTCTCATACATTTGTTCCCATTTTCATCAATAAAGGTCCAACATTTTCATGTAAATCTTTTATTTACGTCACCGTAAATTTGCTACTTTTTTCTCATAAAATGTGACTTTTTTCATGTAAATTTGCAACACTTATATGGATGCTGGTTAAATGTTTATTAATTGCAATAGTTTTTAATTTTTCCCCCTCTTTATCTAGAGACAATGGCCCAAGTTTGTTTTTTAATATTTTTACTGGGAGGGGAGATATTTTTTTTCTCCATCTTAAAGGGTGTGAACTCTTCTCTAGTCCAAAAACTTTGCCACCCCAAACACAATTTTCCAAAAAGCTAGAAACACCCTAACTACAAGAACGCAATGCTCCCCTCACTATTTACTCTAAAAACATATGTTTACTGTCCCCACAACAAGTGAATTTAAATAACCACAAATGGCCTTAAGTAAACCATACCATAGGATCTGTGTGTAAAATGACTCGGCTCAGGCAAGTGTGCATTTGACTCACCTCTCTGTCCACTGACGTACTCGTCTCTGCAGTTCTGCATCAGCTGCAGGATCCACTTGTGCTGAGCAACAATGCATTGCCAGGCTGGGTCTCCTGAAGCATGTAGGTCAGACAGGTACCTGAACGGATGGAAAACAAAGAGAAGGAACACAGGATCACTGAATGAGAGCAAGAAGAAATTCCCTGTCGTTACCCATGTTATGTATATCAAATAAGAACTCAGTTGATACAATCTAATGTTTGGTAAGTCTAAACCTCCCGTGAGGTATGGTAATTGTAACATAGTTAATTTAAGTTTTGGTTTGCGCTTACTCCATATAAAAGAGCTCAGCCAACCATTTAGTTCTTTAATCACTTTATTTGAAAATAATACAAGAATCATACAGATAGGATACAGTAAGCATGGTAAAATATTCATTTTAATTAAGGATATATGTCCCAGCCAGGATACAGGTAGAGAATTCCATCACTCTAAATCAGGGGTCACTAACTAAAACTGCAAAAGGTCCAATAAGTTGGTCCTCCTGCCCAGCCGAGGCCCAAACTAGGTGTGGGAATCTTTAGGCACCTCATGATTCAATTATGATTCAGAACTTCGACTTGATTCAAAAACAGGGCAGCACATTGGCACAGTGGTTAGTACCGAGGCAGCACAGTAAGGTCACGGGATCAATTCCATCCCTGACCATCGTGGGCTTGATCCCACCCCCTGACCATCGGTGACCTTTCTGTATGGAGTTTGCATGTTCTCCCCGTGTCTGCGTGGGTTTACCCCAGGTACTCTGGTTTCCCCCCACAGGCCAAAAACATGCAGGTTAGGTTAATTGGAGACTCTAAAGTGGCCCTAGGTGTGAATGTGTGTGTGAATGGTGAAGGGATTGGCGCTGCACCATGGCTGCCTCATTCATCCAGGTGGATGCCCTGAATTTCCCTCTGGGATGAATAAATTATACAAAAAAATCTTGATGCATCTTGATATATGTTTTTTCTATTCAGGATTTCCCCCTCCCACTGTGTGACAACTTGGTCCTTTTAAAGCAAAGTATTTACAATGACCCATGAATTTACTTCCAACATCTTTTATTAAAACAAATGGAAGAGAAATCTGACACATGGACAAATTAATCTCAAAATGTGCTTTTAAGAACTGTCATAATTTCACTGACATTCTTTCAGAAGACCACCATTGTCTACAGACATGCCAGTATCATTTAACTTACTTTCACACATTATTTTATTAAGCTCATGTTTTAGCTGCTTTTAGCTCTATACTATTTTTTTTAAACAAAAACATTAAAATGAATTCTTTGTTCAATTTAAAAACAATATACGTAATTTAAATTTTTTTTAATACAGGAGAATATTCAATGTGTTTGTTGACTCCAAATAAATAGGTCTAAAATCTACAACTAAAATCCTAAAAAAAATGTTTTCCAGGAGAACACACACTAGATTGTATTGTATTTTTTTTTAAAAAAAAGATTAATATCTAAAAACCAACATTTCACAAAATGTCCACCTCTATACAGTATTTTCAATGCAGAAAAACTGTTTTAAACTGTAAAACAAAAAAAAGAAGAAAATGGACACAAAATATAATTCCATACTACAGAATTCCTCCAACATTTTTGTTTTTTAAAATCTCAACAGTAAACTCTGTTACAGCATGGATGGAGTTGTAACTCCATGGTTACAGGCAAAAGGGAGGTGGAACTTTTCATGTTCAGTAACACATGGAGCTTTTACTGAGTTTTACGTGATATTGGAGGCTACGAAAAGGGCCTCTAACCAGCGACTTCACCTCTGCGTCTCAGCACAGACCACTCTCAGCAGAACAGAAGAAGAAGTGCATAGAAGTGAATAGAGGAAGTTCACTGTGGGCGAACTGTGATTTTGCAACCCACTGCATATACTCTGGAGCAGTTGGAGCTGCAGAGTGACAGTGACATTCGTGGGACAGTGGAGAGGGGAGTCTGCAGCAGGAGAGTGCCCAAGGGCTCGTACCATAATCTGTCTGGGCGGTCACCAATACAGCAGTTCAGTTCCGCTTTTTTCCCATCAAAACAAAACAGTCTCCCTTTTCCCTAAATTGTATCAAAAGGTTTCAGGGTTCAGACAGAGGAATTTCGGGGTTGGGATCCAGACTGGAGTCCGCCAGTTGGTGATCCCTGCTCTACCGTATACAAACTGAAATTATTACTCTCATAATACATTGTCTGAGGTATGGGCATTTCTCTAATTTTTGCTCCCTCTTTCATGGACACTTGTGGTTATTTTATCATAAAAAAATCATTTTATATAGACAATTGGGGGCAGCTGTGGTGCAGGCGTAGTGTGGCCAACTACTGATGGGAAGGCCAGGGGTTCAATTCCCACTGTTTGCAATCTGCATGTCAAAGTGTCCTTGAGCAAGACACTGAACCCCCAGTTGCTCCTAGTGGGTCATGCCAGCACCTGTGTATGGCAGCTCTGCCGCCATCAGTGTGTGAATGTGCGTGTGAATGGGTGGATAGCAGGATCTGTAAAGCGCTTTGGTCATCAAGAGATGAGAAAAAAGTGCTATATAAGTGAACACCATTTACCATTTAATTGCTATTTTTTCTCTTTTGTTTTTTGTAATCATAAATGTGATATTTTTCTATTAAAAAATTCTCAGTTTCTATTAAGAGCAGCAGGGAGCCACTGACTAAAAGGGGCACATACGGCTCCTGACCATAGGCATAAATTAAGGGGGAGCGGGAGAGGGACATGTTACTCCCTAACATGGAAAAAGAGAGAATCACCCCCCCCCCCCAATAGCATCATAAACCTTTTAACATCATGTTACATAACTGAACAAAATGATTTGAAGAGCAAATGCTAAAAATACATGCAAACAATTTTTTTTTCTTGTAAACTTGCAAATTTTATTTTAAATTTGCAGCTTTTTCCTCATAAATTTACTACTTTCTTGTTGTAAAGTTGCAACTTTCCCCACTTATTTTCTTAACTGCTTAACCCTTTCACGTCGTGCATAGAAGGGTGGAACCTATGCCACCATCTTTGGGCGAGAGGCAGGGTACACCCTGGAGAGAGGGCTATGCAGAAAGAGAAACAACCATTCACTGTCACATTAACACCCAATGACAATTTATTCCCGGTTGATGCCAATTAACCTATCTTGCATGTCTTGGACTATGGAAGGAAGAGTAAATGGCATTCACTTACAGTATATAGTACTTCTTCTCATCTATAGATGACCAAAGCGCTTTACAGATCCTGCTATGCACCCATTCACACACACATTAACACACTGATGGCGGCAGAGCTGCCGGTGCATGGTAGCTACTGTGGGAGGAAACTGGCAAAAACCCACACAGACACTGGAAGAACATGCAAACTCCACACAGAAAGGTCCCAGCTATCCAGCTCTTGGGTTTGAATCCAGGAACTTTTTCCATCAGGTTACAGTGCTAACCACTGCACCACCAAGATGCGTTGGGGTTTTTTTTGCTGTAAATTTGAAACTTTTTTCTCATAACTTTGTGATGTTAAAAAAAAGTTTCTCATTTACAACTTTTTTTCTTGTAAATTTACAATCTGTTTCTTGCAAATTTGCTACGGTTTCTCATAAATTTGCAACTTTTTCTGACAAATTTGTAACTTTTTTCTTGTAAATTTACAACTTTTTGAAACATTCATGTGGATATTAGTTAAATTTTTATTATTTGTAATGGTTTATTTTTTCTGTTGAACTAGATAATGACTCAATTATACATTTTTAATGTTTTTGTTGGGAGGACAGATTTTTTTCCTATTTTAAAGGGACTGAACTTTTCTCCATTACAAAACGTGCCCCCCCACCCCCACACACGCAATCTTGTATAGGGCCACCGGAAAGCTGAAAATGGCCCTGAATACAACAATTCTTATAGTCTCCCCTTCAATATTCACTCTTAAGAACAAGTTCTCTGTATTGTCCCCCATAACAACAAAATTAAATATCCTGCGCATGCTCCTGAGTCGCAGGTTGCAGACCCTCCACCCTTTGCTGTGGCCTGTTTTCCTCTAACATCATGCTCCGCAGCAGCTCCTCGTTTGTTTCTCATTAGGTGGCATCTTTCAAATTTCTGAGAAGGGCTCCCACAGCCTCAGAGACACACAAAAAGCTCCCACCATCCAAGAGTAAACAGAAGTCGAGTGGGCGTTCAGAGCTGTGCCTAATGCGCCGGGATGAAAGATGCTGCCGTGTGGTTGAGAGCTGGTCTCTGTGATCCTGACAGGTTGGTCTCAACAATAATAAACAGGGAGAGACCACAAGTATGAATGGACACATGGATTTGAAGGGGGGGGAGGGCAGGCGAGAGAGGGAAAGAGAAACAAGAGAGCTAGACAACAGAAAGAAAAAAAGGAGGTGGAGTTTGAAGTTCTGGTAAATGATGACACAAGCAGGCATTAAAAAGGGGAGGCACCAAGAGTAGAGAGTTTACGGTGATAAGTTCTACATCAGTAGATGGAGGATAAAACAAATCGGTGTAAAGGCCATCCCGTGATGATTAAACTCTAAGACTCAGGTGTGAATATCAAGATCTTGAAGGCACATACAGCCTTTCAGTAAGGGTGGGAATTGCAAGGGACCTTAACATAAGATACACATTGTGATAGCTGGGTCATGATGCAATACTGTCACGATACTACGATTCCTAAAGCATTGCAATGAGATATAACTCCCCCCCCTTCTCATTTCAAAGTCAAATTTTGTCCCCTAAAATCATCATCATTATCATTATTGCAGTCTGTCGGGGGCGACAATGACTGTTTCATTTAGGTCTGATCAGATTCCTTCACGCAGCTCTGTCCTTCGCCTTCTGCTGCCAGGAACTCCTGTCAATATCTATTTCATACAAGTTTCACCCTTTTCAACTCACCATGGCCACTTTTGTTTTGGTGGCTGTAGGCTCTCAGCCCTCTGTAGGATTGTGTGCTGTTATGGTCCTTTCTGCTGCCCACATTCTTGTATTCCAGGGGGCTTCATTTTCTGTGGCGACACATCTCTGCACACAGGCAGGGTGGTGGACTGTGTTGTTTTCTTGGCTCACTCTAGAGTTTGGCAGTGGCTTTGTTGCACGGGAGATGTCTATAGTTGCAGTTGTTCAGTGGGGCTGGTGCTGCTTGTGCTGGAGTGCTTTTACCTTGGCCATTACCAACGCTGCTGTTGCTGAATGGCTCTGATTGTGCCGGCCCACATGTTCCAAGTGCTGTTGTTGTTTTTTGTTTTTTTTCGTGCGATGCTTCTTGCGGGTTGTGTGTCATGTCAAGGTCTTTCGTTCTGTCTTTGCTATAAAATCTGAAAAAAAAAAAGCCTGCCAACTGAGTTGTCTTTTCCACGCATCCAACTGCTTCCTCACTTGTACACCTGGCTACAACTCTCGCAGACAAGCTATGACTTCACTGGACAATGCGCACCATCTAGTGGACTGAAAATGCAGTTTTCAGTCCACTGGTTTACAACATTTACATAAATATATATAATTAATAAAAGATCCGTACGTGTGTTTAGGGATCGGTACATCATCACAAGTGCAAATATCACGATATATCACCAAATCGTTTTTTTGTTCCACCCCTACCCTTTAGAAGATTTTGTTCAGCCCATTAACAACCCCCTCCACTCTCATAAATCTGCAACTTTTCCTCCTATGTGCAACTATTTTACTCGCTTATTCTCAAAAACTTGCATTTTTCCAGATGCATGATAATTAGTCATAATTATTTTATAATAATTTTTCAATTAAAAAAAATATAAAAATTACTGCCCTGCCCCTGACTTTTTTCAGTACCCCTGCCCCAAAGAGACCTGATGTATCTTTTCTGGTCATGAAGCGTTGACGGCGTCTGCAGCAGCTTCTCCAGCAGCAGACTTCTCAGGGCGTCAATCCTCGTCTCAACCTCGGCATACACTGCAGCCAGGGAACAATAACACAGTCATCACACTGTTAACAAAAAAATCCAGTTTACAGCAATAAGTTTAATAGAGATTTGAATGAAGTGTCAAAAAATAAGACCCTTTTGTTTACCCTTTTTGAAAACGGCAACCTCGGTATTGCCAAAAAGAGATTTTGCTTTCTCGTAATCATTGATTACCACATCATAATCTCCCTTGAAAGACAGAAAAAAGTTCAGTTAGTAAGGTTGAGGGTAGGGCTGGGAAATAAATCGATTTTAAATCAAAATTCGATTTGTATTTTTTATTTGGACAATTCCACAAAACGAATACTGAGAAAACCGGTTTTCCCTTTCACAAGAGTAAACATGATAGCCAACTCTAAGCCCCTCCACCACCCTTCAAAGTTGATTTTATAAAAGTTAAGTTGCACTTTATTAATCAGAAATGTGTGGATTCATCTTGGTTTGATCAAACCATCCATCCATCTTCTTCTGGAGGTCTGGGTCGCAGAGGCAGCAGTTCAAGCAGAGAAGCCCAGACTTCCCTCTCCCCAGCCACTTGCTCCAGCTCTTCAGAGAGGATACCAAGGCGTTCCCAGACCAGCTGGGAGACATGGTCTCTCCAGCGAGTCCTGGGTCTGCCCCGGGGTCTCCTCCCAGTGCGACGTGCTCAAAACACCTTAAATGGGGTTTGATCAAACCTTTATTATAAAAAAGGCTTTGGTTTGGTTAAAGCCTGGTTTGCACTTTATTCCCAAAAGAGAATCACGTTTGTCTGGAAAAAATTGGGAGCTTTATTTTTAGGCCATATTGCCCAGTCCTAGTTGAGTTTTCTTTTTTTTTTTAAATATTTGTATTTAAGCCGCTTTGGCTCCACCATCTATTTGACAGTTATCCTGCTGTTTAACACAATTACACCATAAAAAAAACTTAAGAGACCCTAAGAGCAAAAGGATGGCAGTGGAGCTGCCATGCAAGGCACTGACCTGGTGTCTTGCTCAAGGACACTTGGACATACAGACTGCAGAGACAGCTGGAACTGAACCACCAACCCTTCAATCAGTAGTCGGCCACACTACACCTGCTCAAGCCGCCCAGTGTAAAAGGTTATGTTGCCATATTCTGATTTGGATACTAATGACATCATGCCATTTAAGTTGTGTTTTATGGCAAAACAAACATGGCGCAGGAAGGCACTCTGTGGTCGAAGTCACCTGAAATCGTATCTAGTTGTGTGAAAATATTTTGATTTTAAGACCGTTTCAGACTGCTGCCATACTTGTCTGTCTGCAAATATTTCTGCATGTCAGTAGCACCATTCAGGTGTGAAGTTGCCAGTGTAGAGAGTTCTATTTTTGTTACATTTCGATTACTTCAGGTTGAATTTATTCAGCCACCTGAAGGAAAAAAAAAACATCTTTCAGTGTGATGAGAACCGATTCTTACTGCGTTTGAGTGGATTGCCAGGGTACACTGAAAGGGGCTTAACACAAACTTTTATCTCATAATCATTTAAAAGAAAAGGTTAGTCAAAAATTATGACTGCATGATTTGAGAAAAAAATTAGAAAAACTATTGTGATTATGGCCCCAAATATTGTCATTCGCAACGCAATTTTGATTATTTACATCTGTTTTTTTAATGGACACTTTCATAAGTCAACATGAAACATTTATTTTCTAAAACTTTTATAACAAGTACAAAATCTTTTGTGCTAACTGTGCTCTTGTTTCACATTATATGTTTTCAAAAATATGAGCAAAAGCACCTTTTGGATATTGCGTTCAATGTTGAGCGGCAGGTTGAAGAGAAACTTGAAACGCTGCAGGACATTGAGTGCGTTGCGTGTGGAGTCCGCTTTGTCTTTCCGTCCCAAAACCTCCTGGAAGAGAGTATCTGCGGTATTGCTCGCCTCTATGAGAAAGACGGGGTGAGAAAGAGTGAGAGACAGAGAAGGAGGCTGGAGAAAATGAGAAACCAAGATACTGTATAAATAAATGTTGATACCACATTTCCCTCTTATTGCAGCTCTCTGGTTTTCTTCCTGCTCTGGATGTTATTTGACACACAGAGACGAGCGGGAGAGGAGGCTGAGCTGCTAAGGGGAAAGTGAAGCCTATCTCATAGTCATTGCTGCTTGGTGGGACCTCTGTACAACTCACTGGCTTCTTGGGTGGCCTCGAGTTCTTATAATCAAAACAAAACCTCACCCACAAAACTCAACGACACACAGAAAAAGGGGCGCAAGACCGATCAGAGGAATACTTCACATTTTTTCCCCTCACCAATCTGATTTGTCATGAGGCTGACATTTCACAAGGCCATTTTGTGATAGCCTGTGCATTTAAATTCATGGGGTTTTAAGAGTGAATGACGGCCGGGGCCCAGTGAGCCACGGGTCCTCAAGTCTCGGCTCAGACGGATGAAAGCTATGTCCGCCTGGGAGGTTTATTTACTCTAGACTCCGGGAAAAGGGTCGGCTTATTGACCCTCCATTAGAACCCTCCCATTATCATGTATGAAATGAAAGGGTGTGTACACACACACATGGTACGAGGAGGGATCTGCTAAAGGGAGAAAGTCCTGCTAAGGTGACCAAACACATAAGTGGTGTATGGACAGTGTGTTAAGTAGAAGATGGATTGTGGAGAGCACAAGACTGTTTAATGTCACTCTGAGGCCGAAGCCAAACAAAATTCTATCAGTTCATCACACTGTCCAACAACTGGTCACAAGGGGTGGGACTCACCAGAGACCCCATGATACAACATTATCCTGATACTTTAGCCACAGTACAGTATTAAATGTTGAGTACTGCAGTATCTTACATTGGGACTTCTCATCCCAGTCTTTGGGCCGTATTACAATGACGAGGTTGGTTGATCAGTTGTCAGTGACGCAAAACGCGTTCATGGGGGTATCCAAGGTCATTTCCTTATCACAATGGCATAAAAACAAACACTCTGCCGGTGTATGACGCAAAGAGGCCAGTCTAGTCATTCAGAGGTGTGTTTTGGATAATCCAATCCAAAGCGCTCCTTCCCATCCCCCTTTAATGTAAAGGGCGCATTATCTAAAGTGAATTGTGATCATGATGGTTTAAGAAGGGTTTTGCGCTGACCAAAGCCCGTGTGTGTGAGCCAACATGCACATGATAGTAATGCTGCTTGGTAACAAGGAAGACATTAATCATAGTTGATGCCGTTAGTTATGTTAAAAAGAGCATAACGTGAAGAATGGGCTGAAAAATCATCTGAACTGTTAAATGTGCACATGGATGCAACACAGAGATGAAGAAAAGAGGATGATGTCTGTGCAAATTTTCATAAACTTTCATTAATGATGGCATGGAAGTTGTTCCCAGCTGTGGGGAGATGGAGTGCTCCCTCTCGTTTCTTTCGCCGACTGAGGGTCTCCTCCTATCTGTCAATTCAATTTTCAATTCAGCTTTATTTATACTGCACCACATCACAACAGAAGCCGCCTCGTGGCGCCACAGTGCAGAAAAAAAACCCACAGTCTCAGAAAAAACCCAGCAATCAAACGATCCCCTGTGAGCAAGCACTTAGCGACAGTGGAGAGGAAAAACTCCCATTTGGCAGGAAGAAACCTCTAGGAGAACCAGGCTCAGGGAGGGGCAGTCATCTGCTGCGACTGGCTGGGGGTGAGGGGATAGGGAGGATGGAGAGGACAGACATAAAGAACTTAACAGTAAGATGCCAAGTACATTATTGGAGGTCAACCAGCAGTATGGATCAAATAACAGAACGAAAGTGGGGTTAAGAGACACAAAATCCCTCCTTAAACGTAAAGGATTTTACCCTGTTCTTAAAAACAGAGACTGAGTCTGACTCCTGGACCCAGAGTGGTAACTGGTTGCAGAAAGAAGGAGCTTGGTAGCAGAAGGCTATGCCTCCCACTGTACTTTTGGAGATTCTGGGCACCACAAGTAAGCCAGCATTTTGGGAGCGTAATGCTCTATTAGGATGGTAAGGTAATATCAGATCTTTTATATATTGGGGGGCCTGATTATTAAGAGCTTTGAAAGTAAGAAGAAGGATTTTAAACTTGATTCTAAATTCTATGGGAAGCCAATGAAGGGAGGACAGAGCCAGGGAGATATGATCTCTTTTTCTAGAACCAGTTAAAACTCTAGCAGCAGCATTTTGAATCAACTGAAGATTTTTAAGGATACTTTAGGACAACCAGATAATGGTAAAATGGTAAATGGCATTCACTTATATAGCGCTTTTATTCTCATCTCTTGATGACCAAAGCGCTTTACAGATCCTGCTATCCACCCATTCACACACACATTCACACACTGATGGCGGCATGCTACCTAACATGGTGCTTTCAGACTTAAGATTTAATAACGAATTACAATAATCTAATCGAGAGCTGACAAAGGCGTGAATCAGTTTCTCAGCATCATTCAGAGATAAGATGCTCCTGACCTTGGCAATATTGCGCAGATGATAGAAGGCAGTCTTAGAAACAAATTTAATATGTGAATTAAAGGACAAATCTTGATCAAAAATAACTTCAAGCTTCCTCACAGAACTATTCAGAGTGAGAGTGGCAGCATCTAAATTAAGGGCATAATTTGAGAAGGAATTTCTAAGATGTTTTGGGCCAACAAGAATGACTTCAGTCTTATCAGAGTTTAATAGTAGGAAATTACAAGTCATCCAAGCTTTGATGTCCTTAAGACAGGCATCTAACTTGGCTAATTGATTACAATCATCGGGCTTCATTGACAGGTATAGTTGTGTGTCGTCTGCATAACAGTGAAAATGTATACAGTGCTTTCTGATGATATTGCCTAACGGGAGCATATATAAACTAAAAAGAGTAGGGCCCAACACTGATCCCTATGGAACTCCGTGACTGAGCTTAGAGTTGGAAGAAAATTCATCACTGATGTGAACAAACTGAAATCTATCAGACAAATAAGATCTAAACCACTGCAACGGAGTTCCATTTAGTCCAACAAAGTGTTCTAATCTATCAAGTAGAATGGCATGATCGATAGTGTCAAAGGCTGCACTGAGATCTAAAAGAACAAGAACAGAGACAAGTCCATTATCAGATGCAATCAGGAGGTCATTAGTGACCTTCACTAAGGCAGTTTCAGTGCTGTGATGAGCTCTGAACCCAGATTGAAACACCTCAAACAAACCAACTCCCTGCAAATGGTCAAATAATTGCGCAGCAACAACTCTTTCCAAGATTTTTGAAATGAAAGGCAAATTAGAGATTGGTCGATAATTGGCCAAAACTCCTGGATCGAGCGTCGATTTTTGAGTAAGGGTTTAATTACAACAGTTGTAAAAACCAGTGGTACATAACCCAGAGTTAAAGAAGAATTAATTATAAGAAGAATACGGCTACCAATAATTGGGAAGATAATTTTAAATAACCTGGAAGGAATAGGGTCCAAAAGGCAAGATGAAGACTTAGATGAGGAAATTATTTTATCCCACTCTAAGAGGTCGATTGGAGTAAACTTATCTAAGCAGATATCAATTGAGGGAGTTGTAGTAGTTAATGTACTTGAGTTTACGGTAGGAAGAATCTGACTGATTTCATCTCTAATAGATAAAATTTTAAGATTGAAAAAGTTCAGAAAGTCCTGACTAGAAAGCTCAGGGGGGATGCGAGGATTGACCCGAGTCCTGGCTCTTTGTAAGCCTGGCTATAGTGTTGAAGAGAAACCTGGGGTTATTCTTGTTCGCTTCTATTAATGCAGAATAATAGCTTGATCTAGCTTTTCTAAGAGATTTTTTATAGATTAAGAAATGATTTCTCCACGCTAAATAGAATTTATCTGAATTAACTGAACGCCATTTCCTTTCCAATTGACGAGTTTTCTGTTTTAAGCCACGAGTTTCTGAGTTAAACCAAGGGGTTAGAAATCTCTGGTTAGACTTTTTCTTTTTTAAAGGGGCTACCAAATCTAGAGTCCAATGCAGAGAGGCTGTAAAACTATCTACCATGCTATCAATCACGAATGGTGCAGACTCTCCATCTTTTATTTCTGTTGTTTCTGTTGTGTTGACCCATGGCATAGAGGAGACAATCTGCAAAAACTTGGCAACAACGTCATCAGAAAGACATCTGCTGTAGTAGCATTTTTCTTTAGGAAACAAGTGATCAGAGATAATGAAATCAAAAATTAACAGACAATGGTCAGACAGTACAGGATTACGAGGAGACACTACCAGATTTTCGATATCTATACCATAAGTCAAAACAAGGTCCAATGTATGGTGGAAATGATGGGTAGAATTTTTTACTTTCTGGGAAAACCCCATTGAGTCTAAAATTGAATTGAATGCCTTATTAAGACAGTCACTCTCTACATCAACATGTATATTAAAGTCCCCTACAATAATTATTCTATCAGATTTCAGCACTAAATCAGCTAAAAATTTGGCAAATTCAGATAGAAACTCTGAATAGGCTGAGGGAGGACGATAAACTATGGCAAAGAGAATTGGGTTCAAGCCAAGATTGCCAACAAGCCCCACACTGAGGACCAAACCTTCAAAGGAATTAAAACATAATTTTTGCTTAACATTAACTAGTAATTTAGAATGGAAAATTGTCGCCACTCCACCACCACGACCAGAACCTCTGAGCCACTGTTTATAGCAGGAGATAGTACAACAGGGACCAGCTGTTAGCACTTAACCGGTCCACAGTGCTAACGCAAAAACTCAACATACCGGGAGAAATCAGACAGAAACAGCGTGGATGTCGAGCTGGAGTAAGACGGTGGGTGAGGAATATAAGGTATAGACCCGTCCTCCCATCCATTATCATGGGAAACGTACAATCGCTACTCAATAAGACAGACGAGCTAGCGGTCATGTCCCACTACAAGAACGTCTTCAGAGAGATTAGCATGATGTTGTTTACTGAGACGTGGCTAACAGAACTAGCAACAGATGCTAACATCGAACTGGAGGGTTTCCACGCAATACGGGCAGACTGGACACCAAACAGTGGGAAGGCAAGGGGCGGAGGAGTGATAATGTATGTCAAAAACAGCTGGTGTAAACCGGGACACATCACGGTTAAAGAGCAACACTGCAGCAAAGACACTGAGTTGCTAGCTGTTAGCATGCGGCCTGTTTATCGCCCTAGGGAATATTCACACGTGATCTGCATTGTTATTTATGCAAATCCGATGGCAAACACTGGGGCAGCGCGTGACGCCATCCACTCAGTCACTGGCAGGCTTCTGACAGAACACCCAGATGCTCTCCTCCTCATCTCGGGTGATTTTAACCATATCTCACTGTCCCCCATTCTGCCCACGTTCACCCAGTATGTCACATGCCACACCAGAGACAATAAAACACTGGATTTATTCTATGCGAATACTAAAGAGGCATACACCTCATCGCCACTCCCCCCACTCAGGATATCGGATCACAGCTTGGTTCATCTCCTGCCGGTGTACAACACCCTAGTACACAGACAACCTCCAGTTACGCGCACAGTGAAGATATGGTCTGAGGAGGCAATGGACGCTCTAAAGGACTGTTTTGAAATCACTGCCTGGGAGCAGCTCTGTGATCCACATGGTGAGGACATTGACGGCCTCACTCACACCATCATGGACTACATCAACTTCTGTGTGGACAACATCGTACCCACCAAGATCATATGGTGTTGCTCAAACAACAAACCCTGGATCAACCTTGAGATAAAATCACTACTGAGAGAGAAGAAAAGGATCTTCAGGTCGGGGAACAGGGAGATGTTGAAATCCGTACAGAGGGAGCTAAGGAGGAAGATCAGAGAAGGCAAGGACAGCTTCAGGAAGAAGACGGAGGACAAGTTGCAACTGAGCGACATTGGCGGGGTCTGGAGAAACCTCAAAACCATCTCTGGGCTCCAGAATACCTCCTCCCAGGCCACGGGTGGCAGGGAGTGGGTGAACAATCTGAACCTGTTTTTTATTAGGTTTGACAAACTGCCCTCTCTTCTGCTTGCACAAAAACCACTGCTGCTGCTACCGTCATCGAGACCTGCTGTCCACACCCCACTCCACCTACACCCCCCCCACTCCTAGCACACAGCCCCCCAGCCCCAACCTGACTCTCACTAAGACCCAGGTGAAGGCGGAGCTGAGGAAGATCAAGGCGAGGAAGGCCTTGGGTCCGGACTGCATTAGCCCAAAGCTCCTCAAGTCCTGCGCAGACCAGCTATGTGGGGTTGTGGAGCACATCTTCAACCTGACCCTGAAGCTGGGGAGGGTACCACAGTTGTGGAAAACATCTTGTGTGGTACCCGTACCAAAGACTTCCCACCCCAGAGATCTGAACAGCTACAGACCAGTGGCCCTGACTTCTCACCTGATGAAGACCCTGGAGAGACTGCTTCTTGCTTACCTTCACCCCCTAGTGGGACCAGCGATGGATCCACTCCAGTTCACCTACCAGCATAGCATCGGGTTTGAGGATGCAGTGATCTTCCTCCTTCACCGTTCCCTGTTCCACCTGGAGAAGCCTGGGAACATGGTGAGGATCATGTTCTTTGACTTCTCCAGTGCTTTCAACACCATCCAACCGGTGATCCTGAGGGACAAGCTGCTGTGCACAGGAGTGGACCAGCACCTGTCATCGTGGATCCTGGACTACCTCACAAACCGTCCACAGTTTGTGAGAACCCAGGATTGTGTGTCCGACACGATCATCGGCAGTATGAGGGCCCCCCAGGGAACGGTTTTGGCTCCCTTCCTGTTCATCCTTTATACTGTGGACTTCTTACACAACACAACATACTGCCATCTACAGAAGTTCTCTGACGACTCTGCGATTGCTGGCCTCATCTCCAACGGAGATGAAGCTGAGTACAGAGGACTTATCCAGGACTTCGTGGACTGATGCCATTGGAACTGCCTCCAGATCAATGCAAGAAAAGCTAAGGAACTAGTGGTGGACTGCTGCAGGCAAGGACAACCCCTCACAGCACCAGTAAACATCCAGGAAACAGACATTGAGATGGTGACATCCTACAAGTACCTGGGTGTTCATTTGAACGATAAACTAGACTGGTCACACAATACTGACACACTCTACAAGAAGGGATAGCGCAGGCTGTTCCTACTGAGGAGGCTCAGGTCTTCTGGTGTACAAGGGGTGCTCCTGAAGACCTTCTACAATTCAGTGGTGGCATCAGCCATCACTTTTGGAGTGGTCTTCTGGGGCAGCGGCATCACAGCAGCCGATAGGAAGAGACTGAACAAACTAATCAAGAAAGCTAGCTCTGTCCTGGGGCAGTGCCTTGACCCAGCGGAGGAGATAGGAGAGAGAATGATGGTGGCTAAGCTGTCATCTCTGCTGGAGTCCGAGTCCCACCCTATACAGGACATACTGAACGCACTAAGGAGCTCATTTAGCAGTAGGCTACATCATCCTAGGTGCGCAACCGAGAGGTTTCGCAGGTCCTTCCTACCTACGGCTGTCAGACTGCATAACCTAAGCAGGGCTGCTCGCAGAGATAGTAAAAAAAACGTTAGAAACTAATAGTATTGAATGCAAAAGACGCAACAAACTTACACAAAATGTTCCTCCACCAGTATACAACTAGGACAATATCAATTGCTGCAGAGAGTGACAATATGCATGGGTACATATTCATACTATGTGGGGTAACTAAATAGACTGTTATGCTGTTTATTCCATCTAGCTACAATGCTCCGCACAGTGTATATATATTTATGTGTACATATGTATATTCACTGCTCTTGTTTTCTTATCTTCTAAATTATTGCTCTGAGTGTTGCTATCCCTGTGCTGTTGCAATCCTGGAATTTCCCCATTGTGGGACTAATAAAGGCTTATCTTATCTTATATTTAACATAAATCAGACTTTGCTTTTGAGTACTGATTCAATTGGATATTTTTTATATAATTAAAGTAAAATACATGGACAAAAAAGATGGTACCCTTAAAATTAATATTTTGTGGCACCACCTTTTGCAGAAATCACAATGTCTGTACTTCACAATGAGACATCTGCATTTGCCAATGGGTAGTTTGGCCCACTCTTCCTGTACAAACTGCTCAAACTGTCTTAGGATGAAGGGTGGTGTCTCCACACTGCAATTTTCAGACCTTTCTAGAGACGTTCAATCGGATTAAGATCTGGGCTCATGGAGGGCCATTTAAGAATAGTCCAATGTGTTTTTCCAGCCATTTTTGAGTGCCTTTAGCTGCATGTCTTGGGTCATGACCCTGTTGGAGCACCCATGATCTGCAAATGAGGCTGAGCTTTCTGACACTGAGTAGTATGTTTTGCTCCAGGATGCCTTGGTAGTCACGTGACTTAATTGTGCCCTGCACAGATTCAAGGTTCCTCGAACCAGATGCAACAAAGCAGACTCAAAACAAAACCAAGCCCCCTCCACGTTTCACAGTGGGTATGGCGTTCTTTCAAAGCTCTATTTTCCCTTCTGTATACATAGAATTAATGTGACTGGCCAAAAACCTCCAGTTTTGTCATATCAGTCCAAAGGACAATCTCCCGGAAACTTTGAGGCTTGTCAGGATGCATTTTAGCTCTGGTCTGGTCTTCTTCCGTGGAGCCCAACATTGTTCAAAATGTGACACATGGTGTCATCAGAAAATGAAGTATCTTGGCCTGGGAGTTCAGCTTGAATGATATCTGGATGGTTTCCTGGGCTTTTTTCTGCAATACGCACCACCCTTCAGATCAACCTGAGGTTGCATTTCCTCTTGCATCCACATCCTGGGATGTTGGCCCCAATCCTATAAACCTTATACTTTTTAACAATATTAGAAACTATGGTCACAGTAACATGAAGCTGCTTGGAGATGGTCTTATAGCCTTTACTTTTAACATGGTTATCTACATATAATCTTCCTTCTGAGTCTCAGACAGCTGTCTCCTTTTCTTTCTCTGGTCCATGTTCAGTGTGGTGCACACAGAGGGCATCATTCACGAAACCTGTGAGTAGATTCACCTCAGCACTAAAAACTTACTCCGGATTCATGAATGCTGTGTAAAACCCCGATTTGGTCGTAGATCTGTGTGTAAATCCGTGCGTAAAAAAGTGGCTGTGCACTCCCATAGCCAGCAATTAACATCAATCTCCACCCATGAGCCACCATATAGGGAGGTGGAGAGCTGCTTCCTGTTGATTTGATGATTAAAAGAATAGAAGGACAAACTCCTCAGAGGCTTGAGGAAAGAAAAAATATTTTTTTCTATCAGTAATGAAGTGACTATACAGAAAAAGCAAAGACTGGGATGGAGGAGACAGATGTTGCAGGGGGGGAAAGCAACAGCTGGATGAAGCACGTTTTTTGTTGCTTTATTTCATTTTTTGAGAGCCCCTTTTATTCCAGATGGGCCCTTACACCCCAAAAGGTAAGGTGATACTGTGACTAAAAATGTTATAAATATATACAAGTGCATCTCAATAAATTAGAATGTCATTTAAAAATTAATTTATTTCAGTAATTCAATTCAAAAAATGAAACTCCTATATTATATAGATTCATTACACATACAGTGATATATTTCATGTGTTTATTTTTTTTTAAATTTTGATTGTTATGGCTTACAGCTCATGAAAACCCCAAATTCAGTTTCTCAAAAAATTTGATTATTACATAAAATTCATTTAAAAAAGATTTTTAATAGAAATGTTGGCCGGCTGAAAACTATGTCCATGTACACACTAAATACTTGGTCGGGGATCCTTCTGCATGAATTACTGCATCAGTGAGGTGTGGCATGGAGATGATTAACCTGTGGTACTGCTGAGGTGTTGTGGAGGCCCAGGTTGCTTTGATAGTGGCCTTCAGCTCATCTGCATTGTTGGGTCTGGTGGCTCTCATCTTCCTCTTGACAATATTCCATAGATTCTCTATGGAGTTTAGGTCAGGAGAGTTTGCTTGTCAGTCAAGCACAGTGATACCATGGTCATTAAACCAGGTTTTGGCACTTTTGGCAGTGTGGGCAGGTGCCAAGTCCTGCTGGAAAATGAAATTGGCATCTCCATAAGGCTTGACAGCAGAGGGAAGCATAAAGTGCTCTAAAATTTCCTGGTAGACGGCTGCGCTGTCTTCAGACTTGATAAAAGACAGTGGACCAACACCAGCAGATGACATGGCTCCCCAAATCATCACTGACTGTGAAAACTTCGTACAAACAACTTGGATTCTGTGCGTCTCCACTCTTCCTCCAAACTCTGGGACCTTAATTTCCAAATGAAATGCAAAATTTACTTTCATCTGAAAAGGGGTCATCTGCCTTCATGCTACGCCACACTGATGCAGTAATTCATGCAAAAGGATTGACGAGCAAGTGTTGAGTGTGTGCATGGACACACTTTTCCATCGGCCAACAATTCTATTAAATTTCCATTAAAAAAAAAAAATAATGTAATAGTCTAATTTTTTGAGAAACTGATTTTGGGGTGGGCGGCGTGGTGGAGCAGTGGTTAGCACTGCGGCAGCACAGCAACTCACTCTTGGCCGGGGAATCCTGGGTTCGATCCCAGCCCCCAACCAACAGTGATCTGTGTGGAGTTTGTATGTTCTCCCCGTGTCTGCGTGGGTTTATTCTGGGATTTCTCCGGTTTCCTACTATATGCCAAAAACATGCAAGTTAGGTTAATTGGCATCAAAACTGGGGATTCTAAATTGTCCTTAGGTATGACTGTGAGAGTGAATGGTTGTCTGTCTCTCTGTGTTGGCCCTGCGATGGACTGGCGATCTGTCCAGGGTGGACCCTGCCTCTCGCCCAAAGATGCTGGGATAGGCTCCAGCCCCCCCGCGACCCGAAAAGGATTAAGCGGAAGAAGATGAATGAATGAATGATTTTGGGGTTTTAATTAGCTGTAAGTCATAATAATCAAAATTAATAGAAATAAACACTTGAAATAGATCATTCTGTGTGCACTGAGTCTACATAATATACGAGTTTCCTTTTTTGATTTGAATTACTGAAAAAAATCAACTTTTTGATGATATTCTAATTCATTAATAGATGGATGGATGGATGGATGGATGTACTTTATTGATCCCAAACTGGGAAATTACAGTGTAACAGCAGCATGACAGTTGACAGCCAAACAACAGAAACACACACATGACAGACAAGGGGATTACCCAGGGAAAGTAAAAACAAACACGATTATAGAACCTATATACATCATAGCTTAATATATGATGACTGTATAAACACATGAATCATCCCATTGCACAAAGAAAGACTATCATAAGCAGAGTGAAAAGTGATGTACCAGTTAGTCTGTAAGATGCAGTGTGGCAGCATAGCTATGACCAGAATACAACATCATAGTGAGTTATTGTACAGTGAAATTGCATGTGGCAGGAAAGATTTCCTGTACCTGGACGTTCGACAACGAAGCTGTAGTAGTTTACTGGAGAAAGTGCTTCGCTGCCTATCTAGTGTGTGGTGGAGGGGGTGATCAGGATTGTCCATGATGGATCACAGTTTATTTAGTGTTCTCCTCTCCACCACTGTCTCAAAGGTCTCCAGTCTGAGACCAATTACAGAGCCAGCCCTCTTGATAACCTTGTCAAGTCTGTTGGCATCTCTGGCCCTGATACTGCTACCCCAACAGACCGCAGCAAAGAAGATGGCGCTGGTGACAACAGTCTGGTAGAAAAGCTCCAGCATCCTGCTGCACACGCTGAAGGATCTCAGCTTTCTCAGGAAGTAGAGTCTGCTCATCCCCTTCTTGTACGCAGCATCGGTGTTGGATCTCCAGTCCAACCCGCTGCTGATCCTGACACCCAGATATTTGTAGTCCTCAACCATTCCCACATCCTCCCCCCTAATCTGCAGTGGCTGAAAAGGAGCCTTCCTCTTCCTGAAGTCAATCACCATCTGTCTGGTCTTGCTGACATTCAACCTCAGGTGATTCTGCTCCGTCCATTCCACAAATCTGTCTACCAGTGCCCTGTACTCCCCCTGCTCTCCTCCTCTTATACACCCCACAACAGCTGAGTCATCAGAGAATTTTTGCAGGTGGCATGACTCAGTGTTACACTGAAAGTCAGTGGTGTATAAGGTAAAAAGAAAAGGAGAGAGCACAGTCCCCTGTGGCGCTCCCGTATCACTAGCCACCACTCCAGACAAGACACTGCCCAGCCTGACAAACTGTGGTCTGCCTGTCAGGTAGTCGGTAATCCAGGAGATCACAGAGCTGTCAACCCCCATCACCCGCAGCTTCTCGCCCAGCAGCAGTGGCTGGATGGTGTTAAAAGCACTGGAGAAATCAAAAAAAGTGATTCTCACAGTATCTCCTCCACCATCCAGGTGCAGATGGGCTCGTTGCAGCAGGTAGATGACAGCATCTTCAACTCCTAAATGGGGCTGATATGCAAACTGCAGAGGGTCCAGCCACGTCTTCACCTGCGGCCTCAGGTGGGCTAAGACCAGTCTCTCCAGGACCTTCATCACATGAGATGTGAGGGCAACTGGTTGGTAGTCATTCAAATCCGATGGAGATGACTTCTTGGGGACAGGAAGCAGGCAGGATGTCTTCCACAGCACCGGTACTCTCTCCAGACTCAGGCTCAGGTTGTACAGGTGTTTCAGTACCGGAGCTAGTTGGTTGGCACAGGTCCTCAGGGTCCTTGCGGAGATGCCATCAGGGCCCCAAGCCTTCCGCTGACGGGAGTCTCTCCAGCTGTTTCTCCACCTGATCTGTAGTCACCGTGAGGTGAGGGAGGGTCCTGGTGCCCCCTGGGGAGGAGGAGGGGGGAGATGGAGAGAGGTCCTGCACGGGAGTGTGGGTGGAGAGGGGTGCGTGGGGGTCTGGTTGTGTTGCTCGGGTGACAGACTGTGAGTTGAACCTATTAAAAAACAGATTCAGTTCCTCAGCTCTCTCCTGGCTCCCAGATGGCTGCCTGACTCTCCCCTTGTACTCAGTGATTTGTTTCATTCCCTCCCACACATCTTTAGTGTTATTTTGCCTGAGTTTATCTTCCAACTTCCTCCTATAATTGTCCTTGCACCTCCTCAGCATCTCTCTCAGCTCATGCTGCACTCCCCTCAGCTTCTCCTTGTCTCCAGCCCTAAAAGCTCTCTTCTTTTTGTTCAGAAGTGCTTTCAGGTCACTGGTGACCCATGGTCTGTTGTTGGAGAAGCAGTGTACAGTCTGAGCTGGCATGGTCATGTCTTCACAGAATCTAATGTATTCTGTGATGCACTCGGTCATATTGTCTATGTCCACCCCATGTGGTTCACAAAGTACGCTCCAGTCTGTCGTCTCAAAGCAGTCCTGTAGTGTATCAGCAGCCTCCTGTGTCCACCTCCTCACAGTCCGTGTATAAGCAGGCTGCCTTTGCACAAGGGGGATGTACTTGGGTGTTAACATGACCATGCAGTGATCTGATTTATCAATGGGGGATAGAGCTGTGGCACTATATGCACCCCTGACATTGGCATACAGTAAATCCAGTGTTTTGTTCTCTCTGGTGGGACAGTCAACAAACTGGTCAAAGTTCTTTTTTTTTTTTTGTTACTTATTTGTACCCGTAGGTAGATTTGGTTTGCAGTCTGGTGACAAGCCACCGGCTGCCGGTCGCTGCGTGCGCGAGTGCCCTAAACCTACATGTTTTTGGTATGCGGGAGGAAACCGGAGAAATCCCGGAGTAAACCCATGCAACACGGGGAGAACATGCAAACTCCACACAGCTCACTGTTGGTCGGGTGCTGGGATCGAACCCACGATCTCATGATCCCCGCGATCCCCCGGCCAAGGGTAAACTGTGCTGCCACAGTGCTAAACCACTGCGCCACCGTGCAGCCAGTTTGGTAGTGTTTTTCCCACTGAGACATGGTTAAAATCACCTGCGATGGCCATGAATGCATCTGGGTGCTTCTCCAGTAATGTGGCCACAGTGGAGCTGATGACGTCACAGGCCACCGCTCAGTCAGCTGACGGAGGGACGCAGACGATAACAATTAAAGCGCACTTCATTTCTCGCGGCATATAATTAAGATGCACCTGTAAGTGCTAAATCTCTATTTTATCAGTCGTTAGTAATATCTTGGTGTTAAGTCATTAACACAGGGCTTATTTGTGCAATGCTGTATCCCGATTAAATAAAATAGGAACAGAAAACTCGAAATTTAATTTCAAGCTCAATAATTAAACTCTAAATCAGGGATGGGCAACTTGATGGTAGTGAGGGCCATAAATTTTCTTCCTCACTTCCCAAGGGCCAGATTTACATGTAAACCCTTTGGGGGGGGGGGGGTATTTTCTTCAAAGTCAAAAATTTCACAATTATATCTGAAAATGCAAATGAAAATAAAAGCTGCTCAGTGTTTTATCATATTAGAATTAAAATTACTGATAAAATTATATCATGACCTAATTTTTAAAACTCCCCGTCAAAATGATGAGCAGACAAATTCCAGACGGTAATTAACAAAAAAGCCAAGAAGAAAAGGAAATATGACGATGAAGAAAATTTTTTTTAAAATACTAGAAGAACTAGCGTATACCCGTGCATGCCCGTATAAACCATGTATAAGCAAGTATTTCTGCATGCCCTTAGAAAGTTACTGTTACCATGGCAACAGTAACCATGGTGAAACCTGCCTTTTATCTTTGATGTCACCACTTGTTCAGTGATGCCTGCCTTTGATCTTTGATGATGTGTCTGCCTGGCAACAGTAACCATGGCAACATCTGTGCATCTATGATGTCATAGCTATGAACGTTCATTAAAGATTTCCCCTCCTAAACTTCTGCATATCTGGGGAGGCTGAAATTTGGGGATGCACACCCTCGTAACCTCAGCACAGCACGTGTCAAATCTGAGGCCAGTCTGATGAACGGTTTGGGAGATATGCACGGAACAGACAGACAAAGACAGACAGAGATTTCTTGCATTATAATATGATGATATGATCAAAGTAAAAAATAGTTTTACTGATAAATATACTACATTTCTGGTTTAAAGTAGCCATTTTTTTGCAAATCTATTTTATTTTGGTGTTAGATGTTCAAGCGTCTACTGATAAATTTGCATCATTTTATTTAAAAATGTGTAACTTTTTAGTTGTACTGTTTTTTTTTTCCAAATTAGTGTTTTTCTGTCATAAACAGAAAAATGTTACTGTAAATACTCCTCAGTGAGGGGCTGTAGCATTTATTGCTGTTTAAAAGCAGCCTACTCTGTACATTTACTGCTGCTGACAGCCTATTAATGCAGTCTCAGCATCATCATCATCATAGCAGTCTGTCGGGGGCGACAATGACTGTTTCATTTAGGTCTGATCAGATTCCTCCATGCACCTCTGTAATTCGCCTTCCGCTGCCAGGAACTCCTGACTTTGTTAACCCGGGCGACGTCCGAGCTGGTATGAGTTGCTCTCTGACCATTTCATGAAACTGCTTGCAAAGTATTTTGAGTACCGCTAGCTTTTGCTGGATTAGCGACACATTCTTGGCAGATAGAGGTATTATCAGTGGCAAGGACAGGCCAAGACAAACTGACTCCAGTATCTGTTGCAGTGACTGACCAGATGATAGGTTTGTTTATCTCTGCTCTTTTAGTGCATGTCATGATGCACCGACTGGCAAAAGACCTTGCAACAGATGTGCTTATCTGCAAGGATGTCCAGTCTCACCTCATGTAACTGCGAGTGGTCTACCAAAGACCTGGTTTTTCTCACTCTGAGATGCGCAAGACAGTTGACTCCCTCATCAAACTTCTGTGTGGCACAAAAATAGCCATATCACCTGTAATACTGAACAAGGGGTGGAATAATGCAACCTTCCTCTGCTGTCTGAAGTACCTCTCGTCAGAGGACACGAGCATCTATTTTAACCCCTTGCACTCTGGTCAATTTCCCTAAAAATGCCAAAAAATAACGTACCCAAAGTAAATCAAAAGCTGTTCTTCAACCCTTTGCAGCATCTTCATGGGGTTGGTCTCATTTAAAAGAAAACACTTTGAATTTTTTGGCAAAACAGTCATAATCTCTCTAAGTGCTCCTGCCACTGAGTAACAGTCATCTAAACATACTGAACTTGAAGAAAATAAATTTCGCCTGGGTGTTTTTTTTGGATACAAATGCTTGCAAATAACACACAGCTTCAGATACTGGCTGGAAAATGCAACAGAAATGTAGAACCAAGTGTTATCCAGCTGAGGTCAAAATTTTGTAACAATACCACAAAAAATGAATATATTACACAGCTTTTTTCTTAGGTTGTTACCAGGCATTTTTGAACTGTGCCAAATTGTGCCAAATGGCACAGTTTGGAAAAACGTCTGTAACTTTTGAATGATTCAATATAGAAGCTTCATCTTGGGCTCTAATGAAAGGTGAAGGGCTGTGTGTGTGTGGGGTTGTTTATTCATTCATGAATGAATGAATGAACAAACAAACCCCCGCACACAAAGAAGCATGCCACGTAAAAAATGTGTGGCTTTTTTTTTTTACAAGAAAAAATAACCTACAGTGCACTAAAAATTATACTAAAATATCTGTAATGTAGAAGATAACCCCCCCACCCCCCGCTACAGAGGACGGACATCGCCCATCGCTACATGACGGGAAGCGGTAACGGTGCGCCGCGGTCTACTACGCACAGTTGTACTAAAATATCTGCAATATATCTGCAATCCGCTACAGAAGAGTTGGGGGGGGGGGGGCGTTCACAACATGACGGGGAGGGCTGTTCGCAACATGACGGTCATGTTGCGATAACGCACAGTTGTAATTTACCGATCGGTCAAAAGTCCTTTGGATTACAATTTTCAGGGATAAAGAATAATTTAGCTTATAACACTTACCTGTCCACAACAGCAGTGTCGCTGGCGAACTTCTCTTCCTCATTGTCAGATGAACATGACGCTGGTCCGCTTGTTACGGACTCGTGGTTCTGGTCACGCGACCCGGTCAAACCATAATTCCATTATTGCGGTTTTGCACTTCCATGATTGCGGTTTTGGCGAAAGATTTTTCAAAACAAATAAGAACAGTAGTAAGAAAAAAAGACTGGCGAACGCCTGTGTGTCACCCAGCCTTACACAAAACAGATTTTAGGCAAGGGACGCACGCTTTCGAACTTCTGTGCTTCAATTGGCTGGCTGTATTCGCAGCCCGTTGGTAGGTGGGTCCTTCTTGCTAGGTTTTCAGTCATTTGTTCTTCAAGGTTTCAGAAACCCAATTCAAGGCTCTTATTAGTCGAATGAGAGGTCAATCACATCTAAACCAATCAAAGCACTCCTTTGGCTTTCTGTTCGCGGCTGTGTCTGTAGTGGAAGAACGGAAATGCAGCTTTTTTTTTCAGTGTGCTCTAGGACGCAGTGCCCTCGTGCGTCCTCGTGCACCCTAGGACGCAGAGACTTGTCCGCCCGCGGTACACCGGAGTGCAAGAGGTTAAACACAGCAGCATGCAACACATAAACACCTTAAAAGACGTCTCTGTTTCACACTGCTCCCTCTATCTGTGGCTCCCTCACTCTCACTCGACCATTTGCACTGAGTGGCACCTAGGTTTCGATTAGAGCTCCCTCTGCTGGCAGACTGTATAACTGCATTTAAGAATGTGGTTCCAAATACATTCAAATGGGATATAAATAAATAATTGATTTTTGGAAATGGACTGGTGGGCTGCAGTGGATGACGTCAGGGGATGCATGCAGCCCGCGGGCTGCCAGTTGCCCATCCCTGCTCTAAATAAATCAGTGATGCTTTATCAGTATGCTTTTGAACTCATTTTAACAAACTAAAATTGGGCCAAAATTCTATTTTTAGTCACGTTTAAAAAAAACAAGTTTTAAATAAGACACAGAACAGTTTAAGGTTAATTAAAGTTGAAATTTGTGATAAAGACAAGGGATATTTTGGTGCATCTAGATTTACACACGCTCTACAAGTGGTAGATTTTGTTAGTAGTTATGAAAAGTTTGGAGCTACTAACATTTTATGAATGCCAAAACATCCGTAAATTTCCCTCTACTAACAGTTTATGAACAAATCTGCTCTTCTCATGTTTCATTAATGAGGCCCAATGATACCAGCTGAATCAATAATCAAAAGCAAAGCCTGATTTGTGTAAAATATTACGTAAACGATAAGGGAAAACAAACTTTTGTCAGTTTCAAGTTATTTCAGAGATAGTTGTGGTTTTGGGGGGTTTTTGTGGATGGGCATCAACAAATTTGTGCACATCTGTATAAAATTTAAAAAAAACGACACTTGTACAGATTTGATGGGAATAGGCCAATCACTACATACAGGATAAACACAACATATTGTATATTCCAACACCCATCCATCCATTTTTTAATCCCTTATTCAAATGTCCAAATTGAACATGTGAAAACAAAACGCTACACGCTACAAAATGTAGTTAAGCTAGGTAAGTTTCTTTTGTAATTTGACAGAAAACTTATGGGTATAAAATAAGGGTGTACCATATTGTACCAATGACGATAATCAAAAATCTACAAAATCACATACATGGCGTGGCAAACACACGTTATCTGAGTGGTGTGGGTTCCCACTGCCATATTCACTTACTGTTGAGGATGTTTTCTAATCGCTGGGTCATCGATCCCTCCACCTTCTCTGTGCCATCAGATTCCAGCCTCTGGTGGATAGCTGGGGGGTACAGAAGTAACAAAAATTACTCTTCTACAACATATGCACAATTGTGTTAAATATCCCAATTCCTGACCTCACAAATCATAAATGAGAACAGAGCAGTAAGAACAAAAGGGTGTAAAGACTGGAACACTTTAAGGACCCAAAGGCAAAACAAACAGGGCATATCCCAGAGGTTGATGGGAGATAACCTCACTGGTTCTCCACTTGCAAATGCTAACCCCCCCCCCCCCTTCCCACCACCACCACCACCACCACCACCACCACCACACACACACACACGCACCAGATCAACTGGCAAAACCAAAGCCATTAACACCACACAGTGTGGTGGTTTTGAGTCATGGCGGAGTGGTTAGCACTGCGGCAGCACAGCAACTCACCCTTGGCCGGGGAATCCTGGGTTCGATCCCAGCCCCCGACCAACAGTGATCTCTGTGGAGTTTGCATGTTCTCCCCATGTCTGCGTGGGTTTACTCCGGGATTTCTCCAGTTTCCTCCCACATGCCAAAAACATGCAAGTTAGGTTAATTGACATCAAACGGGGGATTCTAAATTGTCCTTTGGTATGACTGTGAGAGTGAATGGTTGTCTGTCTCTCTGTGTTGGCCCTGCAATGGACCCGAAAAGGATTAAGCGGAAGAAGATGGATGGATGGATGGATGGATGGATGGATGGATGGATGGACCCCCCCCCCCCCCAACCCAACAGTAATGGGAATCTAAAATGTTTCAATTGTCTTAAAAAATAACAGGAGAAGCAAGCTAGAGGCCTAGATGCCAAAAAAAGACTGTTGCAGGGTGGGGGTGGCAGGAACTCTCTGATGGCTTGTATCCATCACTTAGCATGAAGAGTTGTATACAGCAGAGGGAAGTTGAAGAAAAAAGGGGGAAAAGAGGGAGAGCGAGTGGTGCGGCTGCCCCGGTGGATAAATAAATGGTGTGCAGTAGTGGGCAGTTGGGTGCTGAGAGCTGCAGTGTGGGTTTATTGACAGAGTGGAAGAGAGGTGGAGAGGGTTTAGGAGGCCTTCTCATGCATACTTGTGAGGCAACTCAAATATGCAGCAAGAAGACATCTAAAACATGAAGTGGAGCCAGAAAAAGATGACGAAAAAAGGATAGCGAGGCTCAGCGTTTCCTTCTCTCCTCTACTTTTACTTTCTTCTGCTCTCTTTTCCACTGAACTCATGCTGTTGCTCCACTGCAACCGTGGGCCGTTAGTAGAGCCTGACAGCAGAGGAAAGGGGTGGGAGAGCTCTGTAAATAAATAATCAGCTCCATTCTGACAGACAGAAGCCTCGAGGCAAACACCAAGGCATTCCTAAAACACGCTGTTCAAACATGCCATTGCCAAATCAGTGTGGACGTCACTGGAGCCCCCTCGTTCTTGACCAGCAGAAAATGTGCTCTGATGAGGCAAAGAGATGGAGGAGTCTGTTTAGGAGAGGAGTGGACACACACAAACACACACTGTAGGCCTGCTTTATGTCTGCAGACTCCTCCTTTGCCCCGCTGCCAGCTATGTATCCTCTGTGTCTGTCACACAGTGAAGAGCTGATGACGTCACAGCTAACCTAAACACCAGGTCAGGGTCCGGATAACGCACAGCCAGGACCTGAGGAAGAGCTGCAGCTCCTGCTCAACTTCCTGCAGCCGTTGCCGGGTGGGGGGGGGGGGGGGGGGAGATAAGAATAAAAATACAGTGTCCCTGGTTTCTAAAGCTGGAGATGTTTTGACTCCTGCTGGGGCTGGGGACTCGGGTAATAGGCCCTGGGAATCTGGCATTTTTGGAACATGGTAGCCGTTCCGCTTCCTGCATTACTGGGAGACTTCCTTTTTCACACACAACAATGGAAAAACATCAAATTTCAACATTTTAGCAGGAACAATCCTCAAGACCCTAACAGACTGACAGTCAGTCAATCAGCCAGGGAGTCTGTATCTAGACAGCATAGGCCCAATTTGTGGCCCCTCAGGCCCTCCTCTTTCACCAGTTAGTGGTGGTTCACATGGCACATTAAGACCATTTTAATGACCAAAACATCCAAGTACAACTGGTAGGGAAAAAAACTATCTGGTGAAGTAAGCAAGAATAGATTATTTACAGTGGTGCTTTAAAGTTTGTGAACCTTTTAAAATTTTCTATATTTCTGCATAATTATGAGGTAAAGCATCATCAGATTTTCACACCAGTCCTAAAAGTGGATAAAGAGAGCCCAGTTAAACAAATGAGACAAAGATATTTTACTTTGATTTCAGTATCTGATGTGACCCCCTTTTGCAGCAGTAACTGCAGCTTAATGTCCCCAGTAACATTTGATCAGTCCTGCACATCGGCTTGTAGGAATTTTAGCCCATTCCTTTGTACAGAACATCTTCAACTCTGGGATGTTGGTGGGTTTCCTCACATGAACTGCTCGCTTCAGGTCCTTCCACAAAATCTCAGTTGGATTAAGGTCGGGACTTTGACTTGGCCATTCCAAAACATTAACTTTATTCTTCTTTGACCATTCTTTGGTAGAACAACTTGTGTGCTTAGGATAGTTGTCTTGCTGCATTACCCACTGGCTCTTGAGATTCAGTCCTGACATTTTCCTTTAGTATTTGCTGATATAATTCAGAATTCATTGTTCCATTAAAGATGGCAAGCCGTCCTGGCCCAGATGCAGCAAAACAGGCCCAAACCATGATATTACCACCAACGTGTTTCACAGATGGGATAAGATTCTTGCTGGAATTCAGTGTTTTCTTTTCTCCAAAAATAACACTTCTCATTCAAACCAAAAAGTTCTATTTTGATCACATCTAGCCACAAGACATTTTTCCAATAGCCTTCTGGCTTATCCATGTGATCTTTAGCAAACTGCAGATGAGTAGCAATATTCTTTTTGGAGAGCAGTGGCTTTCTCCTTGCAACCCTGCCATGAACACCATTGTTGTTCAGTGTTCTCCTAATGGTGGACTCATGAACATTAACATTAGCCAATGAGAGAGAGGCCTTCAGTTGATTAGAAGTTACCCTGGGGACCTCGCCAACTATTATACGCCTTGCTCTTGAAATGATCTTAATTGGTCGACCGCTGCTAGGAATGGTAACAATGACCTTAAATTTCCTCCATTTGTGCACAATCTGCCTTACTGTGGATTGGTGAGTCCAAACTCTTTAGAGATGGTTTTGCAACCTTTTTCAGCCTGATGAGCATCAACAACCCTTTTTCTGAAGTCCGCAGAAATCTTTGTTCGTGCCATGATACACTTCCACAAACATGTGTTGACACTTTGATAGCTCATTAAATAAAAGATTCTTTAAATAAAACAGGGTGCACACTCACACCTGATTGTCATTCCATTGACTGATAATACCTGACTCTAATTTCACCTTCAAATTATCTGTTAATTCTAGAGGTTCACAAACTTTTGCCCCTCAAAGATATGTAGTACTGGATCATTTTCCTCAATAACTAAATGACAAGATAAAAAATCTTTGTGTCATTTATTTAACTGGGTTCTCTTTATCTACCTTTAGGACTTGTGTGAAAATTTGATGATGTTTTAGGTCCTATTTAGACAGAAATGTAGAAAATTCTAAAGGGTTCACAAACTTTGAAGCACCACTGTAAGTATATACAATTTATACACGTTAATAGGTATTTCAAACTTGGCCATTTCAATTGAAATTAATGAATGGTAATATAGATCCTCGGGTTGTACTCAAAACCTTTGATTATGCATATGTTCATTCATTACAATGGCAGTCAGTCTGAACATTTGGTATTTGGATACAGTGCTGTGAAAAGGTATTTGCCCCCTTCCTGATTTCTTTCTCTTTTTCCATATTTGTCACACTTAAATGTTTCAGATCAGTTCTAATATTAGACAAATACAGATGTGGACAAAATTGTTGGTACCCCTCTGTTAATGAAAGAAAAACCCACAGTGGTCACAGAAATAACTTGAATCTGACAAAAGTGGTAATAAATAAAAATTCTATGAAAATTAACCAATGAAAATCAGGCAATGCTTTTGAATTGTGGTTCAACAGAATTATTTTAAAAAACAAACTCATGAAACAGGCCTGGACAAAAATGATGGTACCCTTAACTTAATATTTTGTTGCACAACCTTTTGAGGCAATCACTGCAATCAAACGATTTCTGTAACTGTCAATAAGACTTCTGCACCTCTCAGCAGGTATTTTGGCCCACTCCTCATGAGCAAACTGCTCCAGTTGTCTCAGGTTTGAAGGGTGCCTTCTCCAGATGGCATGTTTCAGCTCCTTCCACAGATGTTCAATAGGATTTAGATCAGGGCTCATAGAAGGCCACTTTAGAATAGTCCAATGTTTCGCTCTTAGCCATTCTTGGGTGTTTTTAGCTGTGTGTTTTGGGTCATTATCCTGTTGCAAGACCCATGACCTGCGACTGAGACCAAGCTGTCTGACACTGGGCAGCACATTTCTCTCTAGAATACCTTGATAGTCTTGAGATTTCATTGTACCCTGCACACATTCAAGACACCCTGTGCCAGATGCAGCAAAGCAGCCCCAGAACATAACACAACCTCCTCCATGTTTCACAGTAGGGACAGTGTTCTTTTCTTGGTATGCTTCATTTTTGCATCTGTGAACGTAGAGCTGATGTGCCTTGCCAAAAAATTCCAGTTTTGTCTCGTCTGTCCATAGAACATTCTCCCAGAAGCTTTGCGGCTTGTCAACATGCAGTTTGGCAAATTCCAGTCTGGTTTTTTTATGATTTGTTTTCAACAGTGGTGTCCTCCTTGGTCGTCTCCCATGAAGTCCACTTTGGCTCAAACAATGACAGATGGTGCGATCTGACAGTGATGTATTTGACCTTGGAGTTCACCATGAATGTGTTTAGAGGTTGCTCTGGGCTCTTTTTGTTACCATTCATATTATCCATCTCATCCTGCAGCCACGTCCAGGGAGGTTGGCTACAGTCCCGTGGATCTTAAATTTCTGAATAATATGTGCAACTGTAGTCACAGGAACATCAAGCTGCTTGGAGATGGTCTTATAGCCTTTACCTTTAACATGCTTGCCTATAATTTTCTTTCTAATCTCCTGAGACAACTCTCTACTTTGCTTCCTCTGGTCCATGTTTAGTGCGGTACACACCATGTCAACAAACAGCACAGTGACTACTTGTCACCCTTTAAATAGGCCGACTGACTGATTACAAGTTTGTAGACACCTGTGATGTTAATTAGAGGACACATCTTGGTTGAACATGTCCCTATGGTCACATTATTTTCAGTCTTTTCTAGGGGTACCATCATTTTTGTCCAGGCCTGTTTCATGAGTTTGTTTTTTAAAATAATTCTGTTGAACCACAATTCAAAAGCACTGTCTGATTTTCATAGAATTTTTATTTATTACCACTTTTGTCAGATTCAAGTTATTTCTGCGACCATTGTGGGTTTTTCTTTCATTAACAGAGGGGTACCAACAATTTTGTCCACATCTGTATAACCTGAGTAAATGCAAATCCGGAACCGGAGTGGTGGCTCAGTTGGTAGAGCATCCGCCCCACACCCGGGAGGCAGGGGTTCAATCCCGGCCGGGTCATGCCGAAGACCATATAAAAGTGGAACTTCCTGCCGTCCAGCTTGGTGCTCAGCAATAATGGAATGGAGGAGGGAAATTTGTGGCGGCGCCTTGCATGGCAGCGGCCCTCTGATTCTACATTTGGGGTGTGTGTGATTAACACAGTAGATAGGTAAAACACAATCTTGTTCTACGGTACATGATTGGTTGTACAGTTGAATGACAATAAAGGGTGATTTAATTTAAATTTTAAATGATGATTTCATTTATTAAGGGAAAAATGCTATCCAAACTTACTTGGCCCTATGTGAAAAAGTAATTACCCCCTAAACCTAATAAATGGCAATGAGTCTTTTACATTGCTGTTGAGGAATTCTGGCCAATGTCTTGAGCTTGAGGTCACGAAATGATAACTGGACATTCTCCTTCAGGATTTTCTGGTAGCGAACACAATTCAACAGTTATGGCAAGTCATCCAGAAGCAGCAAAGCAGCCCCAGACCATCACAATACCACCACCATGTTTGACTGCTGGTATTAGGGCTGTGCGATATGACGATATGTATTGCATGATAAGGTAAAAACATTATCGTTTCATATAAAACTACTGTTTATATTGGGATTTTGCAAAAATAATTTTTCAGCAAAGCTTGTCACACACTACTTGTTAGCGCTCCACCTCTCCCCTCTCCCCCACAGGTGTGTCAGTTTCTAGGCTTCTCTCCAGCGGTTAGCACAGCAGCTGAAAATCTTGAACTAATGGTTTGGTCAAACAGCTGCTACTTCTGTTTGCCAGGGATGTAGGACTACTTTCACTGTGCTGCATCACAGAGGATAGTCCACTAACCCCATTTTAATCCTTTATTGGGCGAAGAACCATATTTGGTAACTTCAGGAGGCATAATATATTGTAACACTATAATAATCCATCCATCCATCTTCTTCCACTTAATCCTTTTCGGGTCGCGGGGGGGCTGGAGCCTATCCCAGCATCTTTGGGCGAGAGGCAGGGTACACCCTGGACAGATCGCCAGTCCATTGCAGGGCCAACACAGAGAGACAGACAATCATTCACTCTCACAGTCACACCTAAGGACAATTTAGAATCCCCAGTTTGATGCCAATTAACCTAACTTGCATGTTTTTGGCATGTAGGAGGAAACCGGAGAAATCCCAGACTAAACCCACGCAGACACGGGGAGAACATACAAACTCCACACAGATCACTGTTGGTTGGGGGCTGGGATCGAACCCAGGATCCCCCAGCCAAGGGTGAGTTGCTGCACTGCCGCAGTGCTAACCACTCCGCCACTGTGCTGCCTCACTATAATAATAATAATAACAATCATTGAAACAATCTTCTAATATGTGCCAATAATATGTGCCCATAACAACCAGTAACATAATATGTGACAATATGACCGACTGCATCACAGAATACATTAGATTCTGTGAAGACATGACCTTGACCTTCCCTGATTTAGAGTTTAATTATTGAGCTTGAAATTAAATTTCGAGTTTTCTGTTCCTATTTTATTTAATTGGGATACAGCATTGCACAAATAAGCCCTGTGTTAATGACTTAACACCAAGATATTACTAACAACTGATAAAATAGGGATTTAGCACTTACAGGTGCACCTTAATTATATGCCGCGAGAAATGAAGTGCGCTTTAATTGTTATCGTCTGCATCCCTCCGTCAGCTGACGGAGCGGTGGCCTGTGATGTCATCAGCTCCACTGTGGCAACATTACTGGAGAAGCACCCAGATGCATTCATGGCCATCACAGGTGATTTTAACCATGTCTCAGTGGGAAAAACACTACCAAACTTTCACCAGTTTTTTGACTGTCCCACCAGAGAGAACAAAACACTGGATCTACTGTATGCCAATGTCAGGGATGCATATAGTGCCACAGCTCTACCCCCCATTGGTAAATCAGATCACTGCATGGTCATGTTAACACCCAAGTACATCCCCCTTGTGCAAAGGCAGCCTGCTTATACACGGACTGTGAGGAGGTGGACACAGGAGGCTGTTGATGCACTACAGGACTGCTTTGAGACGACAGACTGGAGCGTACTCTGTGAACCACATGGGGTGGACATAGACAATATGACCGAGTGCATCACAGAATACATTAGATTCTGTGAAGACATGACCATGCCAGCTCAGACTGTACACTGCTTCTCCAACAACAGACCATGGGTCACCAGTGACCTGAAAGCACTTCTGAACAAAAAGAAGAGAGCTTTTAGGGCTGGAGACAAGGAGAAGCTGAGGGGAGTGCAGCATGAGCTGAGAGAGATGCTGAGGAGGTGCAAGGACAATTATAGGAGGAAGTTGGAAGATAAACTCAGGCAAAATAACACTAAAGATGTGTGGGAGGGAATGAAACAAATCAATGGGTACAAGGGGAGAGTCAGGCAGCCATCTGGGAGCCAGGAGAGAGCTGAGGAACTGAATCTGTTTTTTAATAGGTTCAACTCACAGTCTGTCACCCGAGCAACACAACCAGACCCCCACGCACCCCTCCCCACCCACACTCCCGTGCAGGACCTCTCTCCATCTCCCCCCTCCTCCTCCCCAGGGGGCACCAGGACCCTCCCTCACCTCACGGTGACTACAGATCAGGTGGAGAAACAGCTGGAGAGACTCCCGTCAGCGGAAGGCTTGGGGCCCTGATGGCATCTCCGCAAGGACCCTGAGGACCAGTGCCAACCAATTAGCTCCGGTACTGAAACACCTGTACAACCTGAGCCTGAGTCTGGAGAGAGTACCGGTGCTGTGGAAGACATCCTGCCTGCTTCCTGTCCCCAAGAAGTCATCTCCATCGGATATGAATGACTACCGACCAGTTGCCCTCACATCTCATGTGATGAAGGTCCTGGAGAGACTGGTCTTAGCCCACCTGAGGCCGCAAGTGAAGACGTGGCTGGACCCTCTGCAGTTTGCATATCAGCCCCATTTGGGAGTTGAAGATGCTGTCATCTACCTGCTGCAACGAGCCCATCTGCACCTGGATGGTGGAGGAGATACTGTGAGAATCACGTTTTTTGATTTCTCCAGTGCCTTTAACACCATCCAGCCACTGCTGCTGGGCGAGAAGCTGCGGGTGATGGGGGTTGACAGCTCTGTGATCTCCTGGATTACCGACTACCTGACAGGCAGACCACAGTTTGTCAGGCTGGGCAGTGTCTTGTCTGGAGTGGTGGCTAGTGATACGGGAGCGCCACAGGGGACCGTGCTCTCTCCTTTTCTTTTTACCTTATACACCACTGACTTTCAGTGCAACACTGAGTCATGCCACCTGCAAAAATTCTCTGATGACTCAGCTGTTGTGGGGTGTATAAGAGGAGGAGAGGAGGGGGAGTACAGGGCACTGGTAGACAGATTTGTGGAGTGGACGGAGCAGAATCACCTGAGGTTGAATGTCAGCAAGATCAAGGAGATGGTGATTGACTTCAGGAAGAGGAAGGCTCCTTTTCAGCCACTGCAGATTAGGAGGGAGGATGTGGGAGTGGTTGAGGACTACAAATATCTGGGTGTCAGGATCAGCAGCGGGTTGGACTGGAGATCCAACACCGATGCTGTGCACAAGAAGGGGATGAGCAGACTCTACTTCCTGAGAAAGCTGAGATCCTTCAACGTGTGCAGCAGGATGCTGGAGCTTTTCTACCAGACTGTTGTCGCCAGCGCCATCTTCTTTGCTGCGGTCTGTTGGGGTAGCAGTATTAGGGCCAGAGATACCAACAGACTTGACAAGATTATCAAGAGGGCTGGCTCTGTAATTGGTCTCAGACCAGAGACCTTTGAGACAGTGGTGGAGAGGAGAACACTAAATAAACTGCAATCCATCATGGACAATCCTGATCACCCCCTCCACCACACACTAGATAGGCAGCGAAGCACTTTCTCCAGTAGCCTACTACAGCTTCGTTGTCGAACGGCCAGGTACAGGAAATTTTTCCTGCCACATGCAATTTCACTGTACAATAACTCACTATGATGTTGCATTCTGGTCATAGCTATGCTGCCATACTGCATCTTAGAGACTAACTGGTACATCACTTTTCACTCTGCTCCTGATAGTCCTTCTTTGTGCAATGGGATGATTCATGTGTTTATACGGGTCATCATATATTAAGCTATGATGTATATAGGTTCTATAGTCGTGTTAGTTTTCACTCTCCATGGGTAATCCCCTTGTCTGTCATGTGTGTGTTTCTGTTGTTTGGCTGTCAACTGTCATGCTGCTGTTACACTGTAATTTCCCAGTTTGGGATCAATAAAGTACATCTATCTATCTATCTATCTAATAATGGTATAGGGTTGAAATTTTGAATTTTCAAGTATATTGATGAATGCCCTAAAAAGGGCTACTTGGAGGTAAATAATGTTCACACCAGCTCACTCTTATCATTGTAAAACAGTAAATGCTAAATGACAATGATAAGTTTTAGCTAAAAAGAAACATTATTAGTCTATCAGACCCTCATTTCTTTGCTTTAAATTAAAAATTAAATTTCTTACTTTTTTCAGTGTGTTCATGTCCTACTGGGTGCATGAGAAGTGAATGGAGGAGACAAACACTGTAATAATGCACATAGATATTTCATGCATTTCAAGCAATATTTAAACACTAACTACAGTGCATCTGGAAAGTATTCACAGAGCTTCACTTTTTCCACATTTTATGTTACATTCTTATTCCAAAATGGATTAAATTCATTTCTTTTCCTTAAAATTCTACACACAATACCCCATGATGACAACATGGAAAAAGTTTCTTTTTAAATTTTTGCAAATTTATTAAAAATAAAAAACTAAGAAATCACATGTACATAAGTATTCACAGCCTTTGCCATGAAACTCAAAATTGAGCTCAGGTGCATCCTGTTTCCACTGATCATCCTTGAGATGTTTCTACAGCTTAATTGGAGTCCACCTGTGGTAAATTCAGTTGATTGGACATGATTTGGAAAGCCACACACCTGTCTATATAAGGCCCCACAGTTGACAGTGCATGTCAGAGCACAAACCAAGCACGAAGTCAAAGGAATGGTCTGTAGACCTCTGAGACAGGATTGTCTCGAGGTACAAATCTGGGGAAGGGTACAGAAAAATTTCTGCTGCTTTGAAGGTCCCAATGAGCACAGTGGCCTCCATCATCCGTAAATGGAAGAAGTTCTGAACCACCAGGACTCTTGGTGCGTGAACGCGCAGCGGCCTCTCTTCTCTCTTCATGTTTTGTGCTACTTAGTGTTGATTAAATTACACTGAAGTGTATATTCATGTGTTTAATGTACATATATGATGCTGGGTACAAGCTACAGTCGCCACAGCCTTCTGGAGATAAGGAATATGACCAAACATTACGTCCTGAACCAGAGCGTTACAGAAGATCCCCGTGGCCTGGGTATTCTCCACCAGTCCTCCACACGCCCCAGACTCGACTGCCGTGTCTCATCCCAAATGGAGACGCCGTAGATGGTGTGAGCGGAGACAAAAGAGAGGTAAACGTAGAGGTATCCGAACAAAGCTAACCGCTAGCCCGCACAGACTGCCGATTCCTTCACTCATTCTGGCTAACGTACACTCACTAGGCAACAAAATAGACCACATACAACTCCTGAGAACTACACAACCTGATGTGCAGAACTGCTGTGTTTTTATCTTTACGGAAACGTGAATAAATGACAATATACCGGACTCTGCCATCCAGTTAGCTGGGCTAACATGCTACCATAGCGACAGAGGGCTCACGGAAGGAGGGAAAACGCGAGGTGAGAGGGCCTATGTGTACAACAGCGATGCCTGGTGCCATGATGCAATTGTTGTGCATTGACACTGCTCTCCATTAGCAGAGTTTATGATCATCAAGTGCCGACCCTTTTACATGCCGAGAGAATTTTCAGCTGTCTTACTAGCTGTCGTGTATTCCCCACCCACTGGCACCAGCGAGAGGAGTAAAGCACTAAAAGAACTCAGGCTATAAGTGAAACACAAACAGTGCATTCAGACGGATTCCTCATCACGGCAGGAGACTTCATCCATGCAGATTTAAAGGCTGTCCTACCAAACCTACATCAACATGTAGACTTTCCAACAAGAAGCAACAATTTGCTGGACCTGGTGTACACAACTCAAAAGAAAGCATACAGAGCCTGGGTCTCTCTGATCACATCATCATCTTGTTAAGGCCGGCATACAAACCCAGAGTGAAAACAATCAGACCAACAAAAAAGCAGGTACGTGTGTGGCCAGAGGGTGCCTCTGATGCTCCGAAAGACTTCTTCAGCACTACAGATTGGGACGCTTTCAAGCATGCAGCCACTCACAGTGGATACACAAACCAATGCATTGATGATGTCACGCACTGCAAAACCATCACTGTCCGTGCCAACCAGAAGCCATGGATGACAGCAGAGGTCTGCAGGCTCCTGAGGGCTCGGGATGCAGCCTTCAAGGCCGGCGACACTGCAGGACTAATAACAGCCAGGGCAACCTGTCACATGGTATCAAGGAGGCAAAACGACAGTACAGCAAGAAAATATTCGGCCATTTCAGCAACACCATAGATGCACGTTCTCTCTGGTGTGGCATACACACCCTCACCAACGACAAACCTCCACCTCAGACCTGTATAAGTGACACCAAACTGCTCAACAACCTAAACAACTTCTTTGGCCGCTTTGAAGCGCAGAGCAGCACATCAGCACAGAAGATCACTCCTCCTCCGGACAAGCAGGCCGTGAGTCTGGATCCCGCTAGCGTGAAGAGGACCCTCTCCAGGATCAACCCACACAAGGCAGCTGGCCCAGACAACATACCGGGTTACGTCCTGAAGGACTGTGCAGAGGAGCTCAAGAATGTCCTGGCCGACATCTTCAACATCTCCCTGACTCAAGCTGTTGTCCCCACATGTTTCAAAACTGCCACCATAACACCAGTCCCAAAGAAGCCCGTCCCATCCAGTTACAATGATTATCGGCCCGTAGCACTGACCCCCATTATAATGAAGTGCTTCGAGCGGTAGTCATGTAGAACATCAAGTCCATCCTGCCTCCCTCCCATGACCCATCCCAGTTTGCATACAGGTCAAACAGATCCACAGAAGATGCCATCGCTGCTGCTCTCCGTCCAGCCCTCACCACCTGGACTCAAAAAAACTCCTACGTGCAAATGCTGTTCTTGGACTTCTTGTTGAGCATTCAACACAATCATCCCCCAGCACCTGATACAAAAACTCAGACACTTGGGACTCAAAACCTCTCTCTGTAACTAGGCGTAGGACTTTGTCACAGGGAGGCCACAGAGCGTGTGGGTTGGCAGCAACACTTCTGAAGTGTTGATGGCCATGGTCTGAATGACTCAGACCATGAGAAACAAAATTCTCTGGTCTGATGAGACAAAGACTGAACTCTCTGGCGTGAATGCCAGGCATCATGTTTGGAGGAAACCAGGCACCGCTCATCACCAGGCCAATACCATCCCTACAGTGAAGCATGGTGGTGGAAGCATCATGTTTTTCAGTGGCAGGAGCTGGGAAACTAGTCAGGATAGAGGGGAAAATTAATGCAGCAATGTACAGAGACATCCTGGATGAAAACCTGCTCCAGAGCGCGCTTGACCTCAGACTGGGGCAATGGTTCATCTTTCAGCAGGACAACGATCCTAAGCACACAGCCAAGACATCAAAGGAGTGGCTTCAGGACAACTCACATGTATTGCGCAGTGGAGTTGGATGTCACGGAGGTGCAACTGCTGCTCGACACGGCGGCGGAGGGGTCGTTGCTGAACTGGGCCACAGTGAAGAAGTTCTTCCCCCATTACAGGATTAAAAGTAACCCGGCGCCGTTGTATGGTTATGGAGGTGGCAGGCTGTGCACGGCTGGGACTTTGGAGTGAACAGTTCCTTACAAGTCTACGAAGATGGTTGACTTCACGTTCCACTTGACCGTGCGAGGCGATAACATCATAGGCTGTGACCTGTTTTACGGACTGGGTTTCGCCATTAAAGACGGTGCTGGGAACGAATGGTCAGGTTGTGGCCGCTGGAACCCTCTGGTTCCGGCAGTCGAAGAGGACGTTGTGTGGGACGAAGGGCTAACAGACACTCCGGTGGTCAAGTAGGACCAGTTTCACTCAGGCTCAGCGCAGGAATGTCTCAGTGCTAGTGCTTGGGATATGGCAGAGGGCGCTACCAAGCGTGGTGGCGGGGCACCTGCGTCGGCGAGTGACACCATGCTAGCCCCAGATGCTGAATGTCCCTGAGTGGCCCAGCCAGAGCCCAGATTTGAATCTAATTGAACATATGTGGAGAGTTCTGAAAATGGCTGTGCACCGACGCTTCCCATCCAACCTGACGGAGCTTGAGAAGTGTTGCAAAGAGGAATGGGTGAAACTGCCCAAAGATGGGTGTGCCAAGCTTGTGGCATCATATTCAAAAAGACTTGAGGATGTAATTTCTGCCAAAGATGCATCAACAAAGTATTGAGCAAAGGCTGTGAATACTTACGTACATGTGATTTTTTAGTTTTTTATTTTTAATAAATTTGCAAAAATCTCAAAAACTTTTTTCACATTGTCGTTATGGGGTATTGTGTGTAGAATTTTGAGGAAAAAATAAATTTAATCCATTTTGGAGTAAAGCTGTAACATAATAAAATGTGGAAAAAGTGAAGTGCTGAGTACTTTCCAGATGCACTGTAAATAAAAAAAGAGGTTTAAAACTATGTACACTTAGTGTCATGGATGGCCCTCGCAAGCCATCACAAGACGCCACAAATCACCAGTGAGTTTGCATGGTTTATTAAAGGAACAGAAAAGGGACAAAATAACAAGCCACGGGGGGCTAAAACACACTGTGACAATAACCATCAAAGACAGGGAATAACGGGAACATAAGGTAACACATTTACAGTCACTGAAGGAGAATGGTCAACGAATGAACAGAGGGATGCTCCAATAACGTCTGACCATGGGAAGGGTCTCGACGAGACTGCCGCACATTTCGCTCCCAACTGCCCTCTTAAGCATACCTGCCAACTTTTAAAACCTGAAAAGCCTAGTAGCTAGCTGGGGTCCAGGGGCCACAGGCCCCGGTAGCTCCAGGACAAAGTCCTGGTGGGGGGTTCAGGGGGGCGGAGCCCCCCGACGGCAAACAAATATTAGCATTAAATCATTAAAGCATTAAATATTAGCATTAAATCAAGTTAAAATGCTGAAAATGTGACTAACAACCTCAAATTTCTTCAACAATCATGTTTCTATTTTCCTTAAATTGTCAATGCAGATATGCTGATGGAAAAGATCAAGGACAAACTCTATGGTAACTCTCAAGCATTGTTGTTTTCCATGGTGCACCTCTTAGCTTTCTTCAGTTGGTCTTTTGAATGGAACACACTGCGGCACTTGTTACCCAAAGCGGTCATCATTTTTCTGGTCATGAGATTACCCAGAACTTTAGTTGACAGACTACACCTGAACTCAGTTTTGTTCTTGTTCACATGGCTGAATATGCGCTCACAGTCCGCAGTAATAATTCCTGGAAATGCTTTGGGGGGGCAAGGGGGGGCTGGGGGGGGGGGCAAAGCCCCCGAAGCTCCTGGGTTTTTATGATTTTTAAGTACCAGAACTGTGCTTAAATGACATAAAACAAACAGCTGAATGCCCCTTATTACTGTATAATATTGACTTATGTTCCAAGAAGATAAAATCTCTGAACTTAGTTCAGAGAGTTTTTGATCTCTTCCATTTCCTCCTTCTTTGGTGGCATTTTTACTGACCTGTTGATAGTAAAACAATCTCTGCTGGTGACGCCGATATCCGATCCGACTGACCTCTAATCCAGCTGGGCCTCAGCTAGCCCCCTCCGCTGCAACTGAGCTCCTGTCCAGCCGGGGTATCGGCAGCTCCTCCACCGAGTCCCGCCGCTGTAGTTGAGCTCCGATCCTGCTCCTGTCCAGCTGGGGTCCCGGTAGATCCTCCGCTGAGCCCCGCCACCTACCGCCGTCTTCCTCAGTAGCTCCTCCGCCGAGCCCCGCCGCTGTAGCTGGGCTCCAGCTACAGTCGACTTATCCAGCTGGGGCCCCGGCTGCTCCTCCACTGGTCTCCGTCTCCTACCACCGCTGTACTTGAACTCCGATCCGGCTCCCGTCCAACTGTTGCCTCGGTTGGCTCCTCCGGCGAGCCCCAATCACCGGGGACGGAATCGCTTCTTTGTATCGGTGTTAGGTGCTACGACTAGCTACGGCGTTAGCTATAGCGATAGCGTTAGCTTAGCAAACGCTTCAGGTAAATTTAGATACGATTCCTAGCGATCTCGTGTTTGGAATTGCTTTTGTGTTTTTTTTGCGATTTTAAAATATTTGACTGAATTTTTAGTGAAAAACCGTAATTTTGATTAATAAAGCCGTAACCCGGAATGGGGTCTTGAAAACCGTAACCATTACGGCAAAACCGGAGTAGTTGGCAGGTATGCTTAAGCAGGGAGCAGCTGATGAGACAAAATGTGGCTCAGCTGACAGCTCTGACAGCTGGAAGCCCCTCCGAGCGCTGTCACAATAAAAGCTTGGAGAGCAAAAGGGGCACACAGCCGTCAGATGGCCGAAAATGGTGCATGGCTCGAGCGCGGACGAGATCGGTGCTCGAACCATAACAATACCTCACCCCAAGGGCGAACTACGAGCGCCCTATGACACCCAAGCCCCCCTCACCCCCCACCCCAACCCAAGGTGGGCGGATGGGGGAACAGGCCTGGAGGGTGAGAGCCAGCAAGAGAGAGGAAAAAAAAACCAAGACGGATACAGGGAACAAATGAGGCAATTACAGAGTAAGAAAAAAAAAACCCCACAGAAATACTCCATAATGTACCCACAGGCGGGATAATACGCCCAAATAAGGAACACTAAGCCCATCGGCCATAAACAGAAACTCGGGTCAAACGACCAAGATACATAGTTTCAAGGAAAAAAAACAAATATCATCCCCCACAAAGGAAAGGGGGGGAGGAAAAAACCCCCACTACAAACGTTGAAACCCTGCAGTTGTAAATCCACACACACAAACTGTACAGGCAACGAATGGATATTCAAACAGAAAAAACGAAAAACACTCGCTAGGAAGCGGTGACATATACAATTTTATCCATATACGATTTCGTACATATACAATTTCATACATAAGACCCCCGCACATCCCAAATGTTTACAGAAGCACCGGAAAACGAACCCAGGGATGAAGGCAGTCTAAACCCTACGGCATGAAAGCCGATAGTTCAGGGGCCGCCCTGCATCTAGCGTCCATAACGCTGGCAGGGGGAAAAGGAACAGTTCGGGCAGCCTACCCCAGTCCCACGCCAGGAAACACAATTCCTCTGGCGGCCAGGCCAGATCGCCGAACGGACAGAAAAGTTTGTCGGGTGGCCGACCCAAAACGCCAAACAGGCGGGGCAGTCCTTCAGGTGGCCAACCCGCATCACCCAGCCCCCAGGACAGCAGGGGAGAAATTGAAGACGGCCTCCCTGGAAAGGGGAAAAACGAGGGAGAGCCGAGCCGATCACGGAGAACCCCAACGGCCCCCGGTGAAGATGAATAGGGGGAAGGATGATGATGAAGATGTTGAGCCAGTCTAGTGTCAGACGGCAGAGGATCTGCAGCTCCCTCACCGACCTTGGATCGAACCGGCGCTGCACCCCTGTTGGACCCCGATCAGGTCAGCGCGGCACCCACGACGGGCCCTGATTGGGCCGGAGCAGCAACCGCGATGGACCCCGATTGGGTCTCGTCGGCACCCATGATGGACCCCAATTGGGTCTCGGCAGCACCCACATCGGACCCCGATTGGGTCAGTGTCGCACCCGCGATGGACCCCAACTGGGTCGGTGCAGCACCAGAAACGACCTCCAACCCTGGACCCGGAACCTCCCGCACAGCGACCAAGAACGACTCCGCACCGGTGACCCTGGGAGAAGGCTCAGGAGAAGGAAAAGAACCGGGATCAGGATCACCGGTAGCGACAGAGCCCAGTGAGACGGGCTCGGATGCAGCGCACGGCTGCACCTGGCTCGTCTCCCCGAGAGGCAGGCAAAAATGCTCCAGAACTGATAGAAGGAAGACAAAATAGAGCACTTGCCTGCACTCGAGTTCTGTCGCCGTCCAGGACTTTGCCGATCCGGGCTCAGGACGAAGAAGGTCGTCATCTGGCTCCCACTCGGCTGTGGCGGGCTCCGCAGCCGGCATGATGTTCTTCACAGCCTGAGGAACCTCCAACGCTGACGTCCACGCTGACGACCTGCACGGCGTGGTGGCAGGGGCTCCTCGGCCTGCTGGATTGGACCGCTCTTCCGTGGAGACCCGGGGACGCTTCATTGTCGGCGCAGGCTCAAAACTGCAGTCTGCTCTCCTCCTCTGCCCATGACGTGGCTGCGGGGCTGGAACCAGGCTATCCAGGGTTGCAGGCTCCCACCTCGTCCAGCGGCATAGGCCTGGCGCCGCGGAACGCTCAGAGGAAGAAGACACAGAGGTAGCAGGTCCATTACTATTTACTGCAGCAGGTGGAGGGAGTTCAGGGGACTGTGAACCCCAAACTCCGCCCCCAGGAATCAAGCAAGACAATTAATCTAATATGGAAACAGAATGAAAAGTTACTTGCCTGACCCGTGGGGGCCCGATGGAACCCGCTGCAGTGGACTTCGTTTCTCCCTTGCCCTGCTGGATGGTGACGGAGGGCCCCCAGGGAGGACGAGGAGGAGCCGCTCGCGGTGGATCCACGACAGGCGTCGCTGAAGCAGGACTTCAGAGGAGCCGAGGAAGACGTCGAGGAGGAGAGGATGACAGCCGAAGCGATCCGGGCACCAGGAGCTGATGGAACAGCGGGAGGAGGTGACCCTGGGAGAGAGGCTGCGGGAATTCCCTCCTGACGAGACGTAGGAGCGGCAGCTGTCAGAAAGGTAGAGTCTTTGTGACGACCCGGAACAGAATCCGGACGGGGTTCTTGCTGAGGCTTCGAGTTAGCAGAGGGCAAGGCGAAGGAGAGATTTGGGAAACGCCGCTCCTGTGCGGAAACAGAAGCGAGCAGGTCGGCGAACTCTGGATAGTCCTTAAACGCTGGATTCCTCTCCACCAGCCTGACTGCCGCCGTCACATGCTTTATCACCTGTGTAGGGTGAACGGCGGAGCGAGCAGCAGCCACTCGGTCCCTGATGGAAACAGCTGTCAGACGTAGCGTCTTCAGGGGAACTCCGACTGACGACACACTCTCTCGGGGATCACCCCTGGGCGGTGCGAACTCCTGGCCTGGAGCGGGGACAGGAACGGGATCCTGAAGCGAGGAGCGAGGATACCTCCTCTTCGGTTTCCTGCCAGGGTTTCCCTCCAGCCCACGGAGTCTCTCCCGCTGCACAGCGATTTCAGCCCTCCTCGCCGTGACTTCCGGGTGGTTGGAATAGTGGGGAAGGCGATTAATAATATCCTCAGCAAGGTCCAGGTGCCGGTGTACATCGCTGGGAGTGTCATTCAGGCCAGCAGTGAAGATTGTTCCATCTATGTAGTCCAGGGCCTCCACCAGCTCATAGTCCAGGCTCCGAGCGCGGCCCCTGGGCGGCGACATATCTCCCAGCACGCAGGTACCCAGACAGGGGAAACAATACGTCCAATTAGGCAAAACTCACCGGGACTGGCGTCTCAGTCTGGCGGCAGTCTACTGTCATGGATGGCCCTCGCAAGCCATCATAAGACGCCACAAATCACCAGTGAGTTTGCACGGTTTATTAAAGGAACAGAAAAGGGACAAAATAACAAACCACGGGGGGCTAAAACACACTGTGACAATAACCATCAAAGACAGGGAATAACGGGAACATAAGGTAACACACTTACAGTCACTGAAGGAGAATGGTCAACGAATGAACAGAGGGATGCTCCAATAACCTCTGACCATGGGAAGGTTCTCGACGAGACTGCCGCACATTTCGCTCCTAACTGCTCTCTTAAGTAGGGAGCAGCTGATGAGACGAAATGTGGCTCAGCTGACAGCTCTGACAACCGGAAGCCCCTCCGAGCGCTGTCACAATAAAAGCTCGGCGAGCAAAAGGGGCACACAGCCGTCAGATGGCCGAAAATGGTGCATGGCTCGAGCGCGGACGAGATCGGCGCTCGAACCGTAACACTTAGAGCTGCAAACTGCTCATTCTCAACAAAATGGCCAAGTTTGTTGTTTCTTACTTTTATATTAAAGCTGCAAGTGTGTGCTAGCAACATCTACACACAAAATAAATGAATAAAAAATGTGCCAGAGGATCAAGTTGTAATTTACTTGATTTCTAATAATTTTAATTAGTTAAATAGCAATAACGAAAAAAGTTGAAGTCTCATTTGTATTTTTTTTTTACATTACCTTTAGTGCATTTTCAGATCATGACCAATCTGAAATATTTTTACAAAGAAGTAAACTCCAAAGGTTTAAATCAGGCCAGAATGGCAGTCTTGAGGCTGTGGATGTTTGTAGATTTGTTTCAATTACTTTTAATTTATTGATATTTTTGCAAGCATGATGCTTAATAAAGATAGTCGCACTGTGGATCACCACCTTATCGTGGTGGAGGGGTTTGAGTGCCCGAATGATGCCACAAGCTATGTTGTCAGGGGCAACTTGCCCCTGGTAGGGTCTCCCAAGGCAAACTGGTCCTGGGTGAAGGGCCAGACCAAGAGCGGCCCAGTAGATCTCCATGAAAAATGTTATATCAAGGACCCAGTTTACCCAAAGGAGGCACATGGGCCCGCCCTCTAGTAGGTTTACCACCCGCAGAAAGGATCATGATGCTATGTGAACTGGGTGGAAGTCTGAGCTGCTCTGCCTGGACTGATGCCCCTGTGACCCAGATCCCCGAATAAGCAGTAAAGGATGGATGGATGGCAACAAAGTAAAGTAACAGCTAATTTATATCTGTAGATGGCAGTGATGGGTGCTTTCTCATTTTCAGACTGACTTTTTCTTCCAAGTGATTGCTATTCTCCTCTGGCTCAGGAAATATTTAACTTGTGTTTACTTTGTATTCACATGATATGATTTAGAAGAAAAACCTCCAATTTATGAGAATTAAGTCTTAAATGTGCATTAAAAATACAATTTTATATAAACACTACAAAATTTTGATGGAAAAAGATGCATAAAATTAATGACAGATGAATTTATATAATTGATTTTTTTCAGTATGCAATTTAAATGGAAAAAAGAGATGGTCCTTTTTATGTGGTTAAAATATCTAACTAGAATTTAGAGAAAATGTATATCGGGAAATACACTACTCACAACAACTTAGTGAAATTTGTCTTTCGGGTGAAATTTATGGAAAATGTAAAAAGTTTATCATGAAAGTAGGGCATTTAAGTAGAAGCATGCAATGGTGAGTTCCTTATCTCAAATAATTTATTGAAACAAAAGCCAACAACAGTGGTGGGTATACCACAACAAAAAAATGTCAATGTCTCAATAACTTGTCATGTACCCTTGACAAGTTTCCACAATAAACAAACTTCTCAAACCCATCAACAGCACCTTTCCAGCATTCACTGCTGAAAAGTGCAACTCATTTCTGTTCTTTATCCAAACAAAGATCACTACCATCCACAGCAACCTGACCACCTCCCCTCTGATCCTAACCCCTCCATTAGCTCCTCCCCCCACCTCTATTCAGCCACCGTCAAATTTTCCCACAGTGACCTCTCTAAAACTCACTAAAATTACCACAGGCATGAGAAGCCCCACATCCGTACTGGACCCTGTCCCCTCCACACTTACAGTATCTCACAAAAGTGAATACACTCCTCACATTTTTGTTAATAATTTATTATATCTTTTCATGAGACAACACTGAAGATATGACACTTTGATACAATGTAAAGTAGTCAGTGTACAGCTTGTATAACAGTGCAAATTTGCTGTCCCTCCAAAACAACTCAACACACAGCCATTAATGTCTAAACCGCCGGCAACAAAAGTGAGTACACCCATAGTGAAAATGTTCAAATTGTGCCCAATTAGCCATTTTCCCTCCCCGGTGTCATGTGACTCGTTAGTGTTACAAGGTCTCAGGTGTGAATGGGGAGCAGGTGTGTTAAATTTAGTGTTATCACTCTCACACTCTCTCATATTGGTCACTGGAAGTTCAACATGGCACCTCATGGCAAAGAACTCTGAGGATCTGAAAAAAAAAAAGAACTGTTGCTCTACATAAACATGGTCTAGGCTATAAGAAGATTGCCAACACCCTGAAAGTGAGCTGCAGCATGGTGGCCAAGACCATACAGCGGTTTAACAGGACAGGTTCCACTCAGAACAGGCTTCGCCATGGTCGACCAAAGAAGTTGCGTGCACGTGCTCAGCCTCATATCCAGAGATTGTCTTTTGAAAATAGACGTATGAGTGCTTCCAGCATTGCTGCAGAGGTTGAAGGGGTGAGGGGTCAGCCTTTCAGTGCTCAGACCATACGCCGCACACTCCATCAAATTGGTCTGCATGGCTGTCGTCTCAGAAGGAAGCCCCTTTTAACCCTCAAGTGACCAAGCTATTTTACGGACTGAAATGACCAAGTGGGGTCATTTATGACCCCATTGTGCTCTGTACAGGGATCCTTATTATAAATGGCTGGTTGGAGGTTTATCATACCAAAACTACTCCCTGTATTTAAGACAGGTATTTTATAATGATCTAATGTAAAATGTGTTTGCTAATAATACTTTTATCGCAAGAAATAACCAAAATGCAGACTGTAAGAACAACATTACTTTTATTTAGACAGTCCTTGTCAGTTCACTCTTGGAACATCATCATCATCATCATAGTTATTATCATCATAGTTACAATAATAGGTATCATCATCAACATCATAGTCATCATAGTCATCATATCATCATCACGATGATGATGATACCTATTATTGTAGTTACGATGATGATCATGATACCTATTATGGCATTTTGCGTAATGGCGGTTTTCTTGTGGACGGTGATCCGGATCACCACCAAAATCTAATCATCTGTAGGATACCCCATTTCTGACAATCTGTGAAAATTTCATGAAAATCCGTCCATAACTTTTTGAGTTATCTTGCTAACAAACAGACAAACAAACAGACAAATCCAGACAAACAGACAAATGTAAATCTTGCTATCCTAGGTCTGTTAGCCATGGTTCACTGCAATACAATATAAAGTACTGATTAGAAGTGGAAACCGGAGTGGTGGCTTAGTTGGTAGAGCATCCGCCCCACACCCGGGAGGCAGGGGTTCAAATCCCGGCCGGGTCATACCAAAGACCATATAAAAATGGTGCTTTCTGCCTTCTAGCGTGGTGCTCCGCATAATGGAATGGGGAAAGTAAAGTTACACACAGAGCTACCAGAGGACTGACCCCCCGCTGTAGCTTTCACTACTTACAGTAGCTGTGTGGCCTAGGGTCAGAGAAACGGAGATAGGCGCCGCCCATATACACCTTCAGGTGTGAAGGGATTAACTAACTAACTATTAGAAGTGGAACATTTGAATAAAATTTATAAAACCAATGTTTAAAAACCAGTGCTTCTCTTCGGGGTCATAAATGACCCCACAAGAGTTTGCGATGTCTATGCCACACCAATTGGTTGATCCCTGCAAAAAACTATGAAAGTGTGTAGGATTAGTAGACTGACAAATTCATGCTAGGAAAGAAAATTTGGATAAAAAATAAAGAGACGGCACATTAAATTATATGGCTGGGGTCGTAAATGACCCCACTCGGTCGCTTGAGGGTTAAAGATGATGCACAAGAAAGCCCACAGTTTGCTGAAGACAAACAGACTAAGGACATGGATTACTGGAACCATGTCCTGTGGTCTGATGAGACCAAGATAAACTTATTTGGTTCAGATAGTGTCAAGCATGTGTGGCGACAACCAGGTGAGGATTACAAACACAAGTGTCAGTCAAGCATTATGGTGTGAGTGTCATGGTTTGGGGCTGCATGAGCGCTGCCGGCACTGGGGAGCTACAGTTCATTGAGGGAACCATGAATGCCAACATGTACTGTGACATACTGAAGCACAGCATGATCCCCTCTCTTTGAAAACTGGACCGCAGGGCAGTATTCCAACATGATAATGACCCCAAACACACCTCCAAGACGACCAATATCTTACTAAAGAAACAGGGTAAAGGTGATGGACTAGCCAAGCATGTCTCCACACCTAAACTCTATTGAGTATCTATGGGGCATCCTCAAAAAGAAGGTGGAGGAGCGCAAGGTCTCTAACCCCATGATGTCGTCATGGAGGAGTGGAAGAGGATTCCAGTGGCAAACTGTGAAGCTCTAGTGAACTCCATGCCCAAGACAGTGAAGGCAGTGCTGAAAAACAATGGTGGCCACACAAAATGTTGACACTTTGGGCACAATTTGGGCATTTTCACTATGGGTGTACTCACTTTTGTTGCCAGCGGTTTAGACATTAATGGCTGTGTGTTGAGTTATTTTGAGGGGAAAGCAAATTTGTTATACAAGCTGTACAATGACATTGTATCCAAGTGTCATATCTTCAGTGCTGTCCCATGAATAGATATAATAAAATATTTACAAAAATATGAGGGGTGTACTCACTTTTGTGAGACACTGTATCAAATCGTGCCTCTCATCCCTCTCCCCACTCATCTGCACCATCATCAACGCCTCCTTCAGCTCCAGCTCAGTTCCTGACAACCTGAAACTTGCCGCTGTCACCCCAATCCTTAAAAAACCTGAACTAAACCCCGACATCATGAATAACTTCTGTCCCCTCTCCAACCTGCCCTTCCTATCAAAAATCCTAGTACATGTTGTTGCCACCCATCTGAAAACCCACCTCACCTCCAATGACCTCTTTGAGACACTCCAGTCTGGATTCCACTCACAACATAGCACCGAAAAAGCCCTTCTCAAAGTGACAAACAACCACCTCCTCTCAGCTGACTCTGGACTCCTGAACATCCTCATTACGCTTGACCTCACAGCTGCCTTCGATACAGTCAACCACTCCATTCTCCTCTCCTGTCTGGAAACCTGCCTCAATATCACTGGTACAGTTCTCTTCTGGTTCCACTCATATCTGACCAAGAGATAGCAATCCATCCATGTCAACAACTGCACCTCCCTTACAGCCCCCCTCTCCCATGGTGTTCCTCAGGGTTCTGTGCTTGGCCCTCTCCTCTTCATCACCTATATACTCCCGCTTGGTAACATCATCCACTGACATGGCTTTAACTTCCATTGTTATGCCGATGACGTTCAGATCTACATTTCTACTAACTGCATAACCACAGTAACCTGCTCCATACTAGAAAACTGTTTCTCTGAAATAAAATTCTGGATGCAAAAGAACTTTCTACAACTTAACTATGAGAAGTTTGACATGATGATCATCAGCACGGATTCTCTCATCAATACCGCCCACAACTTCAACCTCACTGTTGCCAACTCCACACATTCCCTATCCCCACAGATACAAAACCTTGGAGTCATCTTTTACAGCGACCTCACTTTTGAACCACACATCAACATGTCACCAAAACTGCCTTCTTTCACCTAAAAAACATAGCCCGACTCCATCCCTCACTCACCTTCTCCACCGCAGAAACCCTCATACATGCATTTATCACATCCAGACTCGACTACTGCAATAGCATTCTTTACGGCTCATCATCCAAAATCTTCCAGAAACTTCAATACATTCTAAACTCAGCCACCCATCTCCTTACCCAGTCCCACTCCTGCGACCACATCACCCCTATCTTCCAGAACCTCCACTGGCTCCCAAACTCACAATGCATACAGTTCAAAGTCCTTCTCCTCACCTTTAAAGCCCTCCATCACCAGGCCCCTTCCTATCTCACTGATTTGTTGCACGGGTATGCCCCCCCCCCCCGTCTTGGTCTCATGATGTCAAAATGTGAACAGCATGATGAAGAGGACTGTTTAAATACCAATTCTAATTAAACCAGAAAATTTATTGGTGGATTCATGGATCAAACACCTGTTGTGAATTTTGCAGTTAAGCACCTTGTTAGACAACAGCAAGTTATGCAAAAAGTACTGAAACACTGAACAGTTGGACACGTGCATCCAAAAGGTTAGAGGAGGTCAAATTTAGTTCACCTGTAAAGGTTATAGTGCATTTTAGTTGCATCCTGAAACTTCACCCAAAAGGCGAATATCCCTAACTTTTTGTGAGTAGTCTGTTTGTCTCTTAAATTTTAGCATATATAATATCTCAAATAAGAACAACATTATTGTTATAAATACCCTATTCACATCAATAAATGGAAAAAAAATGCTTTACCCTCCTTGGCTGGGTTTAAAAATGAAATAAAAAAATACATTTCTTTAAAGATCTTGACACAGGAAAGTCACTTCATCATGGATTTATTTAATACATTAACTAAATATCTTTTGTTCTGGTTTATACTATAGCCTTATTGGAGAATAATATTTAATCACCTTCTTTTGTTTGTGTTGTTCAAGTTTTTAGTTTCTTGTTTTATGAAAAAATTCAATTGTATGTGCAAGGGAGTTTGTAAATTTGTATTGTTTAATAAAGTTTAGCAGGAAAAAAACACAAATGACTATGTCATCACATCATAAGCAGGTGCAGGCCCTCGAGTAGAATTGACAGCCCAAGCACATCTGGTACCTACACCAGCATCTGTACTACAGGGTTTCCTCTGGTAACATTTCTGTGTGGCGCGCCGCCACGCCAAAGATACACTGATTTAAGAAAAAAATATTAAAGAATGACACTCCGCAAGTGCCCACGTGAACAATATGTGTGATTGTCATCCATGCAGAAGAGCCCCGCCCACCCGCGTGACTGTTCCAGTCAGCAGGCAGAGTGTCTCGAGTGTTGCTGTCCGAGAGAAGCATGAGCCTATTAAAATACTTTAAATGTAGGAAAAAGAAAAAGAGGTATGCAAGCAGTGGAGGCATTTATCATGGTTTTAACCCACTGGCAACGGGAACAATAATAAAGAGTCACTTAGCAAACAGGTGTGGTTAGGATTCATATGCAGGGAAAGGCAAGAGTGACTGAAGAATCGCTGAGGATTGAATTTACCAGCCACGACAATATTAATAACTAATTTATGTACATTATTATGTACCTGGCAAGTTAATGACTGAAATTCACAAAGCCAATGAGTTTTTAATCCGTCAACATCCTTACGACAAACTAAACGTGCCAGCATTTGGATTTCAAAATAAGGGAGGTTTTTCCTGCTGTCTGGTTGGCAAGAGTTCTAAAAAACTAAATATATAGAAATATTATAACAGAAATAACAGAATCTTTGGTCATTTTAATTTATTTCCTTAAATATCATTTTATTAATAATTATATTTCTTTGAAATCACAGTTAAAATTATTGTTCTGTTCTGGCTCTGCAAAATTATGGTAAAAAGTTTAAATTGTATGAGGAGAAAAAAGTATTTTTTTTTTACCACATTCTGTTTCAAATTTATTAAAAATCAGTAATTTTATTTAAAAAATAGACAAAAATTAGCCACAAAATAATCCACAAAGTTATAACAGTCTCAAATGTACAAGAAAAGTCATAATTTTACAAGAGGAAATTACAAATTTGAGGAAAATGATTGCAAATTTAGATAAATTTACAGAGAAAAGTAGAAAACTAGAAGAAAATTGTTACAAACTTCGGAGAAAAATCTCAAACCTCCCAGACTGAAGTCATTACTCAAGTTTTTATGTGGTGGCCCTTTGTACCCTGAACTAGAAATCTTTGGTTGTCTACTTTTTTTTTTTCCACAATATCTTTATTGAACCTTTTTTTTTTTTTTAACAAACATGATACAAACAATCAAACACTAACGCTAAAGTACTACAAAAAAAAAAAAAAAAATGCACTAAAAACACCAACAACCACCAACAAAATCAAGTCTTCAACAATGCTCCTCTGTTTAGTCTAGACAATCCAATACATAAGTATACATATTATGTTCACCAGTTTGGAATTTACAAGGTCCACACACATCATTCACCTTCTTCTTCAAGAGTTATGTTTAAATTTTTTACATAATCAATAAAAGGTCTCCATATATTCTCAAACACAATTTCCTTTGATTTCAGTATATATGTTATTCTTTCTAATGGAAGGTTTGTTAACATCTGTCTTAACCACTGAGTCACATCTGGTCTATGAGTCTTTTTCCATAATAGTGCAATACATTTTTTGGCATTAAGCAAACTGAGGTCTATGAATGTTCTTTCACTTTTATTAAAATTATGCTTTTCTGGGTACAGACCCAACAAAAACAGTTTAGGATTCAGTATGATTTGTTTTGAGATTATTTTTTCAATTGTTACCCTCACCTCTTCCCAAAACATTCTTATTAATCTACATTCCCATAAACAATGAAATAGGGTTCCTTTACTTTCCATGCATTTTGTGCATGTATCTGGTATATTTTTGTTATATCTATTTAACTCCTCCGGTGTAACATACATCCGCATTAACCATTTGAAATGTATCAATTTAAGGCGTGCATTTATTGATTTGGTTTGAGCTTCTGTACAAGCCAATTCCCATTGTTCCTCCGAAATTTCAATTTGCAGATCTTCTTTCCAGTAGTTTAATCTTTTCAGTGAATTTTCACTTGAAGATAGTGTCAATGAGTTATAAAACTCTGAAATAATACCCTTTCTTTTACTATCTTTCATCATCATTTTTTCCAAGGATGAATAAATAGGTCGAGTGAGAGCTTTATTTTGATTTGATCGAATAAAGTTTCTAAGTTGAAGATATTTAAAAAAAATGTGTTCTATTGAGATTAAATTTGATCCTCAGCTCTTCAAAAGACATTATGTTGTCTGCACATGGCAAATATAAATCCTGAATCTTTTGTATCCCTTTTAAATTCCATACTTTAAATACAGCGTCCGCTCTCCCTGGTTTAAAATATTGATTACCCCATATTGGACTAAATTGTGACAATAACTGTGGTTCTTTTAAATAGTTTTTAGCTTCACACCATATTTTGATCATATGCTTTACAAATGGATTTTTAACTTGTTTTTGTAATTTTTTTGCCGAATCTGAGTATATGAATATGGGAAGAGGTAAAGGTAAATTGTATGATTCCATTTCAGTCCAGTGAGGGAGATCATTTGATGAAAAATAATATGTCATAGACCTCAGTTGTGCCGACCAATAATACAACATAAAATTTGGACATTTCAGACCTCCACGATCAAATGGTAAATATAATAAAGACAGACGTAATCTAGCCCTCCTGTTGTTCCATATAAATTCCACTAACTTTTTTTTTATTCTTGAGAATAGATCTAAAGGTGGTGATAAGGGAATGTATTGAAATAAATAAAGTATTTTAGGTAAAATATTACTTTTAAGTATATTGATTCTCCCGATCATCGACATTGGTAGTGACATCCATCTCTGAGTTAACTCATTGATATCTGACATTAAGGCTTCATAGTTGACGCTGGCGACTGATTCTAGCTTAGGCATAATTTGGATTCCTAAATATTTAAACTGATTTACAACATTGAATTGATTTGCCTCAGGGGCTGGGTAATTTCTCTGGGTCTCATTTAGCATTAATATTGAAGATTTAGTTTTATTTATTTTATATCCTGATATTTCCCCAAAATTCTTTATTAAATTCAACAAGGTTGGAATTGATTTTTTTAGATTCGACATAAACAAAATTATATCATCGGCGTACAGGGAGATTTTATGTTCTGTTGGTCCAACTTTAATTCCATATATTTGTGAATGTAAACGTATCGCTATCGCTAAAGGTTCAATTGCCATAGTAAACAGTAAAGGTGAAAGTGGACAGCCTTGTCGGCATCCTCTATTGATTTTTATTGGTTTTGAAATATTGTTATTTGTTAGGATTTCTGCTGTAGCATTATTGTATATTATTTGAACCCATTTTATGAAATTATTTCCAAGTCCAAACCTTTGTAGGACTTCAAAAAGAAAGGGCCATTCAACTCTATCAAAGGCCTTTTCGGCGTCCAATGATAGGAGAGCTGTATCCGGTGCTTCTTTATTAAAATAAATAATATTAAATAGTCTTCTTACATTATGGAAGCCTTGTCTACCCTTTATAAAGCCATTCTGATCTCGATTAATAATATTTGGTAAAATTTCTTGTATTCGTCTTGCTAAAATTTTACAGATTATCTTAAGGTCGGCGTTTAATAGGCTTATTGGTCTCATATTTTCACATTTATTAGAGGGCTTACCTGGTTTTGGCAGCAGTATAATTAAGGCATTATTTATGTATGATGGTAAATTATTATTTTGAAATGCTTCTAAAACCATTTCCAAAAAAGGTTTTATTAATTTATTCTTAAATTTTTTATAAAGGTCAACTGGAAGACCATCTGGTCCTGCACTTTTTCCTGATTTCATATTATCAATGGCTAGCCCAACTTCTTCTTGACTAATTTTAGACTCCATTATCTCCCTGTTTTCATTTGGTATACACGGTATAGATAGTTCGTTCAAAAACCCATTTAGTTTTGTTAAATCAGGTTCATTTTTGGTATCATATAATTTTTCATAGTAATCTCTAAAGGCTCTATTAATTTCTAAAGGATCTATAACTACCTGTCCATTACTTATAATACTGGTAATTGGTGTTTTAATTTCCAATTGTTTAATCTGCCATGCTAATAATTTTCCTGATTTTTCACCTTGTTCATAAAAAGATTGTTTCAATCTTAGAAGACTCGAGGCAGCTCTATTCGCTGATTTTTTGTCGTATTCAGCTCTCAAAATCAGTAATTCATTCTCCAACCTTGGGTCACTTCCTGCATACACTTTTTCCTGAAGACTTTTTATTTTATGTTCCAATTTAGCTCTCTCCTCTCGAGTCTTCTTAGATTTTGATCCTGTATAACTAATAATATGTCCCCTAATAAAAGCTTTGAAAGCCTCCCACTTTACACATGCTGATGTTTGTGTAGTATTGATGTCAAAGAACTCGTCTATCTGTTTTTCTATATACTTGACAAATTCCTCATCCTGAAGCCATTTATGCTGAAATTGCCATCTACCTGATTCCTTTGTCAATTTTTTATCTACATATATTAGACAACAGGGTGCATGATCAGAGATCACAATGTTATCATAAAAGCAGTTTTGAATCTTGGACCTTAATTCTGTGGAAATCAAAAAATAATCAATACGTGAGAATGTCTTGTAGGTACTGGAATAACAAGAATAGGCTTTAACTTGTGGTTTCATTTCTCTCCATATATCTAACAATCTCAATTCTTTCATAAAATGATTAATAGTCATCCTACATCCAATGTGCGTACAATCCAGTCCTGTTGATCTATCCACACCTGGATTCAATGTACAATTAAAATCCCCTGCTATTATATGTTGCCCTGTAAGTGATGATAAGATGAGAAATAAATTAGCAAAGAACTTCTGATCATCTATATTGGGACCATATAAGTTCACAAGATTTATATTTTCTAATAGCAAAGAACCTTGAATGATTACATATCTTCCAAATTTGTCTCCAATTACATTTTTCACTTGAAAAGGAACTGATTTATGTATGAGAGTCATAACTCCCCTGGCTCGGGATGAAAATGAAGAGGTGAATACACTTCCCTGCCATCTACTCCTAATTCTTTTAACATCCTCCTCTATCAGATGAGTTTCTTGTAAAAACACAATTCTTGAACCCATGTCCTTTATTTTATTCATAACTTGTTTAAGTTTTTTTAAATTTTGTAGACCTCTGCAATTCCATGAAGTTAAATTAAGATTAACACTTTGGTCCATGATCAATAGAGAGTTTGGGATTACCTTGCAGTGTAAACATGCTCATACAGAGAAGCAAAAACATGAGTGGTTGAACATTCATCCTACAAACTACACACAAACAAATTTCCCCTTCCCACACTTGTGGCAAACCCCCCAAAATCAAAAGAAAAATTCTGTCTCCCGATATAGCCATCGACCGTTCCACACCCACGGGGAACAGCCTAAGCCACTCCTTCTTCATCCTCCCAATCACCCTAACTCTACTGCTTTTAATGACGTAACATTAACTCTCCTCTGTAGTTTTCCAACTTAACTCGCCCAAATGCTGGGATACGTTCTGTCCCAAATGAGAGAGTTATTTGCCGATTTTTTTTTTTTCCAGGAGCAGAGCAGAGCGAGACACGTCCGTCCTACGTGGCAGCCATAACCGGAAGTTGGTTGTCTACTTTTAATAATTAATTTAATAAGACAACACTGTTTTTACATGAGTAGAATTTCTGGCTATTATACCCACCTCTGATCATAATTTAATATAATTAATTTAATTTAACTCATAATTAATTTCATTTAACTCTTGCATAATTTAAGTATGCATAAGTAAATTACTATTATGAAAGTTTTTTCCCTTCCCTTTCTTACTCTTTCAATGGAAAAAAGGAAACAAGAATGAAAATACAAAAAAATACACATTTGTCATTTATGTAAACCATGACAAAAAAATCCTGCAGGACAAAACATGACACTTGGTATTTCCTAACCTGTTTGGTATACCACCATAGACAGAGAGAGAAGCTGAATTAGACAGGGCTCAGAGAGGGCAAAATGGTTATGGTCACACTGCAGGTCTTAATGCTCAATTCCAATTTTTTGCCAAGATCCGATTTTTTTGTGTGGGCGTTAACATTATAATTTAAATGCGACCCCATCAGACTTGAGTATGAACGGTCCCCAGCTATGAAGTGACCAGCATGCACAGAAGAAAATGTAACGTCAGACACAGCGTTGTGTTTACGGAAGTAAATATGAGCCCAGAATGATTGAGGGGGACAGAACTTCTTCACCTTGATGCAGCGCAGCAAAATAAAATGTTAAAATCATTCATTCCTCTACATGCCAGATGACCGCTGTGATCAGCTCTGCTTTAACAGAACTGATCAATTAAACAGCTCTCGAAAATGAGACCCCATGTCTCAATGGGATTACCTGTATAAATAAGGTTAATAATAAATAATCTTAGCGATTCCAGTAAGGTTCTCACCCACTGACGTTGTCAGCAGCTCGTACCAGTGGTCCTGCACAGGAAGGAGAAACCGCCACAGACTCCCCTCTCCCGTGTCTTCGTGTCTGGTCCTTCTGCTGCACAGTTACATCGGTATTAACTTTACATTTTAGATATTACAGCAGCCAGGTGTGCCGTTTACAGGGAAAAAAGAATTTGCAGCGTTCAGTAAATGTGCCATTACTTTTTTTTTTAAATGTGCCGTTACTGTGCGCCTGTTTGTCTTACGGCTTCAGCCCCGAACTCCCCCCCCCCCCGAAATTTTGGAGTTATTGTGCAGTCGGAGCCGACAAAATTACAATCCAGTGATAAAGGGAAGAAGATAGATTAAAAAGAGAGCACAAATCAGCTGTCTGCCATGCTTGCTGCATCCTCCAGCACAGAATTGTAGCATCTGTCTCACTTCAATGAGGAAAAAGTCAGATGAAATGCGACATGACCGTTTAGACTGAGGTCGCTTTGGAAAATATCAGATATGTATCCAAATTAGGACCACATATGAAAGTGGCCTGGGTCTGGTGTGAAAAAATTGGATATGTGCTGTTCAGACTGTCATTTAAAAAAAAAAAATCAGATATGGATCACATTTGCGCAAAAAAATCGGAATTGAGCATTAAAACCTGCAGTGTGGCCGTAGCTGATGAGACAGACGAGATGAGACAAGGACAGGAAAGTGTTCAGGCAGAGAGTCCAGGAGAGGTGAGAGCAGAGGAAGGAGAGAAGGATGACACCAGTAAAAAGTTGTACAATACTTCAAATGGTGTGTTTCATATGTAAAGTTACTGTGCAAAATTTTAAAAAAAGAAATCAATAGTATAAAATTAACATATTCCGGTTACAACAGTGTCATGCGTTTCTATCCCCCCCCCACCCCCGGAAAAATATGCCACCGCGCCAAGGTCTTTAAGCCAGAGGAAACACCGTACTGGGCCCATTATAAAGCTTTGGTAGACAAAGTAAATAAAAAAAAACTGTACTTGCAGTCTGCAGATACAAACTAAGGGCCTACTCTAACTGTAGTGGCAGTTCTATGGTGCTATATAAATAAAGTTCTGATTGATTGATTCTGTGCTGACCGAGGTTTGACCCCTAAAGCATGGAACCATTGTCAGTGTGATCGCTCCCTGCCGTTCTTCCCCCAGTTTTGGAATGGTTGGAAGAGGTGTCTGTAAAACAGAACAAATGCAAATGTTTGCTCATGTACAAGCATGTGCATGCACATGTATAGGGCTGTCACTGTAACCTCGCTACTGACAAGCCGACCGGAGGTTGCCAAGTAACCCCAGGAGTAGCACCTGGCTTGTCCTTTTTTTTTATGTGAATGTGCATTTTTCTGTCACATTTTTTTTCAAAAAAATCTAGAGCTCTTTGGCCAGCTGTTCCTGACGTGGTGGCCTCAGCACGTCATGAGACTGGGTTAAGTTTACGTGTGTGCCTGTATTTTAAATAAATTAAAAAATTAAAAAAGTTGGCAGATTTTTTTTGCCTTTCATGATGAGCTCTGGATGAAAGCATTCTATGCCGATTTCATGGAGCGTAGTGTGGGTAAGCTGTTTCATCTATTCACTTGTACATTAATTTGAGGATGTTCTCCAAACTATTAATTATTCCGTTGCCACGCTTTACCAATTAACTACAAACCTTTAATTAATTTTTAAAATACATGTCTCTGATGGCAGGCCACCGCTGCCGTCAGAAAGTTGGTGATACAAAAAACCTTAATATTAGAAATGAAATCAAACTCACCACTGCTGCCAACAATATTCTCTGTGCTGTAGGCCTTTTTTATGCTATTTTTTCTTGTGAATGTGCTTTTCCCTCCCCCCACAAATCTGTTTTCAGAAAATTTACAGCTTCCTTTCGAGTAAATTTTTGACTTTTTCCACTTACAGCTATATTAGACTTCATGTAAATTTGGGACTTTTTTTCTGGTAAATCTGATGCTTTTTTCCTCATCAATTTAATTTTTCTTTCTGGCAGAATCTCGTCTATTTATCTTTAGGCCAAGATGTAACACAGCCCTGAAGGGGTGTTCCATGCACCTCAATTTATTAGTGTAGGCTACAAAATATCTATTTTTACACCTATTTTCATGCTTGTGAAGTGCAAACTCCAAATTTTTATTTTTTTAAAATGAATGCTGTGTGCACAGCTGACTGTCAGCACACCCTGTAGTGAAAACATAAAGTCACTTCAAGTCTGTGCTCCGCCTGCGTGCGTGACACACACTGCCTGCGCGTGACAAGAGGGAGAACATGCTAGAAAAATACAATGTGAGTATGGCCAGTGCTGACCAGTACTGACCCCTCGCTGAGAGTGCCACGTCACCTCAGCATGCAACAGTTGGAACAAGGCAAACGGCACCAGGGAAAATATGACCTAAAGTGCTTTATTAAAAAGCAGCAAGAAACTCTACTGCATCATTTCTGTAGGATATTATAAGACACACAAGACAAAAATTAAGGCTATGAAGAAATAAAGAAAGCTATAAATTCTAAGTGGCTGTCAAAGCCCAAGTGCTGCTGTTTACATAAGAATATACAGCTCTGCAAAATGTAAGAGACCAACAAGACAACTGTATAATTATCACTTTATCTGGATTTGCAATTCATACATACTAGTGCATACCCGTGCATGCCTGTAGAAACCAAGTATAACCAAGTATTTCTGCATGGCCGTAGAAAGCAGGTGTAAGCCAGCATTTCTGCATGTCCGTAGAAAGTTACAGTTACCATGGCAACAGTAACCATGGTGATGTCTGCCTTTGATCTTTGACGTCATCATCTGTTCAGTGATGCCTGCCTTTGATCTTTGATGATGTGTGTGTCTGGCAACAGTAACCATGGTGAAAGCTGCGTTTGATGTTTGCCGTAGAAAGCAGCTGTAAACAGAGTGTAAGCAAGCACATCTGTACTCGTTCAGTGATGCCTGCATTTGATCCTTGATGGTGCCATAGCGAGTGCTATGGTGTTTGATGATGTAAGAGTCCTATGATCGTGAGTGATGACTGCCTTTGATGATGGCATAGCGAGTCCTATGATCGTGAGTGATGGCTGCCTTTGATATTTGATGTCCTGTGAGCTTGAGTAATACCTACGTTTGATCTCTGATGATGTCATAGTAAGTCCTATGATCGTGAGTGATGCCTGCCATTGATCACATAGTCAAAGACACCTATTTGTCTATATGACAGCATATTATTTATTTATTTAGCGAATGCAAGGTCCTTAAGCCAAGCAGTTGCCTCCTGGTTTGCTGTATGGAGGGTGTGTAATCTCCTTCCAGTCTTTGGAGCGGGCAAGTCTCTATGATGTGTTCCATAGTTTGCTCCTCTCCACATGCGCACAGTGGGCTAGGGCTACTGCCCCATCTGTGAAGGCTGGCCAAGCAGGGGCCATGTCCAGTCCTGAAGCGATTGAGTGTAGACCACTGTCTCCTTGGGAGGTTGGTGCCCGGGACCTGTTGGTTGGGGTTTATCACCAGCTGTTTGTTTGGGATATGACAGCATATAGACATCATATCTCTATGACGGCATCACAAGTCCTATGATGACTGAGATCACAGGAACATCATACGACCTATGATGTTGAGATGACCTATGACATAGGTCATAGCTAATCCTATGATCGTGAGTGCTGCCTGCCGTTGATCACATAGTCGAAGACACCTGTCTATATGTCTATATATCATCTAGACATCATATCTACAGCGATCCCTCACTTATCGCGGTTAATGGGTTCCAGAACCGACCGCGAAAAGTGAAAAACCGCGAAGTAGCGTCACCCCTAATGACGTCACCCATAAATAATACGTACGTTCATTCTCTCACTCTCTCTCTCATATGATACGTGTGTGTGTGTGTGTGTGTGTGTGTGTGAGTGTACATACATACGTAGATGTAAATAAAGTGTACATAAATGTGTTTTTAGAACTCTTTTATTCTTATAACAAGATACGTAACTCAAGATGAAGATGATTTACTGCACAGGTTAATGAGAGCTTTACTGCTCCTCAGGTGACGCCTCATCGTCAGGTGCTAGAGGCGCAGGATCGTCGAGGGCAGCTTCCGATAGAGCTGGAGAAGCTGTAGGAGGCGGCGTAGTGGCTCGACGGGAAGACTATTTCACACAAAAAGGCACAAGAGAACAGCGAAAAGTTCCACGCGGCGAGACTAAGCAACACGAGCGATAAAGAACAATGAATGCGGTCTTCCTTTGCTGGGTATGGGCGCTCGGCAGGGAGAGAAGCTGGGTAAAACGTCTTGGCCAATCAGCTTGCGAGATTCCCGAGCCAAGCCAACACGAGAACAGCGAACAGAGAGGTGGATTTTGAGTTGTGCGGGCTCTCCGTGTTGATACCTGATGTTCTAATGTAGTCTCCCTGCCTTCTGCTAGCGCCCGCCCATTTTTTCTCAATTTTGAATTTTTGATGAATATTTTTGAAAAATCCGCGATGCACCGAGGGCGCGAAAGGTGAGGCGCGAAGTAGCGAGGGATCACTGTATATGGCAGCATTGGTCTATATGACATCATAAAGCCAGCAAGGCAGGCATCATAGGACATTACATCATAGGTAGCCAGTCCTATTGTCTATATGACGGCATCGCCTATATGACGGCATCGCAAGACCTATGTAGCCTGAGATCATAGGATCATCATAGGACATCAGGCAGACATCATAGGCTGTCCTATGATGTCCTATGATCATGACAGACACAGAGATTTCTTAAATGTATAGTGTTGATGATGATTAAAACACTACTGAAGTGAAACGATGCATATCTCGTGAAACGCCCCAGTGTGGTTTTCAGAAAATAACTTAAAATGCCAGTTATCCAATCAAATTGCTCAGTTGGAAGCAACTGTTGTAGAATAGATACAAGAACATTTGTGGTTAAGGCTAATGTTTTCACAAAATACAGTGGTACAAACAAGGAGCCTTGTGGAATTCCACAACAATAAAAAGCATAAATGCCTTTAAAGTTGATCTATTCAGGCAGAGATCATAGGCCGTCCAATGATGTCCTATAAACGTGACACACACACACACACAGACACACAGAGATTTCTTAGACACATTTGTCTATGAGCCATATGACATCATAAAGACACATTAGTCTAGGCATCGAGAGTGATGGTCTATATGACATCATAAAGACACATTTGTCTATGTGCCATCATATAGACATCATATCTTTATGATGGCATCGCGAATCCTATGATGCTTGAGTTCATAGGACGTCCTATGATGTTCAGGCAGAGATCAAAGGCCGTCCTATGATGTCCTATAAACGTGACACACAGACACACAAGAGGTTTCTTGCTTTAACAGAGTGAAGTGATGTATTTAAATTCTCAAATCTACTGAAAACTACTCACCCAAATTCCAAGTCAAAATATCCTCATTTAGAACATTTATTTACAGAAAATGAAAACTGGCCAAAACAACAAACCAAATAATGCAAATAAAACAAATTCATGATCATTGTTAAACACTACAATATGTATGTTTTAACTTGGAAAGAACTGAGAAATCTATATTTTTGTAATAACTGATTTTTATTCACAGCTTTCATGCACCTTACCATGCTTAGATGATTACCTAATCACTACCTCCTTCACTAGATTGAGGTGTCCTTGTGTTGGAATTCAACAGATACTCAAATTGGATCGCTACCATACATGTAGAGATGCTAATTTAATGTTTAATTTTTTTTCTAGAGCTGTATATAACAGTACTTGCCTGCTTAATTTTTTCCTCCCAGATTTGGCTTGTCTACCTTGCGCATAGCAATACATAAGCCTTACCTCCAGACATTTATTAAAGCCATCAATAAAGAAAATCACATGAAACCAGGAGTAAAAATAAACAAGCGGCGATGAGGATATAGTGATGGTGGCTGCCAAGAGCTGGAAGCAGTGAAACATGTGTCAGAGCTAACACCAGAAACAAGCACCTTGTTAATTTCAATTTGTAACATTTAATTTCTAGCAGCTACTTCTCAGGTGAAGCTCGTTTGGACCAACTCAGATCAACAGAAACTGGCCAAATACTGGGCGAGACAAAGAATGGATTCATGGCTGCTCAGACAGCTGCGCTAAATGGTCCTGGCAGTAAACTACTGCAGAGCAATCTAGAGTTGGCTACTCACAAACTGGTATGTCGGTTTGGATGACCACACTTGGGGTGCAGAATATCTCCACTTGAGTTCTCCATTCTGGGCCTCTAATTTAGTTATTACCGAGTACCAAATTCTGGCCCCAAATGGATGCAGAAGGGTGTAATGAGTCAAAGTGAGATGACAGAAGTTAATAAGTTAAAAAGCATCTCAAGATTTTGTGTAAAAACTACAATTGAAAAGTGGAAGTCATGCAATATTTGATGGACACTAGCAGATTTGCAAAACTTTTTTTTTAACCAAGAGTCTTTGACATACAGTATATTCCCTTAGGTAAGCTCCTGTTATAAGTAAGATGATATGCAGAAACAATGTACAGCATAACACTGAAACTACTATGGTAGAATGTAATACACTAACAACATGACTGAATGTCTGTGAGTCAAGTTCAAAAACAATAAAAGTCTACACAGAAGAGCAAATGCCAATTACGTAGATGCCCGTTTACATATTAAGAAGATTCATATGATCATCAGTCTTCTATTTGGAAAATTAAGCTCAACATTCACTATCCCTACACTCCATGAGGAAATATCTAAGAAGCTTTATTGTCATTGCACACCAAGATACAATGAAATTCTGTTTAGCAGCAATCACTCTGTAGCAGCTACAGTATAAATTTGTATTAAAATAAATATGTATGTAAATGAATATGTAATATGTTAAACTCAAATGGCAATGTATACATACAGTGAATAGATATGTATTAAAACCAATTAATAGTGTAATGTCAAGGAACTAAAAATGCTGTGCATTTTATAAGAGTGCAAAGGAAACAGTTATTACAGTAGTCCTAATTATTGCACAGGGTGGACTGGAAATACTGAGGTAGTAAGGGGAGGGGGGTATTCATGGTTCTTGCAGCAGTCTCTTCACAGCCATGGGAAAAAAGCTGTGATTGAGTCTGTTGGTTCGAGTTTGCATGACTCTGAGTCTGCCAGAGGGGAGGCTGGTGAACAAAAAATGTCCTGGGTGGGTAGGGTCATTCTGGATCTTTGTGGCCTGTCGAAGAAGACTGCTTGAGTAGATTTCGTTCACGCGCGGGAGTGGGGAGCCAATGATCCACTGAGCCGTTTTGACAATCTGGTGCAGCAGAGAGGAAACTCTGTGGCTAAGCTAATATAATGGACTCTGTGGCTGCTAATCTAATGGGATTAGTAACTAATCTAGTCCATTAGCTGCTAAATGTTTCATTTTGTTTAGCAGCTAGTTACTAACTCAGTCCATCCAAAACTTTAATGATAGCAGGGTGTGTACAAAATACTCCCTACATGCGACTGCTTTGACCTTTGAAAGAAAACTTTATTGAATGAGTTTTCATGTGGAGTATTTTATATTGTAGCTCATGCAAGTTAGGTTAATTGGCATCAAACTGGGGATTCTAAATTGTCCTTAGGTATGACTGTGAGAGTGAATGGTTGTCTGCCTCTCTGTGTTGGCCCTGCAATGGACTGGTGATCTGTCCAGGGTATACCCTGCCTCTCGCCCAAAGATGCTGGGATAGGCTCCAGCCCCCGCGACCCAAAAAAGGATTAAGCGGAAGAAGATGGATGGATTTTACTATAAAGATGAGAAACAGCTACATACTACATCTTAATCTGGACCAAGGTACAGGGCAGACCTGCACCTTATTCTGACATTCCATCACTGTCTAAGAATTGGGATTTTAATTACATGTGGTCTTCACTTTACTGTTACTGTCAGAGGCCTTCTACACCATTCCACTTTGTGGAGTTTTTGCTCAAAGAACACCCAAAGAAACATTAATGTGTGTCTAAGCCCTGCAGTTCTGACACAGAAAAGAAAAGCTGTGAGACAACGGGCCCCGTTACGTCAATCTAAAGCACAGGGTTTCCGCTGGTAACATTTCTGCGTGACAGGTTGCCAGGCCAAAAACTAAGCCACTACACTAAATAAAATAAAAAAAAGAGCCACACAGGAGCCAATTAAAAAGAGGGAAAAGAACCATAAAAGAGCTGCAGGTTTGCCATGACTGACATACAGTGGAGATCAATATTAGAGCGCAATGAATTAATACTTGAGGAAGACAGGGAAGGTAGAACCAAAGATTAAGTGGGGGGAAGTTTCAGAAGGAAGAAGGTCACACAGAGTTCAGGAAGGAGTTGATACAGACTCTGGGTGGTAGGGAAGAATTACCAGATGACTGGAAAAGTACAGCAAAAGTATTGAGGGAAACAGGTAGAAAGATATGTAGTGTATCCAGTGGACAGAGGAAGGAAGACAAGAAGTCTTGGTGGTGGAATGAGGAGGTACAGGAAAGTATTCAATGGAAGAGGTTAACAAAGATAAAGTGGGATGTCAGGGAGATGAAGAAAGTAGACAGAAGTATTTGGAATCTAGGTGCATGGCAAAGAGAGAGGTGGCAAAGGCAAAGGAAAAGGCATATAGTGAGTTGTATGAGAGGCTGGACACTAAGGAAGGAGAAAAGGACTTGTATCGACTGGCTAGACAGAGAGCTCGAGCTGGAAAGGATGTGCAGCAGGTTAGGTTGATTAAGGACAAAATGACAATGTACTAACAAATGACGAGAGTGTGTTGAGAAGGTGGAAGGAGTACTTTGAAGCACTGATGAATAAAGAAAATGAGAGAGAGAGGACGATGGATGAAGGAAAGATGGTGCACAAGGAAGTCCCGAGGATTAGCAAGGCAGAAGTGAGGGCAGCTTTGAAGAGGATGAAGAATGGAAAGGTAGTTGGTCCAGATGACATACCTGTGGAGGTATGGAGATGTTTAGGAGAGATGGCAGTAGACTTTTTAACCAGATTGTTTAACACAATCTTGGAGAGTGACAGGATGATGTGGAGAAGTGTTTTGGTACCAATTTTCAAGAACAAAGGTGATGCTCAGAACTGTAGTAACTACAGAGGCATAAAGTTGATCAGCCACACTATGAAGATATGGGAAAGAGTTGTTGAAGCCAGGTAAGGGGAGGGGTGACAATCAGTGAGCAGCAGTACGGTTTCATGTCAAGAAAGAGTACTACAGATGCAATGTTTGCTCTAAAGCTGTGTTCACACCAAACGCGAACGGGCGGAGCGAATCCATAGAAAATCAATGGGAAGATGTGAGTATGTGCAAATTTTCATTGTCACAGGTTTGTGTCCGCTAGCAGCTAGCTAGCTAGCGGAAGTAGTAAAATTATCACCGTTGCAGCGTAAACTAGTTAGAAAATTAAACTCACTCACTGGGAGACAGGAAGACCGGGAACTCTTCAGCTGAATCAGGTTTTTGAAGTTATTTACCCACAGTTTCCGGCCAACGGACGTCCTAGCAAGCTAGTAAGCTAGCTAGCAACATAAACACGAGATCATCTGTGAAGTGTTGGAGGCTTGAGACATCATTTTCAGGTGAGCCTCCAGTCGGATAATGTAAACATAAGCATGGCGCTATTTTGGGAATTTCCACAGCAGGTTGAACACAGCTGCAGAAGTTTTAAAGAGAACTTCGCCGAGACTGCATCTCACTATTCATGTCTGTTGGCGTGTTTACATTGAGTTATAATGTAATCGTGCCGCACGAAAAATTTGCCTGTTCGCATTTGGTGTGAACGCACCGTAACAGTGTAGATGGAGTAGTATAGAGAAAGTCAGAAGGAGTTGTACTGTCTTTGTGGAGCTAGAGAAAGCATATGACAGAGTGCCAAGAGAGGAAGTGTGTTACTGTATGAGGAAGTCAGGAGTGGTAGAGAAGTATGTGAGGGTGGTGCAGGACATGTATGAGGACAGCAAAATGGTGGTGAGGTGCGCTGTAGGAGTGACAGATGGATTCAAGGTGGGGGTGGGGTTACATCAGGGATCAGCTCTGAGCCCCTTCTTGTTTGCCATGGTGATGGACAGGCTGACAGATGAGGTCAGGCAGGAGTCTCTGTGGATCACGATGTTTGCAGATGACACTGTGATCTGTAGTGACAGTAAGGAGTAGGGCTGGGTGATAAAACAATAATAATTAGCGCAAAATAAGTTTTCCTCGATAGACATAATACATGGTCGATAGAACTCATTTGTTCCATGCTTTGACAGACAGCATGAAAAGCCAATGAAAATGAGAATAAATCGCACCGAACCAATCATGTGACTGGAACTCACATTCGACTGACGCACACAACAGCGCGGGTATGCGCATAGAATCAGCATACAGCCGGGGCTTAGCAATTAGCTGCCATGTAGGAGACAAAAGGAAACATTAATGAGAAGTTCACTGACAGCATTACCAAAGAAGACACCAAAATGGACGCCGCCCAATACTTCGCTAGTACGTCAAATTTGTGGTCAAGTCGCACATCTGAACCATATATGAGCCTCACTGCCCACTTCATTGATCAAGGTTGGAATTTGAAAAGCAAATGTCTTCAAACTTTCCTGAAAACCATACAGGTGAAGTCATTGCTTCAGGACTGACCGAAGCACTTGCCTCCTGGAGACTTAAGTGAAGACAAGTCTGCATCATGACAGACAGTGGGACAAATATAGTGCAGACCCCATCACTAAACAAGTGGACATGGCTGCAGTGCTTTGGGCATGTACTTCACTCAGATATCGGTAAGTTGGTGAGCAGAATATTATAAATTATTTATATTTTATTTTTTACAATTATTTGAAATACAGTTGTATAATGTTCTACACTACATTTGTCAGGTTCAACTTTTTTTTATTTTTTTTTTATTACTTATTTTGTACCCGTAGGTAGATTTGTTTTGCAGTCTGGTAACAAACCACCAGCTGCCGGTCGCTGCGTGCACAAGCGCCCCTTAACTCCCTAACCTGCATGTTTTTTGACATGTGGGAGGAAACCGGAGAAATCCCGGAGTAAACCCACGCAAACACGGGGAGAACATGCAAACTCCACACAGATCACTGTTGGCCGGGGGCAGGGATCGAACCCACAATCTCACAGTCCCCGCGATCCCCCGGCCGAGGGTAAAACTGTGCTGCCACAGTGCTAACCACTGTGCCACCGTGCAGCCCACTTCTGACAGAAAATAAACATTTAAAATGAATCTTGTTTTCACTTCACAGCTCGCTTAAGAGTAAAAAGGAACCTTTAAGCTTGACAGAAATAGTGATTTGATTTACAGTATATCGCAATGTACACTACTCACAAAAAGTTTGGGATATTTGGTTTTCGGTGAAATTTGAGATTTTTTTAGATTTAGATTCCTTTATTAGTCCCACAATGGGGAAATTCCAGGGCATCCACATGAGTGGATGAGGCAGCCACTGGTGTGGCCCCCAACCCTTTCACCATTCACACACACATTCACACCTGGGTCCACTTTAGAGTCTCCAATTAACCTAACTTGCATGTTTTTTTGGCATGTGGGAGGAAACTGAAGAAATCCCAGAATAAACCCACGCAGACACAGGGAGAACATGCAAACTCCACACAGGTCACTGTTGGTCAGGGGCTGGGATCAAATCCAGGATCCCCTAGCCAAGGGTGAGTTGCTGTGCTGCCGCAGTGCTAACCACTCCGCCACCGCGCTGAAATTTATGGAAAATGTAAAAAGTTCACGCTACAGTGATATAATATCATGAAAGTAGGGCATTTAAGTAGAAGCATGCAATGGTGATTTCCTCACTTTAAACACTTTATTGAAACAAAAGCCAACAACAGTGGTGGGTATACCACAACAAAAAAATGTCAGTGTCTCAATAACTTGTCATGTGCCCTTCAGCATCAATTACAGCTTGACAATGATGTCTCATGCTGTTCAGAAGCCGACTTATTGTCTGATGAGGCATGGTATTCCACTCTTCTTGAAGGGCGGCACTCAGGTCATTGAGGATGTGGGGTGCAGGGTTACAAGCCTCTACACGGCCACTCAGCTGATCCCATAGGTTTTTTATGGAATTCAGGTCTGGAGAAAGTGCAGGTCACTCCATTTGAGGTACCCCAGCCTCCAGCAACCGTGCCCCAGTGATGCAACCTTGATGAGCTGGGGCATTGTAGTCCATGAAGACGAAATTAGGTCTGTGTTGCTCATGCAGGGACACAATGACTGGATTAATGATGTTATTCAGGTAGTATTGGCTTGTCACTGTACCATTCACAAGGCGTAGGGCAGTTCTGTATGGACTAGACACACCTGCCCAGAATGTAATATCCCCACAACAGTGGCTGATGCATAGCGTTCTCCTTGACGTCTCCAACATCGTTAGCGGCCATCTTTTCTGCTCAACGTGAATCGACTTTCATCAGAGAACAGCACTGAGGCCCACTGGTCCCTTGTCCAGTGTAAATGCTCCCTGGCCCATGCAAGACGATGACGTCTGTGCCTGGTGTGGTCAGGTACCTTTGCAGGTCATTTAGCACGCAGACCACGCTGATGTAAACAGTTTCAAATGGTCTAACGTGACACCTGGGTGCCTCTCACTTCCCTTAAATGTGCCTGGAGTGGAGTGGCATTCATCATCCAGTACCGCAGGGCACTGCTCACAATGAAGTGGTCATTAGCGTGGGATGTGGCCAAAGGATGTCCACTTCTATGCCTTTCTGTGACTCTTCCACTCTCTCTGTATCTCTGTTGCAACTTGCTGATGACACTGTGACACTCTAAGCTCAGTGGCCACTTCCCTCTGACAACATCCTGTTTAAAGTCTCACAATGGCGAGGTACTGTTGAACAATTGTTAGATGTCATCTTGGCCTCATGATGTCAAAATGTGAACGGCACGATGAAGAGGACTGTTTAAATACCAATTCTAATTGAACCAGAAAATTTATTGGTCGATTCATGGATCAAACACCTGTTGTGAATTTTGGTGTTAAGCACCTTGTTAGAGAACAGCAAGTTATCCAAAAAGTATTGAAACATTAAACAGTTGGACATGTGCATTCAAAAGGTTAGAGAAGATCAAATTAAGCTCACCTGGAAAGGTTATAGTGCATTTTAGGCACATCCTGAAATTTCACCCGAAAGCCGAATATCCCTAACTTTTTGTGAGAAGTGTATATTGATATTGATCAATATGGAAAAAAAATATTGTGACTGGAATTTTTTTCATATCGCCCAGCCCTAGTAAGGAGCAGGTGGAAGAGAACCTGGAGAGGTGGAGGTATGCTCTGGAGAGAAGAGGGATGAAGACAGAATACATGAGTGTGAATGAGAGAGAGGCAGGTGCAACAGTGAAGATGGATGGACTAGCGGTAGTGAAAGTAGATGAGTTTAAATACCTGGGGTCAATCATCCAAAGCAATGGAAAATGCAAAAGAGAGGTGAAGAAGAAAGTGCAGGCAGGGTGGAGTGGGTGGAGACGAGTGTCAAGGGTGATTTGTGACAAAAGGGTAGCAGCAAGAGTGAAAGGAAAGATTTACAAGACGGTAGTGAGACCTATGAGGTATGGTTTGGAGACAGCGGCACTGCCAAAAAGACAGGAGGTGGAGCTGGAGGTGGAAGAGTTGAAGATGCTAAGATTCTCATTGGGAGTGACTAGGAGGGACAGGATTAGAAATTAGTATATCAGAGGGACAGCTCAGGTTGAGCGGTTTGGAGACAAAGTAAGACAAGCAAGGCTGAGACGGTTTGGACATGTGCAGAGGATGGATAGTGAATATATTGGACAAAGGATGTGGAAGAGGCAGGAGAAAAAGATGAAGACCACTGAGAAGATTCATGGATGTAGTGAAGGAGGACATGGAGAGGGTTGGTGTTACGGAGGAAGATGCAAGGGATAGGGTGAAATGGAGACAGATGATCCGCTGTGCCGGACCCCTAAAGGGAGCAGCCAGAAAGTATTAATACTTGATTTATTCTAACTTAAGTTATTCTTCATTGTTCAGAATTTGACAGAATATCAGCTGTGGCTTTACCACTGCTGTACTAGCATGTTTTGTAAAATAACCAAAGCACTTCAATGCAAACATTTATTTTGTTTAAAAAAAAAGTGAGAAAATTAGAGAACAGTGACCACTCTGTGAGAAGAGAAGATTTAAACAATTTTTTTTTTTTAGGGCTGTAGGATGTGTAGAGGCCCTTGCTTCGAATAACTTCAGCACATCTGCACCCACAGGACATCACTAGTTTCTCACACTTAGACATATTTCCTAAATTAGCATCTCTACATGTATGTAGGGCTGAAACGATTAGTCGACATTGTCAATAACGTCGACAATAAAAATTTGTCGACAAAGATTTTTTATTGTTGACAAATCGTTTAACTATAGTTTATATGCATGCCGCAGAAATATTCAGTTGTAACTGCAATGCATGATGAACTGCTGCGGGCCATAGCGCCTCTGTTGTGTGGCATGCCTGAACAATTTCCAGCGAAGAAGAAGAGGAGCACAGCATGGCAAAGCAGAAGGATAAACACGTAGAAAGCGGAGCTAAAAAAAAAAGCAGACCCAAACTTTCTGTATGGGAACATTTCACAGAAAACAGAAAAACCAAACAAGTAAAATGCAGACTTTGCAAGGCAGACCTTTCCTATCATGGCAGCACTACAGTGATGCATGAGCATCTGAAACGACGGCACCCAGGAGCCGTAGCATTAACGGCTGCTTCTGCTTGGTAAGTTTTAGTGAGTAAAGAAAGTTAGCACCGCTTATTTTCAATGGCTAACTGTTTCAAGCTTTAGAAAAATGACAATACTGTTAGTACGTGCGTGTTAGTCTACCTGTTTGACAACAAGCTCTCTGGTTGCTGAGGGCTGAGCTGTCATGGCTAACATGTTGAATGCAGTAAATGACTGAATTACAGGAGTAGCTATCTCTTTTTCATCTTCATTAATATTAGCCCTCATTCTGAATATTAGTGCATCTGGGTTAATTAGAATATCCTAATTTGTAATTTAATGAATAAAAACCTACAACCATAATCATCAAACATTAAATCAAACAGCCTGAAATATCACTCTTAACTGCAGTGAATACTGAATATGAAGGTTTTTCTGAATTATATTGTTAAAAAATGCACTTATATAAAACTTCCACCTAATGTTAGTTTGTGGGTTGGAGCAGATCAGTAATTCAGTTGTAAGATATTTAATCAATTGATTAACAGACATTAGGCATTATGATGTTTGTGATAAACTGATATATAACCTTCAGTTATATTCATACAACCTTCAGTTCCAAATGTGTTTCATGAGAATTTTATTTTGCTCTGAAAACTGCTTAAAAAATATTATATTAAAGCAGAGACTGACAACAAGGTGATTTTCACAGGTGTGCAGGCTTAAACAGTGGGTGAGGTAAAATATGCACTAGAGCCCCAACAGGAAGCAGAGATAATGGACATGAGAGAAATAATCGTGATTAGTCGACTAATCAAAAAAAAAATAGCTGTTAGATTAGTCGACTACCAAAATAATTGTTAGATGCAGCCCTACATGTATAGCGGACATTCAATTTGAGTACCTGTTGAATTCCTACACAAGGACAACTCAATCTACTTAAAAAGGTACTGATTAGTAGTGATGGGATGGCAGGCTCCGGAGCTTCGAGGGTGCTCCGAGCTTGTCCAGGAAATATTTGGCAAAGCGCGTTTCGAGGCGTGTATTGCTGACATCGTACCATGTGACTGGGCCAGGAAGCCATTCATGAGTTTGCATGCAACATGAAATAAAGTGAGCAGCGATACACAATGGAAATCCCCGTCCCTCATGTTTTGTGTTGTCAGTGTTTGACTGTGTAAAGCAGGGGTGTCCAATCATGTGCCATGGAGGGCCAAGACCCTGCAGGTTTTCTCTTCTACCCAGTTGCTTCAGCAGGTGTTTTCACTGATCAGCAATCAGTGGGAAGAAGTTCAGTGAAATCTGGTGCTGAACACACTGGTTGGAGGTAAAGCCTGCAGCTGTCGATTTACCAGTCAATCTACGTTCCTACTCTCACCTATGGTCACGAGCTTTGGGTAATGACCGAAAGAATGAGATCGCGGATACAAGCGGCTGAAATGAGCTTTCTCCGTAGGATTGCTGGACTCACCCTCAGAGATAGGGTGAGGAGCTCAGTCATCCGGGAGAGGCTCAGAATAGAACTGCTGCTGCTCCACATTGAAAGGAGTCAGTTGAGGTGGTATGGGTATCTGATCAGGATGCCTCCTGGACGCCTCCCACTTGAGGTGTTTTGGGCACGTCCTACTGGGAGGAGACCCCGGGGCAGACCCAGGACTTGGTGGAGAGACTATGTCTCCCAGCTGGTCTGGGAACGCCTTGGTATCCTCTCTGAAGAGCTGGAGCAGGTGGCTGGGGAGAGGAAAGTCTGGGCTTCTCTGCTTGAACTGCTGTCTCCGCGACCCGGACCTCCAGAAAAGCGATAGAAGATGGATGGATGGATGCATATTTGTTTTTGAGGTGGTTTTGGAGCCGCCGGACTGCATCTTTAAGTTAATATTTTGTTGCACAACCTTTTGACATAATCACTGCAATCAAGCGATTTCTGTAACTCTCAGTGAGACTTCTGCACCTGTCCACAGGTATTTCGGTCCACTACTCATGAGCAAACTGCTCCAGCTGTCTCAGGTTTCAAGGGTGCCTTCTCCAGACTGCATGTTTCAGCTCTTTCCACAGACGTTCAATAGGATTTAGATCAGGGCTCATAGAAGGCCACTTTAAAATAGTCCAATGTTTAGTTCTTAGCCATTCTTGGTTGTTCTTAGCTGTGTGTTTTAGGTCATTATCCTGTTGGAGGACCCATGACCTGCGGCTGAGACCAAGCTTTCTGACACTGGGCAGCACATTTCACTCCAGAATGCCTTGATAGTCTTGAGATTTCATTTTATCCTTCACAGATTCATGACACCCTGTGCCAGAAGCAGCAAAGCAGCCCCAGAACATAATTAAGCCTCCTCCATGTTTTACAGTAGTTAAGGTGTTCTTTTCTTTGTATGCTTCATTTATGCATTTGTGAACATAGAGCTGATGTAATTGGCCCAAAAGCTACAATTTTGTCTCATCTGTTTAAAGGGCATTCTCCCAGAAGCTTTGTGACTTGTTAACATGTATTTGGCAAATTCCAGTCTCGCTTTTTTATGATTTGCTTTCAACAGTGGCATCCCCCTCTGTAATCTTCCATTGAGTCCACTTTGGCTCAAACAGCAACAGATGGTGTGATCTAACACTGACGTACCTTGACCTTGGAGTTCACCTCTAATCTCTTTGATTACCATTCATATTATCATTCTCTAATTTGTCATTAATTTTCCTCTAGCGGCCACATCCAGGGAAGTTGGCTACAGTCCTGTGGACCTTAAGCTTTTGAATATGTGCAACTGTAGTCATAGGAACATCAAGCTGCTTGGAGATGGTCCTATAGAGCCTTTACCTTTAACATGCTTTCTATGATCCATGTTCAGTGTGATACATACCATGATACCAAACAGCACAGTGACTATTATTCACCCTTTAAATAGGCAAACTGACTGATTACAAGTTTGAAGACACCTGTGATACTAATTGCAGGACACACCATAGTTTAACATGTCCCGATAGCCAAATTATTTTCAATCTTTTCTGGAGGTATCATCATTTTTGTCCAGGGCAGTTTCATTGGTTTGTTTGTTTTTGTTTTTTTTAATGATTCTGTTGAACCAAAATTCAAAAGCAATGCTTGATTTTCATTAATTTTCAGTCATTTTTTAATTTATTATTACTTTTGACAGTTTCAAGTTATTTCAGTGACTGTTGTGGGATTTTCTTTCTTTAACGCAAGGGTACCAACAATTTTGTGCATGTGTGTTGAAAGCTGGTGTGTAGTCAAAGTAAACCTCGTTATGATAGCCAATGTTTTCCGACCCAACGTTAGGATAGGAGAGGGTGGAAAAATTAAGAGGAATTAACCCATCCACAGGAGGAATCACAAAACCAGTGTACTCCTTGTGATAGACCCAAGCCCATGTAAATGAGGAGGGTTGTGTCAGGAAGGGCATCCGGCATAAAAATCCTTAAGTGAAACATGGGCTTACCTTTCAGCAGAGAATGAGGAAAAAGCTGATGAGCATTAGGTAACAGAAACGTAAATAGCAAATTATAACTGCACTGGAAGCAAGACTACAACAATAAGGCCACAGGAAATGGAACAGGAATGACTTCAATATAAGCACAAACCTAAAAACTAAGAATGGACAGAGAATAATATCGGAATCTCTACTAAATAAACTGAGGACCAGGAGAATACTTATGATAATAATAATAATAATAATGGATGACAAAAATACAACATAAAGGGTTAGTTCTTTTATTTTCAGATCTACAGCATTTTTTACCTCATGCATAAAGTAGCACTTTGAATTTCATCTGAATGTTTACTTAAATACTCAGCTTCAAAGTTTTGCATAAACTTGCACTTATATGTACATCTATTTACATAAAAATGCTGGCAATGCCTCTGGTATTTTTTGTACAATTTACACCTGTTTATAAAACAATCAGGTTTCACAGTAAGATGACACAAATTATTTGTGCCATTCCAAAAAACAGTTCCTGTCCACAACAAGACAGAGGGGTACATCACAGGCCTCACACTTCCATCGTGTGTCACTCCTATTGTCCACCTCCATGCAGCATTTGCATTTCAGTCTCAATGAACAATCACTTCATTTTGCTTCGTCATCACTAAATGACTCCCTCTGTTTGTTCTGGCACTGCTCCCTCACCACGTTTTTGCACACCACCCCATGTCATCCCGTCACTATGTTACGTTATTATCAGCTGATCTGACCACTGTTTACCATTATGTAAAATGACAAATACATCGAAAGAAATGCCACGCTTGCCATCCCACTTTTACACACAGGTAAATATTTTTGTACTGCAATATTAAAACCATATCTCAGTGTTTACATGGTCTAGCAGCATCAAACAAACCGTTTAAAATCCGCACTTTGTTTCGCTTTCTGTTTTTTATCCTTTTTTGCCACTCCAAAAGTACACCAAACGGGACAAAAATATTCTGAAAAACGTGACAGAAATTGTTTATCATAACGCTGGTTTTACTTGCCCGATCAACACAATTTAAAAACTGGGAGAGACTTTTGAGTCTGCACTTTCAACACATGATGAAACGGCAATGCTGTGAGGCTGCATCTTCCTGCTACGTCATCCTGCATGTTTACATGGTCCTGACCAGTGAAATGCTGCCTATGTTAACAAAATTTAAAATAATTTTAAAAAAGCAGCCGCGTTGCGTACAGTTTTACAACTTAAACATCTCCAACCTTAAACGTTTACAGTAATATCATGGGAAGGAGTACACGGAATTTATTCAGACCACAAGCTGTGTATTGGTTTTGCATCGGTATCGGCAGATACCCAAACTTCAAAATACGGACTGGGCATCTTAAAAGCTGTATCACTACACTCCTGCTTATAAAGCATGTCCTCTTGGACCACAGGTCACTTGGGTCTTTAAAGCAGTACTCTGATTCTTTCAATCTCAAGAAGCTTTTACATTTCCCATTGAGGCTGGGGGCACACAGTAGACACGCTCAGCCCGAACGTGAGAATGACTGCGCATTGTTCCTATTGGTCATATTGGGCCTCTTATCAGCATTATCAGTCGTAATACTCGGGCTCGCATTGTGTTGGGCTTCTCAGTTTATTTAGATTCAGTCACTAACAATGAAAACATCTCTCTTCCAACAGAGGCACAAACATACGGAAAGCAATAATAATAATGATGGAGGCAGAAAAAGTGCATGTATAAATAGTAAGGGGAAGTAACTGAGCAGCTATGGCTGGAGTGGAGTGTAAACAGACAAAAATATGAATGATGAAGTGAACAATTGATTTGAGATACCTGGCAGAGGGACAGCAGTCAGTCTGTGCTACCTTACAATCTCTTTTTGCATGTGAAGGTCTATGTGGGCCTTTTTTAACCACTTTTCATAGTAAAGTGTGTGACTGCCTGTGACAGGTGAGAGCTGATCTCATTTTGATGAAGGTGAATTAACTATGTTGTGGTTGGCCAATGCAACCATAGTAGAAAGTGGACGACTTTCACCAGGAGTCCAAATGAGTCTCTTTAATCAACTTCCACTAAACCACATCTGGGGGTAAAAAAATCCAAAGCAGCACTCACTTACACACTTTCCAGAAACCAAGAGCTGTTTTCTGAGCAGACGAGAGGCCTGATGATTTGAAATTTTGTCCATCCATAGTTGGCCATGGAGTGTAATTCAACAGCACAAAATGGTGTTAATTCTTCTCACCTGACAGAGCGTCCTGAGCTTCAAAGAACGTGCTGAGGCCTCCTTTCACATAAGCCAGGCTCCCCTCATTCTTCTTAGCGGCCTGCTTTTTTAGGTTACTAGCTGCAATCTTCAGCTGTTCAAAACTGGAGAAATGACACAGCAATGAAGAGAACACATTCATATTTTACTGCCAGGAAAAGTAGCTATGTTTCATGTCACATATTTTGTGCTCTGATGAATCAACATTTTTTTCAGAACATGCATTTCCAATGAGGCCAGTCACATAAAATTTTCACCAGATGTTGGTATTAATTCAAGAAATACACATATAAAAGAAAATAAAACATTTAATTCCATAACTAAAGTTATGTTTAATAAAGTGGAATGAAATGTGAAAAAAATACTTGAACATGGTAACTGAAATGTATTTAACACTGAGTGGAGGAACCTTTGTTTGTGATGGCAGTTTCAAGACCCTTCCTGCATGAAGGAAGTAATCTCTCACACAGGTCAGGTGGGAGTCTGGCCCATGAACCTAAACAGGCTACCGCTAAATCCAAACTCCAGCTGCAAAACTCCAACTCAATCTATTTCTATACTGTTTGCCTTCAGTTCAATGCCCATCACCTTCTTGGATCTGAATTGTGTTTTCCCTTCTAAATTAAATCATTTATTTTTTATTTTTATTTTAATAAACTGATAAATCATTGATGTTTAATAAATATTTACATATTTATTCCATCTAGCTACAATGCTCTGCACTGTGTGTTCATATATTCATATATTTATTCCATCCAGCTACAATGCTCTGCACTGTGTGTCTGTGTGTGTGTGTATATATATATATTTTATAGTAATACGTACATATGTATATTAGCTGCTCTTGCTTGCTTGTTTTTTTTTTTTTTTTGTTTTGTTTTTTTTTTCTTGCCTTCTGATTGTTGCTCTGAGTGTTGCTATCCCTGTGCTGTTGCAATCCTGGAATTTCCCCGTTGTGGGACTAATAAAGGCTTATCTTATCTTATCTTATCTTATGTTTATGAGCTCATTTTGCACACAAACATTCCAAAATATTACGTTATTATAAAGTACAAAAATTAAGCAAACTCCAGCTCTTTAACACATTATATTTTTGTAACTGGAGACTGGACAGGCACTGAGTACATGTGTCCAACTTCTGAGCGAGGTTTCCTCTGCAGGAAGAAACAGTCACCCAGTGAGGTCCAAACAGAGGCCCCCTGGTCATGCTGGATCCTGGGGTCCGGGTTACTGGCAGGCTGAGCAGGGGGACAGGAAGCCAGGAGAGTCCCAAATTAACTCTTGTCTGCGTCGACATGACAGTCTTACAGGCAAGTGGGCTGCCTTATCTACAGATCTCACGGATTTAGTGAAGAAACAATTGACCATGTGGAAATTTCGCCAAGAATAATATCAAAAATATCCACTTGTTCTTCCTGGAGCTATTCTTTGATTTTAGTCATTACAGTTTTTTTTTGTTTTATTTTTTAACAAAACTGTGGGTTATCCTTTTGGTTAACTATTCCGTCAGCTTTTTGGTCTGTAAAATCCACAGAGTCCAAAACCCACACAGGATGTTTAACCAGTCAAACATGAAATAAGAGTTAGAAAAAAAGAAATATAAACTACTATTAGATGTAACTAGGGTTGCAACAATTACTCGAATAATTTGATAACAAAAATTCCTTGATTCAAAATCTATGCTTCGATGTGTCATTTAATGTAGCACTTCTGGTCTATATAACCTTCTTCCAGTCATGCTGCGTAAACAAGAAACAACTTTGTTTAATGGCACCATATTTGATTTTGATTTTGTATACTTTATTGATCCCCAGAGGGGAAATCGAGGGGTGTTCTGTAGGCACCCAGGCACAACAACAGCAAATTATTTGCAAATCTTTGGACCAATTAAGAAGTGAAATGAGAACATTTCCCACAGAAACCTGAACGTTCCAGGAGCCCCAGGTTGGGCACCCCTGGGCTAGACAGTGAGTTTCAACTTTGTGCCCGGTGTGCCACAAAAAAAAAAAAAAAAAAGGTCAGGTTTCACTTGATTGGTCAATTGGCCTTTTTATTTATTTAATTATTTGGACCAATCAGGTGAAGTTGGGACAGTTTTCCTGAAGTGATTTTTTTTTTTTTTTTTCGGCACAGGTGGGGTCTCTGAGAATCCTGGTTGAAATTCCCTGGGCTAGTAAGTATTGTACAAAAGTGTTGGGCCACCCCTCATTTCTTTACATTTTGCTTTCAAGGAGCCTAACTCCCTTGTAATTTTTAAAGTAGTCTAGAGTAACAGTTCTCCAGGCTTTCTGAAGGTTTCTTGAAGTTTTTCTTTGGACACTTCTTTTTTTTTCACTCATTTTTATTATAGCCCTTATACCTGAGCAGTTCTCTCAAAAAAAGCTAAGGCAGCTCAACAAGTACAGGACAAAAGAAGTAGTATCAGACCTTATAATAAACAGTATTGCAAAGCCATGTCCTTAAGAAATAGGAAAAAAAAATCCAGCAAAGACCTGCACAGGGCCTGAGAGATTCATCTGGCCAAAGCCTCACCAGAATGGTCTCAGTGGAAGGGTGGCTATCAAGAAGCCATTCTCAAGGAAGAGAACCAAGGAGAAAAGGCCAAATTACACAACAACTGCAGTGATAATCAATGACAGCAAGATTTATGGTGTCCTTTATGGAGTGGGATGTCCTTCAAAAAAACTGGACAGCTGTTCATGAAGACTACTTATAAAATTATTACAAGACAGCTTGACTATCAGGGAGGTGTCCATGCTGTGTTGAAGAATAAAGGTGGTCATACTAGCTAGTTACAAGTGTGCAGACTGTTTTTGCCTTGTATAACCTGTTTACATGTTACCTCCACCAAGGAGGTCATTTTTTCAGGCTGGTTAGTTTGTTTGTTCGTCTGTCTCTGTTAACACGATTATGCAAGAACTACTGGATGGATTTTGATGAAGCTTTCACCAGAGGTGGCCCTTAAGTTGTTTCAATGAACCATTGCACTTATTTCCCATTTTCCAAGCAAAATATAAAGTAATGAGGGGTGGCTCATGACTTTTGCATAGTACTGTGTTACAGGGAAAATGTAAGTGTTTGAAGAACACCTTTATTTGGTCTTAAGCTATTTCTACGTAAAAACACAGTTACAAGAGAAACTAGAGGGCACTCAGACAGCAGATACTGCTGCTGCGCTAAAAATATCTTAACCTCCGGTTCTTTTGGTACGAATGCCAAATAACCAGACTGAGAGGTAAAGTATAGTTTCACTTATTTTCCTGAAGCTGAGATATGGTACAAGGTACAGCACTACTCTCAAGACGTGTCAAGAGAGAGCGCTACTTCAACAGTGGGTCCTATGCTTTTTATAGAACTCTGCCACTCCCTCACACAGGAGGGAGGGCTCCCCTCACATGCATCAGTGTCCTCCTACTATGTGCCAACTCAGCTAAAGGCAGAGCTGATTCTATCTGGTTTCAGCGAGTGAATCCTTGAGTGTAATCTAAAGGCAGCAGTGTGGCGTGCAAAGCAAGCAGGATGAAGGATGAAACCATAGTTGCAGAATAACTGACATTCTGAAAGCAAACAGGATGAAAATGGTAAATGGTAAATGGCATTCACTTATATAACGCTTTTATTCTCATCTCTTGATGACCAAAGCGCTTTACAGATCCTGCAATCCACCCATTCGCACACACATTCACACACTGATGGCAGCATGCTACCTAACATGGCGCTTTCAGACCCACCAGGCTGGAGAAGGTTGGAGAAACATACGTAATTGCAGACTAACCAATATTCTCAGACAGACAAGGGCATCATAGAAATTTACCAACACCTCCACCAAGGTCTGTCTGTGAACAGAATTACACAAAAAAGAAATTTGGTGAAATTTTCATCAGAGGTGCTGCTTGAGCTATGGATGAAGCCATACATTTTGGAGGCGATTTGGATCACTTTTTCACTTTATTTAACATTGCGAGATAGGGCCATGGTGGAGGTATGCGCTCTTGGATCAGCTCCAAAATCAAATAGGTTCACCTGCAGCCCAAGGGTCACCTCTGGTGAAAATTTCATCCACATCCATTCATACGACAGCAATGATTAATTTTATTTGGAAAAACTTCAGTGTCCCTGCTAAAATACTGGAGAGGACACGAGTTTGCAGCCTGCATGCCAGGGAAGATGGCCCTGGTGTGCATGGCGCAATGGGCGGGTGAGTATCGTCGTAGGTGAACATGCAGAGGGATCATTCTCAGTGTAGCCGAGAGTCGCTGCTTGGCGTGGAGGCTGGAAGGCTCCCCACCGGTCTCTGATTACTTACTCACCACGGCTCGCCTCGCTGAGGGACAGCGAGCAGTTCACCTCAGTTGGGAGCCGGCTGACAGGCACACTGGACTGAGGCGAACTGCTTGCCAAGGTATGCCCTCTCAGATCATGACCAAAATTTAATGGATTCATCCTTGGCCCAAGTGCTACCCCTCGTCAAATTTTCACCAAAATCCATCCAGTAGTTTTTGTGTAATCCTGCTAACAGATGGACAAACAGACAGACAGACTACCCTGATTACATAACCTCCTTGGCAAAGGTAACAACGCAGTATGAAAACTCTGTTTGGATTTGCTTCCATCAAGGCTCAAACTACCCCGACTCCGTTATGCTTGGTGTGCAGAAAAAAGCTATTCAACAATGCCATGGTAACAAGCAAGCTTAAAGGTCATCTCCAAATGAAACACCACTTCATCACTTCAAAATAAGAACACTTACTATTTTGTTCATCCCCGTGAGCACACGCAGAAACAGGCAACTTTACCCGCAGAGGTGTCTGAGAAATGTCTCCAATCTAGCCACTTAGTAGCCGAACTCTTAGCCAAATAAAAAAAACACACACTATGGTAAAGTGCATGGGAGCCGGGCCTCTATTGCTTCCCTGTGGTCTCGGAATGCCCCACCCTGGCATCGGTCCTCCCCAGGCATGATTTCAGGTCTGCTGTCACTTTCGGCCAGGCACTGGTCTTCCTGGACGTGCGGGGCCAACTTGCGTGGTGCACACGCGGTCAGGAAGCAATGCTCAAAACCCCCCAGAAAGCAAAGATAGGCGGCTACACCCCTAACCAGCCAGCCAAACTGGCCTGCCAGCACACCAGGTTCAACTCTTGAGCACTGAAAACACGAGACAGGTGTGAGCCAAGACCACGCAGGCAGACACGTGGAGCAGGAAGAGAGAGAATAGCCAGTAATTTTTCAGAATAAAACACCCGGCTTATTCAATACAGACTAAAGGTGTGTTCAGACCAAATGCGAACATGTGATGCGAATACATGTAAAGTTAATGTAAGCATGAGGAAAACATGCAAATTTGGGCATTCACACGTCTGAGGGATTTGGTAGCGCTGGCTAGTAATCAGCCTTGAGATTCTGCCATCACCGGAGTTAAAGTATCAAAACTGGAGAGCAAGCTAGTTTGAAAATGAGACTGCCACTCACCTGCAGACAGGTGGACTGGAGCTCTGCAGCTGAATCGGAGTGTCAGAGTTATCCACCCACGGACTCCTACCACGGATGTGCTAATGAGGGCTAGCAGTCTAGCAGTGTAAACAATCATCATCCAGGTGAAATTTTGGAGGCAGGGACAATTTTTCCAGGTGAGAACCCCGTCAGATAATGTAAACCTAAACATGACGGTATTTTGGGGGTTTCCACAGCAGGTAGAACACAGCTGCAGAAGTTATAAAGGCAACTCCACCCATCTGCAACTCGCTCAGACGGCGAATTCACGTCTCTTCGTGTGTTTACATTGAGTTAACATGTAATCATGCCGTGCAAAAAATTTGTACATTTGTGTTTGGTCTGAACACACCTTTTTTCAATGCAGAGGAACAGAGTAAATAATGTATTTTTTCCTTTACAGCTCTCTGTGCCCCTGTACCAAGTGGTCCACAACATGACCCGGTGGTTGGAGACCAGTGGTCTAGACAATAACCCATATTCTTTTTTATGTTTTTGTTGGGAGGGGAGATTTTTTTAAAGTTTAGTTTTAGTTCTTCCCCATTACAAAAATAAAGGCCCTCAAATACAGTGGCGTGAATAGTGTTTGCCCCCTTCCTGATTTCTGCTTTTTTTGTATGTTTGTCACACTGAAATATTTCAGATCATCAAACAAATTTAAATATTAGACAGAGATAGCAAAAGTAAACACAAAATGCAGTTTTTAAATGAAGGTGTTTATTATTAAGGGTAAAAAAAATCCAAACCTACATGGCCCTGTGAGGAAAAACTGATTGCCCCACCCCCATTAAAGCATAAATTAATTGTGGTTTATTTGGAAAGCTGAGTTCCGTTTCTCCAGCCACACCCAGGCCTGATTACTGTCACACCTGTTTTCAATCAAGAAATCCCTTAAGTAGGACCTACCTGACACAGTGAAGTAGACCAAAAGATCCACATCATGCTGTGAACCAAAGAAATTCAGGAACAAATGAGAAACACAGTAATTGAGATCTATGAGTCTGGAAAAGGTTATAAAGCCATTTCTAAAGCTTTGGGACTCCACTGAACCACAGTGAGAGCCATTATCCACAAATGGCGAAAACATGGAACAGAGGTGAACCTTTCCAGGAGTGGCCAGCCGACCAAAATTACCCCAAGAGCGCAGTGATGACTCATCCAAGAGGTCACAAAAGACCCCACAACAACATCCAAAGAACTGCAGGCCTCACTTGCCTCAGTTAAGGTCAGTGTTCATGACTCCACCATAAGAAAGAGACTGGGCAAAAATGAGTTCCAAGACGAAAACCACTGCTGAGCAAAAAGAACATAAAGGCTCGTCTCAGTTTTGCCAGGAAACATCTTGATGATTCCCAAGACTTTTGGGAAAATACTCTGTGGACTGATGAGACAAAAGTTGAACATTTTGGAAGGTGTGTGTCCCATTACATCCGGCGTAAAAGTAACGCAGCATTTCAGAAAAGGAACATCATACCAACAGTAAAATATGGTGGTGGTAGTGTGATGGTCTGGGGCTGTTTTGCTGATTCAGGACCTGGAAGACTTGCTGTGGTAAATGGAACCATGAATTCTGCTGTGTACCAAAAAAATCCTGAAGAAGAATGTCCGGCCATCTGTTGGTCACCTCAAGCTAAAGCGCACATGGATTCTGCAGCAGGACAATGATCTAAAACACACCAGCAAGTCCTAAGAAAAACAAAATGAAGACTATGGAGTGGCCTAGTCAAAGTCCTGACCTGAATCCAATTGAGATGCTGTGGCATGACCTTAAAAAGGCGGTTCATGCTCAAAAACCCTCCATTGTGGCTGAATTACAACAATTCTGCAAAGATGAGTGGGCCAAAATTCCTCCAGAGCACTGTAAAAGACTCATTGCCAGTTATCGGAAACGCTTGATTGCAGTTGTTGCTAAGGGTGGCCCAACCAGTTATTAGGTTTAGGGGGCAATCACTTTTTCCACACAGGGCCATGTAGGTTTGGATTTTTTTTCCCTTAATAATAAACACCTTCTTTTAAAAACTGCATTTTGTGTTTACTTGTTATCTTTGTCTAATATTTAAATTTGTTTGATCTGAAACATTTAAGTGTGACAAACACACAATAAAATGAGAAATCGGGAAAGGGGGCAAACACTTTTTCACACAACTGTACAATCTTGCATGAGACTTGCAAAAATCTAGAAATGGCCCTGCTTGTTAGTAGCACAGGGAAAGAGCAGCTTAGGATAAGATACAGAGAAGGACCTACCTGGAGCCTGCATGGTTCTCCATGAGATACCAGGTGGCAGAGAAGTTCTCACTGGTGAAGTCTCCACTCATTCCAGGAAATGTTAGCTCCAAGTCCTTCTGTGGGATTTTACCTCTGGAATTAGATAAAAATTGAAAGATTGTCTTCATAAGAAATATGCAAACTATACAAATCAACAGAAAAGTCTGTAGATAGCAAATGAAAAATGAAATCATGATAAACGGTGGGACAAAAAAAAGGGACCGTGAGCTTTCTTCTAAAATGTTCCATGAGTGTTGGTGTTTTCCAGCAGGTGGCAGAGTGTAGCCAGGAAGCTGCAAGGCTGGGGGGGAGCCTGGCGTGGGAAGTGCAGTGTGTGACGCCTGGATGCCCCTGGAGGACCTAGTACTCATTAAGGAAGCTTGATCTCTACTAATGACCTGTGGCCTACACAAACTAACCCCCCACCACCACCAACACCACCCACTCTGCAGTTTTACACACACAAAGAAAACCGGCACACAAACAGTACAGGATCTAAGTGGGTGAAAGAGAAAATCCACATACAAACCCAGACTTGGTGACACATGCGCTCAAATTCACAGAGGACTAGGAGGGCAAATTTGGGCATTTAAAAAAAAAAAAAGCACTTGAAGAACTTAATATACTCTTCCTGTGTATATTTTTTTAATTGAAAACCAAAGTAACTTAATAAAATAAATCCAAGTATGCATGCTGAATAAAGTTTCCAATTTACAAGAGAGAAAACTAGCAAAATATAAAGGTAGGAAAAGGGCACATTTATAAGGGAAGAAAAGCGGCCAATTTATGAGTGGGGTGAAAAGTCACAAATTTAGGGAAAATGTTGCAAATTTACAAGATTTGGAGGAAAAAGTCACAAATGCTGGGAAATAAGTTGAAAGTTTAGAAGAGGGTGGAAAAGCTGAATATATACAAGAAGAGAGAAAGTATCAAATTTGCAACATGGAACTGGTGAAAAGTCACAAATTCAGAGGAAAAAGGTTGCAAATTTACAAGCTCAAATTTATAAGAGGGGTGACAAATGGCAAATTTAGGAAAAAATTAGCAAATTTACAAGTCTGGGGGAAAAGTCGCAAATTTAGTGGGCTGGTCAAAATACACCGGAGGGCCGTATTCGGCCCTTGGGTCTTGATATTGACTTTTGTGTTGTGACATCCATGTTTTTCAACCAGGGTGCCCCGGAACATTCAGGATTCCATGGGAAATTGTCTAATTTCACTTCTGAGTTGGTCAAAAAAAAAAAACCAAAACAAAACAACAAACAAACCCATGCACAACAACTGCAAATTTAAAAATGTATTTGTAATCCTGAATAATTAAAAAAAAGCACCACTACTCAGAATACCGACCTGATAAATGATGGATTGTTGAATTACATCCAGGCCAGCAAATACAGTGCTGTGAAAAAAGTATTTGCCCCCTTCCTGATTTTTCATACTTTTGCATATTTGTCACATTTAAATGTTTCAGATCATCAAACACATAAATAAATGTACAATACAAAATGCAGTTTTTAAATGATGACTTCATTTATTATTAAGGTAAGCGGAGTTCAATTTCAGTAGCCACACCAAGCCTGATTACTGCCAGACCTGTTGAATCAAGAAATCACTTAATAGAACCTCTCTGACAAAGTGAAGTAGGCTGAAAGATCCTAAAAAGCAACACATCATACTTCGATCTAAAAAAAAATTCAAGAACAGATGAGAAACAAAAACCCAGAGCAACATCTAAAGAACTACAGGCCTCACTTGGTCACTGGTCCATGATGGCATCCATGGAAGAGTTCCAAGGCCAAAACCACTTCTGACCAAAAAGAACACAAAGGCTTGTCTCACATTTGCCATAAAACACCCTGATGATCTACAAGACGTTTGAGAAAAAATTCTGTTCACTGATGAGATAAAAGCTCAACTTTTTAGAAGGTGTGTGTCCGGTTACATCTGGCATAAAGATAACACAGCTTTTCACAAAAAGAATATCATACCAGCAGTCAAACATGGTGGTGGTAATGTGATGGTCTGGGGCTGCTTTTCTGCCTCAAGTCCCGGATGACTTGGCGTAATTGATGGAACCATGAATTCTGCTCCCTAGCAGAAAATCCTGAAGAAGAGCATCCGACCATCAGTTCATGACCTCAAGCTCAAGCCCTCCAATGTGGCTGAATTAAAACAATTCTGCAAAGACGAGTGGGCCAAAATTCCTCAACAGCAATGTGAAAGACTCATTGCCAGTTATCATAAATGCTTGACTGCTGTTGTTGCTACCAAGGGTGGAACAACTAGTTATTAGGTTTACGGGGCAATTACTTTTTCACATCAGGCCAGGTAGGTTTGGATAGCTTTTTTACCTTAATAAATGAAATCATCATTTAAAAACTGCATTTTGTATTTACTTGGGCTTTCTTTGTCTAATATTAAAATTTGTTTGATCTGAAACATTTAATTCTGACAAATACGCAAAAATATAAGAAATCAGGATGGGGGCAAATACTTTTTCACAGCACTGTATACAAAACACCTCATACGCAGCCAAATGTTGCATCATAAACAGCTGGCCCAAAAGGCTAAAGCTAAATACGCCTCCACACACCACACAAAATTGTACACAACCACATGGATGGAACAGAAGCCAGAGTGATGCTTTAAAAACCAGTGAAACATTTCATCCTTTTCCAGTACCTTTGTGTAACGGATTAACATTAACCGGTGCGCACAGAGTGTGTGTCTATACAACACTGTCAAAATAGGCTGTAGTCTGTGCATTATGTTTTTAATCCATCCCTGGGAGTGAGTGAAGGTACAGTCTGTTTATCGAGGTCTTGTCTCTGGCCATGAGTGGTCACTCTCCCCCGGCCCCTTTAAACCAAACAATCACTGAGCTGCAAATGCCACAAGTCCACAACACAAAAGATACATTACAATTTGTGCACTGTAGGCATGCCCAGAACATCAGTTTTGGGCCTTTAAATCTAGGAGAAATTCAGTCTTTTTTTTCTCCTCTCACTAAACTGCACTAGAGTCAATGTTTTGGTTTGTTTTTTGTTTAAATGTGGCCCTTTTTAAAAAAAAAAATTACACTTTGTTTCTAAGTAAATCTGGAACTTTTTATTGTAAACTTGCATCTTTTCTTGTAAATTTGGATTCTATTTTCTTACAAATTTATATTTTTATTATATAAATGTTATTTCTTCCTTGTAAAAAAGTTTCTTTCTTTAATTTTGCAGATTTTTTGTGTTTCACAACTTTTTTCCTCAAAAATTTACAATTTTTGTCATGCAAATCTGATCACTTTTTTCTATATATTTGAAAATAGATTTTTTTAGGTAATTTTTAAATAAATGTATTAAAAAAATCAAGCAGTTTGGGGAAAAGGTGACTATCTGAATATATAAGTTGAATATCCAGATAAATTAATATTTTAGTCAGAATGTGCTTGTTTATTGTGAAGTAACTAAAATTGACTATATATTCAGTAATTTTACTAAATTTCTAATTTTGTTATTAAAGTTGAAAAGTTTATTTTAGACTGAAATATTTAGAAGAAAAAACTCAAATTGGTGACAAAGTCACAGATTGACAAGAAAAATGTAGAAAATGTAAAAACAAAATAAGATCAGCCTTTATTAGTCCCACAATGGGAAAAATTCCAGGATTGCAGCAGCAAAGGGACAGCAGCACTCAGGGCAATAGTTAATAAGATAACAACTGGCTAGCCAAAGCAGTAAATAAATATACATATGTACACAGTTATATACACAGCACAGGAGCATTGCAGCTAGATGGTATCAATAGCATTACACTTTGTTAAATCAGCCTGCAGAATATAAATATGGACCCAGACAGTATAGTTTGTATTTGAATCAACAGTGTTGTTGCCACCCTCAGTAATGATTGTCATTGTCTCACATTGTGCAAACTTATGAAAACAGATGCAAATTTAGAAGAAAATAATGACAAGAAAAATACCTAGCTTTATGAGAAAAAAAACTATTTATGAGAATAGAGTCTTAAATGCAGAAGAAAAAAGTGACAAATTATAAAAACAAAATGTAAGTTAATGAGGAAAAAAAGTCAAATTTATGTGGAAAAACCTGAAAATCTTTCTGTTTATTTTAAAGTTAGGAGGAAATGTTTGTAATTTTATAAAAAATAGTCACAAATTTAAGAGAAAAACTACCATTGATCACTACTCAGGAAACTTTCTAATTATACCTTCTTACTTTTAGCGGTGGCTATCGTACTTGTACTTGAGTAACTGATCTCGTCATGCAAGACTACTTTGACTTGAGTATAGTTTCTGACTCCCCTACCCACCTCTGGCTGCCCTGCAGCGTACGTGTGTGGCGTTGCTGCCTCAGCGCTATCCAAATCTCTCTATAGTCATTCTCTCTGTTTTATACACAATTACTGTGTTTCCACTCCTTGCGTCGAGCAGTTACAGGCTATTCGGCTATTGCCATGTCGACATAATATTTCAAACGGCGGCATATGGGGAGAGTTTGTTTCTGTTTAGGAATGTAAGCCATGACTCAACGGCTTGAACATTTGTGTTTATGGCGGTGTGATTGTGCCGAGCGAGTTTGTGTGCGAGTGCGAGTGTGTTTGTATGCTTCGCTGTCCATACTTGTCTATATCGATGCCCAGTGGATTGCTGGGGCGCAGGGAGAGCGGGGAGATTCCTTTGTTGCGGTCCGTCCTCATGTCGTAATAGTTCATCTCATCCACCCACACCGCAGACTGGTCCAGAATACCTGCAGCACAGACGAGACGTGCTTACCGCACTCTGCAAAACATCCCACATCTGCTGACACACAACCTCACAAACATTTAGCACACATGTCGTACTAGGTAGGGCCGTACCCAGATATTCAATTACCTGCATATATCTTTGCTCGACAGGTATTAGATTTTCAAATTCAGATACACGCTCCCAATTTACACAACTAATCTGCAAATGCACAGCGTAAGAAAAAAATAATTACATTCACACGACAAAAGTTGGAAATTTATATGAAGAAAAGTCCTAATTTGTATAAGAAAAGCTGCAAAATTAAGGTGAAAAACTGCATTTTTACGATGGAGAAAAATGCATATTTATAATAAAAATGTAAATTTGAGAAAAGAAAACAACTCACAGGAAATGCTGCAAAATTACGGAAAAAAATGCATCACGAAAAGTTCAGGATTTATAAGAAAAGCCACATTTTGGGAAAAACAACTGTTGATGCAGTTTATTTAGGGAGGAAAAAAGACCGCAGAATATTCTGATAATTACTCTGCATTGTTCCTCAATATTCAAATACCCAACACTGGTATTTGGGTCAGCCCTAATATTGGGATACTTTTTTTCATTCAAGTATTTTGACCAGTATCTACCTTATTTACAGCAGAAGATAACCTGTAACTTATACTTCTTTCATTTCCCAACTACTGTAAATCAATTAATTCTGGTCAAATGATATTATAGACATTCATGTCCTAAACCCATGTGTACATGAAAGAAAAAGACATTTTTTCACCTTTGTAATGCACACCAAGTTTACAAAATAAAAAAAATAAATGTAAAAATTGGACAAACAAAACATGGTATATTTGGATGAGTTTCAAGTTATAGTGAATATGCTACTCAGAAATGTGTTGCACATGCAGAGATATAAGTGATGTCATACACAGCGGGGGTCACTTGAGCCTGACAAACACAAGACTTTACATGACTGCTATGTGGCTGACTTCAGCCGATCACACGTGCGGCGGCCGTGTCTCATCAGAGAAGATTTAAAGCAAAATAAACACTGTCAGCCCAGTCAACATCATCATCAATATGCACACAGCTTCAGCCAACAACCAGCACCCAGCAGTTTTAGTAAGTATTTCATGAACGGGTTTTGAAATTGGTGGGTAATTGTGGGAATGCTGTTATGCAGTCACACTACTGTAACCTAAATTATTTAACGTTTAGTAAGTTTGTTGCACTTTAAGCTGTGTCAGCTTTTATGTTAAACTGTACAACTTTAAGCCAGATTAGCAATTAAGCGAACTTTCTTCAACATAAGCAGTTTCTACTTTTACTTTAATGCTGAGCAAATTAATACCATTTTAGCTTTAAAGCCACCATTTATTAATGTCAACTTAAAAATGTTAAAAGGTTTAATCTTCTTCGACTTGCTACCAGCTACCCATGTTCAGCTTTAAACTATTTTAGCTTTTAGCCAATTTTCATTCAGTTCTTCTTTTAAGTTAACTTAGGTCAGCTTTAAGAATTTAAGCTAATTATTTAGCTTTATGCTACTTTGCTTTTAAGCTACAACTTAAAGCTTTTTTAATTTCTAGAAAGCTTTTTCAGCTTATAGCACTCACGATTTTCTAGTTGTGATTTTGTTTTGCTGGTTTAAACATTTAACAAAAAAAAACATATTGCTGCTCTTCTTTCAGTTTGTACCTCCTCTACCATGATTTTTAATGTTCAGTCTTACCAATCCTTTCGGGCCTGATCAGCTTGAAAGAGACCGTGGAGGTACCGAGGCCGCCGGACTTGGTGGTCACGATGATCTCTCCCTTGTCGTCTTTGGCAGGACCCACGCGGCACACTATTTTGCTGGCCGACATCCACTCGGCTGTCAGTAGGCAGTTGTGGCCACAGATCAACAGACCTGAAGACGGGAGCGAGGAGGGAAAAAGGTGAAAGGGGCGCAGTAACGGGACAAATAAACAAAGTGAAGCACATGTGTACACACACACAGAGTCTGCAACAAGAGGGTCTCTCTCAGACAGCACAGACGTCCATCAGCAAGTTTAGTCCAACTGTCACCAGGGGTCAAAGTTCAAGTTGGGGTAGCGATGAGAGTGGGTGGCCTTGATCTTCCCCTCACTCCTCAGAGCTAATGTGTGTCACTTCAGTGTTAAGTGGCTTGTTAGGGGCACATCGTGCACTCTGCCCTTATCCTCTGTCAATCTCTTTGTAACCCTCTTGAAGGGCCACGTGGACGCTAGAAGACGGACAAAACGGATCACTTTGATATTTCCAGCTTCCATATTCAGGCTGTTTCACGTGTGTGTAATTAGACGTTACAAAAGGCCTGCGAGTTCTGATCAACAAATAGCCCGTAAAACCATGAATAATATGCCCATTAGAGTCCCATTTCCCAGCTCGCTTCTCTACTGGCAACTCTGTTTGAATACATAAGCACTCTCACACGTTTATGCATATCTAATTGTATAATTCCAGGCCCTGGGGATATTCATGGTCAGAAATAGAGCTGTATCACAGGCCAGTGTGCGGCTTTCCTAGTGTGTGAGTGCTCTGTCCCCTCCCAGCACTACAACAACCACAGAAGAAGGAACTGGTGAATACGAGGGGAGATACAGGTACAGAGGAAGTGTGACGATCAAAACAATAATTAGAACAACAGGATGGGAATCTGTCTGTGACTTTTATCTGTTATTTTTAAAAATTAAGGACTAATACTGAAGTCAGTGCAAATTTAAAATACAGCTCTGGAAAAACTTAAAAGACCAGAGAGACCACTGCAAAATTATTACTGTATCTGGCTTTACTATTTATGTGTTTGAGTAAAATGAACAATTTTGTTTTATTCTCTAACCTACTGAAAACCACTCTGCCAAGTTCCAAGTAATAATATTGTCATTTAGAGCATTTATTGACAGAAAATGACAACTGGCCAAAACAACAAAAAAGATGTTGCTTCTAGATGTGCTTTGACATCAAGTAAGAAAAGAACACAAGTTCAGGTTCATTCTGAAACACCACAATAGTTAACTTAGGAAGAACACAAAAATCTGCATTTCTGGACTAACTCCATGCTTAGATGATCACCTAATCAGTGCCTCCTGAAGCAGATCAGCGTGTCCTTGTGTTGGAATTCAACAGATGCTCAAATTGAATGGCTGCCATACACATAGAGATGGCAAGGAGCTGTATTTAGAAATAACTTTTTTAGCACATTTACCAGACCTTAAAAGATAGATTTCTGACATCAAAACCAAATCTGGATTAAAACTGAGGTTAAACTTGGACAGAAACTTATTTTCTGTGTGTACACGTTCACTTTAAAAAGGACTTTAAAGTTCAATCATTTCAAATTATTTTACACTGTAAAACTTACATATTAACTTTTAATTTATTTTATTTCTTTGCACACACACACACACACACACACACACACACACACACACACACACACACACACACACACACTTGAGGACAGAATTATGACACCCCATGAAAATTTCCTTTTTTTTATTATTTCCCAAGCGCTGTTAAACATTGCAAAGAATTTTTAACACAGCTTTTCCAAATATCGCACACGTCTCCTGAGCAATCCCAGCCCATTCTTCTTTGGTGAATCTATCAAGCTCCTCCAGATTTGATGGTCTTGTGGTGTGGACTTTGCTCTTCAGTTCACATTGGACTGGGCGATATGGCCTCCCAAAAAAATCCCCAATTTTTTCATGCCACATTCAGTTCACAAGTCTATTCTAGTTGGTTTATATATACTGTATAAGTAGTGTTGGAAGAATAAAATTTTTAATTGCGATTAATCTTTTGGAATGTTGAATTAATCGTGATTAATAACACATCAATCGTGTGTTTTTCCATACAGATACAGTGTACCTTAAGTCAGTAATTTGTCATAAAGTTTGTCATACTGTTATAAACATGGGAGTGGACAAATATGCTTGCTGTCTTCACCTGCAGGTTTATTAAAGCTCTCAACATATCCAAAATGACAAAAACTATCCAGAACATTCTCCAGAAAATTCTCAAAAGTAGACTGCGTGTGCAAACAAAGGAATGCCAGGGCTCATTAACGTTACTGCAACACAACTCAGCATCCAACCAACCAGCAGCCACAAATGAAGCTTGCTCTTTCTCCCATAAGCAAAAATCCACAACTTTTAAGAAGATCAACACAAAACCATGGACCTCGTGTGTCACAAAAGACACAATTTCCCTTTTAGCAGAAAAACTGCAAACATAAACAAACAACTATCTCGCCTGTGATGACACCCCACCGTGCTGCAAAAATGGCGGGGGAGTGAATGGACATTACGAATACAGTTTGAGAATTTTTTTTAGACTGGTACTCACCAACAGTCGGACCCAAAGCTATGAGGATGAAAACGGGCAAATTTCTGTCCATGTCAGCTGCTGGAGGTCAGCTACAACCTAGCCTGTAGCTACTAACCAGCTAGCTAGTGTCCACAGGAGAAGACAACCCAACATCCAGGTGAAGTTTTGGGGGAGGCTGGAACAATTATCCAGGTGAGAGCTCCGACAGATAACGTTATAAACTTAAACATGACAGCACTTTGGGAATTTCCATGGCTGTAATCCAGCTTGTTTGACTTTGCAATGTCTGCATGGCACGCACAGTGTCTGTGGCCAGAGCGGCTTTGGTATGGAGAGCTGCTAGGCCAAAAAGTATTGCTTGCGCTTTCTGCCGTTAACTGCCGTTAACCAAGGTCACAAAATTTGTCACAGTTAAGGGGGACAAAGTGTTAACAGGCGATTAACGTGATTAACACCAACACCACTTATATACAGTATATATATATATATATACAGTATATATACTGTATATATATATATATAGTATACACACACACGGTGCATCTGGAAAGTATTCACAGCACTTCACTTTTTCCACATTTTGTTATGTTACAGCCAAAAGGGATTACATTCACTTTTTTCCTCAAAATTCTACACACAATACCCCATAATGACAATGTGAACAAAAGTTTTTTTTTGAAATTTTTGCAAATTTATTAAAAATAAAAAACTAAGAAATCACATGTACATAAGTATTCACAGCCTTTGCACAATACTTTGTTGATGCACCTTTGGCAGCAATTACAGCCTCAACTCTTTTTGAATATGATGCCACAAGCTTGGCACACCTATGTTTGGGCAGTTTTACCCATTCTTCTTTGCAGCACCTCTCAAGTTCCATCAGGCTGGATGGCAACTGTCGGTACACAGCCATTTTCAGATCTCTCCAGAGATGTTCAATTGGATTCAAGTCTGGGCTCTGGCTGGGCCACTCGAGGACATTCACAGAGTTGTCCTGAAGCCACTCCTTTGATATCTTGGCTGTGTGCTTAGGGTCGTTGTCCTGCTGAAAGATGAACCGTCGCCCCAGTCTGAGGTCAAGAGCGCTCTGGAGCAGGTTTTCATCCAGGATGTCTCTGTACATTGCTGCATTCAGCTTTCCCTCTATCCTGACTAGTCTCCCAGTTCCTGCTGCTGAAAAACATCCCCACAGCATGATGCTGCCACCACCACTGGTATGGTTATGATCGGTGCCTGGTTTCCTCCAAACATGACGCCTGGCATTCATGTCAAAGAGTTCAGTCTTTGTCTCATCAGACCAGAGAATTTTGTTTCTCATGGTCTGAGATTCGTTCGGGTGCCTTTTGGCAAACTCCAGGTGGGCTGCCATGTGCTTTTTTCAGTGGCTGCCGTCTGGCCTCTCTACCATACAGGCCTGATTGGTGGATTGCTGCAGAGAAAGTTGTCCTTCTGGAAGGTTCTCCTCTCTTCACAGAGCAACGCTGGAGCTCTGACAGAGTGACCATCGGGTTCTTGGTCACCTCTCCCCCTTCTCCCCCAGTCGCTCAGTTTAGATGGCCGGCCAGCTCTAGGAAGACTCCTGGTGGTTCCGAACTTCCATTTATGGATGATGGCAGCCACTGTGCTCATTGGGACCTTCAAAGCAGCAGAATTTTTTCTGTACCCTTTCCCAGATTTATGCCTCGAGACAACCCTGTCTCTGAGGTCTACAGACAATTCCTTTGACCTCATGCTTGGTTTGTGCTCTGACATGCACTGTCAACTGTGGAACCTTATATAGACAAGTGTGTGCCTTTCCAAATCATGCCCAATCAACTGAATTTACCACAGGTGGACTCCAATTAAGCTGCAGAAACATCTCAAGGATGATCAGTGGAAACATGATACACCTGAGCTCAATTTTGAGCTTCATGGTAAAGGCTGTGAATACTTATGTACATGTGATTTCTTAGTTTTTTGTTTTTAATAAATTTGAAAAATCTTTAAAAAAAAAAAAAAACTTTTTCACGTTGTCATTATGGGGTATTGTGTGCAGAATTTTGAGGAAAAAAATGAGATTAATCCATTTTGGAATAAGGTTGTAACATAACAAAATGTGGAAAAGATGAAGCGCCGTGAATACTTTCCGAATGTACTCTGTGTGTGTGTGTGTGTGTGTGTGTGTAGTAGTAGTAGTAGTAGTTGTTGTAGTAGTAGTAGCAATCCATGTAGCTCCAATCTAGAAAAATCACTCTTCACCTTAAAGAAATTGTTCCACCCAAAAGTCTGGTCAAGAATTGTTTCCTTCACCTAAGGACCACAGTTTGAAAACACATTCCATGGTAAAAGGGCCGATAAGGATCATATTTTGTGCCATAAGTCATAAATCCTGAAGCTTCCTCCCCAACCAGGCAGTTTTATGCTTAGAGTACTCTGTGAGATACCCCAGATCCCTTGACTGCATTCCACAAGTCGCTAGGAATTATCGACAGCTCAACATTGCCCCCTTCTGTCAACTCAGGGACATGTTGGATTTAATCAACATTGGAATTTTGGGTTTTATCTGCCGAAATAATCCTTTCTCCTCAAGACTTTATTTTTCCAGGAAATACTGCTCAGAACACTGTTGAAAATGACCGCCTCTGTGTTGGACAATGATGGGTTTGAAATGTTTCATTAATCATTGATTTTAAATGTGTTGCATGTTTGAAAATGCTTAAATGAACCTTATTCTAATGCATGTCAATTATAGAAGGACAAGTTTATAAAAGTGCATGCTCACTTAAAGTTAGTCATGAATCACTGAAGTTAGCTTAGATTTCATATTAAGTATATAATGAATTTCACAGTTAAAATGTGTATATGCCTTCTGAAACTTATGTCAGTCATCTGACTGATACCAGCCAATCACCAGGCCGTCTCTGATGGATGACGCCCCTTTCATTCTATTGGTTGGTTACAAAGGACTGCTTTCTTATTGGACCATAGCCCATTTGAATCTCCCACAATGGCCGATAATTGGTTCTTCCTGCTGCCAGTCATATTTTGTGATCCAAGGAGCGCGCTCTGTTAAATAGAGGAAATGCCCTAGCAGTTCAGTTAAGTTTTTGTTTCAGTTCAATCTTTGTTTTAGTCTTTATCGAGTTTTCTAAAGTTCTTAAAGTTGTCTTTTGTTAAGTCTTTTTCTGTTTTTCTGGCATCTGAGAAGAGATCATCCTTTCTTGTTGAGCTCAAACCTTCTTACTTGAAGTGAAACTCCAAAACGCCTCTTTCCCTCTCCTTACAAGCCGTGTTTATTCTGCTGAACTTTTTCTATTGATTTAACTTAATTCACCATTAAAGTGGACTGATAGTGATTTTTGGACTTTTTCCCTGCCTCACCCACGTACCCCGATGTCAGGAGAACTAGGATTTCATGGGTGGAACTGTTTACATCCATTTTCCCTCAGCCTGGGTGTTTTCTTATCGGCTGGTGGACATTCTAAATTTGCGGGCCAGGAAAGGATCTGTTGCCCAAGAAAGATGTCACACCTGTCCTGGGGCCAGCCGTTCATTCTACCGCCGGCTCCACTGTCCGGACACACGCTGCTAAGTCTGTGCCATCACCACTGTAGCTGAAAGGACTGCTGGCAGTCTTTCCTTCTTCGTGCCATCTGCTGGCATTCAAGATCACCGGTTGACTCTGAAGACACAGCTGTTCGTAAGCCAGACTTCTACTTCCTATCTGCTGGGCTAAATGTGATGTCTAATTATAATTGAATATGACCAATTTTTCATGTTAAAGTTAGTCCATAAGCTACGATAGGAGCGATAAGCTGAAGGAAAATTAATATTCCCTTTTCAATAACCTTTGTTCTTTTTGTAGAGTAACTCAGAATTTTCTTTTCCATATAATCAGCTTTTATCATTTTCCCATAGAATTGCGTCCAATTCTATGCATATTTTTGTTACAGCTATTCCATAGTCTCCCACTGCATTACAGTCACAAATTCAAAATCTGGTTTCTCTTGTTTCCACAAAGGTTTAACTACAGACTTTATACTCAGGAATCCATTACCAGTAAATATGATATTGGACACTTGTTGATCATTTCACCTGCTTACAAATCAATTGAATGTAATGTCATTTAACCTGAGTCTGATTATTAAAACTGTTAATGGTATAGAGACGTTTCTGCTTGATTTCTTTTGTGTGTGTGCTTTTCTTGGTCATGGCAGAAGAATTCACGAATATTGAGAAAGGTTAATGACAGGTTCAAGGATTATTTATTAATAAATTGTCCAAGTTGGACTGGTGCCCCAAAAATGAGTTTCATGATTCCTTCTGCCTTGACAAGAGTCCCAGCTCCAGACGCACAGAAGCATCCCCACAGCATAACACTCCCACCACCATGTTTCACTGTGGGAATGATGTTCTTTGAATTGCACACCTTTCCCTTCTTTCTCCAAACATCAGCAGTGTCTCCATGGCTGAAGAGCTCTAGTTTTACCTCATCTGACCAAAGCATGTGCTGCCAGTATAGATGTACTTTATTGATCCCAAAATGGGAAACTGCAGTATGGATAAACTTTTTCCAGGGTGTCCTTAGCATACTTCAGTCCAGCCTGAAGGTGTCACGTTTGCAGAAGTGGAGTTTGTCTTGGTCTGCAACCTCACAGTCCATTCCTGTGCAGGGTTCTAGTGACAGTCTTCTTTGAGACTACAATTCCCGACTTGGCTAAATCATCCATTAGTGTCTTGGCGGTTGTTCTGGGGTCTTCAGACACATCTCTCACTAGTTTTCTTTCCAGAGTCTTAGAAATCTTTCTCTTCCTACCTCTGTCAGGCTTGGTTCTGTACTGTGTGGCTCTCTTTGAATTTCTTGTTGATACTTCTCACTCCAGTTCTTGACACTTGGAAACGCTGTGATAACTTTGTATATCCATCTCCTGCTTTGTGAGCATCAACAATTCTTTTCTCAAGTCTAAACTGATTTTTTTTTTTTTTTTGCCATGATGCTTTCTCAAGCGACAGCCCAAACCCTTTGCTGAAGTTTTTATTCTGTGTGTAAATTGGAAGATCACCCTCAGTTTTAACTTGATTTTATGAGCTTTGGTCATTAAAAGCTTAAAGCACATCATTATACAGCATTAGTCATTTGTGCTGTGGCTCAATAAAAAGGTCAATTTTTCAGGGAACTCATAATTTTGACCCTGGTAGTTTTTGTGAAATAATTTTGTGTCTGTGTGCAGAGTAAAATAATGTCAAAGCATCCAAAATAAAACTAAGATGTTTGAAAAAGCTTAAAAATTCTTTGTGCCGTTTAACAGCACTTGGGAAATACTTACCTGAAGAATATTATGAGTGAGTTTGGTGAGCAATGAGGCAACTGTCTAGGAGGAGGAGTGATTTTTCTGAATCACATGCCCAGATCTTCTGACCTTTGAGCTTGACCACAACCTGGATGCAGACCCACCTAAGGATCACTGTGAGCGAGTTTGGTGAGCATCCCGCAAAATGTGGGTGGACAGACGGGACGGACGGAAAGGTCAACACATTAGTGCCTTTCAGCTTAGCCAGAATGAGCTTAAAAATGTATAAACTAGAAAATCTTAAGAGAAACACGCATGCTTTTAGCTACGTGATTCTAAAGCAGGATGTATGCATCTGTTATGTCAACACCATTGCCAACATACGTCGCTGACGTAGAGACTGGCAATTTTTTTCTTATGTGCTGGTCTGAATGCGTTGTTCCATTGCCAAAACGGTTTTAGACGATGTGCAGTGATTTGCGTTCTTCGTGTGTTTTTGTTTATTAAATGGCAACTGACAAAAACAGACTGTGATGGAGATGGAGCTAATAAATGGTAAAAAAGCAACTTTTCATACGACTGCTGCAACAGAGAAAAAAAAGAGAAGACGTTACGGTCCATCCAACCACCGTCATTTTACAATCTATATAATCACTGGGGTTAGGACGTAATGTTTCCCCTGCCATCATATTGGGGAGAAGGGGTGACTCCCCCCCAGAGTGACAAGTTAATTTTATTTAATTTTATTTTTCTATATAGCGCCAGATCACAACAGAAGTCATTCTAAGATGCATTCACTATAGAATGAGTCTTTACCTTGTCCTTTTATTAAACAAACTAAATATCCTTGCGTTATTTATCTTATTTACATGACAGCAGCTTATTTCTGTCTCTTTTCCTCTGCACTATGGTATCATGCAGCAGGGCGGAACTCCACTGCGCTGTAACGTGCGCTCGCACACTAGGGTGCAACCATCAACATCAACAACATCGATCAGAAAAATTTGTTGGCGCAGATTTTTATTGTCGACAAATCATTTAATTTTTAAGTTTATATGCATGCCGCGGAAATGTTCAGTTTAACTGTTCCAACGAAGAAGGAGAGGCGAGCATCATGGCAACACAGAAGAGAGAAAATCACGGAGCAGAAGAGGCCAAAACGTTCCAAAGTATGGGAGCATTTTACCAAAAATAAACAAATGAAACAAGTTAAATGCAAATTCTATAAAGCAGAGTTATCATCATATCAGCACTACAGCAATGCATCCATCCTCCTCCCCTTCCTCTGTCAGTCGGCTCGGCCGCCTCTCAGCGGGTCTCTGCTGTGCTCTGTCCCAGTGATGACTGAAGTTGGGCCACTTATAAATGCCACACTGGTAAGGTTAGCGAGTTTTAGCAAGTAAATTTAGCGCTTCTTATTTTGAATGAGCGATTGTCTCAGCTTTAGAAAACTCATTAAACTGCTAGCATGTGCTGCTTATGTTAGTTTATCTGTCAGACAAAAATCTCTCTTGGATGATGGTTGCTGACAACTGAGCCGTTTCAGTTCTGCTGGCTAACGTGTAAGTGCACTAAATTAGTGAATTACAGGAGTGGCTTACTCTCTTATCTTCCCTCTTTTTGTCATCATAATATCAGCCCTCATTCTGAACATTAGTGTATCTATCTATAAATGCAAGGATTCTCTGTGTATCTGTCTGTCTGTTCCTCGCATATCTCTCAAACCTGCACGGTGGCGCAGTGGTTTAGCACTGTGGCAGCACAGTTTTACCCTCGGCCGGGGGACCGCGGGGATCATGAGATTGTGGGTTCGATCCCAGCCCCCGACCAACAGTGAGCTGTGTGGAGTTTGCATGTTCTCCCCGTGTTGCGCGGGTTTACTCCGGGATTTCTCCGGTTTCCTCCCGCATACCAAAAAACATGTAGGTTTAGGGCGCTCGCGCATGCAGCGACCAGCAGCCGGTGGCTTGTCACCAGACTGCAAACCAAGTCTACCTACGGGTACAAATAAGTAACAAAAAAAAAAAAAAAAAAAAAACGTTTGTCAGACTGAACTCAAATTTGATACATGCTTTGCTGAAGTTATGAGAGTGTGCATCCCCAAATTTCAGCCTCCCCGGATATGTGGAAGTTTAGGAGGGGAAATCTTTACTGAATGTCCATAAGGGAACTATTAAATGAACACAGAAGTGGAAAAGATATAACAGCTGGGATTTGGGGGCTGAAAATTTGGATTTATGGCTAGAGTAGTAAGCACAATAACCCCTGTAAATTTCAGCTTTCCTGGATATGTGGAAGTTTAGGAGGGGAAATCTTTATTGAATGTCCTTTGGGGAGCTATTAAATGAACACAGAGTTGGAAAAGGTATAACCGCTGGGAGTTGGGGGCTGAAATTCACAGGGCAGGCTCTGGAGGCCGGTGGGATAAAATTACAAAAATTTGGGCCTGATCCGAGCTCTGGAACCAGGTCTTCCTTGGAACCGGATTTCCCCCCCCAAAAGGCTGTAAACCTAGGGGAAACACTGGGATGAGTCATAGAAATGTTCTGTAGCTGATAACTTCCTCAATATTCTTTTGAATGCAGATCATTTATCCGATTCGCTTTGGAAGTGGTGCCTTACTGAAGAAGCAAGAGCGGAGCAGAGACGAGACCCAGGAAATGTGAAGGAGGAGACAAGGTAGACCAATCACAGCTCTTGCGTTCTGCGTTGCAGATGTGCCCCTCTCCTTTTCAGAAGAGGTGCATGTCAGATGATGCAGAGGGCTATTGCATCACTCCTGCGTCGATGCTGTGGCCACTGCGTCATATTGACGTTGGTGCATAAATCCAGCTGAAGCGTATTACCTATGAGGTCAGCTGGGCCCACGCCCAGGTTCTCTCCACGGATGGTGACTTTGGTCCAGGCTGCGCCCTCCTTGGGCGAGATGCCCGTGACCAGAGGGGGCTGGCGGGCACGGGACATGGTGGTCTGAGGCAAACGGGAACACTGGATCAATCAGCACCTGGACATGGAAAAATACAGACAGAAATCCATGATAGGAATGTGACATAACTCTGCACAACGACATAATAGGCTAGGATAAATCAATAAAACAGACTGCATCAGAATATTAAACAGAAGTCTGAAAATCTGTTCAGTAGTTAAAGCCAGTTTTTTTAAGGACTGGAATTGGCCTGCGGTGGTGAGTACGTTTATAAGAACAAATTTTCAAGATATATTAGCGCCAATTAGAGGGCGGCTAAGTTGAATTATCATCAAAAATCCTGCAATTTTGATGAAATGATTATATTTAAATACAATTCAGTCCTATTTAACAAAACAGTCATATTGCTTTATCTCAGTGATAATGCTTTGGCTTAAAGCTTCTTTGGTGTGCAAGAAAATAATACTGATGCAGGATAAACATTGGTTAAAGGGTAAAATATTTAGTTGTGATAATTATTAGCACATACCACTTTCATCTTTATTTTTGAAGAAATAAAAAAAAGAAACTGGCCACTGTACAAATAAATATTGCACTTATCTTTATATCAACTAGGGCTCTCCTGAATATCAGTTGTGGATGTATAACAGAATAGACAGAATATCTGAATATTCTGTTCAGTCTTCCTACTCCCTCAGAGGACTGCATCAGCATTTTTTTTTTTTCCAGAGATGTGATTTGTCTAAGAAATTTGGAATGTTTTGTAAATTTAAGACTTTTTTCCCTCCATACAACTGCTACATTTTTCATATAAATATGCATGTTTTATTTTCCTATATTTACAGATTTCTCAAATTTAGTATTTTTCTCATAAATGTACAAATTTTGTCATGTAAATTTGAGTCTGTTCTTGCATATTTGCTAATTTGCTCATGTAAAATTGTGATTTTTTGCAAATTTTGTGACTTACCATCAAGTTACTACTTTTCTCTTGTCAATTTTTGAGATTGTGCTGTTAAATTTGGACACGGTTGGTATTAAGTATGGTAAAGGCAACCTTGTCACTAACCTTTATTAAAATCAAGCAGTTGCAGAAAAAAATCAAATATCTGAATACAAAATCTGAAATGCCAACATAACAGATAATCGAATATGTGGGTACATCCCTAATAAACTATCCATGTCAATACAAAATCAGACCAGGTAAACACGCAACATTCTATTGCTTAATAATCACTGACACTGCAACATTTATTTTACGTAACAGTAACTGTAACTGAATTTTCAAGTGCATATTTTAGAGTTTCACAAGTGACTCCGTAAAATATTATAAACATTCAGCCTGCTGGCTAGCATCTCATGTTATGTGGGTTCTCGGGTTCTTCAAACAGTGTATATGTCGCAGCAGTTATCTCTCCGATAGTAGGAAAAATAGAGAGGGGAGCCAAGAATGAAGGAGCAGGCAGAGAGCAAGGAGGAAGGGAAGAATGTAAACCTCACAGCACAGGATAAATAAACCTGGCCTCCCCAATCATTCCACATAAGCCCACACAATACTGTACAGATCGTGGTACCACAGAAGGAGCGCCCATACAAATCAGTTCATGTAGGGGCTGCACGGCGGAAGAGAGGGAAAGACTCCAAAATTTAAAAAAAGAGGGATTTCAGCAAGGCAGATGTTTACTAATAAATTACTGCCAGGTCTCAAAGACGCTGACCAATCTAGACTCTGAAGGAACTTGAATGAGTCTTAAGTCCCTTGCAACAAAGCCAAAACACATTCCCAACAATGCAAAAGTTCACATGGATCAGACCATTGGCAAGTTCATGCTTGCAATCCTTAGCATATTTATATGGTCACTGATGTGCAGTCATATAATAAAGTTTCATAATGAGAGGAATTTAAAGCTGACAGGCTGCATCATTTTAATAACTTCCCTGTTACGAGTTAGTTTTTGTAATATAACTGGATTTGTAAATAATAAATCAGAACAGCTATTTCTGTGTAGATAAAAAAAAAAAAATATCAGTTGATGTCCTAAAAGGCCAAGTCAGGAGAATATCAATTGGGTTCCCAGGTTTAAGAGAACACTGTCCCAACACAATGTGAAAATACCATAACATTTGCCAAAGGTAATGTGACTAAATAAGTATTTTAAAAAGTTGATTAAAATGAATTCAAAACAGCAAATATGGAACAGTCAAAACGAGTAAATAAGACATAAATTGTGTTGATGATGTGACAGTTATATTTACGTAGTCATTGTTTTAAGATAAAATATGTCAGGTTAGGTCAAGTTTATTTATAAAGCACGTTTTAAATATTATAGGATAAATATAATCATAGAGACAATGGATATAATCAGAAGAATAAATACTCATCTGTTGTAGGCCTATAGAAATTCCATAAAATATAATTTTACCTGGAATCCATGACAACTTTCCGTCACATAACATTAGACATTTAGTGAGGCTAAATAAAGTGGTACTTACATACTGTATTATAGGATTCTGAAATTGCAAAGAAATCTCAAGTAAATCAAGTAAATATTTGTTTGTCAGAGGGCCACACAATAATCACACAAAATGCTGCAATTTACTATAAATTTAAATTGCATAAATGTTATTCTGTAAAACAATACTGTACACATTTGAGTTTCTGTATCTTTATGCAACTTAATATTTAAGTTGAGGAATAAACATTTCAAAATGATCAGTTTAATCTGCATTTTTAAACAGACTCATGGAAACCATTTGTCTTGAAAAATTAAAATAGAAATAAATCAAAATCACATCTGAAGTCACAATATTTTGTGCCGTAATCACAATGGCACATTTTTCCCAAATTATGAATGCAGCCCTAGTCGACCACTCACAAAATTAAAAAAAAAAAAAAATGCATCTGTCATTTTGAGTGACTGTGTTATTTCATCATTACTGATAACCATGGAGATATATCTGGACGGATGCACATACACTTTTCTTCATGATACAATATCACAGTTTCTATGAGGTCAATTAAATACCTTTTTTGAATAAATGAATGAATGATTTTTATTTGAGCATGTTGTATCAGTACAAGAATCAATGTAAATTGATAAATAATGGATAAATAAATTAAATGAAATTCATAATGATAATACATAAACACAATCGTTATACACAACATGTTCAAAAGGAGTGGGAAGAAGCTTAAGCTTATTTAATCCCACCCCTTCTCCTCAAACAAACAAAACCATACTTCCCGTTAATACCTCATCCTATTTACAAATCCTTGTTTACCACTGCTACATCATATTACAATAATGTACACTTTTACACCATATTTAAACATGCATATAGCCTACACATAATTCACACTAAAAGCAGTGTGAACTTCCAGTCAAAACCCTTCATCCTCTTTATATCTTACAAAAATCTTTGTTTTGTACCGTTTTTTAAGAAAACTTAAAAAAAACCAAGTAACACACAACAGGAGGCATTTAGTACAAATGAATACTGCAGTTGTATACAAACTTATACTCAGAATCTGGAGAATGGTTACATCATTAAGGTCTGGGTATCGTCAGTGATCGGCAGAATCAATTAAATTCTCATTCACAAGGTCCTGATTTGATTTGATTGTTGATTCAATGTTGATTCAATTACAGAAACGATATGAACGCACTTCTTTTAGAGTTAGGAACCCTCCAACTTGGAAAATTTAATATATGAATGGATGAACATCAGAGTTCACCCAGAGACCTTCGAGAGCCTTTTGTAAATGTGCTGCACATGTGAAAAGACATTGAAATGATATGGGATCATTCAAGTAAAAATCATTTTCAATTAAATAATAAAAAAATTATATTTTAAGCCCACCCCTAGACTGTTTTTAAAATTAAACTTCCATAACCAAGTTTGGGACTTCAGTTACAAGAAAAAAAGTTATTGTAGGTAAAGAATGTTTTATTCTGCTTGTCTTAAAAATATGACAATACCTTTTGAGAGATTAAATCTTTTCATTCACAACTTACACTTAATATCTTGCTGAATAGTTGGCTCGTATGTTAAAAAAAAAAAAGAACAAAGCTGAGTTTGCAGCAAAAAGAAGGGTAAATTACACAGCAAAAACACAGAAGCACCGGTGCACTTACTGACCCAGAAACCTCACAACTGTGTGGTACAGGCCCCCCACCCCAACAGGCAAATTGCTCCGACATCCAAAAATTAACAGGATACCTCCAGCGGGATTTACCTCATGTAGCTGCTTCTTCCCTCTGCTTGTCAGAGGAAATGGAGGGGCTACGGCTGTGACATGCAGGAGATAAGAGGTTAACAGGCCTAAAACAAGAGTTTGGTATATCCTTCATCAATCCCACATGTTTAGAGTGGGAGCGGCGGGGGCCACAGGACAGGGCTCTTTATTTTGTGTAATTCTGATTCTGCTTCCAGGAGTGTTTCTATCCTAGCCCCACACTAATCTTGGAAATACACGTGCACAAACACGCAGATAGCAGGCCCGGCCAAACGCACCCACACATACACACACCGGGCAGAATGACAGCTCAGCTAGGTTGCGTGCGAGGGTCCTGAGCTGGAGTTGTGTGGTCTGTGTCTATGCGAATATGTAGAAGGATCTGCAAAGAGGTCTGGGCAGTGCATGTGTATAAGTGAGTGTGTGCGTATGCATGTGTATGTGTGTGTGTGGTCTGGGTGTGTGGTCTCTGGCGCGGGCCTGGGGAGAGCCTGCTGACGGCTGGGATGAGAAAAGAGCCGCTGTGTTTACTTTACTCTGGGGGCTGTGCATGGACACGGGAACACTGCCCAGATCCCACTCTATAACACCAGTGCGCACACGTACATATGATGCGCCAAAGCTGCACAGAATCAGAGAGGACCACGGCGCAAGTCTCGTGTCACAAGGCGTCACGACTACCCCGCAAACGAGGTCATCAAAGCCAGAACTTCATAAAGGTCTAGATCAAAATGGGAATTGTTTTCCCTTAACATAGGTCTTGGTTTCATTTTCATGCTTTCTAAAATGCCTTTAAACTTGAGTAGGCAGCGTTTTCCATGGGAAGGGTAAAGGGATGAGCCTCTAGGGGGCATTACAAGATCCTCTAAGGATTAAACCTCACTCGGACAGCATAGAACCACTCTTTTCTCATTCCCTAGACTATCTTCCAACCATGATGTAGCTGCTCCTAACCCTTCTCCCTGGTGTAAGGGCTAAAAAGCAGATTTGTTTTCCTTGGATGCTGACTAACAAACAGCAGGGTTGGCTAGGATCTCTATGGTAGCTGCGGTACTCTGGGGATTGGGATCCTCTTGCAATGCTGCTCAAGAGTGACCACCCTCCCCTTTGGCTCCACGCTGAAAAACGCAGACACAAAGGAAAAGACTTTTCATTAAATCTCTAAACAAATCATTATGCCATATGAAACCATTTCATTTGAACATTTCTCAGCACAGGAAAAAAATGCACTCAATGGTCTTAGTTAGATGGAAGCAATCTGTCTTTTTAATGTGAAAAGAAGGCAGTTAAAGAGCTAATTTAAAAGTAAATGTTTTTTGGTGCCAAGATTTTCAGCCAAAGGTTACTTTTCCTATAGAAGATTCAAGATTATCATTGTTTTTTTTCCTCTTTTTCCCCACTGTAAGCATGCATAGACACATACATGCAAAAGAGAACGACAGTACACAGTGCATCCGGAAAGCATTAACAGCGCTTCACTTTCTCCACATTTTATGTTACAGCCTTATTCCAAAATGGATTAAACTCATTTTTTCCTCAAAATTCTATGCACAATACCCCATAATGACAACATGAAAATTTTTTTTTTGAGATTTTTGCAAATTTATTAAAAAATAAAAACCTAAGAAATCACATATACGTAAGTATTCACAGCCTTTGCCATGAAGCTCAAAATTGAGCTCAGGTGCATCCTGTTTCCACTGATCATCCTTGAGATGTTTCTACAGCTTAACTGGAGTCCACCTAAATTCAGTTGATTGGACATGATTTGGAAAGGCACACACTCGTCTATACAAGGTCCCACAGTTGACAGTGCATGTCAGAGCACAAACCAAGCATGAAGTCAAAAGAATTGTCTGTAGACCTTCGAGACAGGGTTGTCTTGAGGCACAAATCTGGGGAAGGGTACAGAAAAAATTCTGCTGTTTTGAAGGTCCCAATGAGCACAGTGGCCTCCATCATCTGTAAATGGAAGAAGTTTGGAACCACCAGGAGTCTTCCTACAGCTGGCCGGCAATCTAAACTGAGTGATTGGGGGAGAAGGGCCTTAGTCAGGGAGGTGACCAAGAACCTGATGGCCACTCTGTCAGAGCTTCAGCGTGCCTCTGTAGATAGAGGAGAACCTTCCAGAAGGACAACCATCTCTGCAGCAATCCACCAATCAGGCCTGTATGGTAGAGTGGCCAGACGGAAGCCACTCCTTGGTAAAAGGCACATGGCAGCTGCCTGGAATTTGCCAAAAGGCACCCGAACGACTCTCAGACCATGAGAAACAAAATTCTCTGGTCTGATGAGACAAAGATTGAACTCTTTGGCGTGAATGCCAGTCATCATGTTTGAAGGAAATCAGGCATCGCTCATCACCAGGCCAATACCATCCCTACAGTGAAGCGTGGTGGCAGCATCATGCTGTGGGGATGTTGTTCAGCACCAGGAACTGGGAGACTAGTCAAGATAGAGGGAAAGATGAATGCTGCAATGTACAGAGACATCCTGGATGAAAACCTGCTCCAGAGCGCTCTTGACCTCAGACTGGGGCGATGGTTCATCTTTCAGCAGGACAACGACCCTAAGCACACAGCCAAGATATCAAACGAGTGGCTTCAGGACAGCTCTGCGAATGTCCTTGAGTGGCCCAGCCCAGACTTGAATCTAACTGAACATCTCTGGAGAGATCTGAAAATTGCTGTGCACCGATGCTTCCCATCCAACCTGATAGAGCTTGAGAGGTGCTACAAAGAGGAATGGGTAAAACTGCCCAAAGATAGGTGTGCCAAGCTTGTGGCATCATATTCAAAAAGACTTGAGGCTGTAATTGCTGCCAAAGGTGCATCAACACAATATTGAGCAAAGGCTGTAAAGTCTCACAATCGGTCCCAAAGTGATGTCATGTCAAAACATAGAGAATAGCAGTTGGACATTTTTATGGAGCTCAAGGAGGTTACAAAGTCATTTGCCAAAAAAGGGAAACAAAGGAGAAAAGTTAACTGCCATGGGTAACAGAAGATCGTAGGAAATTAATGATAAATAAAGATCAACTACAAAAAAAAATTGTTGAAGTCTGGTCTGGGTACAGACAGGCAAAGGAATAAAGTAATACAGGCAATGAAAAATGCCAAAGCACATTTTTTAGGAACATTATTAGCAGAGCAAAAGGAAATCGGAAAAATCATTCAATCAATGAATTAACTGGAAGGAAAAACAAGAAGGATTACAGAGTTAGAACTTAAAATTAACAACATACTTGTGTCAAATCCATCCTGACAACCAATCTTAATCATTACTTCATAAGCTCTGCCCAAGAAACATGCTGCCTCTTTACTGCCCATTATGATTGTTTTTCTGACCTCACAACTTCCTTAAGTAACTCAAAGCCTACTTTCAACAGTGAAGAAAAAACAGAAATTAAAGCAGCCAATTGTACTAATGCTTTAAATGTTTCTTAAGCTATAGATGAATATGGATAGGACTCTCTAGTGTGTCCAATCGCATATCTAGTAAATATATCAATTAAGAAATCAACTGTCCCATCAGCTTGGAAAGTAGCCACAGTCACTCCCATCCATAAATCTAGAGATCAGACAGACATGACTAACTACCGTCCAATCAGTATTCTTCCAGTTATCTCATAAACTGTAGAAAAATAGGTAAGAAAACTGCTAATTTATCACCTAAATGTCTGTAACTCTCCTCTACATCCCATGAAGTTTGCTTTCTGGGTACACTGTTCCACAGAAATAGCCATCAGTGCGTTTCTTGAAAAAAAAAAAAGTCAAAAGGTCTCTTGACAAAAGTTCTTGTGTTAGGCTGTCTTCCTAGACTTCAAGCAGGCTTTTGATACTGTCAACCACAAGGTCCTTCTTTCAAAATGAACTTTATTTAACTTCTCAAAACATTCATTGCTCTGATTCAAATCTTATTTTTTGAAAGAAAACAATGTGTCCATGTTGACAGAATCAAATTATGTCTAAAATGTTCAGTTTGCATGATGTTCATAAAACAACATACCAACATCACTGGCTCTCACGTTTTTTTCTGTTGTTCAACAGTTTAAATATCTTGGAGTCCTTTTACAGGGATGAGGATCCTCTGCGGATCTGCGGAATTCCTCGGATTTGATCATGTCTAGGGTCATTCTCGTGAATCGTCTAAATTCGAGGAGAAAATTTTAGGGGGGTGGGGGGTGAGGTCTGTTATGAGCGGCGAGTCGTATTTTCGATCGGCTGCTAAAATCCACCGCGCAGAACGCGCTACCCAGCGAGATCAGTAATGTAATGTAACAAGGCCACTGATTGGCTGATACTTATTGAAGCAACCAATCAGCGATTTTGTTATTCCTTTGTCATATCTAACACGCGGAGCGAAATGCAAATGGCGGACAGTTCAATCAACCGAGTTTTCCCGATTTCGTGAAAATGGTGAACCTAAAACTCACGAAAGACAACAAAGCAAGAATTTTAGAAATCGACAAAGGGATAAGGAACAAGTTTCGTTGGGAATGGCTCGAAAAAACTGTGTCAATGACTGTAAAGATCGGTAAAAATACCGAAGTTGTGGCTGAAAAAATGGCCGACTTCATAGCGAAATGCGAAGTACCAGGGAAAGCCCAGTGTGTTTATTGCAACGATTTCTTGAGTTATGGATCTCGTGGTTGTGTTGCCTTAGCTGAACACTGTTCAAAACAGAAACATCTCAAAATTGTGCCTACAAGAGATCGAACTACTTGCTCGTGCTGCATTCAAAACGATCGATGGACACGGTCAAATTCAGATGCCAGTCAATCAAAGTTCATCACAATTGGCCCCGATTACAGCAATTAGTGATCGGAAGACACATTCCGAGGTAAGATTTTTTTCTCGTTATAAGTAATGTACTTGAGAATTTTTGCGTAATGAATTTGTTATGAAATAGCATGTGTAAGTTGTGACGTCATGCCTGTTTTGAAACACTAATTGCATTTGAATGCTGATTATCGATTGTTAATAGATAAATGTTATTACCTCCGCCAAGGAGGTTATGTTTTCATCGGCGTTGGTTTGTCTGTCTGTGTTTGTTTGTTTGTTTGTTTGTTTGTTAGCAAGATAACTCAAAAAGTTATGGATGGATTTTCATGAAATTTTCAGAGATTGTCAGAAATGGGGTATCCTACAGATGATTAGATTTTGGTGGTGATCCGGATCACCATCTGGATCCAGGAATGTTTTAAAGGATTTTTTTTTTTTTTTTTTACCTCCTTGGCGGAGGTAAAAAAAAAAAAAAAAAAGAATCCTTTAAAAAATTCTTGCGAATGGCATTTTTTTCATGGTCAAGGAATCTATAAAGTTAGACAAAATAAATGTAGGATTATATTTATGATGTTAAACACTGTATGGGGGGAACTGTGGTGCTGGGCGGAGGGCTGCGCTCTCCGAGTGCTTTTCTAGTTACATATTTTCTCACAATTTGAAATGCAATCTAAGAATTTTGAATATAATTTATCATTTTTTTGTGTCCTAGGAGGAGTTACATAATGCATGTGTGGTTTTTTTTGTCATGGGTGGTGATGGGTTGCCTTTCCTAAGATATCTTTGCTTTTATTAGTAAACATAATTTCTTTATGGTCATTGCATAAAAATATTGAACATCTTTTAGGTTTTACTTACTTTCTTAGATTATCTTTCAAATATTAAAATATACTAATATGCAACTTTTTTATATTCCTAGCAACACTAACAAATGCACACATTAATAAATCAAAATGTTTGCAGAATGTCAGTATATTTTAATAAATGGGTGATGGACTTGGTGATGGAATTTTGTTAATATTTATAATTTATTTTACTTGGTTAAATTATATTGTCTGTTCTAGAACTATGTAAATGTAATTCTGTGTCAGTTCTAAACATATTAAATAGTAGTAAAATATAATTTAGTATTATTACATCAACATACCATTCAGATATCATAAATTTACACATGTGATGCAGCAGCAGATTAAAAAGGTAAACTATAAATGCATTTGTACTTACTTCTAACTTTAAATATAAGACCACATTTGAGCATTCTAAAACACCAGATTTCGTTAGCTTCTGGGGGGCGTTGTCCCACCGGACCCCCCACCAAGGCTCCGCCTTGGATCCGGCTTGGGGGCCTGCGTCCCCCAAGACCCCCGGCTTAGTTTTCCTCTTTTTTCCCCAAACCCCATTCTCATCCCTGCTTTTAGATCCAATGCTCCCCTTAAAAAAATCTTGTCAAAAAAAAGTAATATCATCTATCTATAATTTAAGAAATCTCTGTTTGTTTGTCTGTGTGTGTGTGTGTGTGTGTGTGTGTGTGTGTGTGTGTGTGTGTGTGTTCCGCGTGTATCTCCGAACATTCCGTCGGACTAGCTTCAGACCTGATACGTGCTGTGCTGAGGTTACTAGTGGTGTGCATGCCCCGAATTTCGGCCTCCCCGGATATGTGGAAGTTTAGGAGGGGAAATCTTTAATGAACGCCCATAGGGGCGCAATGGGCATTCATAGCTAAGACATGGCTATGACATCATAGGACTCATTATGACATCATCAAAGATCAAAGGCAGGCATCACTGAACGAGTGGTGACGTCAAAGATCAAAGGCAGGTTTCACCATGGTTACTGCTACCATGGTAACCATGTCAAAGATCAAAGGCAGCCATGCAGAAATACTTGCTTACACTTGCTTTCTATGGGCATGCAGAAATACTTGCATATACTTGGTTTCTACTGGCATGCACTGGTATGCACTACTTAAATTTAATTTGAATAACTTCAGACAAATTAGACCGTCCCTAACCAAAGAAGCTGATCAAATGTTCATGAACACATTGATTCTCTCACACATTCAGTATTGTTTCAAAAACAGGTTTCTCACAGGTCTAACTACAGTATAATTAAACCCACTAAATCTCTCTCTAAAAAAAACTTTCAAGTTTTTGGTAAAATACTCTTCAGTGTCTCCTCTGGCTTAAAGACCTTGGCGCGGTAGCAACATATTTTTCCCGGGGGGGGGGGGGAGTAAACATACTGGAATATGTTAATTTTATACTATTTATTTCTTTTTAAAATTTTACACAGTAACGCTGCATATGGAACTTACCATTTCAAGTATTGTACAACCGAGGCTTGAATACTGGGCCAGCTGGGGTCCCACCCAGACATCCTGTGTTTAGACTTTTTAGTGGTGTTATCCTTCTCTCCTTCCTCTGCCTGAACACTTCCCTCTCCTTGGCTCCTCTCTTCTGTCTCATCTTGCCCACTCTGAGCTCTGTCTAATTCAGGTTCTCTCTCTGTCTATGGTGGTATACAAACAGGTTAGAAAATATGAAGTGTCATGTTTTGTCCTGCAGGATTTTGTCATGGTTTACATAAATGACAAAAATATGTGTATTTTTTGTATTTTTATTCTAGTGTTTCTTTTTTCCATTGAGAGAGTAGGGAAGGGAAAGAAACATTCATAATAGTAATGTACTCAAGCATACTTAAATTATATGATCAGGTGTGTATAGTAACCAAAAATTCTACTCATGTAAAAGCAGTGCTTTGAAAATTAATAATTAAAAGTAGACAAACAAAAATTTCTACTTGAGTTAAGGGTACAAAAGCACCCACTTAAAAACTTGAGCAATGACTTCAGTCTTGAAGGTTTGAGGTTTTTCTCAAAAATTTATAACAATTTTCTTCTAGTTTTCTACTTTACTCTGTAAATCTAAAGTTGAAACCATGTTCCTCAAATTTGTAATTTCTTCTTGTAAAATTGACTTTTCTTGTACATTTGGAACTTTATTATAAATTTGTGGATTATTTTATGACTAATTTTTGTCTGTTTTTAAAATAAAATTACTGGGTTTTTTTTTAGATAAATCTGAAACAGACTGTGGTAGTTTTTTTTACTTTTTCTTTTAACAATTTACATTTTGACCATAACTTAACATAAGTTAAATAAGTTTAACATAAGTTAATTATAAGTTTAACGTAAGTTAATTATAACATAAGTTAAATTATAAGTTTAACATATGTTAAATTATTAATTTAACTTATGTTAAATTACTTTAACATAAGTTAAATTATTGTTCTGTTCTAACTTTGCAGTTGGAACAGAACAATAATTTAACTCATCACAAAGAAAAAATATTAATAAAATTCTATTTAATGAAATAAATTAATTTAAATGACCAAGGATGCTGTTATTTCTGTTATAACATTCCTTTATATTTATAGTTGGGTTTTTTTTAGAAACCTCCTCACCCCCCCTCCCCCCAGACAGCAGGAAAAACCTCCCTTATTTTGAAATCAAATGTTGGCAAGTTTACTTTGTCTGAAGGCTGCTAACAGATTAAAGTCATTGACTGGTGAAATACTGTATATCCTCAGCAATTCATCAGTCCCCCTTGTCTTTCCCTTCATATGAAGCCGGCTGCATATGAATTCTAACCACATCTCTTAGCTAAAAGACTCTTCCATTATTGCTCCCGTTTCCAGCCGGTTAAAACCATGATAAACTCTTCCAGTGCTTACATACCTCTAACGATTTTTTCTACATTTAAAGTACTAACAAACTCATGTTTCTGTCGGACAGTCACGCTTAGCGAGACACCGTTTGCTGACTGGAAAACTCGCGTGGGCATGGCACTTCTAAACTTCGCATGGATTACGGCCACTCACGTTGTTCGTGTGCGTGCTTGTGGAAAGTCATTGCTTCATATATTTTTCTTAATAAATTCATATCGCCTTGGCGAGGCGGTAAAATTTATGGCGTGGCGGGCCACCACCAAGAAATATTACCAGAGGAAACCCTCCTCTTAACACTGCAACATCCTCGTACACCACAACCTCTTTAGTTTTCAAAGTATTGCTACCTTCAAATTTGCTTGTTAGATATATAGTGGATATAAAAAGTCTACACACCCTTCTTCAAATGCCAGGGTATTGTGATGTAAAAAAATGAGACCAGGATAAATCATTTCAAAACTTTTTCCACCATTAACTTGACTTATAACCTGTACAACCCAATTGAAAAACAAACTGAAATCTTTTAAGGGGGAAAAAAACTTACAATAACCTGTTTGCATAAATATGCACACCCTGTTATAAGTGGGGATGTGGCTGTGTTCATACCCATGTTAAATGGGAGTCAGTACACACCTGCCACCATTTAAAGTGCTTCTGATGAACCCCAAATAAAGTTCAGCTGTTCTACTATGCTTTTCCTGACATTTTTTGTAGTCACATCTTACAGCACAAGCCATGGTCTGCAGAGAGCTTCCAAAGCATCAGAGGGATCTCATTGTTCAAAGGTATCAGTCAGGAGAAGGGTACAAAAGAATTTCCAAGGCATTAAATATACCATGGAACACAGTGAAGACAGTCATCATCAAGTGGAGAAAATATAGCACAACACTGACATTACCAAGAACTGGACATCCCTCCAAAATTGATGAAAAGACAAGAAGAAAACTGGTCAGGGAGGCTGCCAAGAGGCCGACAGCAACATTGAAGGAGCTGCAGGAATTTCTGGCAAGTACTGGCTGTTTAGTACATGTGACAACAATTTCCCATCTAGGGTGGCAAAGACAGAAGCCTTATCTTATGAAGAAAAACATCCCAGCCTGGCTACATTTTGCAAAAACACATTTGAAATCTCCCAAGTGCATGTAGGAAAATGTGTTATTGTCTGATGAAACCAAGGTTGAACTTTTTGGCCATAATTCCAAAAGGTATATTTGGTGCAAACACAACACTGCTCATCACCAAACGAACACCAAACCTACAGTGAAGCATGGTTGTGGCAGCATCATGCTTTGGGGCTGTTTTTCTTCAGCTGGAGCTGTGGCCTTAGTCAAGGTGGAGGGAATTATGAACAGTTCCAAATACCAGTCAGTGTTGGCACAAAACCTTCAGGCTTCTGCTAGAAAGCTGAAGATGAAGAGGAACTTCATCTTTCAGCACAACAATGACCCAAAGCACACATCCAAATCAACAAAAGAATGGCTTCACCAGAATAAGATTAAGGTTTTGGAATGGCCCAGGCAGAGTCCAGACCTGAATCCGATCAAGCATCTGTGGGGTGATCTGAAGAGGGCTGTGCACAGGAGATGCCCTCACAATCTGACAGATTTGGAGCAGTTTTGCAAAGAAGAGTGGGCAAATATTGCCACATCAAGATGTGTCATGCTGACAGACTCCTACCCAAAAAGACTGAGTGCTGTAATAAAAGCCAAAGGTGCTGCAACTAAGTATTTGTTTAAGGGTGTGTATTGTTTAGGGTGTGTAAGGGTTATTGTAAGTTTTTTCTTTTTTCTTTTTCCTCTTAAAAGATTTCAGTTTGTTTTTTCAATTGGGCTGTACAGGTTATAGGTCACATTAATGGTGGAAAAAGTTTTGAAATGATTTATCTTGGTCTCATTTTTTACATCACAAAAACCTGGCATTTGAACAGGGGTGTGTTGACTTTTTATATCCACTGTATAAGATCTTGAGTGGACTCGCTCCCGAACGTTTTTTTAAACAAAAATCCACCATCCATCAGCCACCCCAAGAGCTACTACAAGTGAAGTTTGAAATACCATTCTGACATACCATTTTTTTCACAAAATGTTCTACCAGTTAAGGGCAGTGACAGTGTCCTACTTTCAAACATTTAAAATTTTGGCTAAACTCCAATCAGACCTGCAATCATTTTTAATTGCAACACATTATAACACTTTACCAAACCATGTCCAACAACACGGACATTCTAGCACGTTAGCACAAGCACTTGGCACTCTGTCTTGCTACTCCAACATGACTCTCCTCATCCTTCCATCGTCCTCATCTCAACAGGATTCATTATGCTCCAGATTTGCATTGCTGTATTTCTCACTCCATCTGTCAGTCATCAACACTCCTCTCAACATTTTAATTGTACTGAATTGTACTGTTTTATATTGTTCTTTTTTTACTGTATTGTTATGCTGTGTTTATGTAATGTGCAGTGTACCATCAACCTGCCAAGGACAACAGATGTAAATTAGCCTTTGGCTATAATCTGGCATATTTACACAAAAATGTTCATCAGTATGCATTGTGCCTAAATAAATAAATAATATATATAATGAGCTACTGTCTCTGAACAGCAGAAATATTTTTTGTTTTGTTTTTACTGAGTATGCTGAAGGCAAACGCTGGCCTAGAATAAACTCCCATTGAAAAGGACTGCTTACTTATCAATTAATTGACAACTAATTTAATTTAGTTGACTAAATTCTTAACAAATTAATCAAAAGCCAATTAATCATCAACATCCCTACTCAAGATGCTCTGCATGACACCCAAGCAGCCTCAATTCCGGCTCCCATCACATTTTCTTCTCCACACTGACCAATGGGCAACCGCAGATCAAAAAAAGCAAAAGCTGCTTTGGCTACAGTACTACTCTAGCATCATCCATAACAGCTCTGGTAACTCCAAAAGAGTGTTTTCAAAAATAAGTTACCTCCTTAAACCTCAATCTTTTTCACATTTGAGCAATACAGAGGAACAATGCAATAAATTCACTACCGTACCAGCTTTGCTGACAAAATCAACACTATCCATTCTTCTTTTACGCCGTCTCACTCAGCACCAGAAATAATGTCTGAAAATATCACAGTCAGACCATAGATCACACTTTTTGATTTTTCTAATGTCACCCAAGGAGAGGTGGAGGATTTCATCCGACAGATGAGCTCTTTTACAAGTACCCTGCCTCACTGCTCATCTTCCTGGACCTCTCAGCTGCCTTTGATCATAAAACTCTACTCAACCGGCGACAACTATATACTGGACACTCTGGAACTGTCCTTCAATGGTTCTATTCTTATATCACAAGTAGGGTTGAGTATGTGGTCCTGGGGGAGGCTAAATCAAGGCCCCACTACGTCACCTGTGGGGTCCCACAGGGGTCTGTCCTTGGGCGAACCCTGTTCAATATTTACAGACGTGGACAAAATTGTTGGTACCCCTCTGTTAATGAAAGAAAAACCCACAATGGTCACAGAAATAACTTGAATCTGACAAAAGTGGTAATAAATGAAAATTCTATGAAAATTAACCAATGAAAATCACACAGTGCTTTTGAATTGTGGTTCAACAGAATTATTTAAAAAAAAAAAAAAACCTCATGAAACAGGCCTGGACAAAAATGATGGTACCCCTAGAAAAGATTGAAAATAATGTGACCATAGGGACATGTTCAACCAAGGTGTGTCCTCTAATTAACATCACAGGTGTCTACAAACTTGTAATCAGTCAGTTGGCCTATTTAAAGGGTGACAAGTAGTCACTGTGCTGTTTGTTGACATAGTGTGTACCACACTAAACATGGACCAGAGGAAGCAAAGGAGAGAGCTGTCTCAGGAGATTAGAAAGAAAATTATAGACAAGCATGTTAAAGGTAAAGGCTATAAGACCATCTCCAAGCAGCTTGATGTTCCTGTGACTACAGTTGCACATATTATTCAGAAATTTAAGATCCACGGGACTGTAGCCAACCTCCCTGGACGTGGCCGCAGGAGGAAACGGATAATACAAATGGTAACCTCTAAACACATTCATGGTGAATTCCAAGGTCAGGGTACATCAGTGTCAGATCGCGCCATCCGTCGTTGTTTGAGCCAAAATGGACTTCATGGGAGACGACCAAGGAGGACACCACTGTTGAAACCAAATCATAAAAAAACCAGACTGGAATTTGCCAAGCTGCATGTTGACAAGCCACAAAGCTTCTGGGAGAATGTCCTATGGACAGACGAGACAAAACTGGAACTTTTTGGCAAGGCACATCAGCTTGTTCACAGATGCAAAAATGAAGCATACTAAGAAAAGAACACTGTCCCTACTGTGAAACATGGAGGTGGTTCTGTTATGTTCTGGGGCTGCTTTGCTGCATATGGCACAGGGTTGTCTTGAATCTGTGCAGGGTACAATGAAATCTCAAGACTATCAAGGTATTCTAGAGAGTAATGTGCTGCCCAGTGTCAGACAGCTTGGTCTCAGTCGCAGGTCATGGGTCTTGCAACAGGATAATGACCCAAATCATACAGCTAAAAACACCCAAGAATGGCTAAGAGCCAAACATTGGACTATTCTAAAGTGGCCTTCTATGAGCCCTGATCTAAATCCTATTGAACATCTGTGGAAGGAGCTGAAACATGCCGTCTGAAGAAGGCACCCTTCAAACCTGAGACAACTGGAGCAGTTTGCTCATGAGGAGTGGGCCAAAATACCTGCTGAGAGGTGCAGAAGTCTCATTGACAGTTACAGAAATCGTTTGATTGCAGTGATTGCCTCAAAAGGTTGTGCAACAAAATATTAAGTTAAGGGTACCATCATTTTTGTCCAGGCCTGTTTCATGAGTTTGTTTTTTAAAATAATTCTGTTGAACCACAATTCAAAAGCACTGTCTGATTTTCATTGGTTAATTTTCATAGATTTTTTTTATTTATTACCACTTTTGTCAGATTCAAGTTATTTCTGTGACCATTGTGGGTTTTTCTTTCATAATCAGAGGGGTACCAACAATTTTGTCCACGTCTGCTCCCCTTGGGCCATATCAATCAATCAAACTTTATTTGTATAGCACTTTCAAAACATTAGATGCTGTGCACAGTGCTTTACGCAGATAAAAACAACAGACACATTTAGTTACATATTTTACATGATGGTGGTGCAGTGGTTAGCACTGCTGCCTTACAGCTAGAAGGTTCCTGGTTCGAATCCCCAGGCTGGCAGGGGTTGGAACCTTTCTGTGTGGAGTTTGCATGTTCTCCCTGTGCTGCGTGGGTTTACTCCGGGGGCTCCGGTTTCCTCCCACAATCCAAAGACATGCATGTTAGGTTAATTGGCTGTTGTAAATTGTCCCTAGATATCTGTTTCCTATAGGCCCTTAGAATAGAGGGTTAGTACTAGTGAAAGCGCTTTGAGTGGTCTTTGTGACTAGAAAAGCGCTATATAAGTGAAGGTTAGTTAGTTAGTTAGATATATCCCCACCCCTTCCAACCCTCCCATAAACAAACCCACAAACACAACACACACAGGCACATACATCACCCCCTACTTCTCTTTCACACATGTAAAAGAAACATTGCTCGGCACCGAGGCACCACGTGAAGGAGCAACCATCCTGTGGAGCCCCCCATGCCGGGACACCACACAGCCAGTAACCACAGAAGGTGCCACAGGGGCCGCCCCAACCACGACAGGCAGGGGCCCACACCACAGCTGTAGGCAGTGGTATAAAGCCCCCACCTACCCAAGCTAGAGCGACCCACGAGACCAATACCCCTGCAGATGGGCCACGCAGTATCCGGCATGAGGGGCCCCACTGAGGAAACACTGAAGTTAAAACACATAAATACAAAATAAAACTAACACACAGAGCAAAGAGAACTAAAGACCCATACTTAGAAATTGAGCTAAGAACACATCAGAATAAGAAAATCTAAAAGCAAATGGAGCTAAGAAGAATGTAAAAACATCCATCCATCTTCTACCGCTTAATCCTTTCGGGTCGCGGGGGGGGCTGGAGCCTATCCCAGCATCTTTGGGCGAGAGGCAGGGTACACCCTGGACAGATCGCCAGTCCATCGCAGGGCCAACACAGAGAGACAGACAACCATTCACTCTCGCATCCATACCTAAGGACAATTTAGAATCCCCAGTTTTTGATGCCAATTAACCTAACTTGCATGTTTTTGGCATGTGGGAGGAAACCGGAGTGCCCGGAGTAAACCCACGCAGACACGGGGAGAACATGCAAACTCCACACAGAAGGGTCACCGATGGTCTGGGGGTGGGATCGAACCCACGATGGTCAAGGGTGGAATCGATCCCATGACCTTCTTGCTGTGCTGCCACTGTGCTAACCACTGCGCCACCGTGCTGCCCATTTAATGCCAAGGTCCAGAGTGCATCCCCTGTTGTGAGTCGGCTGCATGACATGTTGAGTAAAATTCATGGACGTGAGCAGGTCATTAAAATCTTCTGACATATGGTCGCCCTGCTTATCAGTGTGTAGATTAAAATCACCAGAAATGAGAATAAAATTATATGAGGAGTGGACTATTAATAAAAACTCAGAGAACTCATTTATAAAAACAGGGCAGTATTTGGGTGGTCTGTAAACTGTGACGCATAAAATTGCGGGGCTGCTAAAGACAAAAGCGTGGCGCTCAAATGCGGTATACTGATCAGGTAAAATTTGCTTTACTGCAAGTGAGGAAGAAAAAATTGATGCAGTACCCCCACCCCTCCTGCCCTTTCTTATGGAAAAAACTGAACTAAAATTTGGTGGGGAGGCCTCAGTGAGAACCGCTGGTGCATCCGTGCCAAGCCACGTCTCTGTTAAAAATAAACAGTCAATCTTATTATCTAAAATCAGGCCACTGATGATAAAATTCTTGTTAGCAAGTGACCGTATATTTAAAAGAGCCATATTTAGGGTAGGTGGTGAGTTATTTATGGGTGGGTAATTTGTTTTCTGTCGATTATTGTTTGGAGCCTGATCCACAGAATGTAGGCAGCGTGGGCGTGAGTTCTTGTCAACTGTATGTTTTATGGATGGAGGTCTGTCCGTGACAAATGTCCTAATGGGGAAGGTGAGTAGTGAATGAATTTCCAGACCAGATGGTGGAGGCTGACAAAAACGGGACTGGTGCTGGATTGTCTTCCTGGGGGTCAGAGATGTGAGTGGATCCAAAGGGGAGGGGTCGTGGGATGTAAACAGTCAACTGCATGTTGTGGTTTGAATGATATCAGGCTTGCTGCTAAAAGCCGGCTACCTGATGCATTTAAATGCATGCCGTCAGATTTATAGACATTGTGGCGGCCCCAAAACAAGTTAAAATTGTCAATAAAATTAATGTTGCTGCTGCAGGAGGACTTGAGCCAAGTTGAGAGGGCAAGAATACAGCTAAAATGGTCTGATCCACAGCGCAGTGTGGGAATGGGGCCAGAAATAAAAACAGGCTTTCCACTGTTAGATAAAATATTAAAAAGTTTGAAGAAGTAATTTTTAGTGATTTCAGACTGTCTGCAGGTGGTGTCGTTGGTCCCTACGTGAATAATAATCCATGTGATGGAGGGAGGTTGTGACTGCAGCAGATCCAGGAGCTTTACTTAACAGGTCGGGGACAGTAGCTCCTGGGTAACAGTGAGTGATAAGAGTTAAAATACCTGATGTGCCTTATGATGGAGTCACCGACGATTATCGTGGTTGGAGGAAAAAGCGGGCGGGATGTTGGTGGTTGCAGGGTCCCTCGGTGAGAGTCAGTGCGGTGAGGTGGCGGTAGAGTGGGGGTCCCGTCGTTGGGGCAGGTAGGGCCCCTTACCTCACCAGCCGACGAGCAGGGCAGCAAAGCAGTGTCAGAACCAGAGCAGGGGTTCCCCGACTGCTCCGTGCAGTGTGGCCTCCCAGAGTGCCAGCGAACAGCCTCCTCAGGATCATACGTTGGGCACAGGACTCTCCAGAATGGGGCCGGAGCTGCTGTGGCTCAGCTGGGCCACGCCAGCCGCCCCACTGCTGTCAGTCCTCAGCAGAGGAAAGGCCACCGGGTCTTCCAACGGAGGGACAGGTGCAACGTTAGCGGGGGCTGTGCGTCGAGCGGAGCCCGGGCAAACTGGAACCGGTGAAGCTGGAGCATCGGTGGAAGGTGGATTATCAGCCATTGCCAGAGCCTCATAGCGGTTGGAGACGGGCAGAGGAGGGCTGGTGGTTGACGTGTCTGAGGCCCTTTTCCTGCCCCGGACCACCACCTCAGACCAGGCCATCTGATTTGGCGTTGAGCAGGAGGAGGGCTGTGGACAGGCGGAGGGTTCCCAGGCGACTGTGTCTCAGAGGGCTGAGTCACTCAAGGCCATTTTTTTGGACTCCTGGGCCACTAAAAGACTCATCGTCTGTGACAGCAGAGGATGATGTAAGGTGAAGTTGAAGAGGAGCGTGTTTTTCTGCTGTAGTTCATCAGTGAATCGTCTGATATCCTCCTCCAGGTCAGCAATTTTCTTTTGTGCTTTCTGCAGGAGAATTTTATCATCTCCAGGCACCGTCATGTCCATTTTTGACTAAAAACAAACGGTCCAGCTGTTGGGAGCTGTATGATCAATACAGCCGATCAATAAAGTTCTAGCTCCAGTTTAAAAAGTTAATATCACTAGACAGAAAGTTAATATCAATAAAAGAGATAAAAAAATTAAAACGGAGTAGGTAAAATAAATAAAAAGAGATAAAATAACCAGTACGTGCAGTGACCAAGGTTTCAAACAGACGCCGACACATGCGCAGATGAATGCGAATATCATCTGCAAGTATGGAATCTCTTTCCACTGCTATGCTGGTGATATGCAACTCCACCTCATGATAGACCCTACCTCCTCTGCAGCCACACCACCAGCACTAACAGTCTGCCTGGAGGAGATGAAGGTGTGGATAAGAGAGAATTTTCTTTAGCTAAACAGCAACAAAACTGAGGCTATACTCGGTGGCACTCCACACCAGCTCCAATCCTTCCGTCACCAGCATCTCATTTGCTAGTCAGATCATTCCACTTTCTTCCTCTATTACTAATCTCGGAGTCTGATTTGACCCGAATTTAACATTTGAACATCACATCAACAACTGTGTAAAATTGCTTTCTTTCATTTGAAAAGCACTGCCAAACTTTGCTCCTTCCTCTCCCTGCCTGATGCTGAGAAGCTGGTCCACGCCTTCATCTCCTTCACTGTAATGTGCTCCTCACTGGGATTCCTCCTCATGGGAAGCCTCCAGAGGCCCCAGTACATCCAGAATAGTGCTACCAGGATCTTGAAGAGAAGGCAAAAAAAAAAAAAATGACCACATCACCCCAGTTTTCCACTCTCTTCACTGGTTCCCCGTCAGTGTGAAGACTGAATACAAACTTTGTCTACTCACACACTAGTGCATACATGACACTGCACCTGATTATTTAAAAGAGCTCCTTCAATATCAGAAACACACTAGAGGCCTCTACTCCACAAATAGTTACCGACTACTCTCCCCCTCTCCCCCCAGGACTAAGCTTTGCACAATGGGAGACAGAGCTTTCCAGGCAGCAGCTCCATGGCTGTGGACTGCCTTGCCCCTGACTACCTGAGAGCGCCACAGACTGTGATCTTTTAAGAAAGTTTTGAAAACTGTTTTCTAAAGCATATCAATAGCCATTTATGTGGTTTATGTGATTTTAGGCCTGTTTTTTTTTTAATTATTTTTATAATGTTCTTTTAACTGTTTTTATTATGTAGCACTTTGAGATTTATTTCTTTCAAATGTAAAGTGGGATATACGGTGGTGTGAAAAAGTGTTTGCCCCCTTCCTGATTTTTCATTTTTGTATGTTTGTCACACTGAAATGTTTCAGATTATCAAACAAATTTAAATATGAGACAAAGATAACACAAGCAAACACAAAATGCAGTTTTGAAATGAATGTTCTTATTCCATCCATTCATCTTCTTCCGCTTAATCCTTTTCGGGTCATGGGGGTGCTGGAGCGTATCCCAGCATCTTTGGGCGAGAGGCAGAGTACACCCTGGACAGATCGTCAGCCCATCCCAGAGCCAACACAGAGAGACAGACAACCATTCACTCTTCACAGTCATACCTAAGGACAATTTAGAATCCCCAGTTTGATGCCAATTAACCTAACTTGAATGTTTGCATGTTGCATGTGGGAGGAAACCGGAGGAATCCCGGAGTAAACCAACACAGACACAGGAAGAACATGCAAACTCCACACAGATCACTGTTGGTCGGGGGCTGGGATCGAACCCACGATCCCCTGGCCAAGAGTGAGTTGCCGTGCTGCCGCAGTGCTAACCACTCTGCCACCGCGCTGCCACCCTTAGCAGCAACAACTGCTATCAAGCGTTTGCGATAACTGGCAATGAGTCTTTTACAGTGCTGTGGAGGAATTTTGGCACACTCATCTTTGCAGAACTGTTGTAATTAAGCCACATTTGAGGGTTTTCGAGTATGAATCGCTTTTTTAAGGTCATGCCACAGTATCTCAATCGGATTTAGGTCAGGACTTTGACTAGGCCACTCCAAAGTCTTCATTTTGTTTGTCTTAAGCCATTCAGAGGTGGACTTGCTGGTGTGTTTTGGATCATTGTCCTGCTGCAGAAGCCAAGTGCGCTTCAGCTTGAGGTCACAAACAGATGGCTGGACATTCTCCTTCAGGAATATTTGGTACACAGCAGAATTCATGGTTCCATTTACCACAGCAAGTCTTCCAGGTCCTGAAGCAGCAAAACAGCCCCAGACCATCACACTACCACCACCATATTTTACTCTTGGTATGATGTTCCTTTTCTGAAATGCTGTGTTACTTTTATGCCGGATGTAATGGGACACACGCCACCCAAAAAGTTTAACTTTTGTCTCGTCAGTCCACAGACTATTCTCCCAAAAGTCTTGGGGATCATCAAAATGTTTTCTGGCAAAACTGAAATGAGCCTTTAGGTTATTTTTGCTCAACAGTGGTTTTTGTCTTGGAACTCTGCCATGCAAGCCATTTTTGCCCAGTCTCTTTCTTATGGTGGAGTCATGAACACTGACCTTAACTGAGGCAAGTGAGGCCTGCAGTTCTCTGGATGTTGTTGTGGGGTGTTTTGTGACCTCTTGGATGAGTCATCGCTGTGCTCTTGGGGTAATTTTGTTCGCCCGGCCACTCCTGGGAAGGTTCACCACTGTTCCATGTTTTCACCATTTGTGGATAATGGCTCTCACTGTGGTTCGCTGGAGTCCCAAAGCTTTAGAAATGGCTTTATAACTTTTTCCAGACTGATAGATCTCAATTACTTTGTTTCTCATTTGTTCCTGAATTTCTTTGGATCGCTGCATGACGTCTAGCTTTTGAGCATCTTTTGGTCTACTTCACTTTGTCAGGCAGGTCCTATTTAAGTGATTTCTTGATTGAGAACAGGTGTGGCAGTAATCAGGCCTGGGTGTGGCTAGAGAAATTGAACTCAGCTTTCCAAAGATGTGACAAACCACAGTTAATTTATGTTTTAATGGGGCTGGGGGGGAATCACTTTTTCACACAGGGCCATGTAGGTTTGGATTTTTTTTTACCCTTAATAATAAACATCTTCATTTAAAACTGCATTTTGTGTTTACTTGTGTTCTCTCTGTCTAATACTTAAATTTGTTTGATGATCTGAAACATTTAAGTGTGACAAGCATACAAAAAAATGAGAAATCAGGAATGGGCAAACACTTTTTCACACCACTGTAAATAAACTGCATTATTATAATTATTATTACTATTTGAACTATGAACTACAAACTTAATTTCAGCCTGGATTTTCTCAAGTGTGAGTGGGGTGTTTGTGATCCTGATGATTAACTGAGTTTAATTGGTCTGCTGCATAATAAATTGGCTGTGGCTGCAGCGGTACTGTCCAAACTCACTACGGTGGGACACAGAGACCAGAGTGTAGCGGGGTCCTGCATGGACCCTGTTAATGTACTGACTGACATGAAAGCTTCTGCCATTAACTGTATGATGCCTAAATTAATCTTAATATACTGCTTCATGGAAATGATAACGGCTTTTTTAAAGAGAAGTAGCAGCTCACTTTCCAAGATTCTGTGTGTGGAAACCTGTGCTCCACCCTCCCATTAGACACACAAGCTGAGAGCGGAGCTGCACCGACTGTCTCACTCAGTACAGTTTTGTCCGTTTGTCTCAGAAGCAATGAAACATGTAAATTATGAAATCACAGGGCACTAAAATTATTTGCGAAGATACCATGTATCGCACTGTTGAGCTACCCACCGTCACCGCATTGGAAATTCCTCCACCATGACAGCCTTAATATGGACAAACTTTTGGTTTGGGGAATCAATGTACAGTAACACACATGTTCTTGTAAATAAGGCGTTCATGCCTACAATCATTTCTGTGACAAGTGACTAACATATGGCAGTGATTATCCTGGACAGTGTGTGATGAGTTTCGTGGGCACAAAGGCACCCATTTACAGTCATGTAAAAAAAATTAGGCCACCCCATTAAATATTCAGTTCTTTATTAAGAAATGTTCACATATCTATGTCTAACCTTCTTTTTGTTTTTATTTGCATTTTTTTAACATTTATTTTAGCCATTTTAAATGGGAATGAAAGTGGGGGTGTCCTAAAAAAAAGATGGGGGTGTCCTAATTTATTCCTCACTGTTTATTTAGAATTACATTTTACAGAAAACTTGAAAGTCTTTAATTCATTTTTAATTGTTTAGCTGTAGTACATGAATCTCCCAGAATTTTTAACAATGATATTAAATATCCCAGCCCCCGACCAACAGTGATCTGTGGGACTTCCGGTTATGGCTGCCACGTAGGACGGATGTGTCTCACTCTGCTCTGCTCCTGGAGAAAAAAAATCGGCAAATAACTCTCTCATTTGGGACAGAACGTATCCCAGCGTCTGGGCGAGGATATGTCGGCGAAGCCTAAGGCTGGAAAACCAGGTAAAGGAAAAAGCGAGCCGCCGAAACAGTCCAAATTAACGGACTTTCAGGTTTGTGACGCAGCAAATAAAACTCCATATATGGCGGAGGAGGCTGGCAACGGTGCGATGTCTGCGGGGAGAGGCGCAGATGCGCTGATGGCTGCCATGAGTTCAATGAGAGCGGACTTTTCCTCTAGATTTGATGGGATTATGACAGCGTTGGAAGGAATAAGAAAGGAATTGGGTGACTGTGTAGAACGAACGGCGCAGATGGAGCTCCGTCTCGCTAGTGCTGAAGATGACGTCACCCGTCTTCAATTAAAGGTGCGCACTTTGGAAAAAAAAAATAAATCTCTGGAAAATAATATTTTGGATTTGGAATCTCGGTCGAGACAGAATAACTTGAGGCTGGTGGGTCTTCCAGAGGAATCAGAAGGTCGGGACGTATGTTCCTTTCTGGAAAAGTGGATTCCGGAGGTGCTGGGCAGCGAGGAGTTGCAATCAGCAGTGGTTCTGGAAAATGCACATCGTATTGGCCCACGGAGAGATAAGGGACCGCCGAGGACCTTAATTATGAAGTTTCTTAGCAACAGAGACAGGATGAAGATCTTCAACGCTGCACGAGCTAAAGGAGAGATTAAACACCAGGACCAGCAGGTGCGGTTCTACCCAGATTTGGCCACAGGAATCCAACAATTGAGGAAGCAGTTTGATCCCATACGTAAGGAGCTGCGCAACCTTGGGATTCGTCATGGTGTAATCTATCCTGCGAGACTGCTGACCACGTATGAGGGCAGAACCCACATCTTCAAGACCCCAGAGGAGGCGCAGGAGTTCATCAAGAAGATCAAAGAAGAAGAAGAGACTGGTGGGAGCTAAGCATGAACAAAATATAAGGTAGAATAATTAAGCATTTGCACAGGCATCTGACTGACTTGAAGTAAATAGTAAGTTTACAAAATATAGATTGTATTATATATTAAAAAAACAAACAAAAACAAAACAAACAAAAAAAAACTATGATGTACAAAGTTGTTAAAAATTTTGGAGTTAAGTTGGAAAACTACAGAGGAGAGTTAATGTTACGTCATTAAAAGCAGTAGAGTTAGGGTGATTGGGAGGATGAAGAAGGAGTGGCTTAGGCTGTTCCCCGTGGGTGTGGAGCGGTCGATGGCTATATCGGGAGACGGAATTTTTCTTTTGATTTTGGGGGGTTTCCCACAAGTGTGGGAAGGGGAAATTTGTTTGTGTGTAGTTTGTAGGATGAATGTTCAACCACTCATGTTTTTGCTTCTCTGTATGAGCATGTTTACACTGCAAGGTAATCCCAAACTCTCTATTGATCATAAACCAAAGTGTTAATCTTAATTTAACTTCATGGAATTGCAGAGGTCTACAAAATTTAAAAAAAACTTAAACAAGTTACGAATAAAATAAAAGACATGGGTTCAAAAATTGTGTTTTTACAAGAAACTCATTTAATAGAGGAGGATATACACTCACCGGCCACTTTATTAGGTACACCTGTCCAACTGCTCGTTAACACTTAATTTCTAATCAGCCAATCACATGGCGGCAACTCAGTGCATTTAGGCATGTAGACATGGTCAAGACAATCTCCTGCAGTTCAAACCGAGCATCAGTATGGGGAAGAAAGGTGATTTGAGTGACTTTGAACGTGGCATGGTTGTTGGTGCCAGAAGGGCTGGTCTGAGTATTTCAGAAACTGCTGATCTACTGGGATTTTCACGCACAACCATCTCTAGGGTTTACAGAGAATGGTCCGAAAAAGAAAAAATATCCAGTGAGCGGCAGTTCTGTGGGCGGAAATGCCTTGTTGATGCCAGAGGTCAGAGGACAATGGCCAGACTGGTTCGAGCTGATAGAAAGGCAACAGTGACTCAAATAACCACCCGTTACAACCAAGGTAGGCAGAAGAGCATCTCTGAACGCACAGTACGTCGAACTTTGAGGCAGATGGGCTACAGCAGCAGAAGACCACGCCGGGTGCCACTCCTTTCAGCTAAGAACAGGAAACTGAGGCTACAATTTGCACAAGCTCATCGAAATTGGACAATAGAAGATTGGAAAAACGTTGCCTGGTCTGATGAGTCTCGATTTCTGCTGCGACATTCGGATGGTAGGGTCAGAATTTGGCGTCAACAACATGAAAGCATGGATCCATCCTGCCTTGTATCAATGGTTCAGGCTGGTGGTGGTGGCGTAATGGTGTGGGGAATATTTTCTTGGCACTCTTTGGGCCCCTTGGTACCAATTGAGCCTCGTTGCAACGCTACAGCCTACCTGAGTATTGTTGCTGACCATGTCCATCCCTTTATGACCACAATGTACCCAACTTCTGATGGCTACTTTCAGCAGGATAATGCGCCATGTCATAAAGCTGGAATCATCTCAGACTGGTTTCTTGAACATGACAATGAGTTCACTGTACTCAAATGGCCTCCACAGTCACCAGATCTCAATCCAATACAGCATCTTTGGGATGTGGTGGAACGGGAGATTCGCATCATGGATGTGCAGCCGACAAATCTGCGCCAACTGTGTGATGCCATCATGTCAATATGGACCAAACTCTCTGAGGAATGCTTCCAGCACCTTGTTGAATCTATGCCACGAAGAATTGAGGCAGTTCTGAAGGCAAAAGGGGGTCCAACCCGTTACTAGCATGGTGTACCTAATAAAGTGGCCAGTGAGTGTAAAAAGAATTAGGAGTAGATGGCAAGGAAGTGTCTTCACCTCATCATTCTCATCCCGGGCCAGGGGAGTTATGACTCTCATACATAAATCAGTTCCTTTTCAAGTGAAAAATGTAATTGGAGACAAATTTGGAAGATATGTAATCATTCAAGGTTCTTTGCTATTAGAAAATATAAATCTTGTGAACTTATATGGTCCCAATATAGATGATCAGAAGTTCTTTGCTAATTTATTTCTTATCTTATCATCACTTACAGGGCAACATATAATAGCAGGGGATTTTAATTGTACATTGAATCCAGGTATAGATAGATCAACAGGACTGGATTGCACGCACATTGGATGTAGGATGACTATTAATCATTTTATGAAAGAATTGAGATTGTTAGATATATGGAGAGAAATGAAACCACAAGTTAAAGCCTATTCTTGTTATTCCAGTACCTACAAGACATTCTCACGTATTGATTATTTTTTGATTTCCACAGAATTAAGGTCCAAGATTCAAAACTGCTTTTATGATAACATCGTGATCTCTGATCATGCACCCTGTTGTCTAATATATGTAGATAAAAAACTGACAAAGGAATCAGGTAGATGGCAATTTCAGCATAAATGGCTTCAGGATGAGGAATTTGTCAAGTATATAGAAAAACAGATAGACGAGTTCTTTGACATCAATACTACACAAACATCAGCATGTGTAAAGTGGGAGGCTTTCAAAGCTTTTATTAGGGGACATATTATTAGTTATACAGGATCAAAATCTAAGAAGACTCGAGAGGAGAGAGCTAAATTGGAACATAAAATAAAAAGTCTTCAGGAAAAAGTGTATGCAGGAAGTGACCCAAGGTTGGAGAATGAATTACTGATTTTGAGAGCTGAATACGACAAAAAATCAGCAAATAGAGCTGCCTCGAGTCTTCTAAGATTGAAACAATCTTTTTATGAACAAGGTGAAAAATCAGGAAAATTATTAGCATGGCAGATTAAACAATTAGAAATTAAAACACCAATTACCAGTATTATAAGTAACAGACAGGTAGTTATAGATCCTTTAGAAATTAACAGAGCCTTTAGAGATTACTATGAAAAATTATATGATACCAAAAACGAATCTGATTTAACAAAACTAAATGGGTTTTTGAACGAACTATCTATACCGTGTATTCCAAATGAAAACAGGGAGATATTGGAGTCTAAAATTAGTCAAGAAGAAGTTGGGCTAGCCATTGATAATATGAAATCAGGAAAAAGTGCAGGACCAGATGGTCTTCCAGTTGACCTTTATAAAAAAATTAAGAATAAATTAATAAAACCTTTTTTGGAAATGGTTTTAGAAGCATTTCAAAATAATAATTTACCATCATATATAAATAATGCCTTAATTATACTGCTGCCAAAACCAGGTAAGCCCTCTAATAAATGTGAAAATATGAGACCAATAAGCCTATTAAACGCCGACCTGAAGATAATCTGTAAAATTTTAGCAAGACGAATACAAGAAATTTTACCAAATATTATTAATCGAGATCAGAATGGCTTTATAAAGGGTAGACAAGGCTTCCATAATGTAAGAAGACTATTTAATATTATTTATTTTAATAAAGAAGCACCGGATACAGCTCTCCTATCACTGGACGCCGAAAAGGCCTTTGATAGAGTTGAATGGCCCTTTCTTTTTGAAGTCCTACAAAGGTTTGGACTTGGAAATAATTTCATAAAATGGGTTCAAATAATATACAATAATGCTACAGCAGAAATCCTAACAAATAACAATATTTCAAAACCAATAAAAATCAATAGAGGATGTCGACAAGGCTGTCCACTTTCACCTTTACTGTTTACTATGGCAATTGAACCTTTAGCGATAGCGATACGTTTACATTCACAAATATATGGAATTAAAGTTGGACCAACAGAACATAAAATCTCCCTGTACGCCGATGACATAATTTTGTTTATGTCGAATCTAAAAAAATCAATTCCAACCTTGTTGAATTTAATAAAGAATTTTGGGGAAATATCAGGATATAAAATAAATACAACTAAATCTTCAATATTAATGCTAAATGAGACCCAGAGAAATTACCCAGCCCCTGAGGTAAATCAATTCAATGTTGTAAATCAGTTTAAATATTTAGGAATCCAAATTGTGCCTAAGCTAGAATCAGTCGCCAGTGTCAACTATGAAGCCTTAATGTCAGATATCAATGAGTTAACTCAGAGATGGATGTCACTACCAATGTCGATGATCGGGAGAATCAATATACTTAAAAGTAATATTTTACCTAAAATACTTTATTTATTTCAATACATTCCCTTATCACCACCTTTAGATCTATTCTCAAGAATAAAAAAAAAGTTAGTGGAATTTATATGGAACAACAGGAGGGCTAGATTACGTCTGTCTTTATTATATTTACCATTTGATCGTGGAGGTCTGAAATGTCCAAATTTTATGTTGTATTATTGGTCGGCACAACTGAGGTCTATGACATATTATTTTTCATCAAATGATCTCCCTCACTGGACTGAAATGGAATCATACAATTTACCTTTACCTCTTCCCATATTCATATACTCAGATTCGGCAAAAAAATTACAAAAACAAGTTAAAAATCCATTTGTAAAGCATATGATCAAAATATGGTGTGAAGCTAAAAACTATTTAAAAGAACCACAGTTATTGTCACAATTTAGTCCAATATGGGGTAATCAATATTTTAAACCAGGGAGAGCGGACGCTGTATTTAAAGTATGGAATTTAAAAGGGATACAAAAGATTCAGGATTTATATTTGCCATGTGCAGATAACATAATGTCTTTTGAAGAGCTGAGGATCAAATTTAATCTCAATAGAACACATTTTTTAAAATATCTTCAACTTAGAAACTTTATTCGATCAAATCAAAATAAAGCTCTCACTCGACCTATTTACTCATCCTTGGAAAAAATGATGATGAAAGATAGTAAAAGAAAGGGTATTATTTCAGAGTTTTATAACTCATTGACACTATCTTCAAGTGAAAATTCACTGAAAAGATTAAACTACTGGAAAGAAGATCTGCAAACTGAAATTTCAGAGGAACAATGGGAATTGGCTTGTACAGAAGCTCAAACCAAATCAATAAATGTACGCCTTAAATTGATACATTTCAAATGGTTAATGCGGATGTATGTTACACCGGAGGAGTTAAATAGATATAACAAAAATATACCAGATACATGCACAAAATGCATGGAAAGTAAAGGAACCCTATTTCATTGTTTATGGGAATGTAGATTAATAAGAATGTTTTGGGAAGAGGTGAGGGTAACAATTGAAAAAATAATCTCAAAACAAATCATATTGAATCCTAAACTGTTTTTGTTGGGTCTGTACCCAGAAAAGCATAATTTTAATAAAAGTGAAAGAACATTCATAGACCTCAGTTTGCTTAATGCCAAAAAATGTATTGCACTATTATGGAAAAAGACTCATAGACCAGATGTGACTCAGTGGTTAACACAGATGTTAACAAACCTTCCATTAGAAAGAATAACATATATACTGAAATCAAAGGAAATTGTGTTTGACAATATATGGAGACCTTTTATTGATTATGTAAAAAATTTAAACATAACTCTTGAAGAAGAAGGTGAATGATGTGTGTGGACCTTGTAAATTCCAAACTGGTGAACATAATATGTATACTTATGTATTGGTTTGTCTAGACTAAACAGAGGAGCATTGTTGAAGACTTAATTTTGTTGGTGGTTGTTGGTGTTTTTAGTGCATTTTTTTTTTTTGTAGTACTTTAGTGTTAGTGTTTGATTGTTTGTATCATGTTTGTTAAAAAAAAAAAAAAAGGTTCAATAAAGATATTGTGGAAAAAAAACAGTGATCTGTGTGGAGTTTGTATGTTCTCCCTGTGTCTGCGTGGGTTTAAACCGGGATTTCTCCGGTTTCCTCCCACATGCCAAAAACATGCAAGTTACATTAACTGGCATCAACTGGGGATTCTAAATTGTCTTTAGGTATGGATGTGAGAGTGAATGGTTGTCTGTCTCTCTGTGTTGGCCCTGCGATGGACTGGTGATCTGTCCAGGGTGTACCCTGCCTCTTGCCCAAAGATGCTGGGATAGGCTCCAGCACCCCCGCGACCTGAAAAGGATTAAGCGGAAGAAGATGGATGGATGATATTAAATATCCATATGTCCAAATATGTTACAAAATACACAGGCTTATACAGGGTGTCCCAATTTTTTTCACGACTGTAGGTGGCTCATCACCCTCAACCCCCCCCCCACCATCATCCAGAGAATCCCTCTCCCCCACCCCAACACACACACACACACACACACACACACACCTCTGTACTCCCCAGCATCACACAAATACCAGATTTCATCAAAAATCTCTCCAACCCTTGTGAATGCACACAGTTGGGCAAATATCACCCAGCTTGAGATGATTGGCCTGATCACAGGGAACGGACTGTTCTTTGAACAATTGCTTTCAGTGTTCCCTCACATGCCAGGCGAACACGTGGCAGTTTTGTGAGAGCTAAGTAGCTGATGGCAAAAATTGCCCATAATGAGTGTCACCAATATAATATTTCAAATAAGTGGATCATACTGACATGAACTGTGCAAGGTCTGTGTGTATTGCTGACCCGTCACATCCACAATGAGTCAGCATCTCCTCTATGAGCAGCCGGTCCCAGCCCTCACCCAGACTGTTCCGTGCCACAGAGGGAGGGCAGAGTGATCAGATCAGTTCTTTATCCAACTACTGTGACATCTCCCCGCAGAGTGTGTTATCATAAAGGCTATCTGTTTGTTTGTCAGTCTCAAGTGCTTCACAGAGTTATGCCTAATGAAGTCAAGTCCCCAGTTTCCCATATAAAAATCCTCCACCAATAAACACAAATGTGAAGTATACGCCTACGAATGCTGAAGATGTTTTCGGAGGATTAAGAGGCTGGAGACAGGCAGCTTTCCCCAATGGCAGGGCGGAATTGAGCAGCTGAACCTTCATAAGCTGGTCTGAAACACTGCTGCCCCTGCGGCCTAATTTAAAAAAAAAAAAAGAAACACACACCATCATCAGCGTGAGAAACCATCACAGTCATGTTCTATTATGAATTATATAACGGCATAATTGTTTCTGAAAGTTAAAAATTTGTAATGGCCTGTAAATTTACACACACACACACACACACACACACACACACACACACACACACGGGGCGGGGGCTAAAATGTTCATAGTGGTTAAATTTGACCAAATGTGGTTTATTTTTCAACATAGTCTCCCCTTCAGTCCACACATTTCTTCCCTTCAGTCCACACACTTCTTCCATCGCAGTTGCAGTGCTTGCATCCCTGCAGTTGAAAAATAAACCACATTTGGTCAAATTTGACCACAATGAAATTTTCACACACACACCCCCCCAGTGTGTGTGTGAGCAGATCCATGCACACACAGAGTGGTGTAAAAAAGTGTTTGCCCCCTTCCTGAATTCTCATTTTTTTGTATGTTTGTCACACTTAAGTGTTTCAGATCATCAGACAAATTTAAATATCAGACAAAGATAACACAAGTAAACACAAAATGTAGTTTTTAAATGAAGGTGTTTATTATTAAGGGGGGGGAAAAATCCAAACCTACATGGCCCTGTGTGAAAAAGTGATTGTCCCCTAAACCTAATAACTGCTTGGGCCACCCTTAGCGGCAATAACTGCAACCAAGCGTTTCTGATAACTGGCAATGAGTCTTTTACAGTGCTGTGGAGGAATTTTGGCCCACTCATCTTTGCAGAATTGTTGTAATTAAGCTACACTGGAGAGTTTTTAAGAATGAACCGCCTTTTTAAGATCATGCCACAGTATATCAATCGGATTCAGGTCAGGACTTTGACTAGGCCACTCCAAAGTCTCCATTTTGTTTGTCTTAAGCCATTCAGAGGTGGACTTGCTGGTGTGTTTTGGATCATTGTCCTGTTGCAGAACCCAAGTGAGCTTCAGCTTGAGGTCACAAACAGATGGCTGGACATTCTCCTTCAGGATTTTTTGGTAGACAGCAGAATTCATGGTTCCATTTACCACAGCAAGTCTTTCAGGTCCTGAAGCAGCAAAATAGCTCCTGACCATCACACTACCACCACCATATTTTACTGCTGGTATGATGTTCCTTTTCCGAAATGCTGTGTTACTTTTATGGCGGATGTAATGGGACACACACCTTCTAAAAAGTTTAACTTTTGTTTCGTCAGTCCACAGACTATTTTCCCAAAAGTCTTGCAGATCATCAAGATGTTTTCTGGCAAAACTGAGATAAGCCTTTAGGTTCTTTTTGCTCAGCAGTGGTTTTCGTCTTGGAACTCTGCTATGCAAGCCATTTTTGCCCAGTCTCTTTCTTATGGTGGAGTCATAAACACTGACCTTAACTGAGGCAAATGAGGCCTGCAGTTCTTTGGATGTTGTTGTGGGATCTTTTGTGACCTCTTGGATGAGTCGTCGCTGCACTCTTGGGGTAATTTTGGTTGCCCGGCCACTCCTGGGAAGGTTCACCTCTGTTCCATGTTTTCACCATTTGTGGATAATGGCTCTCACTGTGGTTCGCTGGAGTCCCAAAGCTCTAGAAATGGCTTTATTGTGGGGAGCGTAAAATAAGGAGACTGAATTTATTTCTCAATTCAGGTTTATTGAAGATTTCACATCCCCAGCATTCTCTCAAGACAAGAAGAGAGTGAGCTCCCAATAAACCCCCACATTTATACATGTAACATCAGAGGCAAAATCACACATTGCTGCCAAACCCCCCATTGGCAATAATTCTCCCCCCGAGTCCCTTCGTCATCTATCTGACCCCAGGAGGTCAGGAAGCCTTCTCACAGTCTTACCACGGCACCTCCGCCTCCTGCCGATATCCTCAGGAGGTCCAGACGTATTGTTCCATCCCAGACGTGAGGTCAAACCACACATGCATTACTAACTAACTAACTAACTAACTAACTAACTAACCTGCACTTATATAGCGCTTTTCTAGTCACAAAGACCACTCAAAGCGCTTTCATTAATACTAACCCTCTATTCTAAGGGCCTATAGGAAACAGATATCTAGGGACAATTTAGAACAGCCAATTAACCTAACATGCATGTCTTTGGCATGTGGGAGGAAACCGGAGAAATCCCGGAGTAAACCCACGCAACACGGGGAGAACATGCAAACTCCACACAGATCACTGTTGGTCGGGGGCTGGGATCGAACCCACGATCCCACGATCCCCACAATCCCCCGGCCAAGGGTAAACTGTGCTGCCGCAGTGCTAACCACTGCGCCACCGTTGTGCTTATACATATGCAGTCAAAATATGTGAGCCACATTTATAACCTTTTCCAGACTAATAGATCTCAATTACTTTGTTCTTCATTTGTTCCTGAATTTCTTTGAATTGCAGCATGTTGTCTAGCTTTTGAGGATCTTTTGGTCTACTTCACTTTGTCAGGCAGGTCCTATTTAAGTGATTTCTTGATTGAGAACAGGTGGGCAGTAATCAGACCTGGGTGTGGCTAGAGAAATTGAACTCAGCTTTCCAAAGATGTGATAAACCACAGTTTATTTATGTTTTAACTGGGGGGGGGGACTTTTACCCTTGATAAAAACACCATTTAAAAACTGCATTTTGTGTTTGCTTGTGTTATCTTTGTCAAATATTAAAATCTGTTTGATGATCTCAAACATTTAAGAGAGAGAGAGAGAGTGTGTGTGTGTGTGTGTGTGTGTGTGTGTGTGTGTGTGTGTGTGTGTGTGTGCGTGTGTGTGTGTGTGTGTGTTTCCCCCCAAACTAGCATCTCCTGGGACTTTTTGGCTCTCGTCACACTGCTTCGGGTGGTTGAATAAAATCTAGCTTAAGCAACTGAAATGGAATGAAAATAAAACTCCGGACACTTTCGACGTCAACACCACTCCAAGGTGAGTAGTGTAGTGTGACCTTGAGTTCCAATTTATTAAAATCATTCTTTGCTGAAGAAAAATTGTTTCAACTCAAAACTCTGGCTTTTGAGAATGCTTCTCTCACCAAAGAACCAGAGCTGGAACCCTATCCATCGGCCATAAAGTGGAAGTTAATCCCTTTCTCCAAGACTCTTTGGCAAAGGAATGTTCTAACTGACAATTTTAAGATCGACATAGTCCAGACATGTGGAGAGGCCAAGACTTTCCAGTATACAACCAGCAAGTTTCACAGTGCCATCTGGTGGATGAATCAGGAATATTTAACTTTTTCCTTTGCAGTGGAATTTATGCCATTTTGGACAAATGAACTAATTCATATTCTTTCTCTTAAGACAGTACCTGCTCCTGAAGAACGAGGATTGAACTCTGGGACGGAAAATGTGGTTTCAAATGCTTTTATTGATATGATTTTGTGGCATGTTTTATTCCATTTTGACTTTCTGATAGGACTTTGCACAGTAAACTAATTCCTTCTTCAGTGCATCAGAGAAGACCTCGCCCAGCCTGCTGGAGACCAGCCATTGTGATCCTGGGAGTTAGGCCATAAGTGGTAAGGAGCCTGTTTGCCAGTCTCCCCACAGACCCGCTGGTTCAGTGAAACAGAATCCAGTGGACACACCTGCTACCCGCTGGGATGCAATGATTCTGCTTGGCTGACAGTCTGTTGTTATTTAATTTACACTTAATTCTTCAGAATATTCCTGGTATAAGTTCTTTGACCCTAATTTTATGCAAACACCCATCAGAATCTCAAAATGCATGTTGTCTTTCATTAATTTACGTTTTCAGAGTAAAACAAATTTTCTCAGTTTTTATAGTTAATTATCATTTTCTTCATAAAATTGCATCCACTTTTCTTAACCAATGCTATTTTATGGTTTTCCAATTTCCAGTATACTGACAAATTAAACTGTGCTTCATTTGGTTCCACAACTGCTTGATACATAGATGACTTAGTAACAGTCTATGACACACTTTGAATTCTCTGTTTTAAAGTTATCCACATATGTTAACCTATTCTGACATTTCTTATTAACTCATTGAAAGACATATGGGAGTTATTGTTTGATTTCATGTCCATCTTCTTGATCATCAGAGACAAGAACTCACACAAGGGTTTATTTTGAAACTGATTCATAATTGGTAAAATTAAAGAATTGTTAATAAAATTGTCCATTAACTGGACTGGTGCCCTAACGAGGAATTGAGTGTAATGAAAGTAAATCTTCATTCCTACTCACATTCATATTTACATTAATACGTGTACAAACATTAAATTACCTATAAAAACCCTTAATTCCACTACAGCAGTGTCGTTGACGTGTTGTACGTCCGGGGAAAAATGCAGGCAGATTATCTGCATTGCTGCACAGTTTTTTTTTTTTTTTTTACATGGCAACAGTCTGAAACTGCATTAAAAATTAAAATATTTCAACACAACTCGATGCAGATGCTCCGACCACAGGGCGGTAGCTTCCCATGCCATATTTGCTTTGCTGTTTCGATGGTGAAGCGTAACTTCCGTCAGCAGTGTAATCGTGTGATATCATCACACAGTGACATTCATTTTTACACCAGTATCAAAATTTGTATCAGTACTATCGTGAACGATACAATATGGAACACCCCTATTTTATAGTGACAAAAGAGTGAGACGAATGAAAATGTCAGTAGTAAGGCAATGGTATAAATTGTGTGAGAAATAGGACAGTAATAAATTCAACATGATGAAATCAGCAAAGAATGAGATCGCTGGCATTGAAGAAGAACATTTTCATTTTGTTTTTATTCATTGACAAAAAGTGTAACTATATTTTGTCAGAATTTTAGCTCCATGAATCACTTTATATCTAGTTAATGTCTCATTTTCGTCAGAGAAAATATGTTGTTGGTGAAGACTACAGTTGTGAAATAATTAGGACAACCCATTAAATATTCAGTTCTTTATTAAGAAATGTTCACATATTGATGTCTAATCTTGTTTTTATTTATCTCTGGAAAAGAAGGTGATTTAATTGCAAGTAAATAATAATTAACCTTGTTTTACTCATTAAACAAAAGCTATCAACAAAAATGTATATTCTAATTGAGGAAAAAGTTAGGACACCCTACCACCTAATAGCTAATGTTACCCCCTTTTGCTGGAAAAAACTTCAGTGAGACATTTCTGGTAGCCATCTACCAGTCTCTGACATCGGTCTGAGGAAAGTTTACCCCACTCCTCAATGCAGAATTCTTTCACCTGTGAGATGTTTGAGGGGTTTCTTGCATGTACAGCTCGTTTCAATGCACCCCACGGCATCTTAATGGGATTAAGATCTGGGCTTTGACTTGGCCATTGCAGGACTTTCCATTTCTTAGTTTTTAGCCAGTCTTTGGTGGATTTACTGGTACAGTGAGGTAAAAAAGTATTTAGTCAGCCACCAATTGTGCAAGTTCTCCCACTTAAAAGATGAGAGAGGTCTCCAATTTTCATCATAGGTATGCCTCAACTACGAGAGACAAAATAAGAAAAAAAAATCCAGAAAATCACATTGAAGGATTTTTTTTTTCCACAATATCTTTATTGAACCTTTTTTTTTTTTTTAACAAACATGATACAAACAATCAAACACTAACGCTAAAGTACTACAAAAAAAAAAAAAATGCACTAAAAACACCAACAACCACCAACAAAATCAAGTCTTCAACAATGCTCCTCTGTTTAGTCTAGACAATCCAATACATAAGTATACATATTATGTTCACCAGTTTGGAATTTACAAGGTCCACACACATCATTCACCTTCTTCTTCAAGAGTTATGTTTAAATTTTTTACATAATCAATAAAAGGTCTCCATATATTCTCAAACACAATTTCCTTTGATTTCAGTATATATGTTATTCTTTCTAATGGAAGGTTTGTTAACATCTGTCTTAACCACTGAGTCACATCTGGTCTATGAGTCTTTTTCCATAATAGTGCAATACATTTTTTGGCATTAAGCAAACTGAGGTCTATGAATGTTCTTTCACTTTTATTAAAATTATGCTTTTCTGGGTACAGACCCAACAAAAACAGTTTAGGATTCAGTATGATTTGTTTTGAGATTATTTTTTCAATTGTTACCCTCACCTCTTCCCAAAACATTCTTATTAATCTACATTCCCATAAACAATGAAATAGGGTTCCTTTACTTTCCATGCATTTTGTGCATGTATCTGGTATATTTTTGTTATATCTATTTAACTCCTCCGGTGTAACATACATCCGCATTAACCATTTGAAATGTATCAATTTAAGGCGTGCATTTATTGATTTGGTTTGAGCTTCTGTACAAGCCAATTCCCATTGTTCCTCCGAAATTTCAATTTGCAGATCTTCTTTCCAGTAGTTTAATCTTTTCAGTGAATTTTCACTTGAAGATAGTGTCAATGAGTTATAAAACTCTGAAATAATACCCTTTCTTTTACTATCTTTCATCATCATTTTTTCCAAGGATGAATAAATAGGTCGAGTGAGAGCTTTATTTTGATTTGATCGAATAAAGTTTCTAAGTTGAAGATATTTAAAAAAAATGTGTTCTATTGAGATTAAATTTGATCCTCAGCTCTTCAAAAGACATTATGTTGTCTGCACATGGCAAATATAAATCCTGAATCTTTTGTATCCCTTTTAAATTCCATACTTTAAATACAGCGTCCGCTCTCCCTGGTTTAAAATATTGATTACCCCATATTGGACTAAATTGTGACAATAACTGTGGTTCTTTTAAATAGTTTTTAGCTTCACACCATATTTTGATCATATGCTTTACAAATGGATTTTTAACTTGTTTTTGTAATTTTTTTGCCGAATCTGAGTATATGAATATGGGAAGAGGTAAAGGTAAATTGTATGATTCCATTTCAGTCCAGTGAGGGAGATCATTTGATGAAAAATAATATGTCATAGACCTCAGTTGTGCCGACCAATAATACAACATAAAATTTGGACATTTCAGACCTCCACGATCAAATGGTAAATATAATAAAGACAGACGTAATCTAGCCCTCCTGTTGTTCCATATAAATTCCACTAACTTTTTTTTTATTCTTGAGAATAGATCTAAAGGTGGTGATAAGGGAATGTATTGAAATAAATAAAGTATTTTAGGTAAAATATTACTTTTAAGTATATTGATTCTCCCGATCATCGACATTGGTAGTGACATCCATCTCTGAGTTAACTCATTGATATCTGACATTAAGGCTTCATAGTTGACGCTGGCGACTGATTCTAGCTTAGGCATAATTTGGATTCCTAAATATTTAAACTGATTTACAACATTGAATTGATTTGCCTCAGGGGCTGGGTAATTTCTCTGGGTCTCATTTAGCATTAATATTGAAGATTTAGTTTTATTTATTTTATATCCTGATATTTCCCCAAAATTCTTTATTAAATTCAACAAGGTTGGAATTGATTTTTTTAGATTCGACATAAACAAAATTATATCATCGGCGTACAGGGAGATTTTATGTTCTGTTGGTCCAACTTTAATTCCATATATTTGTGAATGTAAACGTATCGCTATCGCTAAAGGTTCAATTGCCATAGTAAACAGTAAAGGTGAAAGTGGATAGCCTTGTCGACATCCTCTATTGATTTTTATTGGTTTTGAAATATTGTTATTTGTTAGGATTTCTGCTGTAGCATTATTGTATATTATTTGAACCCATTTTATGAAATTATTTCCAAGTCCAAACCTTTGTAGTACTTCAAAAAGAAAGGGCCATTCAACTCTATCAAAGGCCTTTTCGGCGTCCAATGATAGGAGAGCTGTATCCGGTGCTTCTTTATTAAAATAAATAATATTAAATAGTCTTCTTACATTATGGAAGCCTTGTCTACCCTTTATAAAGCCATTCTGATCTCGATTAATAATATTTGGTAAAATTTCTTGTATTCGTCTTGCTAAAATTTTACAGATTATCTTAAGGTCGGCGTTTAATAGGCTTATTGGTCTCATATTTTCACATTTATTAGAGGGCTTACCTGGTTTTGGCAGCAGTATAATTAAGGCATTATTTATGTATGATGGTAAATTATTATTTTGAAATGCTTCTAAAACCATTTCCAAAAAAGGTTTTATTAATTTATTCTTAAATTTTTTATAAAGGTCAACTGGAAGACCATCTGGTCCTGCACTTTTTCCTGATTTCATATTATCAATGGCTAGCCCAACTTCTTCTTGACTAATTTTAGACTCCAATATCTCCCTGTTTTCATTTGGTATACACGGTATAGATAGTTCGTTCAAAAACCCATTTAGTTTTGTTAAATCAGGTTCATTTTTGGTATCATATAATTTTTCATAGTAATCTCTAAAGGCTCTATTAATTTCTAAAGGATCTATAACTACCTGTCCATTACTTATAATACTGGTAATTGGTGTTTTAATTTCCAATTGTTTAATCTGCCATGCTAATAATTTTCCTGATTTTTCACCTTGTTCATAAAAAGATTGTTTCAATCTTAGAAGACTCGAGGCAGCTCTATTCGCTGATTTTTTGTCGTATTCAGCTCTCAAAATCAGTAATTCATTCTCCAACCTTGGGTCACTTCCTGCATACACTTTTTCCTGAAGACTTTTTATTTTATGTTCCAATTTAGCTCTCTCCTCTCGAGTCTTCTTAGATTTTGATCCTGTATAACTAATAATATGTCCCCTAATAAAAGCTTTGAAAGCCTCCCACTTTACACATGCTGATGTTTGTGTAGTATTGATGTCAAAGAACTCGTCTATCTGTTTTTCTATATACTTGACAAATTCCTCATCCTGAAGCCATTTATGCTGAAATTGCCATCTACCTGATTCCTTTGTCAATTTTTTATCTACATATATTAGACAACAGGGTGCATGATCAGAGATCACAATGTTATCATAAAAGCAGTTTTGAATCTTGGACCTTAATTCTGTGGAAATCAAAAAATAATCAATACGTGAGAATGTCTTGTAGGTACTGGAATAACAAGAATAGGCTTTAACTTGTGGTTTCATTTCTCTCCATATATCTAACAATCTCAATTCTTTCATAAAATGATTAATAGTCATCCTACATCCAATGTGCGTACAATCCAGTCCTGTTGATCTATCCACACCTGGATTCAATGTACAATTAAAATCCCCTGCTATTATATGTTGCCCTGTAAGTGATGATAAGATGAGAAATAAATTAGCAAAGAACTTCTGATCATCTATATTGGGACCATATAAGTTCACAAGATTTATATTTTCTAATAGCAAAGAACCTTGAATGATTACATATCTTCCAAATTTGTCTCCAATTACATTTTTCACTTGAAAAGGAACTGATTTATGTATGAGAGTCATAACTCCCCTGGCTCGGGATGAAAATGAAGAGGTGAATACACTTCCCTGCCATCTACTCCTAATTCTTTTAACATCCTCCTCTATCAGATGAGTTTCTTGTAAAAACACAATTCTTGAACCCATGTCCTTTATTTTATTCATAACTTGTTTAAGTTTTTTTAAATTTTGTAGACCTCTGCAATTCCATGAAGTTAAATTAAGATTAACACTTTGGTCCATGATCAATAGAGAGTTTGGGATTACCTTGCAGTGTAAACATGCTCATACAGAGAAGCAAAAACATGAGTGGTTGAACATTCATCCTACAAACTACACACAAACAAATTTCCCCTTCCCACACTTGTGGCAAACCCCCCAAAATCAAAAGAAAAATTCTGTCTCCCGATATAGCCATCGACCGTTCCACACCCACGGGGAACAGCCTAAGCCACTCCTTCTTCATCCTCCCAATCACCCTAACTCTACTGCTTTTTAATGACGTAACATTAACTCTCCTCTGTAGTTTTCCAACTTAACTCGCCCAAATGCTGGGATACGTTCTGTCCCAATTGAGAGAGTTATTTGCCGATTTTTTTTTTTTCCAGGAGCAGAGCAGAGCGAGACACGTCCGTCCTACGTGGCAGCCATAACCGGAAGTTGGTTGTCTACTTTTAATAATTAATTTAATAAGACAACACTGTTTTTACATGAGTAGAATTTCTGGCTATTATACCCACCTCTGATCATAATTTAATATAATTAATTTAATTTAACTCATAATTAATTTCATTTAACTCTTGCATAATTTAAGTATGCATAAGTAAATTACTATTATGAAAGTTTTTTCCCTTCCCTTTCTTACTCTTTCAATGGAAAAAAGGAAACAAGAATGAAAATACAAAAAAATACACATTTGTCATTTATGTAAACCATGACAAAAAAATCCTGCAGGACAAAACATGACACTTGGTATTTCCTAACCTGTTTGGTATACCACCATAGACAGAGAGAGAAGCTGAATTAGACAGGGCTCAGAGAGGGCAAAATGGTTATGGTCACACTGCAGGTCTTAATGCTCAATTCCAATTTTTTGCCAAGATCCGATTTTTTTGTGTGGGCGTTAACATTATAATTTAAATGCGACCCCATCAGACTTGAGTATGAACGGTCCCCAGCTATGAAGTGACCAGCATGCACAGAAGAAAATGTAACGTCAGACACAGCGTTGTGTTTACGGAAGTAAATATGAGCCCAGAATGATTGAGGGGGACAGAACTTCTTCACCTTGATGCAGCGCAGCAAAATAAAATGTTAAAATCATTCATTCCTCTACATGCCAGATGACCGCTGTGATCAGCTCTGCTTTAACAGAACTGATCAATTAAACAGCTCTCGAAAATGAGACCCCATGTCTCAATGGGATTACCTGTATAAATAAGGTTAATAATAAATAATCTTAGCGATTCCAGTAAGGTTCTCACCCACTGACGTTGTCAGCAGCTCGTACCAGCGGTCCTGCACAGGAAGGAGAAACCGCCACAGACTCCCCTCTCCCGTGTCTTCGTGTCTGGTCATTCTGCTGCACAGTTACATCGGTATTAACTTTACATTTTAGATATTACAGCAGCCAGGTGTGCCGTTTACAGGGAAAAAAGAATTTGCAGCGTTCAGTAAATGTGCCATTACTTTTTTTTTTAAATGTGCCGTTACTGTGCGCCTGTTTGTCTTACGGCTTCAGCCCCGAACTCCCCCCCCCCCCCCGAAATTTTGGAGTTATTGTGCAGTCGGAGCGGACAAAATTACAATCCAGTGATAAAGGGAAGAAGATAGATTAAAAAGAGAGCACAAATCAGCTGTCTGCCATGCTTGCTGCATCCTCCAGCACAGAATTGTAGCATCTGTCTCACTTCAATGAGGAAAAAGTCAGATGAAATGCGACATGACCGTTTAGACTGAGGTCGCTTTGGAAAATATCAGATATGTATCCAAATTAGGACCACATATGAAAGTGGCCTGGGTCTGGTGTGAAAAAATTGGATATGTGCTGTTCAGACTGTCATTTTAAAAAAAAAAATCAGATATGGATCACATTTGCGCAAAAAAATCGGAATTGAGCATTAAAACCTGCAGTGTGGCCGTAGCTGATGAGACAGACGAGATGAGACAAGGACAGGAAAGTGTTCAGGCAGAGAGTCCAGGAGAGGTGAGAGCAGAGGAAGGAGAGAAGGATGACACCAGTAAAAAGTTGTACAATACTTCAAATGGTGTGTTTCATATGTAAAGTTACTGTGCAAAATTTTAAAAAAAGAAATCAATAGTATAAAATTAACATATTCCGGTTACAACAGTGTCATGCGTTTCTATCCCCCCCCCACCCCCGGAAAAATATGCCACCGCGCCAAGGTCTTTAAGCCAGAGGAAACACCGTACTGGGCCCATTATAAAGCTTTGGTAGACAAAGTAAATAAAAAAAAAACTGTACTTGCAGTCTGCAGATACAAACTAAGGGCCTACTCTAACTTCTTCATCCTCCCAATCATCCTAACTCTACTGCTTTTAATGACGTAACATTAACTCTCCTCTGTAGTTTTCCAACTTAACTCCAAAATTTTTAACAACTTTGTACATCATAGTTTTTTTTTTTTTGTTTGTTTTGTTTTTGTTTTGTTTTTTTAATATATAATACAATCTATATTTTGTAAACTTACTATTTACTTCAAGTCAGTCAGATGCCTGTGCAAATGCTTAATTATTCTACCTTATATTTTGTTCATGCTTAGCTCCCACCAGTCTCTTCTTCTTCTTTGATCTTCTTGATGAACTCCTGCGCCTCCTCTGGGGTCTTGAAGATGTGGGTTCTGCCCTCATACGTGGTCAGCAGTCTCGCAGGATAGATTACACCATGACGAATCCCAAGGTTGCGCAGCTCCTTACGTACGGGATCAAACTGCTTCCTCAATTGCTGGATTCCTGTGGCCAAATCTGGGTAGAACCGCACCTGCTGGTCCTGGTGTTTAATCTCTCCTTTTTTAGCTCGTGCAGCGTTGAAGATCTTCATCCTGTCTCTGTTGCTAAGAAACTTCATAATTAAGGTCCTCGGCGGTCCCTTATCTCTCCGTGGGCCAATACGATGTGCTTTTTCCAGAACCACTGCTGATTGCAACTCCTCGCTGCCCAGCACCTCCGGAATCCACTTTTCCAGAAAGGAACATACGTCCCGACCTTCTGATTCCTCTGGAAGACCCACCAGCCTCAAATTATTCTGTCTCGACCGAGATTCCAAATCCAAAATATTATCTTCCAGAGATTTATTTTTTTTTTCCAAAGTGCGCACCTTTAATTGAAGACGGGTGACGTCATCTTCAGCACTAGCGAGACGGAGCTCCATCTGCGCCGTTCGTTCTACACAGTCACCCAATTCCTTTCTTATTCCTTCCAACGCTGTCATAATCCCATCAAATCTAGAGGAAAAGTCCGCTCTCATTGAACTCATGGCAGCCATCAGCGCATCTGCGCCATTCCCCGCAGATATCGCAGCGTTGCCAGCCTCCTCCGCCATATATGGAGTTTTGTTTACTGCGTCACAGACCTGAAAGTCCATTAATTTGGACTGTTTCGGCGGCTCGCTTTTTCCTTTTCCTGGTTTTCCAGCCTTAGGCTTCGCCGACATATCTTCGCCCAAATGCTGGGATACGTTCTGTCCCAAATGAGAGAGTTATTTGCCGATTTTTTTTTTTCCAGGAGCAGAGCAGAGCGAGACACGTCCGTCCTACGTGGCAGCCATAACCGGAAGTCACATTGAAGGATTTTTAATGAATTAATTGGTAAATTCCTCGGTAAAATAAGTATTTGGTCAATAACAAAAGTTAATCTCAGTACTTTGTTATATACCCTTTGTTGGCAATGACAGAGGTCAAACATTTTCTGTAAGTTTTCACAAGGTTTTCACACACTGTTGCTGGTATTTTGACCCATTCCTCCATGCAGATCTCCTCTACAGCAGTGATGTTTTGGGGCTGTCGCTGGGCAACACAGTCTTTCAACTCCCTCCAAAGATTTTCTATGGGGTTGAGATCTGGAGACTGGCTAGGCCACTCCAGGACCTTGAAATGCTTCTTACGAAGCCACTCCTTCGTTGCCCGGGCGGTGTGTTTGGAATCATTGTCATGCTGAAAGACCCAGCCACGTTTCATCTTCAATGCCCTTGCTGGTGGAAGGAGGTTTTCACTCAAAATCTCATGATACATGGCCCCATTCATTCTTTCCTTTACAGGGATCAGTCGTCCTGGTCCCTTTGCAGAAAAACAGCCCCAAAGTATGATGTTTCCACCCCCATGCTTCACAGTAGATATGGTGTTCTTTCTCCTCCAAACACGACAAGTTGAGTTTTTACCAAAAAGTTCTATTTTGGTTTCATCTGACCATATGACATTCTCCCAATCCTCTTCTGGATCATCCAAATGCTCTCTAGCAAACTTCAGACGGGCCTGGACGTGTACTGGCTTCAAAAGGGGGACACGTCTGGCACTGCAGGATTTGAGTCCCTGGCAGCGTAGTGTGTTTCTGATGTAGCCTTTGTTACTTTGGTCCAAGCTCTCTGCAGGTCATTCACTAGGTCCCCCCATGTGGTTCTGGGATTTTTGCTCACCGTTCTCGTGATCATTTTGACCCCACGGGGTGAGATCTTGCGTGGAGCCCCAGATCGAGGGAGATTATCAGAGGTCTCGTATGTCTTCCATTTTCTAATAATTGCTCCCACAGTTGATTTCTTCACACCAAGCTGCTTACCTATTGCAGATTCAGTCTTTCCAGCCTGGTGCAGGTCTACAATTTTGTTTCTGGTGTCCTTTGACAGCTCTTTGGTCTTGGCCATAGTGGAGTTTGGAGTCTGACCGTTTGAGGTTGTGGACAGGTGTCTTTTATACTGATAATGAGTTCAAACAGGTGCCATTAATACAGCTAATGAGTGGAGGACAGAGGAGCCTCTTAAAGAAGAAGTTACAGGTCTGTGAGAGCCAGAAATCTTGCTTGTTTGTAGGTGACCAAATACTTATTTTACTGAGGAATTTACCAATTAATTCATTAAAAATCCTTCAATGTGATTTTCTGGATTTTTTTTCTCATTTTGTCTCTCATAGTTGAGGTATACCTATGATGAAAATTGGAGACCGCTCTCATCTTTTAAGTGGGAGAACTTGCACAACTGGTGGCTGACTAAATACTTTTTTCCCCACTGTATGTTTTAGGTCATTGTCATGTTGCAGGGTCCAGTTTCTCTTCAGCTTTACATTTTTTACAGATGGTCTCACGTGGTCCTCAAGCACCCTCTGATACACGGTAGAATTCATGGTGAACTCTATGATGGTGAGCTGGCCAGGCCCTGCTGCAGCAAAGCATCCCTAAACCATGACACTTTCACCTCCATGCGTCACAGTTAGTATGAGGTTCTTTTCCTGGAATGCTGTATTTGGTCTATGCCAAACACGTCCTCTGGTGTCCAAATAATTCAATTTTAGACTCATCTGTCCAAAGAACATTATTCCAGAAGTCCTGGTCTTTGTCTACATTCTCTCTGGCAAACTTCAGTCTGGCCTTCATGCTTCTCTCAGAGAGCAAAGGTTTCCTCCTGCACGCCTCCCATGCAAATTAAACTTGTGCAGTCGCTTTCTGATTGTAGAGGCATGCACTTTCACATCAACAGCAGCCAGAGCCTGCTGTAGGTCCCGTGATGACATTTTAGGGTTTTTGGAGACTTCCTTTAGCTCTTGCAGTCTGCTCTCGAGGTGAACTTGCTTGGACGGCCAGACCTTGGCATGTTGGCAGTTGTTTTGAATGTCCTCCACTTGTAGACTATTTTCTGGACAGTGGAATGGCTGATTTCAAATTCTTTTGAGATCTTTTAAATCTCTTATCAGAATCATAAGCCGCTACAATCTTCTTTCTGAAGGCCTCAAACAGCTCTTTCGATATCATCATGATCATCATCATGATCATCATCATGTAGCGGCCCGAGGGGTCAGGGCACAATGGACAACTCGCTGCCACATCGTGCGATTTTCCATGGCTGTTGCCAAATCCTCTCTTGCTATCCCAGAATCCCTTGACAGTACCTTTGGGAATGTAAGTTTCCAGGACTGGACTGTGCCACTAGGCTTCCAAAGGAGCAGGAAGTGTATAATCTCCCTGGTGGCCCACTGGCAATGGCCAGCAAATCTAAGTCTCCGTTTGGTGAGCCTCTGAGAGAGGGGTGGGATGTCACCATATATTCACTCGAGAGTGGCGTGCTCGGACCAATGGATGTTTTGTATGCACCTCAGTAAGTTCGTATACATCCCGTCCAGTCGTTTTTCTTGACGTGCAGTTAATGTCTACGTCTCCGAGCCATAGAGCAGAATTGGCTCTATCAGCGTCCTGAATACGTGAATTTTCTTTTTGTTGTTAAGAGTCGAATGCCATATCTTGTTAAGCTTATTACACGCTGCCCATGCTAGAGCTTTACGAGACTTCATATCGTTTTGAGAGTCCATTATATACGAACCAAGTTATTTGAAGTCTTCGACTTGGGTGATGTTTGCTCCAGCCAGCAAAAGCAGGCTACTGTTTGGTGTTGTAGAAATTAACTCTGTTTTGCTTTCATTGCAGTAAAGCCCTAACAGGTTTGCTGCTTTTTCTCGTGACTGGAGAAGCGATCTGCATTCACGACATGGTCTGATACTAAGGCAATATCATCAGCAAAATCAAGATCTGTAACACACTTAGCAGGATGCCTCTGGCTACGTCTTGGTTGGAGTTGTAGACCCTTGTCATTTATGGTGTCTAAGGAGAGGTGTAAAACATAATCTAGCACAATGATAAATAAAAATGGTGCTACAGTGTCGCCTTGAAGGACCCCTGCTTCAATGCCAAAGAATGCTGTTTCGCCGTCAGCTGTTATGACTGTAGCCTTGGTGTTGGT